>OX457079.1:31029986-31697486 GCA_949752815.1 Conops quadrifasciatus | reverse complement strand
ACCACTACTCCTTCCCTCCCTCCCTCCCTCCCTCACAGGTCCATCGCGTTCCGTTGACCGAGAGACCATCCGAATTCGTGACCGACCAATTTTGCCAAATTCAAAGGTGGCGAAACTTAGTTTCCACCCGCTCGGCCCATCATCCACGATTTCGGCCCAGTTCCACTCGAGCCATGTCAATTTCTTCAAGTGCTGCCCAAATAACGGCGCAGGTAAGGATTTTATCGGAAGTGGTGCGTGCAGCATAGAATTTTTGACATCACAAGAACCGCAACCAACTTCAGAGTAGAACACAGAGTATAGATTTTTCGTTCAGATTGAAAATTTCGATGCTATAGAATTCCAAAGATAATAATATTTACTTGGTCAACGTGACCATTAATTAATTAGGACACTTAAAAGCTACATTCATCGATTATTATTTTTTAATAATTCAAAAAGGAACTATTTTATGGTTTTAATAATAAAGAAATTTGGTTTTTGGGGCATTCTGAGAACCTTCTTTAGAATGTTAATAATTTAATATTATGTGAAAAATCTCTAAAAGGTATTAAAGTTATTGATTGATTGATAGACTTTGATCGATCCATTGATCCATTAAGAGATCCAAACGATCTCTTAAGCAACGGCCTAGATTGACCCATAATAATTGTCATAAAACTTGCTGGAATAACTACGATTATTAATGAAAAAGTGAGATTATGAAAAATTAGAGACAAACCATTGAAAAAAAAAATACTGAAGAAAGTTTCACAGCGATACTATCGATCAACCAACTAATTAATTTATTATAAAGATCAAGATCATCATTTTACATTTGATAAAGATCATTTGTAAATCAATATAAAATCATAATATGCTTCTAACAACTTATGAAGTCTTCAATCATCGACTATCGATTAAATAAGGGAACATCATTGATCAAAAAACTGATCAGTCAATCAATTTTGACCTTTTCAGTTGCTTTAAACAGCAGGATCGATTGATCAATGCAAATTTTTAAGACTTCCTGAAAGATTTTAATACCGAAAAAGTGAGGTTATGAAAAATTAGAGACAAACCATTGAAAAAAAATACTGAAGCAAGTTTCACAGCGATACTATCGATCAACCAACTAATTAATTTATTATAAAGATCAAGATCATCATTTTACATTTGATAAAGATCATTTATAGATGGTTATAAAGATCATAATATACTCTTGTAAAAATAGTGAAGTCCTCAATCATCGACTATCGATTAAATAAGGGAACATCATTGATCAAAAAACTGATCAGTCAATCAATTTTGACCTTTTCAGTTGCTTTAAACAGCAGGATAGATTGTTCGATGCAAATTTTTAAGACTTCCTGAAAGATTTTAATACCGAAAAAGTGAGGTTATGAAATATTGAAGACGAACCGTTGAAGAAAAAACTGAAGAAAGGTTAGTAGCGATACTATTGATCGGTCCGTCAATCAACCAAATAATTAATTTATTATAAAGATCGAGATGATCATTTTATATTTGATAAAGATCATTTATAAATCAATATAAAGATCGTAATATGCTTCTAACAACTTATGAAGTCTTCAATCATCGACTATCGATTAAATAATTCAACGTCATTGATCAAAAAAACTGATGAACCAATCAATTTTGATCTTTGCTTTAATCAATTGTTTTAATCAGCAGGATCGATTGTTCGATGCAAATTTTTAAGACTTTCTGAAAGATTTTAATACCGAAAAAGTGAGGTTATGAAATATTGAAGACGAACCGTTGTAGAAAAAACTGAAGAAAGATTAGTAGCGATACTTATCGCGAACAGTCAAGTGTTGAAACAATCGTCAGTAGATGTTTTGAAGACACGAATAAGATGCGATCATGACGGGGTCACGTACAGTACTTTGAACCGACCTGACCTCTAAAAGCTATGTTAAGTTGAAGGATTCACACCGAAAAATCTAAGATCTTTTATTAACTGATGATGGTTCGTTATATTTTTTAGGTGGGAAAATTTTATCTACTTCATGATCGTAGACTGCATGATGATGTTATCTGCTTCATGATGGTTCAGAATGTGATCCTTTAGAGTGGTACCTACTTAGAAAGAAAGAAAGAAAGAAAAAACCAGAGATTTGTCGATACCCAACGAAGTGATGGGTTGATCCTTTACCTTACCGTCTTCATTACCTCCCTCCCCCCTTCCCCCCTTCCCCCCTTCTCCCCTTCCCCATCCTTTTGTGCCTTTCCACCATCGGGCTTATATCTCGCTTGCTGTAGCGTGTACACGACCAGCCCGGCATTTATAGCAAATTATGGATTTTTAACTCAATCCGATGCGCACCGCACCGTGCGCCGTCCACCCTCCACCCTCCACCCTTCACCGAACGCTTACCGCCGTTTCCTTGAATTCTTTAATTTTGCATACTCTTTTCGAAAATGTTTTATGATAGGTTTGAGGTTTGGCAAACATCATCATCAGCTGCAATGCTGCAACTTAAGAGCTATAGCGGCCGAGGCAGCAACAACAACAACAACAACAACAACAGCAACAGCAGCACTAGCAGTAGCACTTACAGTAGCTGCCAGAGCAACAATTTCAATAGCAACAAGCATCACAGATCGTCTGTCTGTCTGTCTGTCTGTCTCTACGTGCTGCGGAATGAAGGAAAAACTACTGCGAAAAAAGAGAGGAAAGAATAAAGAAACAGAAACAGAAACAGAAACTCAAAACATAAAACATAAAAGGAATGAACGTTACAGCAGCAGCAGCAGCAGCAGCAGCATCAGTAAAAAAAGCAACAACAGCAGCAGCAGCAGCAAAAAGTGCAAAATGTATGGAGGTCGTTGCGTCTGCAAGCGCGGCTTAAAGGCTTAAAGGAAGGTTTAAGCGACCAACAATCGTTGCATATTTGCACAAAGGCAGCATCCGCATCAGTGCTCGGCAACCTTTAACGGCAGCAAGAGCAGCAGCAGCAACAGCAACGGCCTGGCAACACTCGTCGCGGTAGCGAGAGCAAATCGATTCGATCGTTAAGATCACGAAAAACAATTCAAAATTAATGATAATAAGCAGTTGCTGTCGTTGGTCGGTCGGTCGGTCGGTCGGTTGGTTGTTGTTGGTGTTGGTGGTATTGTTGTTGTTGTTGTTGTTGTTGTTGGCGATGGCCGTGCGGCTGTTGTACGTCGCTGGCTGCTCTCAACGAACTGCCCACGAAATTACTGCGTACAACAGAAGCCGTTCAAGCAACAGCGACAGCGACAACAACGACAGCAGTAGCAGCAACAACAACAACAACAACCATCATAACCACCGATCATAACCACCCAGACCACAACAACAACAACAACAACAACCTACTCATCAAACAGTAGTCGTCCATCGTCCATCGCCGCGAACGACGCGACGTTTGCTGGCGGCTGCGGCGGCTCGTCGCTTTTCAGCTCCTTTCATCTCCGCTCATTCTGTCTTCTGCTGCTTTTGTTAACTGATCTCAAGCCGGCCGACTCAGACTTGACCGAGCCCCGCCTGAGTTCGTCGGCTGCATCTGCTGCCGACGCTTTTTGTGGTTTCTTTCAATCGGTTTTCGTTTTATTTTTTTGTTGGCTAATTTTTTTTTTTTTTTTTTTTTTTCTTGTTACCGGGCGGTCAAATGATTTGGCTGCAGTTTTTGTGTGTGGCGTTATTGCTTTTGTTTTGTCTTCTTCAAACATTTCTACTGAATGCCAAAAACGATCTTGGCAGAGCAAGAGAGAAAAAGAGATACAAAAGACGTGAAAGGGGGGCGTTGCGGGCATGCGATCGGCAGCTATCATTCTTCTTCTTTTTCCTCTTTTTTTGTCCACCGTCCGTTTCAGTTTCTTTGTCAGTGACTTTAATCATATTTTCAGCAAAATTATTAAAAATATATTATTATTATTGCTGTTGTTTGTTGTTGTTTGTTGTTGTTGTTGTTGTTGTTGTTGTTGTTGTTGTTGTTGTTGTTGTTACTCCGATGATGGTTTTTCTTAATGTAAATGTTACTGGCAACGTTTTATTCTTCTTCTGTTGTTTCTGGCTTTTGTTGTTCTCGACGAGTCTTGTGCTGCAAAGAATCATAAGAAGTAGCAGCAGCAGCAACAACCATCGATCTTCAGCAGCAAGCAGTGAAGTGCCAGTATGTGTGCGTGTGTGTGTGTGTGTGTTGCTGTTTCTTTTGTTAAAGCCATGCTTTAATGATGGCCTAATGGTATCTTATTAACTGCAAATATTTTTTGTGGCAACAACGACTTGACCGACCGATCAAATTTAATTGCGTTAAAATGCTGCAAGCATCAAAAATAAAAAAAAAATGATGTGGGAAAATCTTTTGCAGAATGCAGAGTTAGAGTCTCGTAATAATGAAGTTATAAAAAGTGCAGTCTCTCGCAGGCTGCAAATCATCAAAGGATTCAAACGATAAAGCGGAAAGAAAAAGAAAAAAATTATAAAACCAAGAAGAATGAAGTTAAAAAACACGGTAATCGGTTTTGAGATTTGAGCGAAAAAATTCTATATAATCAATAAAAACCGTCTCCAAAACAGTCGGCACAGCTGATCAGCGCTAATTATTCGTCATTGTTTGGCGGTAAAACTGGCCCAAAATGCTGACTCCAGAATCTCTCTTATCACTCTTTACAATATCTTTTGAGAAAGAGCTCTTTATCTAGATTATTTTATTATAAATTTATTTATAATAGATTTTTTTTAGATTGCTAAATCTATGTACAGAATTAAACAGAACAAAAGTATGTACGTATTTTGGCTAATGTTGAGGACCTTACTCCGGAGATAATCTCTATATTCTTTGAATTTTTAACTTCTCTCAGGCTTAGGTACTTTGGGTTACTTTGGTTAGACTCAATTTAAAGTTTTAATCTTTGTAAAATAAGTTTTATGATGTAAAAAAGTCTTCCTTTTTGATTTTTTCTAAAACGTATACACCCACACCCATAATCCCTTTTCGAAACTATTTTCTCCAGAATTAACCTTCTTTAGTACTTGCTGGATTTGTTTCTTTTCGGAGGACGGGACCGGGTCTTTCCAGCACCGAAGACATTCTTTTTTAACAGGGACATTTTCCTAAAACATCGATCGCTCAATCAGACGTCGAAGGGAGTGGCCGAGTGATTTGCAACCGTGATAAGTCGTTTGGACCTCTTGCAACGTTGCTTTTGAGAAATTTAAAAAAAAACACATTTTTCGCAAACGCAATTGATATACGCACGAACACGCACGCATTCCAGGAGAAGGCTAGTTGGTCTCGTTGTTGTTGTTGTTGTTGTTTGTTAATGCCGTCAGTATTAGACACACCCAAGTGCCATGGAAAAAGCCTAGAAAATCGCCGTAATCGTAGACGACCAGCTCCGGTCAGCTCCGTCAGCTCTGCCATCGAGCGTGAAGGAGAAGAAAAAACGGCCAAGAAAAAGGAGTGTGAAAAAGGAAAAGGACACACACAGGAAGAGAGACTGCATGAATGAATGAAT
Organism: Conops quadrifasciatus; assembly: GCA_949752815.1. Classification (NCBI taxonomy): domain Eukaryota; kingdom Metazoa; phylum Arthropoda; class Insecta; order Diptera; family Conopidae; genus Conops; species Conops quadrifasciatus. Next base: position 31,691,996 of record OX457079.1, on the reverse strand, counting down.
GACCAGCGGCCAGAGAAACGCCGAATAACGCGAGGAACTGGCATAAAACGGGACATGCGACAAATTCTGGCGTTTGCTTTTTGTTGCTGGTGGATGACAACAACAACAACAACAACAACAACAAACAACAACAAACAACAACAAACAACAAACAACAACAAGAGCAACCAACTTTTAAGCGCACAGTAGCCAAAGTTGGTGGCAATGGCAGCGACCAACGACAACAACAACAACACTAACAATGGCCACGGGTGCACTACAACAAAAAACAGCGAATATCTGTATGTACGTATGTATGTATGTATGTATGTATGTATTATGCAGTAGTTTTAATCTAAGCGAAGACACGTTTCGCGCAAAGTCCTTCGATTGGTCCGAGGCAACGATGTCGATGATGGCTACGGCGATGGCGATGGCGATGGCGATGGCGATGGCGATGGCGATGGCGATGGCGATGGCGATGGCGACGATGACAACAACAGTGCTCCACGACGTTGAATATCCTTTAGCTATAAATATGTGTACGTGTAACTATGTAGGCATAAATTTATGTAGCATATATGTATGTATATATGTATGGATGTATGTATCCTTGTAATAATGTGTGCGTAAAGTCACCCTGTAAGAAATTTAGCAGCCATTTTCGCAAGATCTATGTATGTTTATCAGACGCTCTTTTAAAATAAAATAAATTCTGTTTTAAGGCGAAAATAATGCAGAAGTAATTAGTTTGCAACTCTGGGTTGAATTGATAATCATAAGGTTCCCTCCAATGACAACGTCATGTAAGGGTTAATTATTTTCCAAAAAAAAAAGACCACTTACAATACTTTCTTTTGCCAGAAGATCGAAATTAGTGCGTAACCAATATTTCAATTTCTTACTGGGGCCAACAGATAGTTCCTGACATTTGACATACACATACTCTCTCTCTCTTTTTCTCTCTCTCTCTCTTACTCTCTCTCTCTCTCTCTCTTGAATATGTACGATTTTTTCGTTTTTGTCTGTACGCTTGTCGGTGTTTGTTTCGAATTCAAATTTTCTGCATTTATTCGTTCGTCATCCATTCGTCCATTTTGAAGTCTATAATAAATTCATTTTGTCCTGAAATGCATACTCATATACAGTTACATTTACCAAAAATATATTCTATTAAAATTCCATTCATGAATTGGATTTATTTCTAAGAAGATATGCTTAGAATTTACTTCTGAAACCAATTTGAAAATACCTCTTTCAGTAGACCTCTTTCTAATTTATCAGTAGGTACCTACTTTTGGAAAAATCGTCTATGATCTATCTAAAATATATGTAAATAGACTGACTCTGCACTTTTTACACCACTCAAATTACTGAAGCTACTTATCTTGTTACCTACGTTTAATAAAGTTGTTCTTAATATACATAGATGCTATATATTAATATATTAAGATGCTATATATAAAATTAAAAATAAATTCAGTCATTTCCACGCCAGAACTCCGGAAAATAGTTCCGCAAAAGCCGCCTCCAACCACTTCGTCTCGAATATTATATTGAGCACCCAACACTGATGATTAGGTTCAGTCCATTGCGCATTACTCGAGTACGTGGTCCTATATTACTCATGTACATATATCATGAGTGGATAAATGTAAGGCATTTGGCGACTTTTTCTTAATATTTTTAACGTTTTCTTTTTCAAATTTTCTAGAAAATAGATTTAATTCTTTGTCTTAAAAAAATATACGGTTTTGATTGTAGAATATCTTTTCAGAAAAGGTTACCATTATGTCCTCTTTTATAGCCCTATACTCTCTTGTTTTCGACTCTTGTGTCAATCAATCAAACAAACCAGTCGATGCCCAGGCGATGTCCAAGCGTTGTTCCTGACAACGGTTTTTAGCCTCAGCGCCGAGTGACAGCCAAAAATTTGGTTACGAAAGCTGCCTTCATCGTGGCTGCAATCACCCACGGGTGCAGCGTGGGTGGTTCTATGCACTGCAATTGCCAGTTGCATAAAGCAGGGTTGATTGTTGCTGGCAAATTGTTGTTGTTCTTGATACTAAGGGACGAAAATGTTGTTATTATTATATCAAAAGTCAAAAAACCGAATTGGGACAAAACCGATTCGGGTTTTTGACGTTAAAGTCAGTCAGTCTCTCTAATCAGAGTCCAGCGGCAGCGTGGACCCATTTCATGCAAACGAAAAAGGGGAAGAATTGTCAAATTTTTACACCTCAAAGGAGTTTTTTGTGTGCATGTTCGTCTTAACTGAAAAGGTCTATTCAACAAAATCTTCAAATCAGACAAATATACCATATTTTCCATAAAGTTTCGACTGATCTACGCTAGGTACCGGTTTTTAACATTAAGTTCACCCTTTTGCAAGTCAAATTCATTTGATTTGCAAAATGGATAATTTGATTTACAAAAGGATGAATTTGATTTGCAAAAGAATGAATTTAATTTGCAAAAGAATGCATTTGATTTGCAAAAGGGTGAATTTGATTTGCAAAAGAATGCATTTGATTTGCAAAAGGATGAATTTGATTTGAAAAAGAATGAATTTAATTTGCTAAAGGATGAATTTGGTTTGAAAAAGAATGAATTTGATTTGCAAAAGGATGAATTTGATTTGCAAAAAAATAATTTGATTTGCAAAAAAATAATTTGATTTGAAAAAGAATGAATTTGATTTGCAAAATTATGAATTTGATATGTAAAAGGACAAATTTAATGTAAAAAAGATATTGAAAAACGTTTTGGAAAATAAAAATTCAATTTCCTTGTACTTTTTTATTAATTTTTATAAATTTTTTCAATTCATCAATTCTTGTAATTATTTATGGTGCTTTGCAAATCTCTGTCCGAATCGCTCCCGGAACAGCGGACGGCGTCGAACATCAATAGCGCAGCGCAGTATTCGACTTTTATAGCGGAAAAAATCATATGCAGCAACAACAACAACAACAACAACAGCAACAACTATAGCAAATTCAACAGTAGCAGCAATAGCATTAGCTACAAAAACATTAACAAAAAGAAGGCGAAAGCCGTGGGTTTTTTTCTACGGTGCTTTTAAAATCATAAAAGTAACAGCAAGCCGGCGACCGGCAGGTCGAACCACGCTTCTCACCAGCTTCATTGGCGACGACGCTTGACTTCGCCGAAACCTAAACAAAACCTCACCATGCACCGACGTAAAGGAGACGATGGTCTTCCACGTACGAGACCTCGTACCAACGTACAAGTATAGCGTGATGAATCGTAACGGTAAAGAAGAAATATTGAAAACGCTGCACCAGCCAGCAAGCGAAAATCGTGGTAGACAACAAACAAAGGAAAGAAACTGCACAAAAATAAAAAAAAAGGAACCGAAAAAGAAGAAGAAGAAGAAGAAGAGGAGGAAACCAAAGGTACCACCTACCTGCGACAAAATATGGCCAATGGACAGACAGGACGCAACTGTGCAGCATCAAAAAACCAGAGAATTGAATATGTATAGTACTCGTATATAGTATATAGTATATAACTATAGATATATATATAGCGTGTGTACAGCATTAGTTTTTTGCAATCTCTATTTATGCAATCATAGCAAAAGAGGCTTGAGAGTGACTGGAGGGACGATGCGGATGGGATGAGTGGACAGACAGACAGACAGACAGACAGGTAGGAAGGATAAGGGATGGTCTCTCCGTGACGTGTCCTCAATTCAATCAATTCAAGCTCGTGTGTACCAGTATCTCTGCTACGACTTCGGTTCCAAGGTACAAAAGAAATATTGCAATTAGTTTCGGTAGGATGTGTTTTATTTATATGTAACCATTTCGCTATGTTCTTTTCTTCTTCTTCTTCTCTTCCTTCTTCTTCTTCCCATCCATTTATTACACGTCACCATAAATTCGCATCAGTTCATGAGAGAAATAATGGCGATTTGTTTTGTCTCGTTCTCAATAACATAAAATTGAATGGTTATGGATTCTCGTCAGACTAAACCAAAACGAACCGAACCAAATCACTTCATTTAATTACTTCACTTAAATGAGACTGCACCTCATGATCTGAAAGGGTTATCGTCTCATAGAGAGAGGTGGTACCCATTGTAGCCTCGGCTGGATGGGTTGTATCTCTCTTTGTTTACGAATTCTATGTTCTTAAAGAGATTTTAAACTTATCAGTCCTTACTTTTGGGATCTTTGGGACTTTGGGATCTCGACGGTTAAGAGAGTTTACTCAATTTTGGCTTAGCTACAGCAGCATTTGCGCCAAAGATTTCAAGGCTCATATGTACAGTGTCATATAACTCCCTCGACAACAAACCGAAGGGGCCCTTCGATTGAGACATAAAATGCTGAAATTAATTTAGATCCGTAGCTAAGCTTTACCACCCTGCGGATAAAGGATGATGGCGGAGGGCCTACGAAGCCTTCGAACCCGAGCCCTGTTTCTCTCATCGTCGAAGGAAAGGATCTCTTTGTTTCTCCTCGCGTTGGGATACACGCATTGAAAAGTCGTTGATGGGAATTTGTTTTCTAAAGTCCCGGACTTCGTTATTGGATGCTTGGTCGTTATTGAATGGGGCGGAGTAGCTTGAAAAATGCTCAAAAGCTGGAACCTACGAGCTGGAACGCATAAAGAAGACCTACTACAAACAACAACGACTACGACAACAGACCTTTGAACAACAGCGAAAAGCGCCCTAATTGCTTAGTTTTCAACGCACCGGTTCGGTTCATGTTCCTTGGGCAGCCCAGCAGCTGGCCCATTCTGAAGAAAGGCCTCCACAGAGAGACCTCAGCCGCGTAATTTGCATTCGCATTCGCTTCTCTGCAGAAATTGGCAGCAAGCGTCCGGGCGTCCGGCCATTTGAATGCATAGACGCACTGATTGACCCAACAGATGGCACCTCCTCCAGGGCCATTGTATTCTTCGGCGTTAGAAAGCAGTACGGCAGCGGCGCCGCATGCGGCGTACGTACAGCGTACAGCTTAATACGTTATTTATGTTAGCGAGAAAAAGCGACGAGAAAGAAGAGTGAGAAGAGGACAACAAGACTTACGGTGTTGCGAGCCAGCCATGCGTATACAACTGCCGGTGCCTGCCCCGAAGGAACCTACAAGCACAATAGCAAGGAACAAATGTTCCGGATGGACGGATGGCGGCCGGTCGACCAACGTGTCTTTATACCAATGGGCGTAATTCGGAGGCCCGCAGCCAGTCCGCACAGAGCTCTGCAACGGCGTCATTAACGCGCAACGCGTGTCTAAGGTGGAAAGAAGTCTATGCCGGGGGCCGAAGAGATGGCGAAGGGCGGTCTTCGGCTAGAGACCGGCGGTCAATTTGCGAAAGTAGATGGATGCGGAAGGAAACGATAGCGATGTCGCTGGAGAGGTTTGGTGAAGAGACGGAAATGAGGTGGAGTGGGGTAAGGGGGGACTAAGTACCTCGCAGGTGAAATCACACAAAAGGAGCTACGAAGAAGTGAAAAAAGCGAGCTAAAAGCGGCAGAAAGCGTTCAAGAACGCTTTTCCCAACGGACTTTTTGGAACAGAAACAGTCCGGGTCAGAGAAACGGGCAGTTTTACTGTACTAGTATCAAAATTTTAAAAACAGTAATGTCCGCCAATTGGCTTTATACTCTTATCTATATATAAACCTGAATGGTCTCTTTCACAAGGCCTCTATTTCTTTATTTTCGTGCAAAAAAGAGCAACTTCTAGCTTGAGATCTCTTTCACGGAACGAAAGAGATTTAATGTCGGGCATTTTTTAAATTAATGCCGGCGGAAGCCTCCTCTAAAATTCGCATCGGAATTGGCAACAAAATCAACAACAAACACAATAACAACGCGGAAGCGACCCACAAACGACCCCTCAAACCACGACGAAGAGGCCCCCCGAGCAACAAAAGAGGCCCCCCGACCAAAAAATGCGTACGCACTCGAATCAAACGAACGGAATAGAACTATTCTCAAGCCCAACATCAGAGACTGGGAAAGCGGGTGCATCTAAAACAGAAACGAAACTCGCCAAGCCGCCAACGCGACGGATACCTGCCACACCAGCTAACAGGGCGCGCATGCAACCGAAGTCCACACGGCAGACGGCAGAGAAGACTTGGCAGCACTCAAACCCGAAACTTCGTTTGGTCACTTAGAACAGCGTGACCAAATGGGTGCATGTGGGTTGTGGCGGTCTGGAGGGAGGTGTTTGGAGCAGGGCAATACATGCACACTGCTGGACGCTAAAGTGCCTTCTCGAAGAAGGGGAGGCACACAACGACAACGACGACGACGACTACCGACATCTACCGGCGAAAGTAAAACGGGGCGCCAGGCTTTTGTTTCGCACACGGTGCAACGTCATCGCGTAATCAAGAGCAACCAGCAAACGTGGCCAGTATGGACGACATCGAATGAAATCGACTGAATGGCGTTGCGGTATGTGGATGCCGGTGCGTGGCATGGGAGGCCGTGTGGCATGGACTGCGAGAACGCGTTTAGATATTGAATGATTGATTTCGGGGCGCTGCTGCCGGAGAGTTTGAATGGCGGCGTGTACTGCCGCCCCAACCATCCAACCATCCAAACATCCATCTCATCCATTGTCATCCTTGTGGCGGCAACGGCTTCGAAAGAAGGCATCAGTCGCCGTCCCTCTGCGAAGTCCAAGCAGGCCTTCGTCCTCCGATGCCTTCCTTGTCCCCTTCTTTGCAGCGTCTCTGGCTCTGTTCGTTTGTACCGTTAGACAAAGGGTACGACGGCACCACGTATGTACATACGTTGTCGATGAGATGTCTATATTTTCGCCGCATTCCAAGCTTTGGGTGTTGGTCTTAACGCTTGCCATCAGGCTGGCAGAACTTTGTCGGTATATCGTGGCGAAACAAGCGGTCACGAAACAACAACGACTGCCTGAGAGCGTAGGGCGCGCGCTCTACTCGCATCTCGCATGTTGAACACACAAAAACAACAAAATGACGCATCTTTCGTGCAATCGTTACTTTTGCCGGCTGTTTCGGTTTCTCTTTCGGTTTCTTTTTGTTCTCGCTCACATGCCGCCGAGAGAGTAACGAGAAGCCCGACTCGTTCCCGTTGTTTCTTGTCTGTTACTTAGCTCACTCTCTCGAGAGGGGGTGGGAGGAGGGGCGTGGTGTGGTGGGGCTCGTTTGTTCTGGTGTTGGTTCGGTTTTGGGTGCCGATATATTAGAATATTCACGAGCAGGATCTCGCATCGCATCGTAGTACCGCTGCCATCATGGTCGCCATCGTCCTGCCCATTCTCTTCGGGCAGTTGTCGTTGTCGTTGCCGTCACCGTCATCGACATCGACATCGGCATCGCATCGGCATCGTTGCCGTGGCCATAGACGTAGCCATAGACGTAGCCGTGTACTCGTTGTCGTTAGTTGCAGTGTCTAACTCGTTTATTGTTGTCGTTGTTTTTAGTAATGCCGTTCGAGAAACAGCAGGACCTCTGCCCATTCCTTTAGTAGTTGTTTTATTATTGTTCTTACAAGGTTGGTGGAGAAGCTCAGCCTTTCTCCCTTCCTCCCTCTTCCCCCCGCTAGCGCCCTTCCAACACTCCAAAGATTGGCGCTTCTGTTGATGCTGTCGCCGTTGGTACCGTTTTGTATGTATGTAGGTCCGACATGCATGTACTCGTTGTACGTTGAATGTACGTGTGTGTGTGTGTGTGTGTGTGTGTGTGTGTGTGTGTGTTATGACGGGAAGAATATTAAATTGAATCGAATGTTCGTTCGTTCGTTCGTTTGTTCGCTTGTTTTAGGAATAGGCGGAGTTAGCAACGTTCCAAGTAATAATAAAAATGCAACACATTAAATAAACCACCTCCACCGCCCTACTCCGCCCCACCCCCCACCACTCCTTGTCGTCCCGGACCACTCACGGCTGCATAAAAGTGTACAGACTTCGAATATTTTATAGAATTATTCAATATCCTTTCCTTTTCGCCAGCTCTCATGAGTCATGCGAGCAGCCAGCAGCCAGCAGCCGTCTTCGTAACCTTTTATTGAAATGAAATGTACTTTTTCTAGCTTTCGAAGAACTGTGAAATAGAAGAATTGCGAATATGAATGTGAGTGCGAATGCGAATGCGAGTGTACCGGCTTCATCGATGTGAAAATTGAAATTTTAATTAAAATATGTACTCGATGGAAGCGATGCATCCGTTACGGCCCGGCCCGCCGCGCCCTCTCACTTGAAGTGTTTGAGGAAAATCCGTTTCTCGCTCCGTGACTATTAGAAATCTCTGTAATTCCATGATTGAAGGATAATAAAAGCAATTCTTGAAAAAGCTTTAAAAGGAAGTACCTACCATAAATTTTATAAATTTTAAACTTGTGTTAAAAAAAAATTCTGTATTTAAAAATTAAAAATTGATCGAGGCATTATGAAATAAAAGACAACTAAAGCATCGAGCTTCTCTTTTTATTTACAAAAACTGTTTTAATAATCGATGGTATATTCTTAAAGTTAAAGTTAAGGTCTCTACGTCTATTTCTTACGTTTCTTGGGAGTTTTTTATCTCTTTAATAGCTGTTATTTCTCTTTTAAATTATAATAATTAGATTTTTTTCACTGACGAAAATCAACAGGATGTTCGATGTTAAAGGCCTCTTTCGAATGCTCTTTCGATTTTATGGTCTATTTAAAGTTTTCTAAAGATCTCAACAATCTCAAGAGTTTTTTCAAAAATCTCTTATGGATAAATTTCAAAATTATAAAATTATAAGACTATTATAAAACCTGATTAGCCTGAAAGATCTGAAGCCCGAGCTGTTTTCACTACTACCGAATCGAAGAGAAAAATCTTGAAAGGCTTTTATCACGCAAATTTATCACGAATTTTAAGAAGAAGAAGAATCGTGCAAGACTTTTTAACTTTTGAATTTTTCTTTTGATTTTTACTATTTTTTCAAAACTAAGAATTTTCTTTAAAAGGTTTTTTAATTTTTTTTTTTTTTTTTTAATTAAATTTAAAAGTTATTGATGGTTAAAGCAAAAATCAATTTTAATAAGAATTCTTTTCAAGTCTAGTTTTTTCAAAAAATATTGTTTATTGTTGATATATTTGAAGTATCGTTTAAATATTAACGGCTTGTTTTTGCAGCTCAGAGTTTATTAAATGTTCTGCCATTCGGAAGAAGAAGAAGAAGAAGTACGCCATCCTGCCTGCCGTACCGTTTTTACTTTCTGCCAAAATGATGCCCAACACACTGCAATAAATTCTTAACTAATTTTACTCTCAAGCTTAAGCTCTCAAGAATATTGCAACAAGTGTTCTGCAATATCCTTTGTTATCCTTGAAAGCAATTGTCTTGAGGACGTCTTGCCATGATTTATTATTCTTTGATTACGTTGCTAAATAAACGAATACGTTTACTTAAAGACTAATTTGACAAAAGTGTTGGAGAAAAACATACAAGATGAATACAAGGAACAACAACAACAACAACAACAACAACAACAACTCCAAATGTTTGTGTGTGGGTGTGTGCCTTGACTAACAAAATGAATGCTTCTTTAATCGAGCAATCAACCAAATAATGGTTGTATCAACATCAACAAATGCTGGAAGACATTCTTATCCTCGTCCTTGTTCTTGTCCTTGTCCTTATTGAAGGCGACAATTTCTAGGAGTGCTTGTGTGTGTGTGTGTGTGTGTTTGTATCTGTAAGTGTTGCACACACACACACAAACTTCCTTTCAACAGATGGTTTATGCTATACCTTCTTTTGTGGCGACTGCCACAAATTTCAAGCATTTGCCAACAATGCGAACAACAACAACAACAACAACAACAACAACAACCGCCTGACAAATCATGTCGCATACTTCAACCGACTAACCTTGAGGAATTTCCTTCAAACACACACAACCGCAAAATACAGCATACAAACAGACGATTTATCAGTCTGGCAAATGTCTAGCTGTTGGCACTCACTTCTACTTAAATATATGTATGTGTGTGTGTGTGTGTGTGTGTGTGTGTTTGTCTACCGGAATGTCTCGTCTTTCTTGAATGTCGAATCAAGCAATACATTGAGCAAGTCCTGCTCCGTGCTGCTGCCACGATGAAGATGAAGAGATCCTTTATACGTAGCACCAACCTACCAACCAACCTACCAACCAACCTACCAACCAACCTACCAACCAACCAGACAGTCAACCAGCCAGTCAGCATCTTATGTTTGGCACCGACAACAAGACAACAAGACAACAACAAGAACACCTAACGATCCACTTTCACTTTCAACAAAATTCATGCTCCATAAACGACAACAGTACCATCATCAGCATCAGCATCAGCATCATCTCGAGCACCAACAAGAGCCAACAAAAACTACAGCAGACAGCCTGACATTCTGACATTCTGACATTCTGCTTAAGGATATCCCCAGTCGGGCATCCTTTTCTCCAGAGCACCGACATTTGCCAGAAGATCAAGAGCAAAAGCAGAGTTCAGCACAGAGTCATTGAAGAAAGCGTCTACGAAGACAGTACGTCCATTCAAACAACCGACAGACCAACCCACCAACCGACCGACTGACGAAGTTAGCTCTCACAAACCAGAAGAGATTTTGTGAATGAAACGAAGAAACAAACAACTTTGCCAAAGCGGACCACCCCGCACCGACGAAGCCACCACGCCAAGAGCAGCAAGGATCAGCATCAGTGGATGGAAGGAAACAGCACCCGAGAGTGCCTTACTTGACACTCCGGTACGGGTTAAGATTCTCCCCAGTGCCACCAGGCTCACCAACGACCGGACGATTTGCATGTCAAGGGAAGGCTGGATGGAAGAGCGGTTGGCTGCTTGCAAAAGTAGCCGGCTGAAGGAGGAGAAGGAGGCAGCAGCAGCAGCAGCAGCAGTCTCAGTGAAAACGAAACCGAGTGACGGCACGTGAGTACTGCTGGCAAAGCACTCTGGCACGCACGTAGGTACAGCGGAATCCGTTCAAAGACGGAGACGGAAACCACTTTTCGTCCTTTAACACAGATTCTTCTACAGCGCGGCAGCACCATCATCCCCCAGCAGCAGCACGAACCCTTAACAGCAAACCGTTGGCAGCAGCAGCAGCAGCAAAGCTAAGAAAGTCAGCGATTCGAAAGAGGTGCGAATGAGGTAAGTAGGGCGGGAAGGGGCGCGCAGCGGGCAGGCGTCTAAGGGTAAGTGAGATTTAAATTCGTTTATGATGTCGTTCAAGTGACTAAACGCTTGGCAGTCGTTTGAATGCAAGAGCAACGTGACTACGTCGTTCATACGCTTTGCCCACCTCTGCCGCGTGCCCTCTAACGTCGTCAGTAAAACTGCTGCTGCTACGCTGCCGTCTGCCGCTGCTACGTTGAGAAGCTGTTAAGTGTCGAGAGGCAATTGTTTTCTTTCGACAATTGCGCCAACGAACGAATGACCTTGCTCGTCGTCGGAAGGACGGAAGTAATTAGAGACGGAGCTGGTGGAGGTCGTTCAGGTTCGTCTATTGGGTCTGAACTGTGGTCACGAAGTAGCTGAAGCAGGTCGGAGGTTGTCTTGTTCATCTTTCTATTGTTTTTTCTCTGACACAAGTGAAGAACTTTTGACCCAGGCGTGGGCAAGTTGATGGTGATTACGATTACTATGTGTGTAGAAATAATGGAAAGAAAGAAAGAAAGAAAGAAAGAAAGAAAGAAAGAAAGAAAGAAAGAAAGAAAGAAAAAAAACCGAAAGATTGGAAAAAAGTAGGTATTCCGGGATGGTTGTCCGGAACCTTTTTTCAGTGTTCTTGTAAATGAGAATTTCTTCTCGGTTTCCACTCGAAAGCTTTTTTCTATCAAAACATTTTTTCCGGGTTATGGATATGATTGAGAAGGGTGTATGGGACCTGTCATTATCTGATTGTGTGGCTGTAACTTTAAGTTTGTCTTCCTCTCTACGCATTTTCTTAAAATTTGTTCTTAGAAGAGCTTTATTAAGCTACTCTTCTGAGTTTCAGCATATCTTTTGCTGACCCTACTTTTTTACAGTGTTGCTACTTTTTCCTCTACCTTCATTCCAAAATCACTTTCCTTTCTTCTTCCCTTCCTTCCTTCCTTCCTTCAGACTAATTGTTTGAGAAGTTGAAACGATGAAGGATGAAAATTAATTCCGTTTTCTTTGTTCTGGCATCGAGTCAATTTAGTTGGTGTCGGTTTTGTCGGTCTCTGGCATCGCCAACAAACCAACATCAAGCAAGTCCCCACAAAAAAATGCTGGAGAAAAATGGCGGAAAAAATGGCCCAGTTCATAATGAAAGCGGAAACACTATTAAAGACTGAAAGAGATTAAGAGGAAATGACTGGAAAAAGTAAGAGAAAAAGCAAAAGAGAAGCGACAATTTCATTTGCGACCGTTTTGTTGTATTTTGTATTGTAAAAAATGATAATAGCGAAAAGGATAAAACAAAGCGCCAAGTAGTCGCTGTTGTCGCTGCAACACGTCGCTCTATTGTTTGTACGTACCCGCTTTCGGGATACTTGGTTTTCGTGCTTTAAAGCAACAATGAAACCATTAACCCATAACCAACCAACCAAAGAACCAAAGAACCAACCGACCACCCGGCGATCAAGCAACCCACGACGACCAACCTAACAATCGGTTTCGAATCGACCAACCGACCGTAAAACAGGCAGCACTTTGTTTAAGCGACAAATTTGCGGCGAACAAGTGTTGGATAAACTTAACTAAAGAGTGCATTTTATTTTGTTGTTAGTGGTTTTTTTTTTCGGTTTTTCGTTTTCAACTGAAATCTGGTGTGTCTAAACGACCGCTGTCTGGTTGGTACATTCTGGGCTTGTTCGTCAGCCTCTCGGAAAGGGAGAGAACAGAGAGAGAGAGAGAGAGAGAGAGAGGAGATGGCGAGTCCAACACAATGCAACACAAACAATATGAGCTTCTCTGTGTTTTTATAGAAAAATAATTTCTTTTGTTTTTTATTTCAATATTTCACTGCTTTCCTCTGGTTCTCTTAGCTCTCTTGCCCTCTTCATCTCTCTGCCTCTCTCTGTCCCTCTGTCTCCCTCCCTCCTTCACTCTCTCCATTCCCTCTCTCCTTATCTCACCCTCTCTTTTGTTTTATCTAGTACAGTGTTAAACCACAGACGATTATGTTAGATTAGCTTGAGTGGATTTTATTGTGGAAAACAATTGCGGTGTAATTGTGTGGGTCTGTGTTGGTGTACTCGTGTGTGTGTGTGTGTCGGCGAGTGTGAGCATTTAAAAGGACTCCAACACTAAGGATTTTTTCCAAAGATTAATCTCTAACTGTGCATTGTTTTGTGACAATAAAAATGTATGTTCACTTTCCACACGATCCTGATGATGATGAAGATGGACGATGACGATGACGATAGTGATGATAATGATAATGATGATGATGGTGACAATGATGCTAGCAGTATTTTTAGTGGACTTTTTTCAATTGACAGCCGATTTTGTTGCTTCGTTGTTTATTTGATGTGTATTCCAAAGAGAAGAGCTTTTACCACAGACTCTGACTTTATATCTCATTATCTTACCTGATTTCTTGTTTCTCTAAGAGTCATTTCAAGATTCTTTCCAACTTCTTGAAGCTCTTCTTCAAACCAATTATCATAACGCATCAAAGTTTAACAATGTATATCTCTAAGAGATGATGCTTTTATCAACAGAACCTTCTGTTTAATTCTCAGGACCTTCTGAAAGAGTTCAGCTTTCACCATGTATTCTTAAATTTTACAGGTTTTGAGGCCATTTGAGGTTTTGAGGGACAACTTGATGAGAGAAGTAGCACACGTTGCCCCTTTCGGTGCGTCGCTTTACCTTAAGCGTAGCCTATAAAGTCCACGAAAATCTCTTATGGGCTGCGTTGTGGATTCCTAAAATCTCTCTATAGTTAAAGTTGTAGAGAAGCCTTTACCGACGAGTTCGAATTTATTTAGCGAGTATGGGCGCCAGCACCCGATCCAGTTGATTGTAGGGGTCTCCAATCCCCCTTTGAAGGACAGACTCTTTTACTAAAATCATCTTCCAGACGGGCATGGTAGAAGAAAACCAAGAACTTTTGCAAGAAGATGGACCAATTCATACCTAAAGGGCATCTCCTGAGTCTACTACTTTCGGCTACTTCGAAAAACGACCCTCCTTCGGAGATCGCATCGGACTTTTCAAAGTCACCGGTCACCGATAGATGAATACTCAACTTAGTTTGCTTTTTCAATTTATTACCTTTAAGCTTTTGGTTTGGTTAATATGCTAACATAACTGCGACCGTTGGTCTATTGTGCCTAGCTTTTGGTTTTGGGGGGAGCTAAAATGATTGGGGGAAGGGTCCCGATTTTAAGATGAAAATTAACAAATCAATTTAATTAAAAATATGCTTAAAACAGAAAAAAAGATAAGAAGGAAAGGAAAATACTGAGCCTTTCCTTTTCAGTTCCGGGTACAGGTGGCGGGGGGCTCAACACCCTTGCTCTAAATACGACATGTACGACATTGATTCATTCAAGATTCCAAAGTTAACCTAACTTTTTTTGATCTTTACTTACTTTCCGTGCGAATCCTCTCATTCATCCACTCTCACTACCTTCACACCCCCTTAGCCTCTCACCCCCTTTCACCATTTTCTTAACAGTAACACTTTTTTCCGTTTATTGCGGTCCGTTTAAATAAAAACACTTTTATTTTTATTTACGTTTAACTAAAAAAAAACTTTTATTTGTCAAGAATTATTTTAAATGATTTGACATGGTTTTATAGAGCTAATGCATGATGACAATGATGACGATAATGATGACGTATGACGTATGAAGAACGCACTCTTACATATATATGATAATATGTTACCTAAAGTGGGTACAACTAATTCTTAACAGAAATATTCATATATGTATGTATGTTGTTTGTTTTTATTGTTGTTTTTTTGTTGTTTATAGTAAATACGACTGATTAATTTTAGTTTAGTTTAGTTTAGTTTAGTTTATACTCATAGAATATGCCTTAAAAAGCTAAATTCATGAAATTTTTACATTTTGTACAGCAAACATTGCGACTCTTTAGCATCGTATAATGTTAGAACATTGATTACTGGATGCGATCAACTTAGATCTAGTGGCGTTTAAGCATAGCTTTATCTTTAATGGTGGAGCTGAATGAACCCCCATCCCTGTGGAAAGGGAGGGAGAGGGGTGGGGGTTACGTTTTTATGAAAATGCACGGTTTCTTAAACTAAACGAATTTTTAGCCAACACTACAAAATGCTACACATTATGACTTATTTAGTAACTAATTATCATCATCAGGCTTAATTAAGTGCTTTCTTAGTTTAATGCTTGCAATAAGTGTTGCAGTTGTTGTTGTTGTTGTTGTTGTTGTTGTTGTTGTTGTAGCTAAAATGCCTTCAATTCTATTGATGGATTTTTCACTGAAACTTCAAAACTTTTCAGCAGAAGCTTCAAAAATGCTACAATGCTACAAAATGCTACAAAAAAGCTACAAAAGTCTAGCTCTCGTCGCTAACCGTTTGCCTCTCTTACCCCTGATTGCCTACCCCTTCTTCTTCTTCTTCTTCCTTCTAATCCTACCTCAAATAAATACAATTTTCAAATAACATAAAAGTGCTCGCCTTAAGTCTAGAGACATCGATCGATGACGACTGAACTAACTTATCCTTAAGCTACGGACTTACTTTACTTAGCGCGCGCCCTCAAAATACGCGCGCCCCGAAAAACTACGAATAGCAGTCAAGTTTTCTTTCTCTTTCATAAGTTTTCATGGCTTAAATCTATGCCGGTGATGCCGTTGATGCAATACCTTCTAATCTTCATGCGGTACCTCGGCGCTCTGCTGCTCCAGTTTGATCTTCATCAGCGGTGACTCTCGCACCGGCGGGTAGGCCGCGCCCGCTGCACCCTCCGCATTCGCGAAGAGCTCACTCATGTCCTGGCCGGGGAAGAAGTCCTCGAAGCGCGGACTCTTGGTCACCGACTTCTGCAGCAACCCATTGGCGATGGCCTCGAAGTCGATGCCGGGCGGCAGACTCTCCAAGAAGCGTTTATTGTACGCGTAGCTCGGGTGCTCCTTGCTCTTGTATTGGCCGAACGGTGAGGCGGCGCCACTGCGAGCTCCGGCTGCGGCTGCGGCTGCGGCATGGCCGGCCGACGCGGCGGCGGAATGTTTCTGGTTGGAGGCCGAGCCGCGTGACTGGTTACCGTATTGGCGAGCTTGCATGGCTTCTTTCAACTCTCGTTCACGCTCTCGTTCACGCTCTCTTTCGCGTTCTCTCTCCCGCGAGTACGCGGCCGCTGCCACTGCGTTCGGATGTAGCTGGTTGCCGCGCTGCGCTTGCGTCGGAATCACATTCAGGCCGGGGATGCCCATGAGACCCAAAGCGCTCAGGTCGGGCAGGTTTTCGGCGCCGGCACGGCTGCCGCTCGCCTGCTGCTTGGCCGCCGCAGCAGCCGCGGCAGACATCTGGTCCTCGATCTCGGAGCGCTGCAGGTAAGCGGGCGACTTGTACATGTTGATCGACTGAGCCGAAGGCGATTGTTGTTGTTGTTGCTGCGACATGATTTGACGCCGCAGGGTCTCGGTCATGGTCGAGAGCGGGCTGGTGGTGTCGGGCGGCGGCGCTAGAGTGGCGCTCTGGGCCGCCTGCTGCATGCTGGCCAATTTGGAGGCGTTGTGATAGCCATTGGCAGCCGAAGGCGCTCCATACGGAGACTTTTGAAGGGAAGAAAGAAAAAGGCGAAACGAAACGGAAAAAGGAAGAACACGTTGATAAAGCAGGAATTAAACAATTAATGGATGATCGATCGAACGATCAGTGGAAAAATTCCTAAATGGTTATGGGTACGAGCTTACCGCATGCGCTGCGGCCCCTCCGTTGGGATACTGATGCCCGGCCAGCTCCTCTTTGATCTCTCGATAGTCCCTGAAGACCACCGCCTTTATGACCGAGCGTATCAGTTCCTCGGGCCACATGCCGAGCAGGATGCGCTGCGGCCGCCCTCGGGCCTTCGGACGCGGATCGGCGCCACCATCCAGCGACGGGCCGAGCATGTTGTGCACCCGATTGGCGTACAGGACGAACGTGGGGTAAGGTATGTCGTACTTGCGGGCCGCCTGCGACAGTGAGAGCCCCTCCTTCAGGACGCTGAAGATGGCCTCGGCCATGGCTTCCGGGCGCCACGATTTTAATGGGCCGCGCTCACGGAACCGCAACTGCTGCACCAGGTTCTGTTGATTGGTGTTCCAGCACTTCTGCCACATGGACTGCAGCTGATACTGGTAGCTGTCTGTTGGTGGAATTTTTAAAAATAAGTTTAAAAAAAATTTTTTTTTTTTTTTTTTTTTGAGGGAACAATAAAAAGTGTCCGATAGTCTTGATGTAGAACAAGAGGAAGAGGAATGGTGTATTTATTCTAATTAACTGACAGTTAGAGACTAAGAAGAAAAGAAAGCAAGACTAGTTCTTCTTCTTCTTCTTCTCCTTGTTAAACTTACCAGCCACGGAAGAGGTAGAGGCACCGCTCATCCAAGGATGTCCGCCTCCTTCGATCATTTTCGCCTGCCACGGAAAGAGAGAGAAAGAGAAAGAGAGGAAAAGAACAATAAATAATCAGCGACTGACTACAAAGTTTTCAACGACTTGCAAAAAGTAGCTACGAATATAGCTATAAATGTCCTTTTTTCGTAAAATAAGTTCCTGATTTTTATTACGGTTTTTGTATTTTTTTGTTGTTGTTGTTGTTGTGTTTTTGTTGCTGGAGTATAATAAAGACTGATTCACGCCATAAAGAAGGAGAGTATTCTTCCGGCGATTCTTTTCTTTCGTCCAAAACGATCGACCAACCGTCTGCTCTACGTCGTCGTTACGTCATTACGTCGTTACTGACCACCATTCGGTAAACATGACCAAAAGCAAGCAGAGCCAGACCAGTTTTATGGCACTTTGTCAGACGATAAGAGCTTGCCCGTGACGGCCAGAAAATGGCAGATTAAGAGCTGACGAGTTAGAATGCGATTAACATGAAACGGTTTGGACGACAAGTTAAATGCAATGCGTTTTTTTAATTATTATTATGTCTTAACATGAACTGATTAATTGTTTTATACTCGTAGTGAGTGCTTGGTGTTCGGGGGGGCGGTAGTGTGGGGATGGTCAAGGATTCACTCCAAGTAATAGCAGTTAATGAAAATGATGATGAGATACTTCAGTTAGATTTATTAAAAATCTGTCGGTTAATAAAGATTTTTTTTGAAATCAGATCATTTCGAATAGAAAACATTTTAATTGTTGTGAATTCCTGGATTTTTTGTAACTCTTATAACTCTAGCGTTTATAACTTTGTTTCGTCTTCTTCCAAAACCGATTTTTATAAAAATTTTTGTTCTTTGAGATATAAAACTGGGCGCTTAATAAACCTCTACACCTTTTTCAATTAAATTTCAGAATTGTTCAATTCAGTTTCAGAATTTTTCCCTTTAATTTGAAAATTTTTTATTTGTATTTCAGAATTTTGTAATTTAATTTCCGAATTTTTCAATTCAATTTCCGAATTTTTAAATTCAACTTCAGAATTTTTCAATTAGATTTCAGAATTTTTTAACTCATTTTTATAATTTTTCATGTGTATTTCATAATTTTTCAATTCAATTTCATAATTTTTCAATTCAATTTCAGAATTTTTTAGTTCAAATCCAGAATTTTTCAATTCAATTCTTAGAATTTCTCAATTGTATTTCAGAATTCAATTTCAGAATTTTTCAATTCAAATTCAGAGTTTTTTATTTGCATTTTAGAATTTTTTAATTCCATTTCAGAATTTCTCAATTCAATTTCAGAATTTTTCATTTGTTTTTCAGAATTTTTTAATTAAATTTCAGAGTTTTTTAATTCAATTTCAGATTGGATTGCATTCAATTCGATTCAATTGAATTTTTTAATTTTTCATTTTTATCTCAGAATTTTTCAATTCAATTTGAGAATTTTTCAATTCAATTTAAAGGTTTTAATTCAATTTCATTTTGTTCATTGTTTAAAAAGATTTATTTCGTTTTGCCCAATTTCGGCTTTGAAGATTTTTCCACCAAAATAATATTATAGAATATTATTAAATATTAAAATTTTGTTAAAACCGATTTTTTTACCTCAGTTTAAGGACGCATAACTCTAAATGCTTTGTGTAAATTTGCAAATTTGCAACTTTGAAATCATTTAATATATGCTACATTTATTTACATTTTATTTACATTAATTCCAGAAAATGTACATATTTAAAATTTAGCGTAACAACAACAACAACAACAACAATACAAAAACAACAATAGTCATACTAAAGTAAAAATGGCACCCAATTCTCTAAGGCAGAAATAAAAAAAGCGCTCAAACAGATTGAACTAAAAATGGCACAGCTCATTTGCATGGCGTGAAACTTAACGAACTTAACTTATGTTAACGAAGAATCGGAAGAAGAAGCACGGAAAAACACAAGCAAAAACAAAATCTTACAAAGTATTTTACAATTCCGTTTCCATTCGAGCGAGTTGCGCCATCTTGTTTAAAGCTCTGTCATAAACTAGAGGCTCCAAGGCATACTGGCTGGCCCCATTGAACACAATCCAGCCCGTGCCCGCGCCCGCGCCCGCGCCCACCACGCTACTAACAGTAAAACATTTCCGTCTGTTTCATTCATTCAATTATTCATTCAGTTTATGACCTTTTGCTATACTTCCACCCTTCAACCCTTCAACTATTTTATATTTTTATTACAAAAGCTACATTCTTGTTGAATGTTGAATATTGTTGAGGGCTGTTGTTGTTGTTGTTGTTGTTGTTGTTGTTGTTGTTGTCGGTGCAGCAGTTGTTGTGCATAATATTTTTCTAATATAAAATATTGAAGACATTTCTGGTGCATTTTGCGGGCGATTTTTGTAACGAATATCATGCGCAATAGAACGAAAATAGGCGCAAGTAATGCTGACACCAACCAACAGTAGCCGGTAGCAAGTAGCAAGCAGCACTGGCTGCAGCAGCTGTCAGTTAGAGCCACCAAATCAGCTAACTTGTTACATTATGCTGTTCATGTTACTGACATGTTTGTTAGTACGTTCGTTGGAGGAAGTGGTGGGTGCTGAAAAGGGGCGTAGGAAGAGGGGACGGGGGTGAGGGTGGTCGTCTAGTTGGGGTCGTAGCAACCTGAAGCCGAACATGGTCAGTCCGAGTTTATTACTTTCCTTCGTAGACTAGTTTTATGTATTTCAGCGAGGCACGAAGGCTCATTTGATCCTCTTTGCCATCAACACCCCCTCACCATCCCCCTTTTCCACACAACCCTCTATCAAACTACGAGTATTTGTTGTTATTGTTGCAGAAGTTACTGTTTTTATTACACTTGTATGCATACAAACAAAAAAAAGAGATTGAATGAAGCTGCTTTTTTTATGCTCCTTCGTTCGTCGTCGTTTCGAAAAGGAATCAGATGGTTGGTGTTGTTGTTGTTGTTTTTTTTTGGTATTTTTTGTTTGTACTCGTATTAGTGTTAACATTTTTTTTTCTCTCCTTCCTACCATCATTATCTGGTTTTTAATTTCCATACAAGCTTATTAATAAATTTCAGCCTGCAGTTGCTTTGCTTTTTCTAGCATTTCGTTTCGTCTAAGAGAGAGAGAGAGGGAGAGAGAGAGAGAGAGAGGAAATGCAGGCAGTGGCATTTTGTAGCAGTGAGAAAATTGCCAACGGACACGACTGAAACTGAGGAAGCAAGTACTTCCGGTTTTATGTACAAAATAGATTCGTAATCGTATGTTGTTGGATTTATGTCGGTTTACGGCGGATGCAATAAGTTGTTGTTTTTTTTCTTTTGCAGAATGAATACACTCAAAAAATTAAAAAAAAAAAAAATTAAAACAATTATTAAATGTTCAAAAGTGTGTTGTTGTGATTGATTGACAGACAGCGATGGCCACATTTTTCCAAAGAATTTTTTCCATTTATACGTCATTATTATGAGCAAGCATTATTATTTTAATGGTTGTCAGATTTTCAAGCAAAGGAATAGCTTCTTTACAAAACTTCTAAACGCTTCGAAAATAGTATAAAAATTAAATACAAAAGACATCAACATAAAAATAATACTCAAAAAGTGTATTTTTTGTATTTACATATGTCTTTTACAATTTATTTAATTTTTATATTATTTTCAAAGCATTTTAATTTATTTTCTTTTTTATTTTTCAAAGTGAGCTCATAGGAAAACATGCATACTTTTTTCTTATTAAATTCTTTGCATTTTTTTGCAAGACCTTCGTAAGACCTTCGTAACGACCAACGAAGCGCACAAAATAAATATATTGATATTAAACTTTTTTATTGATTTTTCTTAATTTTTATTATTCGTATTACTCTACATTTTATTATAACGATTGTGTGTATGTGTTTCTGTGTCTTTTTTTGTGTCTGTGTAGCCTGGTACTTACACACACATGCATACCATTCCTTAAAGTTATTCCCATCGTCTTCCTTTTATTATTTAACAACACAAAAAAACACTAAAGAAAAAATATATAAAATTTTCCATTCGCCCTTCCCACCCCCACTACCCTTCCCGACCTTCCCTTCAACTTCTTCTCACTTACACAAGTCGTATTTAATTTTAATTTATTTTCCTTTCGTCCTTTTTTCATTTTTATTGTAATTTTTATGGCCCGCTGTCGGCACCTCATCGCTTTCAACTTCACCTTCACCTTCCCCAGCCCTGTCTTCCCCTCTCGTCCGACTCTGTCTTTCGCTTGGCCCAACAACCACCCCCACCCTCCTTCAGCTACCCCGAAATTTTATTTCTTATATAATAAAAGAGTTTATTTATTATTCATTTTCGATTTCTTTAGTTTTCTTCATCCTCGCTCGCGTCGGTGGCGGCGTCCTCTAAGTTTTTAGTCTTTTTAGTATTTTCTTGGATATATTATTATTCTTCTTCTTCTTCTTTTTCTTCTACTTTTTGACTTATTTTTATCCTGCCCGACCATTTTTGTTCTTTCCACCTTCGTATTGTTCTTATAAAAGCATGTTCTTATGCGAAAACGGGGTTAACCCTTGCCCAACACTTCTTCTTCGTCTTTTTCTTCTTCTTCTTCTTCTTCTTCTTTTTTCTTCATTGAAATCTTTTCTGCTTAACCATACCTTCCTTCCTTCCTTCCTTCCTTCCTTACTTTCTTCCTTTAATTTTCCATCTTTATTTATTTATAGGCGAAGCCCGGCAAACCGCGTTTCCTCAGAATTCTTCGCTGTTGCGTCGTCGATTGCGTCGCGCCGCGTCTTCGATTCATTTGCTCACTTTGTATGAAGGAGCGTCGGCAAAGAGAGTGAGCCGAAATGCATGTAAAGGGTGGAATGTATATGAAGGAATGCGTTCCTGGCCGTCATTGCCTTCTTCAACGTCTTGCCAACGTCATTCGTCGAAGTCATTCGTCCTTTTCGTAGCCACAGCCGCCGCCGTTGCCGTCGCCCTCGCCCTCGCGGCAACGTTGACGCGCCGCCGCGTTCATTGCATTCATTAATTTTATAAGAAGAATCGCGGCGCATCGCGGCTTAATAAATAATTAATTTAAATGGTTCTTTCCATGGAAGAAGTCGAGTGGAATTTATAGAAAATGCATTTTGGGGCGTTCGAAAGGCGCTCGAGAGGCGCTCGCTCGATATAACGCCTTCGTTATATCAAGCGTTAGGCAAAAAGAATCGTTATGCAGAGGTTTTGAGTGAAATTTTGCGAAGTTTAAGAATGAAGAAAGAAAATTGCAACAACAATAACAATATAATACCAAAGACAGTGGCGTCTTTAGCTTTCGGGGGAGGATTTGTATAATAAAATAGAAATAGTAGAGAAAATTAACGAATTTGTAGAGAAAATATGCGATAATAAAAACGGGAAGAAAGTGTTTGAAGTGATATAAAATGAAGGTTAGTTGGCGCTAGCAGGACTTTACCGAGTAAGCGAGTCTTCAGTGTTGAATGAAAGGCAGGAGTCGATGAGCTTAGAATCGGCGCTTGGCGATTCGATTGGGTTAACATGTGCGTGCGTATGTTTATCGAGACTGAAATCGTTGAGGAAACTTTGAAACACTTCTAACTTTTTCTTTTTCTTCTTCCAACCACTCTACACTATCTATTGTCTCTTTCTGCTGCGTCTATGTAGTGGCGGTGCATATAAAAACGCAATACGAATGTTGGTATAACTCAATATTTAATAGTATTTTATTGCTTTGAATTTGATATAAAGTATTCATGTTGGACTATAAATAATTCAGAAAATAATAGAGGAAAACTTTACAGAGTTTTTTGTGGTGGCTCGTGAGAGAGAGAGAGAGAGAGCGAGGGAACAAAAGAGGTTAGATAAACGCAGCATGTAGACTCTTTTCGCTCGCTGTTCGTACATTAAAAGTCTCTTCAACATTCAGCATTACACTAACGCTTACTCGTAGAAGCTATAAAATGAATAAATAATATAAACTTTTTTAAGGCCAAGCCAGCTGCAAAAGGACACTTCTGCTAACTACAAATAATGTTTAACCCACATACGACCACTCTCAGAGATTGTGGACGAGTATTTTATAAATACCATAGATTTTCTCGTTTGCAAAGACAAAGAATTTTTAAAAAATTCTTATACAAGAGAATTCTAATTGTTGTATTCTAATACAAGAACAACAACAACAACAATTACAACAACAACAACAACAACAATTACAACAACAACAACAACAATCACAGCTTGGATAATGGTAACAACATTAATTATGTATACATAATAATAATAATAATAATAATAATAATAATAATAATAATAATAATAATAATAATAATAATAATAATAATAATAATAATAATAATAATAATAATAATAATAATAATAATAATAATAATAATAATAATAATAATAATAATAATAATAATAATAATAATAATAATAATAATAATAATAACTAAATGTTATAATAATAATAATAATGTTAATTATAATTCGAGAACCGTCCGTCCATTCATATTCGACAAAATTAAATCAATACAACAACAACAACAACGAGGACGAAGCTTCTGGCATGTCTTTGCAGGAAAATATGCATGTCATTACTTCAGAGAGCTCTGCCTGCCCAATCCGCGTTTGTCTATCTGTCTGATAGTCCGTCCGTCTGTCCGTCTGTCTGTCTGTCTGTCTGTCTGTCTGTATCTTTCACTGTCTGGTAATTGGTCAAAGAACAGCATGACATACCGCGTAATCATGGCTTCGTGTGATAATGCGAATATATGTACATATAGCAGTGTAGAGCGATGTGATATCAGCGACGAAATTATATATAAATGGTTCGGTCTGCAGCTCCTTCTGGTCGCAATAAGTCTTTGTGGCGCGGTTTTATTAGTTTGTTTGTCTGCTTCTGCTTCTGCTTTTGCTTATGTTGTATTTACATCATACAAATACAAACACACACACACACACACACACACACACAGCCGCACTGTATAATACATCTAAAATTAATTACTTATTTCTGTACAACAAAGAGAGAATATATTATCGAAATTATTGCGCGCACTTAAACGCGTCACACGCACATAAAACACACACACATACACACATACATAGGTGCCTACAGAAATCAGCACACCATCACAAGTACACACAGCCCTAGCTGTGTCCAATCTAGGTAGACTCGTACGTCGTTATGGACAGTTAAAGGCGAACTCTCAGAAAAGCCTCATGATCCATATACACACACTTCTGCAAGCAAGCAAACACACACACACACACACAGACACACTCACAAAAGGGAACACGCAGAAACTCACACAAACATAGTGTCACTCATACATACGCGCGCCAACGCCATGCATTCAATGGACACCGACACCGACACAATCATCCAGGCCTTAAGACTTCGCAGCCAACTTCGATAAGTTCAAGGAAGTTAAGTAGTAAATACAGACACACACACACACACACACGCACACAAACTCGTAAACCCAAACCGCTGGACGGTGGAACGCAAGGATTGACGCCGGAGTACGTAAGTAATGGGGCAAGTGCCTTAGTTGCACCTTCTATATATAAATAAATAAATAAATATTTCGACCGAAGACGAATCGACCCAACCGGAAAATGTGAAATAAAAACCAGCAGCCAAAGAATGCCTTCAGCGAGCTGATTGCAAACGCTTTTAATTTGATGCAGTATAAAGTAAAAACCGAAGGAAAAATTTAGCTTCTCAATCGTAGCTTAATTAACGAAACTCAGTACTACTAATAATTCATAAATACTCAGAGATTCTGAAAAAAAAATTGAATCTCTGAAAAGCGACAAAACGAAAAATTTCAATTTATTATTTCAAATAATTAAAAACAAAAAATAAAGAATACTCTAAACTGAATGCCTTCTTTTTTAAGAAAGAAGTAATTACTAAAGGAATGAGATCGATCCAAAGTGAATGAATGTAATAAATGAATGTATTCATGTTTTAAAGAATACATAGTACTAAGTAATGAGAACTTTAAAGTAAACTATTTAATTAGCCTTCTTTTATAACTGAATTAATGGACAGAAAAGTGATGAATTAATTGTACTATCATAGAAATTCTTTCTACCGTTGCCCGTAGTTATGGATTCTACGCGCATTAACTCCTTGCATTACGTCGAAGCTATACCTTCCGGATGTCCTAGAAGTTGTGGATTTCATTGCGTGCGTTTACTATATAGGGTGCGCCATCTTCTATATCGGTAGGTGAATATTGAATAACTTTAGAAAAAAAAACCAGCCAATTTGCATATATAAGATATTTTTACTTAATTTAACTTCCTTACAATTTATTTCAACTAGTTTTTGAATACATCATCAATCAAGTGGTCGCGCCTCTATTGGCCAAAGCAAAATGTGCCCATTTTGCTGCGTTTTCCATCACTTTTTCGAGCATCTCTGCACGAAATTTATGGTTCGAAACTTACACTGAATCATTTCATCAGCATGTTCACTCAAGTCAATCGATTGATAAATGTTAAAGTTATTCAATGTTTACATACCGATGTAAAAGATGGCGCACCCGCTACATTTCACTTTCCTGCTGGGGCATTATTTACGCAAGTGAAGAGAATTGTGTGCGTGTCTATATGTTTATGCATGTGTATAAGTTAACGCGTTAAAGCTGTCGTGTTAGCCGTTTTGAGGTGAAGTATCATGTAAAATTAACTCGCGCTCGAATTTAAATAATGCGAGTTAATACAGCATTATTTCGATTGATCGACAAAAAGAGAGTGCTTCTTCTATTTCCTGCTTTTTAAATTCAATAAAGTAATACGTATGTTGGTTTAAACCGACATAAGATTGTGCCCTGATTAATGGCTCGCAAAGCCTTATTTTCGAAATAAAGAAACCGAAATATTTAATTTATTTTCACAATATAATTTTTTTTTTAAGATAATTCTTATTTGTCCAGAACAAGAGCATGTCCAGAATGTCAGCAACAAAAACATTTGCCTCTAAAACACTAACACGCTCTTGTTGTTGTTACGTACTTCTGCTGATTGCTGTTGCATGCAATGAAGCAACATAGTTGACTGTAAGTACGTATGTTTGTAAATATGTATATACGCGCGTGTTTTTGTGTGTGTGTGAATTTGTTTACTTCATTTTTTTTTTTGTGCTTTTCAAATGTTGCTGCAATTTCAGTAGAATCCTTGAAATAATATTTAATATTTAGAGTGAAATAAATATTAAATGAGTTTTACTTAGAAAATTCAAAGGAATGTTGTTGTTGTTTTAGTGGTTGTTGCTGTTGCTGTTGCTGTTGCTGTTGCTGTTGTTGTGATAGCAGGCCCACAACAAGCAACAGCCGTAACTCAAGAGCAACAAAAAAGTTTCTACCGGTCATTTTCTCTCTTTCAAAATGCCTGCAATGTAAAGGTAACCCCCCTCACCCCCCCCCACTCCTACCAACCCTTCACAGTCCTGCCCGCCCACCGCCCACCGCACACGCTCTTCTCCTTCACTCTCTTCAAGGCGCGCTCTCTTCTCTTAGAGAACGCGTTACGAAATGATGCTGCCACAATGATGCTGCTTTGAGATGGAGAAGAAGAAGAAGAACAAGAAGGAGAGGAGAGGAGGAAGAAGAAGAAGAAGAAGAAGAGAAAATGCTGAAAGCAACATTTTTTCTGTCATTGAGTCGCGGCCTTTTACACAACTCACAATTGCCATGTGTTGAGCCGAGTTATTGCTCGCTCTTGATGTTGTTGTTGTTGTTGTTGTTGTTGTTGGCCTCTTGTGCTTTCGCGTAGCTGCGAGGATGATTCGTTGGTTGGTTGGCGGTACGGTTGGCGTGGGTGTGGCAAGTGGCTTGCCGCCCAAAAGCTTATAAAATATGCAGGGTCAGTGGAATTTCTTATTTAAAATGCCATTAAATTTTTGTTGTTGTTGTTTTTTCTTTTTTTTTCTATTTTTTTTTTTTTTTTAAATATAGACCACGATGACATTTTGTGCAGCAGGTAAACGTACGAAACAGTAGGAAAGGCGGAGGCAGGGGCAGCGATGGGGACAGCGACAGCAGCAATACACACACGAGATGAGTGTGAGAGCATGAGAAGGGGCTGGCATGAGCGGGTGGCGGATGTGTGGGCATGTGGGTGTACTCCTACGCCCATAATATGCATTAAAAATGTCCTCTCACTCTGCGCAGCGCAGGACGACCTTTAACATCGAAGACGGCCACTAAAAATCTATTAATAAAAATTTTTAGATTTAGTCTGATGGAATCTGGTCTAAAGAAAAGTTTTATTTGTACGCTCTTTTAAATTACGCGATTTTGAACTTAAGAAGAGTTGCCTTCTCTTTCTACCTTTTTCATCGCCAAGCACGTGCTAAGCACGTCCCCAAACTATTGCCATAAGCCTCAGAGAGAGTCGTCGCTTTGAGACAAACTTTTTATTAAACATTTTAACATTATGGTCTCACCCCTCCCCCCCTCCTCCTTTGAGACCACAGAAAGGCAGCCTGAAACTTTTCAACCGAATAAATAATAATTTTTTTGTTTTTTTTTCATCTCACATGAATTAAAAAGTGATTAAATATTAAAAGAAAAGATCCTTTTTGTTCATCCTTCATGCATTGATGGCGCCGCATGCGATGCATTCTTTGCGCCTCAACCCATCAGAGCTGGTAACGAGCTTGGACGCGTTGAGATGATACGCGTTGCTTTTTGTGTATTCTGATGACGCATGTACGATAGTGTGTGTGTGTGTGTGCTACGAGGCGACCCATGAGGCGACCCATGAGGCGACTCAAGAGGTTTTAAAACGCAATTGAAACAGCAAATGAGAGAAGACCCAAGAGTCCAAGTTCCAAGCCCAAACAACTCATAGAAACTCTGCTTCTTCTTCCCCTTCCGCTGCTGCTCCAAATTCTTTCATACTTTCATAACGCTTGAGACAAATTATGCGCGTATTTTTTGTGTTTACACGCAGCAACAAAATTAGTTATTTTTTTTTTTTTACTGTAATGAAAAGAGCGTCGTGAATGCTGAGGAAGAAACGTGAGGAAAAAACGAAAAGAGAAAAAAACAACACCAAAAATGCCTCTCGTTGACGTGTTAAATACAGCAATGATAGCAACAACAACAACAACAACAACAACAATAGCAGTGGCAGCAACAAGCCTGCTCTAAGCTCGTGTGTGAGTATTAGTAATCGGTGCGTTGGTGTGTTTTGCGTGAGCTGGTGAGTACATACGAGTATCTCTCTGGTGACAGCGTGGTCACGTGCTGATTTTTCAGAACATGTTTTTGTTGGTGGATCATTACCATGGTTTGCTTAACGCTGCAACGAGTATTTGCGAAACTGCAGCCAACTTCATTAATTTCACTTTTTTTTTTTAAAGTGAATCATTTAAAAATATGATTTTGTCTTTACACAAACGAACTGCCTGAAGAAAACAAACTGCTCTGAATCTCGTATTTAAGAATCGAGGATACATCAATACATCAATCGAGATTTGAGTCTCGATTCAAGTCAAGGCTTCACGTTTCGAGCGTTTAAAGTCATGAAAATTACTTCTAGTGTTACACAGGAACGACATACTACGAGAGAATGAATACGATCTCAAGAAGCGGGGGATGAAGGCGATCACCTTTTGACCTAATCCACAAAAACGTCATTGTCTCGATCTCGGCTTTATTGGTTAAAAAGATTTTCCATAAGCAATGACTTCTTTATTTCCTGCTTTTGGCGTTTGTTTTTTTCTTTTCTTTTTCTTTTAATGTTTTGCATTTATTCATTCATTTATTTAGCACACTTCCTCACACTCCCTCACAGTCCCTCTCACTCTCTCCCTTCCGCCCTCACGCCGTGCCGCCATCATTCATTCATTAAGTTCGTTTCGTCAATATTAACATTGTTTAAAATTTATTATTTAAATTAACCTCGCCTCGGCGTGTCTTGCCGCCTCTCTCTTTGCAAATGCATAAACTCATGCTGTAATAATAAAAGATACAACAACAACAACAACAACAACCATCAGTAGCAGCAGCAGCGGCGGCATCAGCCTTCTCGAGAATGCTTGCTTCCGATGCCAAAGAGTTGAAGCTTGTGGTGACGTTTGATGATGATGATGGTGCTGGTGGTGCCGGAGCCGGTGCAAAATGTTTACGGCACCGAAGAGCTGACATCTTCCGTTTGTACGACGCATCAAGAGAGACGTGCGTTGTTGTATTAACGTGAACGCAACCTCTCACGCAGCACACAATACAACAATACAACAACGACGAAGCCATTATGCCTCTCTCACTCCTTTCATCCATCCATCCAACCATCCAATCCATCCGTCCATCCATCCATCCGTCCAACAGATACAATATTTATTTGTCTATTTGTTAGTCAACATCTGTAAATACAATTTAAGAATTTTCTTTGAAGTTTTCCTATTCATTAATATTTCTAGTTTGGCGTAGTTGGTTATTTGTTATTGTTGTTTTTTGTTGTTGTTGGTATTGTTGTTGTTGCTGTTGTATGTTGTTGATGTTGGTGTTGCTGCTGGTGTTTCCAGCGTTGTTATTGCTTTCATTTGAAGTTGGTAGAGGCTTTTCTCGCTTTCTTTCGTTCGTTTTTCGAGAACACACAAACGCTGCTGATTTTCTATCTTTCTTTGTTGTTGTTGTTGTTGTTGTTGTTGTTGTTGTTTTCATTATTATTGTTGTTGTTATTTTTGTTGTTGTTATTTTCTATTGACGTTTAAATGCATCTACCGTATCTTATTCGGCCATGCCGTCGCCATCCATCATCATAAATATTTGTTGTGCTTTTCTCTGCTTTGTTGTTGTTGTTGTTGTTGTTGTCAATGCGTTCTTCTATATTGACAGACCTCCCCCTCCCCCTCCCCCTGCCCCTTCTGAACCTTCTTCATCACCAATAACTTTTTGTTTAATTTCTTCTTTCTTTCGTTCTCTTCACTGTTGATTTTTTTATTGCTCTACGAATTTTAACACATCCGTTGGAATGCATTTAAATAAATCTTTGAGATGCATTAGAAATTTCTGCTTTGTGCTCTTGTGTGCGTGTGCGTGTGCGTGTGCGAGCGTGTAGCCCTCTCCTTCTCTGTTTATGTGTGTGTGTGTGTGTGTGTATGTTTATCTCCTTCACTGCAACATCATTTTATTACTTTTTATAATAAATAATTTTATTACTTTTTTTATTATATTTCATAGCAATTTATTCTAGCAATTTTCAAAGCGGATTTCTTTCTTTAGTTTTTAATAAATAACTGAAAGATTATTTTATAACTCGCCGACTGACACACACACACACACTCTGACGCTCATACTCTGTAATGCTGCGTTTCTTCTTTGGTGTTTGCCGAATGCATCGGGCGTGCCGCGGCGCGCCGCGTTGCCGACAAAAACTATTGCTATTAAACGCAAAACGAATGCAATAAAATTTTCATAAACACAACGTTTTTTCTTTGCTTTTTCTGTTGGCAACAGATGTTTTCGATACGCTCCGGCCGCCCGGCAGCTGCCGATTTTAAAGTGAAAATTAGGAATAAAATCAAAAAGTTATAGTAAGAGTAGGTACAACATCTAGACAGATGGGGCGGGACATCGTAAAGACACGACAAGACTAAGACTATGCTCATGCATTCGAATAGTTTGTTTGATGGTAACGAAAATGTACAGAAGCTGTATAAAAAGCAACACATTGTTGTTTTTCAAAAAAAAAAAAAACCAACATTGTTTTGATAAAGAATTCTTTGTTCTTAAACACAAAACTATTAAAAGAATGAATCA
Source organism: Conops quadrifasciatus (assembly GCA_949752815.1). NCBI lineage: Eukaryota > Metazoa > Arthropoda > Insecta > Diptera > Conopidae > Conops > Conops quadrifasciatus. Next base: position 31,660,684 of record OX457079.1, on the reverse strand, counting down.
TTATCAGTCAATCAAATGAAATATTAATTGAAATTGAAATATTAATTGAAACATTATTCTAAATATTCATAATGTATTATTTAATTTAACATTATTTATTGTTACTCATTATTTGCTATTATTATAACAATATTTTATAATTATTCATAGCATTATTTGCTATTCACTTTTTCCTTCTTGATTAGTCATTATTCATACGCATAATAAATGCATTATTCCAATAATTCATAATGTATTTTATTCTTATAAATATGTATATAATATTTCAATATAATTATTCCAATTCCATTATGCCAAGAATTCATAATGTATTGTACAATATTATAATAATTTTCCTTAATCAATTTTTTCATCACTAATAATTCATTATTTATTTTTTCGTTTTTCATCAAACAACTCTAATTGTTCATCATTTACTAGTATTATTCACATTTCAATTTTCATTATTCATAATGTATTATCCTTTATTCTAATTATTCATAATGTATTATTTAATATTATTTATAATTTAATATTACTTATTATTACTCATTATTTACTATTATTATAGCAATATTTAATTATTATTCATAGCATTATTTGCTATTCACTTTTTGCTTCTTCATTATTCATATGCATTGCATAATAAATACATTATTGCAATAATTCATAATGTATTGTATTTTATAAAAATATTATAATTCCTTTATTCATCCAATAATTCATAATGTTTATTATAATTTTCTTTAATCAATTTTTTTTCACTGTTTATTTTTCGTTTTTCATCAAAGAATCCTAATTGTTCATCATTTATTATTCACTTTGCAATTTTTACTATCCATTACGTATTATCCATTCTAATTCTAATTATTCATAATGAATTATATAATTTTATATATCTAATTAATCGTTACTTATTATTGACTTTTCGGTTTTTCATTATTCATTATTGTCATTATCTATTATGCATTATTCCAATTATTCATAATAGATTATTTACTTTCCACTCTTCATATTTCATTACTTATTATTTATTATTTATTGTTGATTATTAAATTTTATTTAATAATATTTCATAATTTAATTTAATTTTGCGCCAATTTCTTTTTCATTATTCATTATTATTAATGTTTCATGATTCATTGACAATTCTTCGTTTTTCATTGTAAATTACAAATTTTTTGATTTATTGTTCACATTTAGTTTTTCATTGTTCATTAAACATTAGGCAGTCATCTATTGTTCGTTAATCAGTTCATAATGATGTTCTTTTTCTTAAACATTTAATTAACTTAAAGCGACTGTATAAACGGTAAAAAAAGAGGAAAAATGATGACGTGATGACAATAGCTTAAATGGAACTTCCCCAGGGAAAAAGAAAAAGAAGAAGAAAAAGAAAAAGAAGTAGAAGACTCAGTTAGCGAATGGATGATGTAAAAAAGGAGAAAATATCTATCGATAACCTAAAACGTGTTGATATAAACTGTCCAAATGATGATTGTGCAAACGAAGAGATAGATTTAATAATGAAAATAGGTCGATTTAGGCGCAAAAACGTTGCGCCTAACAAAAAACCTGTAAAAACTTTTACTTCGGTCTGGCCGAAGCTCATGTACCCTACTCCATGTAGCTGGCGACGCCCACTCACTTTATTTCACTCGCAGATAATAAATTTCGATCTCTTAACTTATATAACGCATCGATTTTATAATCAAAAACCCATATTTGGTTTGGTAATACCAGTGGGCTGGACACACCCATTTTTGTGAGGTGACTTTCTCCATTATAAACTCAGGTAAGCTCAGGAAAGAAGCTTTCACCTTAACATCTGCTCTACAAGCTGAGAAATTAAGCTGTAAAAAAACAGATGAATTCATATTAATTGTCGTATAAAGAAATGGGCGTGAAAATGGGTGTCCGATTTCTTCATTTTCCATTTCAAACAGTCTATGATGAGACAAAGAAAGATATTCTTTAGCCGAATTTCATAACATTACCTCCATTTATTCTTCTGTAATCCTAATGTCCACAGAAAGACGGATGGTCAAAGCTAAATCGATTCTGGAAGTGATTTTAGGGAGTATATATAGTCTTGTTTACATCTACCACGCCTCTTTCAAAGCGCTACAAATGGAGTAATGAAGTGATTATACCCTCAGCCCTTCACGTGTAGCGTATAAAAAGAGAAATCCCATGAATTTAATTATTTTTTCTAATCCCTTTTCTTTTTTGATTCGTTTTTTTTTTTTTGTGTTTTTTGGTGATAAAATTTTTACACGTGCGATTATTTCAACTTTTTACTATAAGCGTTTTTTTATAAAGCCATTTTTTGTTTTGTTTTTTGTTGCTTTTGTTTTTTTTTTTTTTTTTGGAAATTTGGGCAATTTGGTTTTTTTTTTGGGATTTTTTTTGGGATAAAATTTGCATAAATTAAAAAAGATAACAATAATTTATTATATTGATTGCAATAAAAACGTTATAGAGCGAATTAGATAGAAAAATAAAAGAAACAGAAACAATCTTTTATTTTTAATCTTTTGTATTTAATATTTTTTTTTTTAATAATTAAACTATATTTTGCCAACATTCGAGTCGAGTCGAGTCGATAATGTGTCGGTATTTGTATTTATGTATTGGTATTTTGGTATAATTGTGTCTGCCAAAGTGTTTAAATGCATGGAGAGAAAATATTAATTTAGCCAAAAAAATTAAAAATTAAGCAATTTGGCGCTTGTGACGTAATTTCGAAATTTTAATTTTTATTATTTTTTAAATAAGAAATCTCAAAGCCTTAAGAAAAATAGGTTTCGCGCTGTTTCTTGTCTTTAGTGCTCAAACTTTTAAGTTCATACAGCGCGGCGGCGCAAGAACTAATTAATTCTAATTAATTTTTGTTTGTTTTATTTGTAAAAAAAAAATTAATAATAAAAATGAAAACAAAAATTATAAAAGAGAACATAAATGTAATAAATGTAAACTTTAAAGAGAGAAAAACGTTCTTTATCAATAGCGCGAAAGTAACAAAAAAATTAATTTGAATTATAAACACAAATTTGAGAGCAAAATTAGCGCACTAAACAGTTTAGAATTTATAGGTTTTAAACAGTTATTTTAATGTGATTTTTATTTAAAATTTGATTGAAAATTAAACAAAGAATTTTGGGCCTAACACTTTTTACGTTTGTAACAACAGTTAATTACCAGAAGCCAAGAAAGAAATACTTTTGCCGTTCGAATTTCTATTTCCTCAGTGTACTCGTATGTATATACATATGTGCGTGTATGTGTGTGTCTATGCATGTTGGTAAGTATTGTATGGAACGTGTCTCGAATTCAAATCTCGAAAGTAATTTTACAAATTCGTTAATGTGTTTCTTAATCGTTGTTGTTACTATTGTTGCTACTACTGTTGATTGCTGTTACCAAATCTTTGTGCGCTGGTCGCTTAAATCATAACATTTGATATTTTAAAAAAAAACATTTTCTTATGAATTTTTTTAATTAATATTTTTTTAACTAAATCGCCTCTTAACCTTCGAAAAAGTGTTCTGCAACAAGTAAGAAATAATTTATCGACGTTATAAAATTAAAACAATTACCGAACAGTTACCACTTCGTTACGTAGTGTGCTTACCAAGCGGTTACCACTAACTGAGTACCTTCTTCCTTTTGTCGATTTAATCGGTTTTTTTTTCACAAGCATAAATTTTTCTTTATACATTATTTATTAAATTTCGTTTTTTAATGTGTTTTTTTTTTTTGATTAATTTTTATTTGAATTTTAAATTTTCTTCATTTTATGTCTTGCTTGTGTTTCTAATAAAAATTTATTTATTTTTGTGTTGCTGCTGCTGCTGTCGTTGTTGTTGTTGTTGTTGTTGTTTCGGTTTGTGATTCGAAACGTTCACTATTTTCTTACAACATCAATATTCCATTCCAATTTCTCGTATGGATGACAATTGCTTTGATAAATAATTGCCATCAATTCATCTTCGCTGTACGCAAGAAACGTCTTGTACGCAATTTGCTTACGTAAAAGTGAAATTATTAACATATTAAATATTTGTACTTCGTGAACTTTTAACGTTTGCGCTTCCGCCTCCCGCCCCTTTTTCTGCCCAATTTCTACCGTTTTTTTTATTAAAAACAGGAAATAACTAAAAATAAAAAAAACGCAAAAACAAACAAACCACCGAACAAACATACAACAAACACAACGGATCTTAGTCGAAAGCGATACTAAATTTAAAGAAATAAAAAAATAATTTATAAAAATTCGGCAGTAAAAAATTGAAATAAACACTAAATAACAATAAAATAAAGCACAGCCGCAAACGTGTGGTGTCCGGCATTATAATTTTTTTCCTGCTGAATTAATTAATTAAAGAATAAAATAATAAAAATGCAATAAATACAAATAATATGAATAATAAAGCGTAACGGCGATTTTATTTAAAATCGGCTGAAAATGAAAGACGCAAATAAAAAAGTCATCAAAATGTTACTGGCGATGTACCAAAAAAACTTTCTCAATTAAAAGACAAGAATTTGAAGATGATGATTATTAAAAAACAATTAGTTTGAGGCAAAAAGATGGTGGGGGAAGGAGGGGGTCTCAAGGGGTACGTCAAGGGATAAAGACGCACACTCTGTATCACAAAATTCTAAATAACAAAAAGTTCAAACAATATTACTAAAAAATTCACAAATTCATAATCTTATTAATATTTATTTAATAAGTTTTTTTTGGTTTTTTTTTTGGCAATTTGCCTTTTTACTAAAATATACAATACATAATTATAAAATGACTTATTTGTTAGAAAATCCATTACCAGAAAAAACCTTTAATTCTTTTAAAAAATTTAAAATATTTTATAGATTTTAGTGTTTATAGTAAAACAATTTGGTGTTTTTCGAAACGTTGTTAAAGGAACGTTTAGTGAAGAATGTCTCGAAACACTAAAAAATCTTGAATCTTAGTAAACTTTCGAAATTTTATATGCACTAAAAATACAATATTAAATTTATTTTAAAAATTTCTCAAAAATTGAAAAATTACCATCTTTTATTAATGCCAATATTTTTATTGCCCCTCCAAAAAAAAAAAATTGAAAAAATTTTATATTTTTATATTTTTTTTGTAATAATAATTAAAATTGATAATTTTGCTTCTTTTTCAACAAATCGTTGTTGACGTCGTTGTTGTCGTTGTTGTCGTTGTTGTTATTGTTATTGCTGTTGGTTTCAAATTATTATTATTAAATAATTTATGCAAACACGTTTCTTCAAAAAAAATTTCATTTTCTAAATTTAGTTTATTTCTTTTGGTTTTTGTTTTTTTTTTTTTTTTGTATTTATTGTTTTTTGCTTAACAAATTAACTTTTTTTTGTTTTCTTCGTTTTTTTTATATAATTTAAGAAAATTGGAGATTTTGAAAAATTTGACATGCATAAATTAAAATAATGTTGAATAAAAGTGTGGTGAAGGCAGTCAGAGATTAAATATATCACGGCCATTCACCATTTTATTCCAATTAAAACCGCAATTTTTTCGAAAAATATCGCTAATTATTCATAGGCCGAAAAAGTATTGCAAACTTTCCAAACTCAAATGAAATTTTAAGTGAAAGTAAGTGACTTTTTCGCCGATTTAAAACGTTTCCCATACGATACTTCCACACAATTCAGTTGAACTGTTATTTAAAAAGTACTGCTATTAATTTGAATGCTAATTAAGTTATTTATTAACTTAAACTGTATAACGGTATCCGGCTTTAAATCAACAGAGCCGGTAAGTACGAGTATTGTACTTGCTTCTCATTCATTCAATCATTTCGTCAGTGCATCATCATCATCATCATCATTATCATCGGATCGCAAACGAAAATCATTTTCACGCACGGTCTTGCGTGGCGAATACGATAGAAACTTCGTGATGACTCTCTCGTCGTCGTCATCGTCGTCGTCTTGATCAAGACAAATACGAGTAAACAACGAGTGAATATGACTCTGTCCGTCCGTGTGTGTATATTTTATAGATTTTATGATTATGAATAAGATCAAGCACACCGACACGCATAGACACATACATACGTGCACGTATCGTACAATCGTTCACATTGTGTAAATATACGAGTACGTTCGCGTAATTACAGCAATGAAGTGCTTATTAAAATACAAATTAAAAGAAAAAGGAATAAGAAATCCATTAATTATAACATCTATACAATGAATGCAATACAACAATAAAAAAAAAATCAAGTTAAAAATTTAAGTTTCAATTTTAATTATCGCATTATGATTTTTTTTTTCTAATTTTTCGTTGGTTTCTTTCTTTGTTTCTCTTCTACGATACTATAAAAACTCAGAAAATGTAATTAAATCTTTTTATTTTTATTTCTTCTTATTGTAATTTTAGCCTAGTTGCTGTTGTTGTTGCTTTTATTGCTGTACGACTATATGCATTTAACTAAATACAATACATACAGACTTTGTATAATTATAGCCTTCGAAATTTATGTATGTATTCTCTTTTTATAATTTAATAAAATATTGTAATTTAATGGAATTTTTAATATATATTTTTGTAATTCCGACTACATTTTTCTGCGTTCTTCATAATTTTTTATTATTTTATTACAAAGTAAAGGATACCTTTACATTTACTTAAAAGTGAGAGCGAGAGAGAGAAAGAGAGAGGGAGCGTAATACAATTACAAACGGGTGTAATTATAAAAGCGTACTTAAATATATAAAACATTTGAATGTGCACAGAATATAAAGTTTTTATAGAATTTATGTAAAGTATCTTAATCTAAATCCAATCTAAATCTAATCTAAATCTAATCTAAATCTAATATATATCTAATCTAAATCTAATCTAAATCTAATCTAAATCTAATCTAAATCTAATCTAAATCTAATCTAAATCTAATCTAAATCTAACCTAAATCTAATCTAAATCTAATCTAAATCTAATCTAAATCTAATCTAAATCTAATCTAAATCTAATCTAAATCTAATCTAAATCTAAATCTAAAATCTAATCTAAATCTAATCTAAATCTAATCTAAATCTAATCTAAATCTAATCTAAATCTAATCTAAATCTAATCTAAATCTAATCTAAATCTAATCTAAATCTAATCTAAATCTAATCTAAATCTAATCTAAATCTAATCTAAATCTAATCTAAATATAATCGGAAAGTTATAGACTGGTACGGATTTTTTACAGATAACAAGATATACTATATCATGTAAAAAAAGTCACACAGTATGTAATGGTGAACATATTAAATACGTATATCTCGATTTCAACATGAACGGACTTAGGTCACTTTCAAAATAAACGGTTCATATCAAAGAACAAGGAACAGTTAAATTCAAAATAATAAAAATTACAATTTTATTTTTTCCGTATAAAAACAGGATAAGTTGAGTTTAAAATCGTATAAAAAAGACCGTGTAAAAAACAGAATTAGGTGTATAAGCAAATACTGAGGATAAATATTGACAAATAAATGTATTAGAAGAGATAAGAGATAAAGATAATGAGAATGAACGATATATAAAAAGAGACGTACCGACAAAACATACTCGTAATAATAAGAAATATATAATTGATCTATTTGCGAGTTTAATTTTATTGCAACTTTTCCATTTTCATTATTGATCTCTAATTAAGAGGAGAGAGTACAATTTTTTTCCACCGTTAGATACACTTCAAAGTGTTCCGTAGAACTCATACAAAAATCAACGGAAAAAATATCTTCTTTGAAAATATAGACAGAAGTACAATAAAGCGCAAAAAAGAAGCTGCCTACAATCTAAAAATCTAATTCAAATTAAATAAACTATTATTTAAACAAACACACACACACATAACAACAAAATCAACGGCAACGAAGGCAGCAACACTTATTCCGGGCACAAAAGCCGTAGCCAACGATAGCAACATTTTATGCGTACGTATCGTACGTGCGTGCGCCCGCTCTCGCCGCTCTCGCCGATCTCGTCGAACGATTGTGAGTCAGTCTAATTTAATTATCGCCACCGTGTATCCGTAAGATACAAATATTACTTGGAAATTCATAACCAAATAAATAAATATGAATAAGAGTAAATAAATGAAATCGAACAAATTCAAGTCATAAACTAAAACAAATAGAAAACTACAATTTTAATGACGTCAACAGCTTAAATGGTTTGTCCGTCGGCCCGTCGGTCTTTCTTGTTCTCAACGCTCGATCGATCGGTCGCTGTATCGGTATCTGTATCTATATACAGTATACAGACAGATAAATTTTAGTTTAGTGGCCGAAGGTAAAAACTAAAAGATTTCAGCAAAAAGATATCAATCGACGGTGGCAAGCGGTAATGGATCAACAGCAGCCAACAGCAGCAACAACAACCATTTTTATATATATATGTATATTCTTATTTAAGCCAATAAAATATTTCATTTTCGATAATCGAATCGACATAGAATAAACGACAGCGACGACGATGTTGTTGTTATTATTTAGTAATTTACGATGGTCGTTGCCGGAGGGTCCGCTGCTGAGTCTCTCGGTGGCTTCGTGCTGAAAAAGCGGTAGCGGAAGGAGCGTCAACAACAACAACAATAACATAGTTTATCGTTTTGCGATGTTGTAGCAGCTGCTGCTGCTGCCGTCTGCTGCCGTCTGCTACTGTTGATACTGTATTTGTCAGCAGTTTTCAAGCATTTAATGCAATTTATGACTTGCAACAACAACAACAACAACAGCAACAACAATGTTAATTAATATCTACAAATTGCTAACATTTGCTTGCAACAATTAATTTTGTAATTTTTGACCCCAAGCCGTATGGATTAACGAATGAATGAATGAATGAATGAATGAATGAATGAATGAACGGACGAATGAATTGACAACTAAACGACTAAATAAATGAGAGGTAGGGTGGGATGGGGTCGGAGGGGGGGGGAGGGGGGAGGGAGTGTAGTGAGTAAAGAAAAATAGAGAAATGAGGTCACTAAAAGCGGCAACAATAAAAACAACAACAACCCAACAGCGAGAGAGGGCTGGTACGATACTTTCCGCTGCTAAACGCAAAACATCAGAAAATCCCCCACAAAATTCATTCATGACAAATCGTGCATGAATCAGGCACGAAAACTCATGCAAAAGGAAACTCATGGTCGCATGATTGTACTCGTACTCGTTACTTTGTTGTTTTTGTTTAAAAGACCTGCGTGTGCCTGCGAAACCTCGTAGAAATGAATGCGTTCCGAAGATGTCACTTTCCTTGCCTGCGACGCATTGAGCAAAAACGTATTGGTAAAGAAGGCGTGGTCTGCATGTAAAACTCGTACAAATGCTTTTTTATTATTACTATTATCCACACAAACATTTTATTATCCATAATTTGTTTAATTATCTTTTGTTTTTTGTCGGTTTTGTGGGTTTTGTCGTTTCAGGAAACACACTACTAGAGAATATTGTATACAAATATAAATAAAAACGGAATTATTATCATCCATTCAGCCATCCATTAGATACAATTGAAACTTTTATTGAATAATTAGAAGAAAAAACAAATAATAATAAATACGTTTTCCGTTGAGTGGAAACGATTCTAACAAAAAAACGAATCATTTATTTTGAAAATCTTTAAGACTTATAAAATATATGAAAAAAATCTAAAAAGGGGCGTAAATATTAGATCACAATAAACTCAAGAATTTCTGTTAAACACAAAAAATGTAACGCTATTGAGTAATGTTTTAGCAAAAAAATTTAATAATTTTTCGCCGTAAAAACCTAAAAGGCCGTATAAACCTACGAGGATTATTTATTTTATAATACAAACTTCATTGTTTTTTTTTACACTGTTTTTTGTTTAGAAAAATTTTTTAGAGAGCTTTAGATAATTGTTAAATTCTTCTGCGATTCGATTTTGCTTTAACTTCTCACAGAAATTGTGAATGGCACAAAATCATTTTAATGTATTTTTGGCCAACCCAAAGATATTCTATACAATAACAGCAACAACAACAACAACAATAGACCCCTAATATTACACTAATTATACACGATCTTTCTCTCCCTCCCTCCCTCTCTCTCTCCCTCTCCCTCTCTCTCTCTCTCTCTCTGTCTATCTTTTTACTGCAGACTTTTTAATGCCGACTTTAATTTCTCTCTGCAGCAACAGCAACAACAACAACCTTCCGATCTCCGTTACCATTTTAAGAGGTGATGATGAGTCTAACTCACGCCCCGCCCCCCACCCTCTCCCCTGCTCCCGAATCAACCCCGTTCTATCTCTTAAATCGCAGAGTTTGCAATCTCTGTTTTGCCAGAATATTGCACGAAAGCTGCAGCAAAAGCTGTAGAAATGCAGCCTAAAAAGGCAGCCGAATTGGTCTAAACGGCCATTCGTGGTGCACTTTCATACGAGTACACCCAACGCTTTGTGGCTACCTCCCTCCCTCCCTCCCTCCCTGCAGCCATTCCGCGCATCCCAGAATCCGCAGGGTACTCGTCGCCATTCATCCTTCCATCAATACTTGTAAATAAATGCATTGCAAATATTGCAGGCAGGACAATCTTCTGAACGGCAAGCAGCAGGCAGCAGGCGACGGCAGGCGACAGGCGGCGACAGGCGGCGGCAGGCGGCGGCAGGCGGCAGGCAGATTTAAGAGGGCTTTCACGGCGGCATCCTATTATTTTTATTTAGTTTTAGTTTGTTGTTGTTTTGCTTCCAACGCGATACTGCACAGAAAAGTGCCCATTTTCCCGATTTTAGAGAAGCTGGTGGCTAATGCTGCCTTAGCCTGGAAAGACCACAAACACGCACGCCTTCCCGTCACAAGTCTTTCTGACCTGCCCACAGACAGCAGGACAGACAGACAACAGGACAGACAGACGGAGAGATAGACAGATTGACAGAAAGGCAGACATACACACAGCTTTTTCTAAGCTTCAGTGTGTTTGCGCGAGAAGAGGATTTAATTTAGTACATAGAATGTTACGCTATTGGCACGTACGAGTGTGTGTGTGTGAAAGTGTGCCCGATTTTGTGCACTACTATTAATAGTCGTTGTTGTTGTTGTTCTTGTTATTATTATTATCCAGTGCGTCCTGCTCACGAGCGTGCGTTCTCTCAGCGAATTCGTTGCGAAAAAAAAACAACACACTTTCTTTGTTCGACGCTCGTCGGCAACGTTTTGACGGAAAGAAGAAACAAAAATCCTTGGAAACTACAGAATTTATACTAAAAGTATTCACTTTTTCTATATTGCACCACTTTCCCCGTCCCTTTCTCGCTTTCTCGCTTTCTCGGTCGCAAGCGTGTAAATAAAGTGTTCGAGTGTTAGAATTTGATAAAATTCTGCAAACCGCAATAATGACGTTCAAGTTTTTTGCTCTCAACGTATGTATGTACTCGCATGTACGCATAATGACTGCTAACCGCCTCATTTAAGCCATTTTTAGAGCCACTTTTAGCGCTCGCTTTCCGTGCAAATCATTTCTAATGCACGCCGCTGTGTACACCGTTTGTTGAACCGTTCTCAGAAATGAAGTATGAAGTCGGAGGAGGAGGAGGAGAAGAAGAAGTTGGAGAGTGGAAGAGGACAACAGCAGCAACATTCTCAGTGTGTGTGTGTGTATGGCTGGCTGGCTGGCTAACCGTTTCCAACCGTTTCCATCTGGACCAATTCTGCAACCCTTCAAACACTTTCCATACTTTTTCTGGCCTTCTGAAAGCCCTGGCCTGATTGCTTTCCCTTCTGCGGGATGCTCTACAGTCACTAACACACACCCAAAGACACACACACACACAGACTAACGCACCTACAGTGAGTGCACTACTGCTGCAATGCGTTGCCTGTCGCCACTATCTTCGCCGCGTTGCAAGCGACTTCAGTGAATGACGTTGGCGTTCAAACAGCCGAAAAACAGGGCTGTTTTTAGTGATGCCAGAGTATGTAATGAACGCTGATGTCGGTATTAGTGTTTGTGTGTGTGTGTGTGTGCTGGTGGCTTTTGCAAATTCTGCTGCTGTGAAGATGCAGGCGTCTGTGCGTCTGTTTTAACTGACGGTTTTGCGTGCAATTTACTTTGTTGTATAGAAATACAAGCAAGCACTTCTTTAACTAATCGTGTGTGTGTGTGTGTGTGTGAGTGTAAGTGTTGCATTTTGTGCGAAAAGCAATTTGCCAGAAATCTATCCCTATCCATTCATTCTTCAGTGCCGCGCTTTCATGCCTCGCGGTTTCTTTCTACTCCGCCGACGACTCCCATAAAATCAGCCTCTGGCATGGACACACTGAGGCGCAAGAGACCAAAAAAACTAACCGCACTAAGGTACACATTCTGTTCTCTGCCAATGTGTGTGAATCGGTGGAGTCTGCATTGTTCTTCGATTGGTTCGGTTCGGATCAATAAACCTACTTTAGACAACTTTATTAGCATTAGAAAAACACTAAAAAGTTATGCGTATCTTAACGCCTTTTTTAACTGGCTTACAGATACCGATATCGTTTAACCAAAGTCCGCATAAACTTTTGAAATTAAACCCACACAATTCATAACGCGAATCGTATAGATTGGAAATTAGTTTAGGTTATGAGTTTTCCCCTTCGGTTTCTCCAAAAACTGCAGATTCTCAGAAAATAAAACACAGTCTTTTAATCGAGAGTCTAACTGAGAATATAGCGACAGTTCATTTAAAAGAGTCATCACGAATCGAACTGAAGATTTGCTAACAATTAAACCGAAGATTCATCCGCAATCAAACTGAAAATTCATCCACAATTAAACTGAGAATTCGTCCACAATCAGGTTGAAGATTCATCAACAATCAAACTGAAGATTCATCCACCATTACACTGAAGATTTATCCACAATCAAACTGAGAATTCATCAGTGATCAAACTAAGAATTCATCGACAATCCAACTAAAAATACATCTACAATCAAACAGAAGATTCATCTACAATTAAACTGAAAATACATAAAAAATCTAACTAAAAATTCATTTACAATCAAACTGAAGATCCATCCACGATCAAGCAGAAGATTCATCCAAAATCAAAATGAAAATTCATCTCGAATTTAACTAAAGACTTATCCACAATCAAAATGAAAATTCAACCATAGTCAGACCAAAGATTCATTCACAATCAAGCGGAATATTCATCCGCAATCAAACTGAGAATTCATCAGTAATTAAACTAAGAATTCATCCACAATCAAATTGAAAAATCATCCACAATCCAGCCGAAGATTTATCCACAATCAAACTGAAAATTCATCCACATCCAGGCTGAAGATTCATCCACAATCAAATTGAAAAATCATCCACAATCAAGCTGAAGATTCATCCACAATCATCAAAATGAATCATCAAATGAAGACTAAAGATTCATCTGCGGACAAAACGAAACGAAACGATTTCAGCGATTGTGAAGATTTTTAACCGATATTGAAAAAGTAATGAAAGCAAAAATTTAATGAAGAATTAGAAAGTATTTTCTAATGAAATGAATTTATTTAAATTCATTAATTCATTTCGTATGCTACGTCGCCGCCGTACCTTTTTGATCGTGAAGGCCGGGAGCAAATACATATCTTGAAATCTGAAGGCCGAACATTGTAATTTTTTTGTGTTCTTTTTTTTCGTTAACATGAAAGTGGAATTTACTAGCAATCAATTAAAAACAACAACAACAACAAAAACAACAATTCTATGGTAACAAAATGATATAAAACATTTATAGACTTATTATTCTTTTATTATACAATATTAAGAAAAAAGAGAACGAACGAACGAACGAACGAACGAATTACAAAGAAAATAATTACTATTGTATTTTTTTATTGTTTAATATTTATCGTTAATTCAAAACTCATAAGTTTTGCTATATGTACGTACATGTATGTATGTATATGTACATATATATGTATGTATGCTTGTATGTATGTATGTTTGCATGTAATGTAAGTATTTGCTGTTAATAACAATAATAATTACTAACTAAACTTATTATAAAATTAAATAATAAAAACTCGCATGCAGCTCGAATGCGAGCCCAGCAATAACTTGCTCACTCACTCGCACACACACACACACACACCCTCTCCCTCTCTCGCTCCTGCATTCATGTATTTTTTTTACGATTAGCTAATGCAATATCGAAATTGTAAACTGTGGCAACATTGTAAACACAAAGTCATAAATTATTAATGGTCGGAGCAATAAATTAAAATATTACGACAATTTGAAGTAATCAAATATTTTTTTCTTCCATAATAAAATTTTTTATTAAAATAAAATAAATACGTAGTTTAGAAGTGACGCGTCGTCGCACGGCCGTTGGAAAAACACCTTCAGTGCAGGCAAATTCATAAATGCCAACAAGAGCATGGACGGGGGCGCACCATGCACTTCATGGAGGCGGCCACGAAAAAAAATTCAACTCCAAAAAAATTAATAATAAATAAATAAAATATGAAAATAAAATATAGAAGAGAAATTGGGGCGGAAAGGTTGCTGGCATAAAAATATTAATTCTTTTATGTCAAATGTCAAATGTCAAATGTCAAACGAAAGAGGAAGGAGTCGTCGCCTCGTGAAATGAGCAGAAAGGAAAAGGTATTTGAAAGGGCAAATAGTGAGAATGACTTTGGGACCTCATCAACCGGTTTATAAGTTATCAAGCGAGTTATAATATCGGTATAGTATCGTTTTTTAATGTCGATACAAGAAACTTTTCTGATCATTTTAATTATGGATATTGAGCTACGAATCAGATTTTTCTCATCACATAAAGGCTAGCATTATCAAAAACTCTATTAGCAATAAATTTTCGCCGGCGATACCAGAAACTTTTCAAATTTCTATAATTTAATTCTTGATTAAGTTAGAATCAGAGGTTAATTATCGCAAGAATGGTTTATATAAGATCGATAAAGAATGGTATGAAAATGTTGCAAAATTGCGTCTTTTCTTTTCTTCATGTTTCAACTTATACGATATTAATACTCCAAAAAGGATAAAAATTAAATCTTAAATTTAATTAAATTCAATAAATTCAATTTTAATTCACTTCGGCAGAAGATGTTCCATCTTATTTTTTTAAGCAAGTTTATTAAAGCATTTAACCGGCTTAATTTTTATAGCATTTTTATTGGGTTTTTTTTACGAACATCGAACGATTTTTTTTTTCTTAATATCTAACAATATTAAATTGATTTCACTTTTTGAAAATTAAAATTTATTCTAAAAATAGAGAATTTATATTAATTATACGTGGAATTAGTTTGTTTTTGTTGTAGACTTTTTTTTATATTTTTGATTTTACTTCATTTATGCTGAGTTTTCTTTTGCTTTTGATTTTTGTTTATTTCTTATTTTAATTTATTTGTCTTTTTCTTCTCATCTCATGCTCTGCACTGTTAAAGTGGGGCCCCCGGTTTTGAGGGCACGAGCCCCTGCCATTTTTAGTAGCGCTCCTGCTGAGCATTTTATCGTCGAATCTCATACAAAATATCGTATTTTAATCTCGCAACAGAACAGAACAGAAACATTACTACGATGTGATAAGATTTCGAGCTAACAAATGAAATACAGTCGAAAAATTCAACAAAATTCAACATCATAAAAACTTTATTAAAAAATTATTTAATGCTTGAAGAAATATTATTATTGTATTTTCATCGACAAATGGTAAAGACGTGGATGGATGGATGGATGGAGAGTAGCAGCATATACCGATTTGTATATGTACGAGTATACTCACACTACTTGAGATATATGCATTTTTTTTTTTTTGTTTTTTATGATTTTGCTGGTTTTAACCCTTAAGCGTTCAGCTCGGTTGAAATGTCACCACAAAATCTTGAACATAAAGAAAGAATTGTTGATGGCAAGACAATGTTGGCTAATTTTGAGGTAACTAAGGGTGGTTCTTAGTCAAAAAACATTCGCCCAAATTGTAACTAAATAAAAAAGAAATTTTTTTCCTTTAAAAAAGTGAGACAAATCTTGGTTTATTCTTAAATTTGATACAATTTTGCTGCTTATTTGATACATTATTTGGCTGCTAAAAGACCTTTCTGGCCCTTCCTGGCCCTACCATTTCTAAAAGAACAATTATAGAGACTTCTTGAAAGATAACGAAAGTTTCAAAGCGTATAAAATTTCTTAAGTTGTCGTTAAGTTGATTAATTCTTGGTGTATAGATAAATAAACTTTTTAAAACATATTAAAAATGCACTAAGACGTTGTCGATAAACCATTTTTTTTTTTCTAAACGAAGGCATGGTTGATTTTTCACCCAGCCATGAGGTGCTTTTTTTTGTGTGGGTTCTTTTTTGTGCGTTTGCGAATCGCGTCAAGGGTTAAAGCTAAGGCGTAAGGCGTTTTCTTATGATCGTAGTGGTAACAAAGTTGTTGCTGCTGTTGGTTGTTGTTGTTGTTGTTGTTGTTATTGTTGTTGTTGTTGTTATTGTTGTTGTTGTTATTTAGTTGAATTGTAGTATGTATTCTTTTATTCCTCGACGCATACATACAGACATACCTACATATTTTTTCACTAAGACTCGATTGCTTTTAAAATTTAATTATAGCGCATATAATTTTTATGATTATTATTTTTGTAACAGTATAAATAAGCCATCCACAACAACAACAACCACAACAACAACACCAACAATTACGGCAAGGAACGAGGGATAGAAGAACAACGACAACGACAAAATGTACCACATTAATTTTGTTACTTTTAATTGCGTTCCTTTGCCGTTCGCCGTTGCGTTGCCGTGGCCGCTGTTGCGCTGTTCGCTCGATTTCTTTGCGAAGTCATTCGTTTGTTCAATGCGCAGCAGTATACACACACACACACGCACACGCACACTTTGTACAGTAATCATAAATAAATATACATCTCGACTCGCATCCCGCGTACGTTGCGTCGTGTTACGACGCTGCGTCGACGACTCTACGTGCAGACAAACATTTTTTCTTTATGCTGAATGGAAATACTTTTATTATTATTGTATTATTATGAATTCTTTTTCCATTTAATTTGTATTATTTTTATTATTGTTGCGCTCCGTTGCTTCGCTGGAAGAGCCGGAAGGGCAGCAGCAGCAGCAGCAGCAGCAGCAGCACAACTGTAATTTGTATCTTTTTGTATCTGCGGCGAGCAACGGCGAGAGTGCCGCGCCGTCTGTGTCGGTGCGTGTGAACGACGAATATTGTATACATTGTAAGGAAAACGACTGCTTACACCAAAAAGAGATGAAAAAAAACACGATAAGAAACTAAATAAATAAATAAATAGAAGTAACCGACGACGACGACGACGAAACAAAGTAACAAAGACAACTAAATTGAGGCAAAACAATAACAATAATAATAATTGAAGAATTGAAATAATGATTATAGCAAATGTGGCAGGTTAAGAATAGGTTGAACGTACATACCACAACGCCACGCAGCCCGACGCAACGCAACGCAACGCAACGCAACGAAACGAATGTGGCATAAACGAAGAGGGATGAAAAATGTCGTTCATGGGACAAACAAAGAGTAAGAAAACGATGAGTTCAACAGTTGCCAGACAGCCGCGACAGACGACGGTTGGCCCTTTTTGTTCAGTTTCATTAATGGCCCATCATTTTGCTGTTAAGAATTGATGATGAAAGACCAAAGACCAACCAAAAAAAAGTCTTCAAAACTCACAAACAAGAAACATTCGTTATAACGCAAATGAATGACAAAAAAAAAACACCAACACACACACACACAATAGCACAAATACTATTATTGCCCTCCGTCGCATAAATTTTTAATGATAAGGAAATCGCAATTTAATGGAAAACATTTTAGCAATAAAAATTTCAGTTATGAAAAATGGTATGAATAATTTTACGGAAATTACGTTGTAAATACGTAGTAAAAATACGAATTAAAAGAGACAATAAAATGCACTTTTCAATGTAATAATTGTTAGTTTAGCACAAACAAACTTTCTTCGCTCCTCCTTCCCCTCCTCCGCCACCGCGCCGTACCTTACGCCGCACTAAAAACGCATTAGAGCCGTTCTCGCAACTCAGGCAAGTTCATCAGCAGCACTTACCGAAGCGCTTGTGCGGTAATGCCATCGGAGGCATTTATAATTAGAGGAGAAAAGAGCCAAAAAAGGGGGGAGGAAAGACGATTTTTCCAAGAATTATTCTAAAAACAAAAAGAGAAACTTTTTAGTAACAGAATTTATTTCTGTTACGATACAACGATTTATGATGAGAAAACAATTAAATTCAATTCACAAAATATACGATATATGTATTATCTGATTGCTTTTGGAAAAAAAAAAAAAACTGACTTTAATGTTGTTGTTGTTGTTGTTGTAGCTGCTAAACGTCGTTACAAAGGATAAGCATTTAACGAAAAGAAAAGAGCGTCCTGCCGGAATTCGAGGCTAAAAAAAATCACCACAACAACAACAACAACCAACTAAAGTAACAATTATACACAACACTCTAGGAAAAGTCAAAGAACTCAAGTGCCAACAACAACAACAACAACAACCCTCCCTACCAAAGCAACCACATTGTTATACTGTATGCACGCGTACTAGAAAAGGACAAGAACAGCGTCGGAGCTACCAACGGAGATACCAACAACAATGTAAACAGAGAAATCAGCCACAATCGTTGGCCCGCCGCTGCTTGATTTGTAGGAGTCTAGGCGCGGCGCGGCGCGATGCGTTGCGGCTGCTGTTACTGCTACTGCTACTGCTGAGACTCTGTTCATGCTCCGAACAGAGCGAAGAGATGTTACTCTACAGAGCTGCTCTTAACTGCTGCTGTGGGTGATGGTGCTCTGCTTCTGCTTCTTTATTCTCGTCTTGCTCTTTTTCCAGGCAGCAGCAGCAGCAGCGGCAGCAGCGGCAGCGGCAGGTTGTGAATGAATGCGACGAATACGAATGAATGAAGTAGAGTCGAGTCGAGTCGAGTCGTTGGTTAAATCGTTGTGGCGGGCAGAGACGATGATGATGACGACGACGAAGATGAAGATGAAGACGCTGCTGAGAGAGGCAGGAACAACGAGGGAGAGCGCGTGAAGGAAGCAACAACAAATGTTTTTACAAAAACGCACAGAGCAGACTCCTAGACTTTATTAAGTATCAGGAGAACAGCACGAACCGTACAAGAACAAGCACCAGCATTGCTTCAAATCTTCTGCGGACTAACAACAATGGAAAATTATTATGAGTTGAATGATTGTATGCTTTGGTTGTACAACGTGATGGTATATTTTTTTATATTTTTGTTGGTTTTTTTTTTTTGTTTTTTTTCCTTTTTTTTTTCCTTTTTTTGTTTGTATTTGTTAGGGTTGCTGTAGGAGTTCTTAAACACATTTTGAGTGTGAGAGAAAATCTTTCTTAATTTCTTCCTTTGGCCTTTCGGAAGAGATCAGTCGTGGTCGTGGAAGAGAGAAACAGAGGAACGCAATTTTAAAGGAACCTTAACATCGTCTATTGTTCTCTTTCTCCTTCGCATTCCAATTTCAATGACTTCTGCTAATTTATCCTTCTTCTTTTTTTAAGACAAGAAAATCTCTGCAGTTCAGTATAAGTTTAAATAAACATACACAGTTAGGAAGGTGTGTGTGTGTGTTTGTGACCAAAGAGGTCACAGGTTTCAGGTTTTTCGTCTCATTATTGAAAATGTCTAGAATTTTTCTTAACTTTTCGTTGACAATGACCAGAAAAAGGTGCCGAAAGAATGAAGGCAAGATTTTTTACTTATGAAAAAATCAAAAAAAAATCTATTCTGAATTCTAATCGTTTGATAATTTGAAAGAAAATTGCGCAACAAAGACTCAATTTTATGTTAAAGTGCTGCCTAAGAATGTATTAATTAAGAATTTTGATGTCTTGAAAACAGTAGAATTCAGAATTCTGAGGTACCTCGCTTGGAAGGAGGCCTGGTTAGGCTTTGTAGAAGGCTTGGTAGAAGAGGAGCCTTTTTTTTCTGCTCTTTAGCCATTTCGACCTTATATTCAATTCAATTTTGTATTTTTTTTAAATACTAACATAATAATTTATAAAATGGTAAGATTTTCCTGCACAATTTACGCTCAATTCAAGCACGGTAGAAGAATTGCATTCTTAAACACACTCGTAGTCAGATTAATAATAATAATAGTCGTGTTTACTTTATTATTTAACTTAACCTTTAAAGGTTCGGGTTGTCTGAACTCGCAAATTGCATAAATAAATATATTAATATTTAATTTATTGCAGTTTACCTAAAATTTTAGCTTTCTAAATTCTAAATATTTGTGTTAGTTTTGAGTAAATAATTGCAAATGTCTTATGGGCAAGGGCGTAGACGGCCGAGGGAGTAAGAGGGAGGGGGGAGGTACCTTCTATGTAGCTCAGAACTTTTAGAAATAGAAAATAATTCACCAAAAAGAGGAAAAGAAAGAGCAAAGTTAAGAATGTTACTATGTAGGTACAAATATTAATACTTAAGCGCTGAATAACGACGACACGCCCCCCTGCTCGCCCCAAACCTACGCTCGCCTGCTACAACAACAACATGCAGGCACTTGCGCTGCTTCGGCTTCAAAGTGTCGAAGTTATTATGAATAAATGCATTTTCTTATTTTAAATAATACACTAAATGCACTTTGCGTTTGTTTAACAAAATATAAAATTCATTTGATAGAGCAACTAAGTAAGGTTGGCATTGTTTTCGTTGTTGTTGTTGTTCTAATTTTTATTTATTTTATTACATTACGTTTGAATACAATCGCAGTCGTTTTCTTTTCTAAATCGTGCCATGAATGTCATGCGACATTATTATTAAAAATTCAAAATAAACCTATGACATATTGACATCTTGAATGATTGATATAGAGTCATCGAATAAGCTGGAATTAATTCGTTTTATGTAAAACCGATTTGTTCTAATTGTAAGCTTAAAATATAAAGAAAGAAATTGTACTTAACATCATTGAAATAAATCGGAATAAATTAAACATTAACAATAAAAAAAATCTGTCTCTTAAGAATTTAAGACTGGATACTTGATAAAAACAGAAGATTCGACGTCATCGAGTGGCTTCTGATGATTTTCATAAGACAGAAAAAGTTCTTTCTAAGACTTTTGTCTTACAAAAACCTTAGAAATTTTAGGAGCAAATCTTAAAAGAACCCAAGTCAAAAAGGTCTAACAAAACTTTTAACTTGAAGTCTCATTAAAAACTGTCATATTTACTGAAGTGGTCACATCGACGAAGTTTGCTGCCGGCTTGTTCACAAAATAACTCTATAGAGGCAGGAGTTGGAAACTCTCTTCAGTGAAATACAAATTAAGACCTTAAAGACGCCATAAACTTAACTTTAGATTCAGAGAAACTTAACTTTACGAGTTTTTTTAGACTTCGAAAAAGACTAGAAAAGAGATCTATAATGAATTTGTTGCGATTTTTGCGACAAGTTTCATTTTTAAAATCGAAACCTAACTTTAACACCTAAACCAATACCTAATCTAACCTAACCTCACTCAACTTTAACCTCAACTTAACCTTAAAATTCTGAAGGCACAATTTCTCTTAAATACAAAATTACGAGTATTTCCTCAGTTCGTTCGAATCAAAGGAATTATATTTTAATATAAAAAAAATTAATAATAGATTAAACTAATTATCTAACCTAACCTCAATCAACTTTAACCTCAACTTAACCTTAAAATTCTGAAGGCACAATTTCTCTTGAATAAAAAACTAGTATTTCCTCGGTTCGTTCGGTTCAAAGGAATTATATTTTAAAATAAAAAAAATTAACAATAGATTAAACTAATTATCTAACCTAACCTCAATCAACTTTAACCTCAACTTAACCTTAAAATTCTTAAGGCACAATTTCTCTTGAATACAAAATTACGAGTATTTCCTCGGTTCGTTGGAATCGAAGGAATTATATTTTAATATAAAAAAAATTAATAATAAATTAAACTGAGACCGACGGAACTCATCAATTCTGGCATTAATTTACTTCCTGCGAATCGGTCGGCCCGGTCGTTCGGTAAGTCCTGCAATTTCGAGCAGCAGCAAATCAATACTCAACATAAATCTAATTAAACTTCTACGTCTCTGCTAGACACTCTACAACGCCCGACCCCTTCTTCCCCTCCCCCCCTCCGCGTCCCCCTCAACGGATAGAAACGGATAGACTTATAAAATAGTTAGTAAAAGTTTCTTTTCTCTTGAAGAATGCAAGAAGGCAGAAGTCTCTGTACTCACCCTTTCTTCCTCGCGTATCATTTCAGCGATTTCTGGTTTTATTTCCATGTCGTCGTGATGAGCTGAGGCCCCTGCGGCGCCTGGAGCCCCCCCAGAGCCGCCACCTCCAGCCCCAGCGGCGGCCGCCGCCAGCGACGCACCCAGTGCCGTGGCCATGGCAGCGTGCGAGTGAGCGGCGGCATGCAGCTGGTGCTGAGCGGCCAATTGTTGGGCCGAAAGGGCACCGTGGTGCGCGTGGTGGCCGTGATGGGAGTTGGCCAGGGCAGCTGCTGCTGCTGCTGCAGCGGCTGCGGAATGTGTGTGAGGCGGCAAATGGTGGGCGGCGGCGGCGGTGGCGGCGGGAGAGGCCAGAGTAGCGCCATTGCCCGCCGGATTAGTCGAACAATGCGTTGGAGGCGAAACGGTGACTGCAGCTGAACGATAGATGGCCGCTGATGTGTTCGCCGAGGAGGCGGCGGAGGCGGCAGAGGCGCCTCCCGATGTCTGGGCGCTGATTTCGCCTGATCCGCTGACTCCGCCGCTGCTGTGCTCGATGGGCGAAGCGAACGGGTTGCGCACAATGGTCTGTGTGGTCATGGCCGCCGGCGGCGGTGGCGGCGGCGGGGACATGGCATCGTTCTTAGCGGCGGCCTCTGCGCTTGTGCCGACGGTCATGATGGCACCGAATGCTAAATTCGCAGCTGAAGCCGCAGCCGCCGAGTGTTGTTGTGGCGTGTTCGAACGGCTGCGACGTGCGGCCACCAGACGCTCCAGATTCTCTTCCAGCAAAAATCCTTCACGGGAGCGCTTGCGCGAGCGATGATTCAGATTAGCGTCAAGGACGACGCCATCTGGTGGTGGGCTCTCCTCCGCCGACTTCATGATGCGCGCACGCTTCGGAAAGCCATAGCCGTCGTCCTCCTCCGCCTCATCAATGCCCCCACCGTTGGCAGCGGCGGCGGCGGCGGCGGCAGCAACTTCAGACGCTTCATCGAAAACAGTCATGCGCTGCTCGGGCACCATCGGATGGGCCGCCACGCCCGCCGACCCCGCATTGACCTCCGCCAAGCCGCGTATCTTCAGCATTTCGGCGACTTTGAGCAGCGGATTGATCTGGTCCTGGCTCACATTGATCTCGCCCTTGTACATGAACTCCATGATGGCCTTCAGCTCCTGCCAGCGCACGTCGCGCATGATGACGATCGGATGCTGGCAGGGATTGTCGTAGAAGAGCGCCTGGAAGTAGGGCGAGCAGGCGGAGAGGACCATCTTGTGGGCCTTGATGGACTGGCCCTCGCAGGCGAGTGTGACGTCGACGAACGACTCGTTCTGCAGCAGCTCGTCGAAGACGTTGGTCAAGTTGTTCTGGTAATTGTTCCAGCGCAGACAAAACTGTTGATTTGCCAGAGAAGCGGCGGCGGTGGCGGCGGTGGCGGCGGTGGCGGCGGTGGCGGCGGCGGTGTCCGGTGGCAGAAGTGTCTTCATACCGAATGGTTTCTGCCGCTGCTGCTGCTGTGAATTCGCGGCGGTGGGCGATTTGCGGCCTTCCAGGCGTTGGCCGAAGGCGAAGACTGAGCGATCAAAAGGGGGCACCGCCACATGCGAGGCCAGAAGGTGGCGGTTGGGTGAGGCCGGCAGCGAGTGCGACTTCTGAAGGGGCAAGGCCTCTATGTCGAGCGATGCGGTGGGGCCGACTACTTCGCTGGATGTCAGCGGACGGGGAGGGGGGCTAAGTGCCCCACCGCTCACTGAGGCAGGTCGCATGGGTGGCGGCGGCACAGATGTGGCGGCTGGTGTCTGTGATGATGGTGATGGTGCCGAGTAGAGGCCGGCAGCTGCCGCATGTGGCGGGGGTGGTGGTGAGGGCGATGGTGATGGTGACGGTGACGGTGACGGTGACGGTGATGCTGATAGTGCTGATGATTGTGCTGGAAGAGTTGTTGGAGAAACGAGGGACGCTGGCTCGTGTGCTGCGGGCGATGCAGCGGGCGTACCGACCCGGTAGTGCTCTTCCGAAGGATCTGCTGCAGATGCCGCTGCCGAAATATTCATGCCGCTCTGCTCTGCCGTCTCGAGTTGCGGCAGCGAGGCCTGAAACTTTTGTGTAAAATCAATGATATCCTTTGTCATATCCATCTTGCGGCACAAGAAAGGACCAGACTTCTGTGGGTTGAGTTAATTCCGGAACACGGCGCGAAGCGTGTAGAGAAGAAGTTCGTACGAATTCGGTTGGATTCTGGGATGACTTCGGTCTATCCGCATTCTCTATTGCGGTACATTAAAACTGCGTGCTTCTATTGACGCTTTTCTTTTGGTGCGCGTGGTTCTTACTTACTTACGCTGCTTCAAGCAGACCGAAGAGGCTTGTTCAATTTTCAAGTCTTCAGTGCAATTGTTTTGCTTTTATTTTGTTCGCACTAACGCACAAAGTTTGTGGTCTCGCGTGGCTTTAACTTTATTCGAGCGACAGCGCTGGCTTCAAGCCGTTCGCGTTAACTTGACTTGAGTGAAAAGTCCAGTTTGTTTTTAATTATTTTATTATAAAATGTCTGCTTAATAGAAATAAAATTATAAATGTATGATTTTTTTTTAAATTTATTTTTTATTATAGTACTTTTTCTCGGCTCAGCGTCGAAATGCGTCGACGACGACTTGACGCGTTTATACTTTTATTAATATTAATATTGTTGTTGTTGTTGTTGTTGTTGTTGTTGCCATTGGCGTTTTTTATATAATTATATTAATTATTTTGATTACTTTTCTTAATAATGCTTTTGTTGTTGTTGTTGTTGTTGTTGCTGTTATTTCCGTTATTATTATAGTTATTTGCGTCGCCTTTATTTATTTTATATAAGACAGCACGCGCTCGTGTGCGTAACGTAATGGTGTGTGTGTGTGTGTGTGCGCGCGTGTTTGTATATTCCAATTAAAATCTGGCAACCGGCAATCATCATCATCATCCTATCCTGTCCGGCCCAAGTATGCTACTGGCCCTCTCTCTCTCTCTCTCTCTTTCTACCGCTCCTTCTTTCTTCTCTGCTGCTGCTGCTTTCTCTGCTTCTCTCCGTTTCACGCTGCCAAAAAATGTTTTATTATTTAATTATTTATTTAAATAATTTATAATGAGGAGGCGCGGTGGCGCGGCTGACGGCATAAAGTAGCAGCAGAACAGCGTCACGACGCGTCACGACAACAAACTGTGCGTTGTAATGAAAACACAAACACAAAAGGCGTTGGAATGCTTGGTTAAATGGCTCGATGGGAGGAAGGGGGGGGGGGGGGGGGGGAGTGCTGCGTGGATGCTGTGCGGCTGAACGGAAGAGACGAATGCGCTTCGAGTCAGAGAAGCGTCTCGTAAATATTTAAAGCGTCTACGGCGTCTACAAACTCTACCAAGCGCGCGTTACTTTCTTGCGTTGCTTTTTGTGTCACTTTTGCGTTGTTTTAATGGGCATTATTTTTTACTGGCATTATTTTTTATTTTCATTATTTTTCATTATTATATAAATATTTTATTGTTTGTGTTAATAATTTATAATTATTTATGCCTTCAGCAGCGCGCAGCGTTTCTCTCTGGCGAAAGCATGAAGCATCGCACTTTTGTGCGATTAAGCTTCTTCCTTAAGCCTCTACCTTAAATGTGTGTGTGTTGGTGTGTGTGTGTGTTGCTGTGTGAGTGTGTTGGTGTGTTGGTGTGTTTGCCAGGAATTGTCTAATAGAAAATCCTTATTCATTATTTATATAGCATTTTTAAACGGTTTTTCAACAAATGTTGTAAAAATCTTGGTGGTTTTCGTCTTTGTTGTTGCTGTTGTTAACAACTGGCAACAACAATGCTTACAAATTGTTGTCGTTGTTCTCGTCGTTGTTGTTGTTGTCGATTGCCTGCTTCTTGAGCTTTTCTTTGAACCGCTAAAGTTTGACGAAAATTCTTAATGCTGGGCATGAAGAATAATCAGCACAAAAGAAGAAGAAAACGAATACGACGACGACAACGAACGAGAAGAAGAAGAAGAAGAAGAAGAAAAAGAAGAAGAAGAAGAAGAAGAAGAAGAAGGAAAAGAAACTGCGGCAGCAAAACTTTGCAAGGATGCGATTATAGCGTGTGTTTGTGTGTTTATGGGTGGATGGTTGGGTGGGTGTGTGTGTGTGTGTGTATGTGTGTTTCTGTCTGAGCGTGGGAGACGCTATAATATGGTATGTGTTTATGTTGTCGGGCTAAAGGAAGGCCCAGAAAAAGGATGGTGGAGGTGAAGAGCCGGAGTTTTATTGCTTTCTGATTTTTTTTTCTTATGTTTTCTTATTTCGTTTCGTTGTTGTTGTTGTTGTTGTTGTTGTTGTTTCGGTACTATTATGCAGCTGCTGCTACTTCTGACGCCGCAACCGTCGTCGTCGGCGTCGCCTTAATGCCAGCAAACAGTATAATAAATTAATAAATAACAATTTATTACTTTTGCTTGTTCTTCTGCAGCGCTATTATTATTATTATTATTATTGTTTGCGTTTCCTCTCGCTCTCGCCCTCGTTTGACTCGCGTACGTTTGTCTATGTATGTATAAAATCGATATTCGTTTTAATTGAAATAAATTACATATGATTATTTTTAGAACGAAAATTTTTAATTTATATTTTACGATATTTTCATTTAATTTAATTAAACACAAATTGTTTGTCTTCATTCAAATATCGTCATTTTTATAATGTTGATATTGTTGTTGTTGTTATTTTTGTTATTTTTGTTGCTGTGATTCATACTTAATGAAGCTAATTGTTCGGAAACTGTTGGCTGACGGCTTATTTTGTGTTTATTTTCTTTTTAAACGCCGCTTCTCACACCCTCTTTCTCTTTGTCGTTCTCTCACTCTAGCACTCTTTACCGCGCAGTATCTGTCTTGTTCTTTAATCAATATTTTAATTAACTCAATTTTAATTAACTGAAATTGCCCTTCTTTTCCTTTCTTTTAATTATTAATTATGGTAATTATTAATTTTTTCCTTTACCGCTAGTAACGTCTACAGTTTATTTGTTGTTGTTTTTCAGCGTCTCTTCAACACTCGTAGTTTTTGAATTCTTGAGCACTTAGTGTTTTTGTTTTTTCTTTATACACGTTATTCTCATTTTTATTTATATTTATAATTTTCTTTTTGTTTTTTTTTATAATGCGGTGCGGTGCGTTGCGACTTGCGTGTCGTCGACTTCCAACTTTTCGACTCATACACACGACAACGGCGACGGTTCACTTCAAACTGATTATCGCGCTGTGAATGAAACTCGACTCTGGTCAGGCCGTGGCGGCAGCAGCAATCGACTGCGCCGTCAACGTCGCTCCGCAGTCGCTCCAAATTTTTTTTAAACGACGTCGTGTGCTTACGCGCTCACGGGTTTGTACTGCTCTCTGGCGCTGTCGTGTGTGGCGCTGTGAGCTCTCATCATTCCCCAACAAGGCTTCTGCCGACGCAGAAATGCAGCATGCACGAGGGATATATTCCCCTTGTCGTGGATTTTTCTCGTCTGGCTCGGTGAGAGAGGGAAGCCAACCCTCTCGGCCCTTCCTTCTTCCAGGAGTCTTCTTAGATCAAGCCATGAGACAACGAGCCCCATTTCAAACGAATTGAAATGAAATGCATGTGTTTTGTTTCGTTTTTTCATTTTGTTCGCCACTCTCTCACTCTCTCACCGTGTCTCTCTCTCTCTAGATAAAATATCATCTAAGAAGGAATGAATAAAATGCGAAACAGTCTTCACAACGATTGCGTTTCCTACGGCGAATTCATGCTCTCAATCTCTCACTCTCTCTCTCTGTGTGGTTAGTGAGGGTGGTGGTGTTGGTTACCTTCATGGCTGGATGCTATTCTGAGAAATAGAGAATGCATGTTTATATGGGTTTTGCAAATTTTTAAGAGCGCCAAAGTGTTAGTGAGAGAAAAATCAACGAGTACCAGGAGAAATTCATGAAAGAGTGAGAGTTATTAAGTAGTTAGTAGGTGTAGTTGTAGTTGTACATACGACTGCATATACTAATGCATATGCCTCTTTACAAAGCCATGGTTAATTATTAAAAATGCTTGCCTGCAGTCCGTAATAAAGACATTTTAAAATAAATAAAAAGGGGCGGTACGAGCAACTTTTTCTCTATTCGCAAGGTCAATTAGCCATTGAGGTATCGTACAGACGCGTACTAACACTATTGCAATATCGTAATAAAATGTAAAATGCATAGCATGAAATAATTCAAACAATGTCGTTTATTTTTAATGTCGTCTTTGAATTAAATTGCCTTCGCTGTAATTGTTTCGATGTATTCGTATAATGAAACATCAGAGTTCTCGCTACTCATTAACCATGTTGTATTACCAGAAGTCGCTTACCACAAGAAGAAAGCTAAAACAAACCTTTTAAGAATGTCTATAATTTTAAAATACTTTTATTTAATCGAGATTTATTCAAGAAATTTTTCAATTTTCATTTCTCCAATTTCCAAAGCTTCGAAGCTTGAGTTTTTCAAGTTTTAGGAAATAACTCAATTCATATGAAAGATAGAAAGATAGAGTTAATGAAACCTTTCCCTTTTGAATTTTTCGGTTTTCCTGAATATCTTAGTCAGGAAAAAGTTTAAAAAAAATATGCCATAAAAAATCACCAAATAAAAAAAATCAGGCAATTAAGATTCAAAATCTGCAAAATGCTGCAAAAAAAAAATATGACTAATATAATTTTAATAACTTTTTTTAACAAAATGTTAATAAGATGTTAGCAATTAATATATAATGTGTAAAATTTTTCATATAAATTTTTGGTATTTTTAATTCGTAAAAATCTTACAAATCTTTCAATGCAGAGCAAGAATTTTTTTAATTTTGAGACAAACGTCGATAAAACAAAATTAATTTAAAATTATAGTATTCTTGAAGAAAACTATAAATTTATTCTTAACATTTTATTTAAACTTTTTCAAAGAATCACAAACTTGTTTTTGTAGCGAAAATAATTGAACTATGCAATGATGAGAGAATGCTTGAAGCATAGTAAAAAATTATAAAATTAATTTTTCAATTCTTTATTTTCAGAATTTACATTCATTACAATTAATTTCGAACCGTTAAAATGACTATGAAAATTCGATATTATTAAAATTTTTAATGATTTTGCAAGAAAATGCATAAATTATTAGGAATTTTATGAACAAAAAGACACAGAAAACAAATAAAATGCAAAAAATTTGATGTAATAAAAAACACTAATATGCAAACAAGAACAACAACAATAACAACAATAACAACAATGACAACAACAACAACAACAACAACAACATTAGCAACTACCACTAGCTACAGTGCTTGCTTGTACCTAAACTGTTACCAACAAAGTGTCCTTCTAAACAATTTAGATTGGTAAAGAGAGTGTGTGTTAGTGAGAGAGAGAGAGAGAGAGAGGGAGAATGAAAAAGAGAAAGTGAGAGAGAGAGAGATGGAGAGAGAGAGGAACTTCATAAAAAGTCGCAACTTCTACGCGACGACGAATGCTTTCGCTGTTTTACAACAACATTTACATGATTTTCTTTTACTCCAAGTAGTTGTTGTTGTTGCTATTAATGTAATGAATGCAGTAGTTGGGCAGTAGTTGGCGTACATTTTGTTTTGTTGTTGTTGTTGTTTTTGTAATTGTTTTTGCACGCGTCCAAATATACAACGGTCTCGGCCTGAGCTCTTCTACGGTGGCGAAAAAGAAAAGTACCATCAAACGCCACAAAAACAACCACACTAAAGAGCAACTACAAATGGCAACAACAACAACAACAACAACAACAACGCCAACCACAAAAATCGTAAAGCCACACCTACTCCGCGCATTCAAATGCGAGTGTGTGTGTGTTTGTGTGTGTTTGTGTTTGTGTGTGCTGTGTTTGTGTTTGTGTGTGTATCGTGTTTGTGTGTGTGTGTGTTTCATGCTCTTTTCTACATAGTTTTTGTTGTTTTTTTCTTTATTTTTTTTTTTCACAACATTTTGCACTCTTCGGCTCTCAGAAGAGCTCCCTTTTTGTTGGGGCCTACGCACGCCACTCCCTCTCACAAGCAAGCTCTCTGTAAAATATCTCGCACAAGGCTCTCTCACACCTCCGTCATACCATCTCTGTCTCTCATTCCTTAGTGGAGCAAGCGCTTTCGTACGCAGTGTGCTCGCTCCTCTTTCTTGCTCCGCCATGAAGCACGAATTCACGAATTCTTCATTCATACTGCAAAGACGCGGCGACGTGCGAAGAAGAGAAAAAATTGCAATAACAAAGAAAAACGAAAGAAAGGAAATTCTTGGGTAAAAAAATTATGTAGTTTGCTTGTTGGGGAGAGAAACAACAACAACAACAACCACAAAAGATACACTTTTGCCTTGTGACGTCAGAAACGAAGGCGGAGTTTCGATGGTAAGTTGTTATTGTTTTTTGGCAAGTTTGTTCGTTACTGCCGCAGAAGAGGAGGGGGTGGGGGGAAGAGAAGGAGGGGAATTCCTAGAGAAAGAAAAAGAGAGAGAGAGAGAGAAAATTCACATGTATTCGTATTTTTCGTGTTGTTATTGTTCGTGTCACGTGGCTGTTCGTGAAACTCTGCTATAATAACAACAAGAATAACAACAACAACAACAACAACAACAACATCAACAACAATCGTTGCAATATTGCTTGTTTTTGCCGCTGCATTAAAAGCTACTTGTTTGTGTGTGTGTGTGTGTGTGTGTGTGTGTGTGTGTGTGTGTGTGTGTGTGTGTGTGTGTGTGTGTGTGTGTGTGTGTGTGTGTGTGTGTGTATTTGTGTAAGCCTCTGTATGGCAATAAAGTTTGCATTGCATTCATTTTTTAATGTTGCTGCTGTTGTTGTTGTTGCTTTTCATCACCTATCAAATGCATTTACATGAACCACCACCACCGACGCCAATGACAGCTGATTTTTGTTGTTCTTTCATCGTTATTGTTGTTGTTATTGTTTTTGTTATTGTTATTGTTGTAGTTGTTATCGTACTGTTTGCTCTAAGCCCAACCTTAAAATCGTTGCAACAAGAAACGCAGTAATTTTTGCAATTTCATTAACTTTTTAACAATATTTTTAACGATTTTAAACGTTTTTTAATTGCGATTAGTCTTAATTTTAACTTTATATTAATATAGTATTAATTATTTATACTCTTAAGATATTTTTATATAAAATAACAGAGATTTATTGGCTGCATTTTGGATTTTTTCCCTTTTGATGACTCTCGTATGACGATGGTTATTGTGTATAATGATCCTGTGGCGCCTGAAAAGGACCATTGAAATATCGGGAAAAATTCCAAATCTTAAAAAAACAACCAAAATGTCAACCGAAGGAGGCACAAGAGCAGCGAGCGTCGTCTGCCTTGCATTTTCTCCTTCTCGTCTTTTTCCGGACAAAGTGAATCTTGACCGGACTGGTCCAAAAAAGTGCCAACCACTTAAAACGGAACTCAACAGAACAGTTTCCTCCTAAAAGCATTCTGTAACGCCGAAGGACGAAAACTTCGTTTCAAAGCTAAAAGATTGCAATTTCGATAAAGCGCAACGCAACGACGGACGTTAACTTTCAAAGGAAAGGAGTTCAGTTTTTATCTTTCAGAAAAAAAAAAAACAGCAAACATGTAAAAAGTATTTACAAAAAAAAAAAAAACATTCAAAAAGTATTCCCCAAAAAAAAAAAACGATCTGAAATAAAGAAATAAAAAGGGCCCAAAAGAAAGTCAAAGGGAAAGCTCGTAGAATTCAAAAAAGTAAAAGTATAAGTCCTTCACAAAATGGCATCAGCAGAAAGCTTAAAAAAGCCACTCCTTCGAGGGAAGAACGTCCTCGGATAGACCGCCGGAAAACTAAGTTAAAACCAAAAAAGAAAAAATAACATAAACATTTTTTAAAAAGAGTCAAAACTCCAAGAATAACACAAAAAACACACTTATGTCTATGAAAGCCGAAAACCCTTTACCCATTAGGTGCACTCGATAAAAGCTTTTTCCCTCAATTTCGCACCGAAATACCGTGCAAAAAAACAAAAAAAAACTCAATAAAAAAGCAAGAGACAACGACTCCTCAAAGGACTCTGAGTACTACCTTGAATGTAATTCAAGTCGAAACTACTTACAACCCTTCTGCCGGAAACAGCGCCCTTTTTGATTCGGTGATTCGGTCCATACAGCTGCACAGGGCACGGTCTTCTTGTTTGACGAAAAAGACAGAAATTGTTATAGTGAAAACCTGCAGATCATATGAACATAATGTCTTTGACATTAGACAAAATATACTCTTAAAAGCAACAACAATAAACAATAACAATAACAACACGAGTTGGTCAAAATCAACCTGA
Organism: Conops quadrifasciatus; assembly: GCA_949752815.1. Classification (NCBI taxonomy): domain Eukaryota; kingdom Metazoa; phylum Arthropoda; class Insecta; order Diptera; family Conopidae; genus Conops; species Conops quadrifasciatus. Next base: position 31,628,053 of record OX457079.1, on the reverse strand, counting down.
ATCGCCTTTGAATCACCGATCGACCTTCAGCCTTCAACTAAGGTCTAAGGGTTACGTTAATTTCATCTTCGGTGAAGGCTTTATTTACGCGATTTAGGCTCGATTTACGCGAATGCGAAGCGATTTAGAAGCGATTTAGCAACGATTTAGAAGCGATTTGAAAACGACTTACAAACAATTTAGAAGCGATTTAGAAACGATTTAGCAACAGTTTAAAAATTATTTAAATGCGATTTAGAAGCTATTTAGAAGCGATTTAGAAGTTATTTGGATGCGATTTAGAAGCTATTTAGAAGCTATTTAGAAGCGATTCAGAAACCATTTAGATGCGATTTAGAAGCGATTTGGGAGTGATTTAGAAGGTATTTTGATGCGATTTAGAAGCGATTTAATAACAATTTAGAAGTTATTTAGAAACGATTTATAAGCGATATAGAAATAATTTAGAAGCTATTGCGAAACGATTTAGAAGCCATTTAGAAACGATTTAAAAGCGATTTAGGAGCGATTTAGGAGCGATTTTGAATCGATTTGGAAACGATGTAGAAGCGATTTAGAAACGATTTAGAAGCTATTTAGATGCGATTTAGAAGTGAATCAATATGGGTGCCGGTCGCCCTGCTCGAACAAGGCTCATATAAAGAAAGTAGCAATATATTTAAAAAATAGGCGTAGAAACTTTTTCCTCTTCGAGCTTAGTTTCTATCCATTTGTCCATCCATGCGTCGGTCGGTAGCACGACTGTAGCCATCCTCGATCCCTCGGACTCTCTTGCGAGGAGTGAGAGAAGTCTAAAAAGTAAATGTTGAGCCCCTCTCTCTCTCTCTCTCTCTCTGTCCCCACTGGCGCCTTCTTCTTTATTAGAACCACGAGAAAACCATTCCTCAGGCCTTCTACCCCTTTTCTTCCACCTTCTGATCCTGCTCTTCTTCTGCTTCCTGCTTTCATGCAAACTAACATATTTTCCTAGCAATGTTCTCTCTAGGCGCGCCTGGGCGCGGCGCTTTGTTTTATTTTGTGCGTTCGGTGCCTTTAAAACGGATGTCTAGAGGCGGTCGCTGGAACTAAAGAATGGCGACTGCTGTTGATACATGTGTTTGTTTGTTTGTTTGTTGGGTTGTGTGTGTGTGTGTTTGTGTGCGTGTTTGTGGGTAAAATGCCGCAAGAACCTGAAGCAAAGCATGTGCATTCGTTTCCGTCGCGTCGTCTCTGAAATTCGAATGAATCCAATCAACGACCAACGACGATCAGTGTCCTGCAAACTGAACGTCCTGCGTACGTTCAAGATAATTTGAGCTCTATATTTCCTATTAATTAAATTACATTAATTACAAAATCCACCCTGAGTAAAGCCCACTAAAAACGTTAAGGCGATAACGAATGAAATACCAAAAATATCGAAAATTCGAATGAAAATCTAATGTTTTGTTTGTTAATTTTGTTAGAATATTTTTGTGTACAATATTTATCTCTTTCTACCATACCATCACTACAGAAAGAGACAAGGCTATAGCGTCTAGTTTTCGAACTTCGAAACAGGGTTGAAAACTGCTAAAACCAGAAATCTTTTTGGTTTTGCGCTGAACTTCTTACAACAACAATTTCAATGGAGATTTATTGTGATTTATAATGGTTTTCGCTGCGAAGAAGTTCTTTCTGCCTTTAAAAGTGTCTTTAAAATCTTAACCATCCATTATCCATTTAAGATCTGGTTTTACAAGTTCAAGCGATATTTCAGACCCTGTATTTTTTAGTCTAGGACGAAGCCTGCGACCATGCACAAAACCAAAAATGAAAAATGAATTGAAAAAACAAAAATGTTTTGAATTGAGAAGTTTGAAAAACGGAACAACGAAAATACTCGCATCAAATCAATGAATGTTTTTGAAATTTTTAAGCCAACATCAACAGAATGGGAAAACCAAAACAACAACACAACGCCGGTAATAAAACATTTTTTCAAAAATTGTTGGTGTTTTATTAGAATTATTCCAAGGCGAATTATTCAGAGGAAAAAATGCAAAAAATCCCCGTTTCGAAGGCGATTCGAAGCGAATGCCACAAATGCAGACAACAACTGCATACGTATTCATCTCAGCATCACGTCTACCTAACCGCCAGCACGCCCCTCTCGTAACGGGGCGACCACACATCCACCAACGACCAACAACTGAATACACTCGCAATCAAAATCGCACGAAAATAACGAAATAGTGCTCAATGCGTGCACCATAACTCCTTACGGCCTATCCGCACGTAAGTGCACAGCTAGATGAAAAAGAAGAAGAAGAACGAGAAGGAGAAGGAGAAGAAGAAGACGAAGTAGGAGACGAACAAGAAGCATTAACACCACCAGCAATGGCCCAAGGAAGCACCTTCCATCCACAGTATGCAAATTTTCTCTATTGCAACAATAACAACAAGTTGAAGCGACACAGGCCGCACTCTGCGCGCTGCACGCTGCACGCGACAGCAAAATGTTATTAGACGAGTTGTTGCATTTCAAAGCCTCGGAAAGTCCTTGTAACCAGCTAGCTCGGACTTGGTTGAGGTCCAAGCCGGTGGGCGGTGGTTGCACACTCTCAGAATAGTAGGCCGTTCCAACGAATCTGAAGTCACCGCGACCGGGCAGGGACATAGCGTTTTCTCGACGGCTGCAAGGAAAAATTGATTGCCTCGCACGAATTGGTTTAGTTCGTTACTGTCTTTGGCATTATGGGTTGGTAGTTTTTTGTGTGGTCGTATGGGCGGGGGTGAATGGATGGGTGAGTGAGTGTGAGTGTGTGTAACGTTGAGAATTTATATGCACGCATACTTAAGCGCGTGTGCGTTGTTTTCGTAAGTTAGACGCTTTCTCTGCTGGACCGGAAGAAGGCTGAATGCTGAAGCTGACGCTATTGAGGTTGAGGTTGAGGTAGCTGTTTTTAGTTTTTTATTAGCACTATTTCAATTCTGAAAATGATTGAACACAAAAATGTACAATAATTTTGTGTTGTTATTTGCAAAAAACCATCGTTTTACCCTTTGATTAAGATAAATATCAAAAACTAAGGACATAATTTTTAAATTTTTCCTTTAAAGACAAAACTAACAGTTATCCAGGACCATAAAAATCATGAAAACCTTTAAAGAAATGTATATATTAAGAGAAATAAAACCTGTATTAATGTTTTTTTATGATTGTTTAATGTCTCAATCTTCTCTTTCGGCAGCACCTAAAATTATGCTACTGATTTAATAAATTACTGAAATAATTTTTTGTATGCTCAGCGCATCATTATCTTTTCGTCGTCTAAAAATAGTTGTCGTCTAAAAATAGCTGTCGTCTAAAAATAGTTGTCGTCTAAAAATAGCTGTCGCCGTCTAAAAATAGCGGTTATCGTCATTTGCTATTCACAAGTAGGACGCCGTCTTTTTAGCACGAGACGACGCCGAAATTGCTGTCGTCTTAAAATGGACGTTTTGACATCTGTTGTCCGTGCTTGCGAATAGCTTTTAGTCACCTCAAAGTCACCACTGCAATTTGTGTATGCTAGCACTGAAAATTTTATCTAGTACACAAACCTCTTAGCACATTGCAGCTGATGTGAGCGTAAAATAACACAAGTCACTTTAAGAACAATGAAGAGCTTGTGAATACTTTTTCTTCTAAGAAGTGATTTTTCAGAGACGACGACGACGAGTGACTCGCTAAACTTTTGAATAAGCGTTCTATACAATACCATAGTTCTATACCAATTTGCTAAATTGCTATAGAAAGTCTAAATACTTAACTTTAAAGTTAAATGATGCAAAAGATAATATTTATTAATTAATTAATTATTAATTATTTATTAATTAATTTGTTTTTATTCGCTACGTAATTAAAGATATAGGTTAATGGGTTTCATAACCTCCGTATAACTTTGGCTATTTTTTAGGACCATTTTTTAATTTAAAAAATGTTTTTAAGTTCTAAATTTCGTAAGTTCTAATTTCGTAAGAGCAAGAGAGTTAATAAATGTCCGTTTATGAACACTTAACCAAGTCATGTTAGCGATCATGACTGCATAGTAATGCTTCAGGCAAAGCAAAAAACTTACAAAAATTAAAATAATTAATTTAAAGTTTAAGTAAATGAAAGAGATGAGAGGGTGAGAAGCATAAAAAATTTTTAACTAATTTTTTTTATAAAACTATTATAAAAAAATATCGACCGTCACGAGGAACATTCTTAACCTGAAGTGAATGAGTTTCAGGTTCGTGTACCCTCAGAATAACAGCAGCTCGATGTCATGCGAAAACATGGAAATTAGCTAATGATGCCAGATCGACCAACCGACCGACCGCCCGACCAATTAAAACAATCTTCTGCAAGTAAAACCAAGGCCAACAATTAAAATGTCTAATCTTCCAATTGCGTCCTTCCTTTCGAATACTACTTTCGTCACTCCTGCGCCCCTTCCACAACACTCGATGGCACTTACTGGCAGTACCAGGAAAAGGTGACTGAGAAGAAATGCAGAAAAAAATTAACCGAAGAGCTGCAATAAAATCCTTTCTGCTTGTAGCGTTTTTATTACAAGCAAAATCAACTCACTTTGGCGCGACAGTCGCTCCGATGACGGCAACGACAACGCTTAATCTCTTGCAAATCATTTTAATGTAAAGCTCGATTTACAAGATGAAGCAAAAGGTGAAAACGAAGGCGAAGCCAAAGCATTTCTGGCAGCCGGCAAGTGCCGAGCGACCGTAAATGCTCCAAGGGAGGTTTCACGACGATGATGATGAAAGAGGTGGAGGGAGGAGGGTGAGCGCTATTCTTCCCCCATTCTCCATTATTCTGCTGTAAATGATTCACCGTCACCATCGGCATTAACATCATCAGCCAATCTGGCAACTTCCAAGAGCACCAAGAGATTCAAGGCTCTTCCTCTTGCCGTTCTTCTGGCGACGTAGATAAAGTTTTGCGGCCAAGATAGTTTCCATGAAAATGATTTTAAAGTGTTTAAGTGAAGAGAAAGAGAGAGAGAGAGAGAGAGAGAGCAAGCGAGCTGCTTGTCTTTTGTTGTCAGATAAACTGATTCTACTCAATTGGTTTCTTTTTTTCTTCAACACCGAAACCTCTCGAAGCCACAGCATATTTCAAGCACACTGAAATGAGAGTGTTGCCAACTCTTCCTGAGAGAAAATTGCTCTACAGAAAACAGAAACGGTTCCGAGGGTTTTTTATTTTTTTATGTAATACGAAAAGTATTATTTTACAAATGACAATCGTGAGGTCCTCTTAATGTTCTACACTCCTCATCCCTTCGATTTATGGTGTTCCATTCATTAAAGTGTGGCCTCCTGAGATTTTCTGGGTAAAGGACAAAAATTCTTCTGGTAACGATTATAAGAAAGCTACGCTACAGTTACGCTATTACAATTTGTTGGTGTGGTCACATCGTTCTCACCACAAAATACTCAAGCTACAAACGGACACACCCAAACCTTCGATGCGCTTTTCATTCCGGCTCTATCGTCAATGACCAGAAAATTATCATCCCAAAAGACAATAGCAACAGTTTTTTCAACTGAGATTTTCTTTTAACCTTCCAGCAACTCCTATTTGGTAACATCGTTGCGGCCATCGGTTTGACCCAACTCTTGGCCCAGAAGGATTATCAGAATCCTGCTGTTTTGACAACTAAATCTCTGAAATCATCTCATCTTCGGCCAAAAGCTGTTGAAATAAAATATTTTGCTACACAATCGTTGACTCGTTGTTCTCGTTGTTGTTGTTGTTGTATTCTCATGATGATCCTTTCAGATGAACTCCGATTTCGCGAAGCCAAGGCACAACAACATCCATAAAAAAGCACCAAAAAGGGCCATCATCGCAACAACAACGATGAGGAGCCAGCCACTTTTAAGCGCAACACTTTCATCAGTCCTTCAGACCTCCGCCATTCCATTCCACTCGCTCCGTTCCGCACCGACGACCCGTGAAACCATCCGGCTTTCCAGTTTCCAGCTGTTTCGTGGTGAATCCTTAGAATAAATACTTTTTTCATATATGTACATACAATATAAAGTTGAACCCAAAAAAATAAGCATAAAATAACAAGAGAAAAAAATATAAATTAAGTCAACGTGAGTGAATGCTTGCGGTCCTTGCCGGAATCCTTGTCCGTCTGGCTTCCAAGAGCACGCCGAGAATGTGTTGAGCTTCGCATGTTGTAAAGTCGCAATCACTGTCGACACTTGTTGTTTACCAGTCGAGATTGCTACAGCGTGTGTGTGTGTGTTTGAATTAAATGTTCCGAAAAGGATCCCAATTTTACGGTCACTTAACTGAAAACCGAGAATTTGCCACAAAATGTCCTGCTTGACTTGAGGATGCCGTCAGTGTGTTGTTGGTGTCGACCGACCTTCGTGCTGCTCATGATATTTGTCTTTTCGGGCTGTGATAATCATTACCAACTTCAACAGCTTGCTTGAACGGCTGGAAGAAAAATAAAGGCCCGACCGCGGCTGGCTCGATGGGCGGCGACGCCAGTCATCAGAGTGTGAGATGAACGAACGCTACTTAGGTACTCTCTCTATCTGATTTTCATTATGAAGTCAATTTTCCCAAACGATTTAAACCGTAAAGTCCTTAGGTTTACTAAGAATTATTAGTATTCAAATAAAAGCTTGCTGTTTAAGCTTAAGTTAATTAATATAATTTTAAATAACTTAAAATATTCGTAACTCGCAGCTCTTCGTTGTGATTCGTTTTAGATCTGATTCTCTTGAGTTTGACAACCACAAAAATCCGCAGACCTTGCATACTTTTAGGGAGAAAGAAAAATTGCTGCATATTTTAGGAGAGCAATCATTTTTAGGCTCTCTCTAACAGCGTTAGTTTTTTATTTTTAGAGATGAATCATGAATGATGGAAGGTCGGGCAGGCCCGCCCGAGTTCATTAACATGCTTATCCACAAGCTCACTTTTACCCGTCGTCGTCGTCATATAACGTGCTCATTCACAAGTTCACCAGAAGTGAATCGGACGTTGTCGTCTAAAAGTCACCTTTGGCGAGATTTAGTATTCACAAGTTCACTTGTTCTAAAAGTGACCTGTACTAAATTACGCTTTCATCAGTTGCAATGTGCTAAAAGGTTTGTGTACTAGATAAAATTGTCAGTGCTAGTAGTACGTAAATTGCAGTGGCACGTCTAGGTGACTTTGAAGTGTCTTTTTAGCACGACGATACGACACCTAAATTGCTGTCGTCTTAAAATGACGCCTGTTGTCTGTGCTTGCGAATAGCTTCTAGTCACCTAGTCGTGCCACTACAATTTGTGTATGCTAAATAGCACTGCAAATTTTATCTAGTACACAAACCTCGTGGGCACATTGCAACTGATGTGAGCGTAAAATAATACAATTTACCTTTAGAACAAGTGAGCTTGTGAATGCGACGTCTGCCAAAAAGTGACTTTTTAAAGACGACGACGATGACGACGAGTGACTCGGGTACAGGCTTGTGGATAAGCGTGTAAGGTACCCATAATATTATTCAGAGAAGACGAAGGAGAGTTGATTTGATCACCTGTCAATCCATAAAGATTCTTATTAAAAAACCACTTCGTAGAGAGGTGGTCTTCGCTGAATAATTGCTCCGATGCCGGGTTATGGCATTCATCTTCAGGTAGCTTCTATACAAGATGGTTCTTCTACGAATGACGTCTATAGTTTGCACCTGAAGAAAACATAACAAGGCGACCAATATAGTGCGCTTTCCGGTACTAGAAAGTATCACAAAATTCATACTGGGCTGTTTATTTATTAAGAATAAACTGAAGAAACTCAGTTTGGCGGAACTCAGGAGCTTGCTGGCAAGGACATATGAACTTGTTATGAAAAAGAAAACCTTTTATTTGCTCGATCCCAGCAGGGGCCGATAAGAGAGCTGGTCTTCTTCGATTATCCACAACAGAGAAGTGGTTTCAGTGATAAATTGTTCAAGTTCCGCTTTACCAATACGATTTCTTTTCTATATAGATTGTTATAGATTTCTTAAATTTCTAGATTTATTTTTTGAAACTATTAAATCATTAAAAATTCTCCTCTTTTCTTTCACAAAATATTCTCTCTCATCTATTATATTAATAATAATTTTATATATCTTTGTCCGCCCTCTCGCATCTGTCGCGTCGATCTACCGCGTTGTTTATTCATTAAAATTTGTTCATATTTCTCTCACGCCGTCTGTCTCTACGTAGTCTCCAGCAAGGATAGCCAAGAAGGAATCATCCTTTAAATAGCATACAAATTTGTAAAGTGTCATTACAACAAAAGCAAACGCAATTCAAACAATTAAAAAAGGACCGAAGCCCGAAATTTGTGAAGACCTTTCCGGAGCGTGGTCGCGGCACTTGCAGGTGAAACGGCCTTGGCTTGCTGATTAACTCAACACGTATGTATGTATGTATGCATGTGTGTACACGTACATTTATTTAACGCAACGTAGTGTTGCTGACGACGACGACGACGACGACGATGATGATGGGTTAATTTTATTTACTTTGTTTTTGCGTTTATCCTTTTAACCAGAATATGTTTTTATACAATACGATTTTATAACGTATATAGATATTGTATTTTATGAATAAAATGCACGAGCTGAACGGACGAGCTGCTCAACGCCGCAATTGTGTTGATTCAATTTGTTCCGGTGTCCGTAAGGATCAGCAAAGCACTGGCGAAGGCCGAGGCGGAGATGCAAGCAGGCCCGGCCCGGATGTCTAAAGACTTGTGACGTGTGTTGCTAATTATACGAAACAAGTTTGGCCAACGGCAAGCCGGAAAACTGCAAGGAACGAGTAAGGAGGATGTGAAGGAATGAAGGAATAAAGGAAGGAAGGAAGGCAGAAATCGGTAAGCAGGTCCTAGGAAGGATATGCTCAGCATGTCATCAAGTGTGTGTGCGTGCGTGTGTGTGTTGGAAAGTGTGCACTTGTGTATTAATTAGGAAACTTAATTGTTCTAAATGTTGTTACTATGTAGAGTGAATAATTTTTGTAGCAACAAAAAAGCTCTACAGACCTAGAGAAGCTCGATGCAATGCGATGCGACCGGTTCGGTTCCGTTCCGTTCCGTTCCTTTCCTACGGTATGAAAGTTCAATCAATTTTGAGGAGCCCTTTTTGGAAAGGTTGCCAAACGAAATTCAATTAATTAAAATGCGCAATTCCTGCTGCTGGCTTCTCTTTCTATTACTATTTCTGTCTCTGCTTCTTGCTGCTGCTGCCGCTTCTTGTGATGGCTGTGATTGTCCGTCGGTGCGAATGCATGCTTCTTCAGCGACTATGTAGAAAATTCCACCAAAAAGCTAAGCGCACGACGACCCGGGCACAAGAGGAGTGGGGCAAAGAATTTCTCTCTCTCTCTCTCTCTCTCTCTCTCTCTCACACACTGCAAACTATATCCACATCGCAGGCAGAAGCATCTGAAGAGCTCTGACGGCCCGTTCATAGTCCTGCGGAAGGACGGCTGGTCAATGGAGTAAACGCAAATGCCAACGCATCGGGTCACTTTAAGAGAAATGGCAATTGCAGTGTAGAACAAAACAACAACAACAACAGCAACAACAACAACAACGAAGGCAACAACAACGACAAGTAGCAACATCACCAACAGTATTGGGTTAAGATGAAAAGAAAGGAGGAGTAGGCTTCACTGCAGCCACACAAACACACACATAACACACGCACACACACACTCTCGCACGCATGCAGAACCAACAACAACAACAACAACAACAACAACGATAATAACGACCAGAGAAGAAAGAAAATGCTGAATGATTGATTTGTACCAAAGAATCGAAAAGCTCGCACGAAGGCAGCGCAGAACGATGGGAATAGTCTCTCTGCCATTCGTCAAAGACTCGTGATCGGGCAGGATGGCCGTGCATGTCACTCACACACACACACCCACACGCACCCATCTTCCAACACCTGCCATCATTCTCTCGCCAAACCACCATGCTTTCGGCCACCTTGGGTTTCTTCTGCGTGGTGAAGAGGTTACGTAACGATCCTGCTAGCACTGACTGCTCTTGCTCTTCCTCATTCCCGCTCTCTCGCACGTCATACGTTGTTGTCTTTTTGTCTTGAAGGCCGGCAGCTTTCGTTCGCTTGCAATTTTTGCTGCTGCAGAGTATTTCATGGCATTCGTGCGCCCCTTTTGGGACGATCCGTCCGTTCGGTACGATACATATGTACATACATACATACGCATGTACGTAATGGTTCCATACTCATAGCATGTAATCGCCATACACTCGCAGAAACAGCAGGCAGGCTCAAGGATTTTTAGGCGGAGCTACTTTCAAGTTACGCAATCGCTTTCTCACGCCCCTCCGTAATTAGAAAAGAACTGCGTGGGCGAGATGCGGATACGTTCGTTATGCGTATTTCTTCATTCATTCTTTTTTTTCCGTTTTCTTTCCTTAAGCCTTTCTTCCCTTTGAATATTTAGTATTTTCTAAGGACATTCCTGCATCGTATCGTATGATATACGATGATTATGATGAATATTTAATGGGTTGGCAGTTAAAAAAGGAAGGCTAAGCAATAGAATTATTCACTTTTTCATTAAGATTAAAATCTTCTTTTAGAATGTTTTGATCTTAATTGAAGTAGTTTTTTGTAATTCTAATAAATTTCAAGATCTATTGAAAAACATGCATCTCAAAAATGTTATTTTATCCTTAAATTCTATAATTTTTTATCTTTTAAATATTTTTAACTTTTCATAAATCTATTTTTTAACATCAACAACAAAAAGAAAAAGGAACAATTGATAGCATACATGTACTGATACGAACTGGTAATGGTAATTGGTATTGGTATTAGTAGTGGTAATTGTACTGGTAATGGTAATGGTAATGGTAATGGTAATTGTAATGGTAATGATAATGGTAACGGTAATGGTAATGTTACGGTAACGGTAATGGTAATGGTGATGGTAATGGTAACGGTAATTGTAATGGTAATGGTAATGGTAATGGTAATGGTAATGGTAATGGTAATGGTAATGGTAATGGTAATGGTAATGGTAATGGTAATGGTAATGGTAATGGTAATGGTAATGGTAATGGTAATGGTAATGCTAATGGTAATGGTAATAGTAATAGTAATGGTAATGGTCATGGTAATGGTAATGGTAATGTGTAATGGTAATGGTAATGGTAATGGTAATGGTAATGGTAATGGTAATGGTATTGGTGATGGTAATGGTAATGGTAATGGTAATGGTAATGGTAATGGTAATGTGTAATTTTAATGGTAATGGTAATGGTAATGGTAATGGTAATGGTAACGGCAATGACAAGTAATGGTAACGGTAATGGTAATGTGGCTTTCTCTTAATTCATCAGAATTCTGCTCTTATTTCACCCAAAATCTATAATAGAAATTTATCTATTATTGTGTAATAGAATATTATTAATTTTAAAAACATTTGGTATGTTTTGAAGATTTCACCAAACGCTATCTTCTTTTTATATTGCATTCATTCCGATCTGTATGTTCCCAATTTCTTGCAGTTTTCAAATTATCGCTGATAATATTGAATGCTAGTGGCCGAATTCTGGACGAACATTTTTTCACTAACACGAAATTTCAATATGATTTGCTTTGATTTGCTTTGATTGGCGCCGTCAGACGCTGACAGTGATTGAATCAAATTAGATTCGCCAGACATAAAGGAACGGCCGAAAACGTCATTTTCGGACGTCATCATACCAAATAGAAACATCCTAAATCTATTTACGAGTATGCACGGCACCTCCTCTCCATCCTTTCGTCCCTTCATATTATGTGCTGTCATGGGGATGATGATGATAATGATGATGATGATGACGATGATAGAGAGAGAATACTTACGAAACTTTACCTCATGTAATGTAAAAAATAAGAAAAGCGCAATGAAAACTAATGAAATAAAGGCAGTAGAAGAAGAAGCAGTTGTAGGGAAAGCGGTTGCGAGGGAGTAGAGAGGAAGAATTGTTTTTGAGACCAGAAATAATTTGCAATTTTTTGTGCATTTTTGTGCAAAATTGATTTGAAAAGCGTTTTACCTGAAAATAAATACGATTATGCGCTGCTAAAGTGCACTCGAATGACACACACACACAAACACACGAACAGACAGACACACACACACGGACACACACGTTCTTGCCATGACCGCACAGGACATGTAGAATATATTGCAAGCGAAGATTCAAGCCAGCGCTAGTGGACAAATTGGCGACGAGTGAAGGACGGAGTACCTTCAAAAGAATCAGCAAAAAAGATTCGAAAAAGACGAACTTAAAGGAAACACAAACAAAATTATTATATGGCAGGACATCAAAATATTGGACATCTAAAAGTTTTTTCCAGTCTAATGGAAAATGCAAACAAAAAGTAATCAAACGATGTAAAGACAACGGAAGAAAGGAATGAATGAAGGATGGAAGGAAGACTGAGCAGCAGGAACAGCGGAATTGCGGCGCTAGGAACAACAAAGAAGAGGAAGAAAACAAAATTTCGGGGCTACATCACGTAAGGATATACTGAATACTCTGAATTTTCAGAGTGTTTTGCCCGAAGAGGCACAAGAAGAGCCGTGGCATGAACCGAGGTGAGAGGCTCGTACTCATTGCTGCCGCCATCGCAGTCGCCAACGTCAGCATCATCGTCGTCGTATTGTTGTTTTGTCGTCACCGTTGCCGAGAGCCGTTGTCTCGCTGCCGGCTCAACCTCACTGAAGCTCGGCGCTCTCAAAACTGCGTTCATTTTTTATTCAAAAGTCTACAATTTTGCCTGTTCTGATGATGTAAGGCTGATTTTTTTAGCAATATATTTTTTTTATTTCTTCTTCTTCTTTTTTCTTGTTGCCTAAATGCTGGATGATGTCCCTAATTTTTTTCGTTCGATTTTTCTGTTTTCTAAGTTTTGACATTTTTCTTTTTGATGATCCGTTCGTTGTTGGGCTTGTCCGTCATTGCCTTCCTTGTATGTGACACCATGGCGTCGTTGTCGCTGCCGCCTGTCGCCTGTCGCCTGCTGAGTGCCACAAGCTTCTCGTCAATTTTGAATTTTGGTTTTAGCCAATTTTTACGAAACTCCTGCCATTTTGCCGTCGCAGCAGCGGCAGTCGACAGTTCACATCACTTTTTAATTTTTTTTGTTTGCAGTGTATAAGATTTGATGTGAGATCAAAGGATTTACACCAAAAAAAAAATTAAAAATAAATAAAATAACAACACTTCGGATGTTGCTAATTTTTAGGCTATCACAAAGAAAGAAACGAGGAAAATGCGGGAGGAAGATGCCCCGAGGAGTAAGGAAAAAACCATACCTGGATAACATTTACCGTACATTAAACTTTACTCGAATACTTTTTATACGATTCTGACACACCAAAAATGGTGTAATGAAATCATAACATCGAACTCTTTCCAATCCTTTGACCAAGCGTCACTTTTTGGCCGTCCAACTTAGGTCGCAATGGAGCCCAAGTTTGCAGAGATTTTTTTCGATTTTTAATAAGAATTTTTGAAAAATAATAATCCAATAAATTCCGCCCACAAGCCATTATTAATGCGGTTATTAACAGAAAATGCATAGAAAAAAAATAATTATAAAATAACTCGAGAGTACCGAGCGTAATTTGAGCAATGGAAATAATTTTTATTTAGCAGAAATCTTTAGGAAAAAAAAAAACAGTCCAGGGCGGCGTCCAGACCAGCGTCTAAGTACCAAGGTGGAGTACTTGGGTCGCGACTTATGCGATGATAAATGGTTCGAACCCAGTCTCGACATTATTCACAAACACACGGACAGACAAAGCACCGGCGATATTCGCCGAAACACCAAAGGCTGTTTTTCGCCTTTTTTAATCGGTTTTTCCGCTTTTGATTAATTTCATAATTTTAGTATTATTATTTTTTGTTTTTGAGGCTTTTTTTTTTTTTGAGTCATTGTTTGACTGTTGTCCCTCCCTTTCTTCCTTCCTTCCTTCCTTCCTTCCTTCCTTCCTACACTCTTCTAATGCTATATAATTTTTTCTTTTTTCTCGTAAAAGTGTGAGAGAGGAGAATTCACTTGACGAGCAGAGAAAAGGAGCGAGCAGCACAAAGCAACGAGCGGCAAAAGCAGCGACCAGAGAAACAAGCGAGCAGCGAAAAAGAGCAGCGACCAACAAAAAGATGCCATCGAACAAAATGGAGCGTTCAACAGAAATCGAGCAAACGATCAACAAAACAAAACAACGAGCTGCAAAAAGAAGCGTGTGGCGAACAAAAAGCGCGTGTGAGAAGAACTCGGTAATTAGCAGCGACAGGAATCAGCCGCTGGCGATGCCTGATAATACTCGCGGTGTATCGTGAGCATCGATTGCATGAGCGAACGATATCGACTTATTTCGAGTGTTGAGCCATGACTTAGCATCCATTGGGCATAATTAATTTTGGATACTCTTGCGGTAATGTCTCTTCTGGCTTTTGCAAAAAAAATAATTAATATAGTTTTATTATTATTTCAATTAATTGCTATAACGATAACAAGAATAACAACAACAACAACAACAACAACAACAACAACCGAAAGCTAAACGCCGCTCAGCATATTTTGTCTGTAGAAGACAAAATACGATACGAAAAGGCAGCCGGCTTCAATTTCAAGTTTTTGCTCAAGGAGCAACAACCACAACAACACCGAAGCAACGACAGCAGCTGCCCCGCCCCCCGTTAATAAAACCGTAAACAACAAGAAAAACCAACAACAAAAAACACCACCAAACATACGACAATGACGACAGACAATACCGCACGCCCGTTCGCCCGACCGTCAGAGACAATCACGGGCAGGAAAAAGGAATTCCCAAAGAATGTCTAACAATCCGAAAGAACTCAAGAAGCGAGACACGAACACGAACATTCAGAGAAAAGGGCACTTGAATACCACAATAACAACAACAACCATAATATAGTACCACTCTCTCCATCCATCCATCTTCTCCCTTTTCCGGGCCTTTTCCACACTCTTCTAGAATTTTAACAATTCAACAACAATCGTCAGTCGTTCGTTCCTTGAGCTCATCGTGATTCCTGTAAATACGCCCAGGATGATGGCAACGACGTCGTCGTCGTTGACGCTGACGCTGACGTTGACGTAGACGTTGACGTTGGCGTAGCCAGTAACGGTAACGTCAAGGACGTAACGTCAGCAGCAACTATAAGAGGGTGAGGCTGGCAACGACCTTGACACAATTGTTATACGTTACTACTTCTTCGCCATCCACAAAACCAACAAAAAACATCATCAACATTACCACCAACAACCACCAACAACCACCACCACCACCAACAACAACAACAACATTAAAAATGAAGACACAGTTGGCGACAAACGAAGATATGGTCGTACTGTTGAAAGAAGAAGGAGAGAGAGAGAAGAGCCTGACTTAAGCATCGCATCTTTCTTCTGAAATACAATCTGTTGCTTTCTGACCGTTGTTGTTGTTGCTGTTTGTTGTTGCTGTTTGTTGTTGTTGTTGTTGTTGTTGTTGCTGTTGTTGTTGCTGTTGTTGTTGTTGTACTGCCAACGGCACTGGCAACTGGCAACATTCTCCGGTTGCTGAAGCCAAGTCGAAACGAAGTGTTATTATTTCACTCGGTGTTTTTGTGTGTTTGTGTGTGTGTGTGTGTGTGTGTGTGTGTTAAGGTTTGAGTATAGCTTGCCTTGGAGCCACCCTCTTCTTCCCTTACCTCTTCTTCTTCAACACATGCTGCACAAGTATCCTTGGAATTTCCTTTGCTCCCTTCGGTTTGTGGCACGTTGGTTGACTTTCGTACATGATCCATGTACCTTTTTCTTTGCATTTAGATATTTTCAAATTTATTGTTGTATTACTTTTTTCTTGGGTCACCTTTATAATAAATAAATTCAATGGTTTCCCCGATAATTGTTGCAATAATCGCGACCTGCAAGCTCATAATATTACCAAAAACCATTACTCTTATTATTCACACTAAAGAAAACAGAATCACAGAAAAATCATCTATATAATCTATATCTCTGATTTTATGTATATAATATTATGTATTTGTTTTTGTGCGATTATTCTATTATAAATCCTGCACCGTTGCTTTCCTGGAGGGTGAGTATTTCGTATTTGCTGACGATAGACTTAGTACTGGTTCTGTTATCAGCTAAAATCGTTAAGCGATTGTGTTATTTTCTAAGCATAGCAGCATATTTCGCATTTATATTATCGAGTGTGGTACATATTAACTGGCTTGGTAAAGAAAAAACCGCGCCATCTAGTGAAAGCTAGCTACAGTCTGCTTAATATTTCAAAGGGTGCACCTGATAATTCAAATAATCCTTAAAAAATGTGATCCATTTGAGAATTTCAAAATATTGAATTGAAAAATTAATTAATATTAAAAAAGTTTCGCCTTTAGAAAGAATTCAACTTGAATGTTTCAAATTGACTTTACAATATCGCGTACAATTCGCACTTACTCATAAGAAATATTGTGGAAACTAAAAAACCCGGTGAAGTGGTCCCGCTTTATTGGCGGTTCTGAATTTGTTTTTCGATTCTTACCTTAAATTTCAATGCAAAGAGAGCATGTTTTGAAAAGTAGGTTTTCAACTGAATTAACCTTTGATCGCTTTGCTTACGTCCATTGCAAACGACGGAGAGAGGAAAGAGCGAACACTCTGCAGCGCCAACAAGATTTTGAGCAAAGTGGAAGAAAAAAGCAAGGAAGTTTTCTTTTTAATCGTAAGATTTCATCTTGGTCCTATCATCGTCAGAGTCAGAGTCAACACTCATCGGCTCGGTATTCGACAATCTGGATTCAACACTCAACAGTCTAAAAGTGTGTGTGGTACTAGAACACACGCTGAAAAGTTTAGCTTTGGAAAAAAAATTGCAAAAACTTTAGCAAAATTATAAATATAAGAATAACAACCATCGAAGAAAACACCAAAAACGAAAAACAAAAACAGGAAACAAGGGCAAAAAGGGCGCCTTCTAATCGCAGTTTTTACCAAACGAACTGGATGGATGCATGGATGGATGGATGGACGGACGGATACTCTTCTTTGCAGCGATTATAAATGAATAAAAATTTGTATTGTTTGATTGATGAATGGCCAAAGCAGACCAGCAGCGCCAGCTAAACGCTGCTGATAATGACTAACTGAAGACCACCGAACAGTCGATGACAGTCGAAGTATATTTTCAAAAAGCCATTCGCAATCTTCAAAAAACGCGAACAACTAAATCTTCGAAAAAGCCTCGTGGAAGCACCGTGAGCTCTACCAAGAAAAAATTCCTCACCAAATCAAACCTTCTGAGCATTAACAGCTGTTGTCGTTTAATCGCCGGTTGTCGTTTGTGATACGTGGTCGGTCAAAAGTATGATGTCTCGAACCGTGAGGTGCGTACGTGGACAATATTAGATAAAGCATGTTCGCTCTGACATTCTTAACCCTCAGATCTTATTTTATTAGATACTTCAAGCTGATGTACATAGTCGCCGGAATTCTCATGAGTCGCGAGGACGTCTGCGATACCGTCGACCAGATAAAGATCGCGCCACGCGTGCAAGTCTTCAATGTGCTGCGACCGATGCGCGTATACCGCGGCGTCGAGAGCGCACTAGTGCTGCGTTGGCGCAAGCATTTGACGCGCCTCAAGCGCCGCCTGCAGCCGGTCTTGGGAGCATTCAGTATTTGGACCATACCGAACTACTTGCTGGACTGCTCCACGCAATATATAAGCAGAAAGCTGATTCTAGACAGCGATTGTGATATGATTTACAGTAGATAATGAGGGCAGGGCGCATGTGGTTTTTGTTGTTGTCGTTGTCGTTGTTGTTGTTTTTGTAATTAATGTAGCCTCAGTTGTAGATAATAATGAAAGCTACTGTGAAAAAATCTGAGCCGAAGCTAGAGACTTTGTCATCTTCTGTGCTCGATTTGTAGCAACACTTAAAATGTAATAAAAAGCTCGGCTTAAATTTTCGATTTTTCACTAAATAAAACCAGCCAGACCGATACAATACAAGCACACAAACGAGTATGTATTTATTAGAAATAGATTTGTCAAGAAAACTTTTCAATTTAACAATAAATAAATTGATTGCGAAGCAGAAATGTATGCAAGCACGTCCACATAGTACCTACGAGTACGTGCTCCATTTTGGTCCCATTTTTAAGTGTCTCTTCATTACCATCAGCAGCGGCAGCGGCAACGACTCGAACCGCTCCGTTGCGTTTGCTCTAATCAGCGACGATGGAATGTTGCGAATTGTCCGAGTTGTCAGGACTCATTGTGTTGACTGGCGTTCGTTCGCCCTGTACATTCAGCGAGGTCCTCAGCATGCCAGCAATATGATCCACATCCAGGTTCTCGTCCATGGCGGAAATCTTGCGCAGAGCCGAACAGACTATGCTTAGGTCGCCTTTCAGTTCACTGACGACGGCGGTGATCTTCTGGGCATTCGAAAGAACTTCAACACTTTGCGTGTACGGATTATAGCGGACACCGAAAGGCCGCTGAATGTTGTCAGCGAAGGCTCTACGAAAACAACGAAGCAAAGAATAAGAGAGGATGAAGAAGAGGATGAACCTCGCCCCCCCACAGCTTACCTCATTTGTTCCTTGGCCTCCTCGAAGGAATCGGTGTAGTAATAAGCATTCTGATAGGCCGTTATAATGCACTCTTCCTTGCAAGTGATTTCCGGATCGAATTTTTTTATCTTGTCCTTTGCCTCAATCGCATGCTGCAGCTCGGCCACCGAGCTCAGCAGCCCGGCGCCATAAACCTTAAAGGAGTTGTCCAATTGTTTGCACAGCCCGAACTCTACGGTGAAGAAATAAAGCTAAGAATATAAAAAGGGAAAGTTAGGACACATGGCATCAAAGCACAGGACCACATCTCAGCACTTCTCACAGTGGCCAGTTTCTCCACATCGGCATCGGAAGCGCCCAAGGAGGCTAAGCCGAGTTCTTGCGAGAATTGAGCAAAACTGGAGTTCGCCAGCAGCGGCATATGGCCCAGCAATTCGTGGCAGCAGTCTCTGGAAGGGAGTTATTTAAAAAGTGGGGGAGGGGGATGCACACACACACACAGACGTTACTCACGGTTCCGGTGTGTAGAAGGGATCCGACGAGTGACGTATGTATTGTGTACAATGGAAAACGCGAAAAGCTAGACCGGAAAGGAAATCTCTGGGCGAAAGGTAACCCGCCACCGGACGCAACTGGAAGCCGGTCTTGCGCTTCAAGAAAATGCTAACATCCTGCAGTTGCGGCAAGTTGTCCGCCCGGTAGCCGCAGTATTTCACCAACTCCGGCCAGTTTTCCATATACTCCGGCACAGCATGTTTGGCATAAAGACGTTGCAGCTCATTGAAAACGGTGCCCCTGGAGAAACAAAGAGAGACTCGAGAAACTTCGCGAGTTTGTGGTCCATACAAGTCTTACCAGGTTTTAATCTCTTCCGCTGTGTATTGAACGCGTGGAATGGGATTGCCGCTGTTTGGAAATTGAAAAACAGGTTGGTGTTGGTGTAAGTCTCTCGAAATAAACCTACCGCCCTTCCCCCCCCCCACCTGCCCCTTCCCTACCCTTCCCTTTTGCTTACTGTTTGTAGTTGTTTGCAATAGCAGAGAACTCCTCACGGCGCTGGCGATACACTGGATCCTTAAAACCGGGATGATCTGCCTCCAGCTCAGAGCCGTACATCAGCACATTTTGAGCCTTATCCAAATCGGATATCTTGCGCGGAAACCAAACCATCTCACCAAAATCTATGAGGACGAAAGAGTCAAAGAAGATGTAAGACTCAGTTTAAATTTTTTAAATCGAAGCATGATTATTGGGTTTATTTCACCGAAACTAGAGCAAGCCGATAGCGATGGTGAACGCGTTGGAGCTTTAGCAGAATCCATTGAAGTATAGTTCACAGAATGCACTTCTCGATTTAGCATTAGCAATACTTGATCCAAGCGGCGACGGTCACATTCGACGTCCACCAAAACATCAGCCTTTAAAGTACGAAGAGAAAAAGGGTCGTCGATTCAGTTTCTTGAGGAAAAAAAAAAACCAATACGAAATAAAGATGAACAAAAAATGCACAGTAATTTATCCTTCTTCGATTTCTGCATGATGAAAGGACGAAAAGGCTCATTTTCGGTGCTAGTGATCGAGATAAGAGCACTATCCATACACAAGACAGGATATTTTAAACCTTATGAGATTCAGCGCGAGACAGACATTTTAATTTATACGAGGTTACCTGACGTACAGTCGCCATTTTAATTTAGATGAGTGCCCTGCGAAGGGTCCCCCTTTTAAGTGGTGTGAATAACATTCTTTCTGCCCCTTTAAAAGCTCAAAGAAAAAATCATGCACACCAATGCAGTCTGCTTTGGAAAGAAACCTATCCTAAATTGACCCGAAAAATCGGCCTCTACATTCGAATTACGTTTCCGTTTTGAACCTGATTTGTTGCAGTTTCCATCGGCGATAGCTCCAGGTGCAACACATTTATACCCAGATCCTGAAAGACCCTCAAGGCTCGAGCCAAGTTGCCAACTTGATTTTTTAGTGTAAATATTATGGAGACTCTTTCGCCCTTTGCATCACGTGTTGCTGCACCATCGCCGCCGCCTTCGTGTCCAGTAACCTCCGAAATATCCTAAAAGTTTTTCGGAGAAACACAAAAATTCACAGACGAATAAGTTAGTCTTGTTAGTCTGAACAGACTGGAATGGCTCTTACGAAGCTCTGCTGGTCTCTTGTTATAGGAAGTAGAGGACTTCCTTGCTTCACGGCCCACTCCTGTTCGCCGCTGCGATACAACCAGAGACCAAGTAGACTTTTGCCGGAAGCACTCATTCTTAACACTTCAATTTTTTTTTTTAAGAGTGTTTAATTTGCTATTTTTTCCGTTTTATATAATCCGTTTTTAGGCAATTGTTTCTTTATGCGTTGTTTCTCGGCCAAGATACGTTCACGGTGGAAATTTAAGAAGCACTGCAAGATCTCAACGAACAACTGCCGCTTTTATAGGCCCAAAGCACAAGGCTTCTTACGCGCCCTTCCTGGCGGATGCCCGATGAGTAACCTCATGCGTGTGCGCGAGGGAGGAGAAATGAACTGTTGCAATATTCCGAATTAGAGTTACCAACAAACTTTCGTTCTGCCTACAATCTCTTACACATCGCACTGCCCACCCTCTTTTCACCCTTCCACCCTCCACCCTCTTTTCAGAATGCGTAGGTTACTCTCGAGTTCGAGTGTACACTTTGATTGGCCGAATCATAGCAAAATCAGGATTTAAAGTTTTTAACACGTGACGTCAGAAACGGTTCCGGATCGTTTAAGTTTGTTTTAAAGATTTGCGAAGGGAGGAAGAGAGTTTTAGGGTAAGGTGAGGCGGAGGTGTGGTGGTCGTAGAGGTTGCTGCTCTAATAAAAGGCTGCCTTTTATTTGCAGAATGAAGCAGAGCGTGTTAACTCTACTGTTCTAGATAAATAAATACTCTGAAAGCTACGGGCTGAAGTGGCCCAAGGAAATTGTGCATTGAAAAAAAATCTGTCATCATCATCATCATCATCAACCATTGACATCACTTGTGGAATAGGTTTTTGAGTTGCTTTCAGGAGTGAAAGTTGGGTAAACGATAAGATGGAATCAGCATGTTGAAGAGTCAGCTTTGATCCAAAAGATCGAATATACATATATTAAGTAAAAGCTTGCCTCAAAAGTTTCGTAGACTGATTTAGTAGAAAACTGGTTGAGATTTTACCACTTAATTATTTCTTACTAAAAAGTAGGTAGCTCATAATTTCTTATTAAGCTTCTCAGATAATTTAACGCGCCCCAATCATCTCTTCCTAATCATTTACCAGAATTTTCTTAACCCAAACCATAATCTACAAAATCTGTTTTAACTTATTAAACATAAGGCAATATATCACAGAATTTAAGGATAAAAATTATTGCATTTTCCCAAAACCATAAAGTATTCATTCACATTAACAAATCCTCTTTTTTCACCGTCTCCAGGAAACTATGACTATTTCTTTCGATTCCTTTTCCTTTTTGCAAGAAATCTATAAAATCTAAAAGCAACAGAAGTAAATATAAATGATGCTGATGACTTGTTAATATTTATTTATGCATGTCAGTTGGTCGACCGAACCGATAACTGAGCTGATAAATGGTTACAAGAATATACTATACTACGCGCTCTTCCAATCCTGGCATTGCTGCCGCGTCCCTCTCAAGTTTCTCTGGTTATTTCTGTTCCTGTGAAGTTAGAAACGTTTAGATACATCAAATTAATTTAAGCATCGTTCTCGTCCGTCCCGTCGTCCATTCGTTCGTTCAGTCCCTGGACGTTTGTCGGCCGGCCACTTACCATCCATGAATAAAACGTTTATTTATACAAAAACAAAAACAACAGCAGCTATAAAGGAAACAGCGTTTAAGTGTTTATTCACGCACTACAAAGGATTTGAAGTTTTTCAACGCCAACCACTGTTGGCTGTTTTGGTGCCTTCTTCTTCCGTGCAAGCTGAAAGAAGAATAAAAAGAAGACGAAGAAGATGAAGAAGAAAAAGAAAAAGACAAAGCGTAAAGGAAAAGTGGTAGGTAGAAAGTTTTCCTGTTCATGCCAGCGTACCGCTGAAGTGTTGCATATCTTTGAAGGGTTTGGAAAAGAAAGTACAGCCCTCTCCCTCAGCGCCCACGCTCTACAAATAATGCATTCACAGCTTTTAAAAGTCAAGTGATGGTAATGAATGTTCGCGAAGGGAAGAGTAGAAGCCTAAACGGAGTAAGTGGTGCGTGTGTGTGTGGCAAGCATTTGGCATGCGGGCTTCTCTGGCAGAGCTCTACTCTCTACCACGCGTCGTCCTCTGGCGATGATTTGTTATCATTGTAAATGAATCAGTGCAGAATTCAACTGATTAGACAAGTATAATTAAATTAAGCTTTCGAAAGCCAATCCGTTCGAGACTCACTAAATATACGCGTGGATACATTTCTAATATATTTACTATATGTACTCTGTTCTGACAAATTTTTAAGTACATTTTTAAATCTATGTAGTGAAAATAATCTTTAACTGTTTATCGATTTAAAATTGGCTTGAAAAATTTTGGAATTTTTTAAAATAATCTTTAACTGTTTATCGATTTTTAATTGGTTTGAAAAATTTTGGAATATTTTTTTAATTTTTTCGCTGCTTTAAAGTATTACAACTGTATTTTAATTCGATTTAATCATTAAATAATTTGTGAATTAATTAAACATTAAATGTTATCCTCGCTATTCTTTGTTTTACTTTTTTTTTAATTTCTTAAATAAATAAATATTTAGGTATTTTAATAATATTTTAATAATGTTTAATTTTGATTCTTTAAATAGTTTTTAAACTATGAACAGTTTAGATTAGTTGCAAATAATTTACGTATGTATTTATTTTCGTTATTTTAGTTAGTATTAAAACATATATTTTAAGTGAATTTAGTGAATAAATAAATAAATAATTTAATAATTAAATAATTTACTAGATTAACTAAGTCAAATGAATAAGTCAATTTAGTAAAAATATATTAAAATAATTTAATAATTTACTAAATTTACTTAAAATATGTTTTAATACTAACTAAAGTAACGAAAAAAAATACGTAAAATAGTAATAAATTTTTTTGTTTCAAATATTTTACGTACTTTTGCACGTTACTTCACTTAGTATTAAAACATATTTTAAATTCAATTTAGTAAATATATTGCTTTTCAATCATCCTTAACAATAATCGTTTTTATTTCGAAACATTTTCAAACAAATTTAAATAAATTGTAATAAAATTACAATTAATCTAATAAATATATTTTTATATATACAATATACATTTTATATATACAATATACATTTTATATATACAATATACATTTTATATATACAATATACATATACTAATAACAAATTTTTATATTTTGAAAAAAGTATATATGTATATAAAAATGTGATAAAAAACCATTAATCGTTATGAAATGTGCAATAAACACATCCACAAATTTTTCCACAAAAGCCATCTCCAA
Source organism: Conops quadrifasciatus (assembly GCA_949752815.1). Classification (NCBI taxonomy): domain Eukaryota; kingdom Metazoa; phylum Arthropoda; class Insecta; order Diptera; family Conopidae; genus Conops; species Conops quadrifasciatus. The sequence goes on along the minus strand of OX457079.1, from coordinate 31,603,913 downwards.
CAAATTACGATAACAGCCAGAGAGACCTAAAATCTTGATGCGCTACAAGCAATGCTACAACAACAAACACATCAGCAACAACATATCAGCGTCATAAACGCATGCAGTGCACATGCGCATCCTGGTCCTGGTTGCGGATGCATGCAAAAATGTACCCCCATCAACGTATAAACAAAACCCGTTTGTACCGGACTGACAGCAGGCAGAGAAAGTACTCGTACTCTATCTCTCTCTGGCTCTAGTAGTAGTTCATCCCTTTTAAAACGACGACTTTCAAGGCATTTTTTGCCAGCGAGCATTTCTCTCTCGTCGTCGTCGACGCCACTTCGCGTATCCGTTGCCGTAATTTGGGGGACGAGGACGTTATTGATTTTCACATAGTGAAAAGACAATCGACGACGACGACAACCAAAGTGTTTGCAAAAGGCTTTAACAATTCAATTTTCTTGCACTCAAAAAAGGTGTTGTTGTCGAAACAAGGTGTAGCATCGAAGAACCATTCGAGATTTAGACCCATTTAACGGTCACCATTTAGCGCTTTGCACTTCTTCAGCGGGTCAGCACTTATCTCTTCAAATCATGGCCGACAGCGAGTTCGAAGAGTTTCATCGACCAGCTTTCGAGGCTCATCAAATCACAAACTATACGTCGAGCAATAAGAATAAAAATACGCACACTTTCTACTCGTAAGTATTAAGAAAGCTTATATCTGAGTCTGGAGTTAAGTCGCAGCTTTGCAAACAAAATAGGTCGACTTGCCCTCCGCCTATTGATTGTTGCCGTCATTTGAAAAATCAATGGTCATTCAATAATGACTAATCTACGTCACGGAAACGGAAATTCCTCCGTTTGGCCTCCTTTCATCTTAGTTTCATTAATATCCCCCGAATTCTATCGTTTTAGTTTGATACCCAATGACGACCTCGACGATTCACCTTCTTCCAAGAGTGACGTTTCCGATCTGGAGGATTGCGTAAACGCTGTCGGTGCCAGTGCCGGCATCGGTGTTGGGTCCACTGTCGATGCCAAGCATCGCCAAGTTGAAGATGATGAGCTTGGCGATGGTCTCAAGGTGGTCTCTCTATCATCGGATGGTTCCTTGGATACCAACGATTCATTCAACTCGCATCGCCATCATCCCTTGAGTCACCAGGATGCTATCGGTGGGCTCATGGGCATCGCCGCAAATAATCAAACTTCAGCTTCGAGTACTCAGCAATTGTCCTCAAATGTGACGGCAGCACAACAGCAACAACAACGCCGCCGACGGAAGTTGCCAGAGATACCAAAGAACAAGAAATGTATGTGGGTAGAGCAAGCAGTAAGATCTCCGTATGAGTTTTTTTGGTTATTTAAAAATCATTGTTCGTTATACAATATCCAGGCATGGCTTTTACTGCTTCCGCTTTTTCATATCGATTAGTGGTTATCGATTTCAATTATGGACCGATTAATTTTTTTTTGGAGAAGGACGTTCCTGCAGATTGTTCTTCAACAACATGACCGACAATTATATCTGTCAATTCCACAGAAATAAATGGTTGGAGCAGAGCCTAAAGCTGAACTATCTGCCTTCAAACTTTAAAATACTCAACTGTCAAATGGGATCAATGTATGCTTCCTGAAGGGAAAACGGTATTCGAAGTTGGGCCAACTTTTCAACTTCGTCAGCGCCTTTTTGACAGTTGTATGAATTTGTAGTACTGCACAACTTAATGTACCAGCAGAGTATTCATTGGTCATTTGCTTAGACAGCAGCACATTCTAGAAAAGTGGAAATATTGCCAGTCTTTATGGGCGTTGGGCGTAACTTGCACTACCTCCGATCTCCATTGATTGATGTACATACTTTTTATTTCAAAAATACGTCTGCTAACAGTCTGCAAGTTAACACCACAAACACTGTTTTCTAGAACTCACTGTGAGTTCAAACCCTAGACCTCCTCATGCGGTAACCGGTAACCATATCCATAAATTCCTTTTGCTGACTAATTTGTAGTTGCTGCTAGAGACGTAGAGAATTTAATATGCTAACGCATTCCTTGCAGCTTCCATTCTGCATCTTTTAGGTGGAGGCGGTAATCATCACGTTGCCGCTTTTGGCCAGGCAACAACGTTGGCTGATGAAATGTCCACGACTGGGCCGCGACCTCGCCAAAATCAACGCTCTTTCCTGACTCTCAAGTGCGGATATCTCCTGGACGAGGATTCCAGTCCCGATTCGGAACGACTGCAGAGTCTGGGCGATGTCGATAGCGGTCACAGTACCGCACACTCGCCCAATGATTTTAAAAGTATGTCGCCTCAGATAACCTCACCCATCTCCCAATCACCCTTCGCCCATCCCTTCGGCGGCATGCCCTTTGGCCAGTTGGAAATGCTGGAGGCCACGCACCGGGGCTTGCACAAGTTTATACCTCGCCACCACGACGAGATCGAAATTGAAATCGGCGATGCCATCTACGTGCAAAAGGAGGCCGACGATTTATGGTGTGAGGGCGTCAATTTGCGCACCGGGCGACAAGGCATCTTCCCTTCGGCCTATGCGGTGGATTTGGATTACAATGAATTCGATCCGACCGTGCAGCAGGTGAAAAAGGAGCGTTATCTGTTGGGTTATTTGGGCTCTGTGGAGACCCTGGCCCACAAAGGTACCGGTGTGGTGTGCCAGGCAGTGCGCAAAATTGTCAGCGAATATGGCAGCTCACCGACCGGACAAGTATGTATACTGGAGGTGTCAGATCAGGGTCTGCGCATGGTCGATCGGTCAGGCCCAAATGTAAGTGAAGAAAAAGACGAAAATATTGAAGAAATAATAAAAGGCTACAAAAACGAATCTCTAAAATTACAGAATAAGAAGGACAAGAAACCCTGCATAGACTACTTCTACTCACTGAAGAATGTGTCCTTCTGTGCTTTCCATCCACGTGATCACCGCTTCATAGGCTTCATTACAAAACACCCGACGGTGCAGCGCTTCGCCTGTCACGTCTTCAAGGGCTCTGAATCAACCAGACCGGTTGCTGAAGCGGTGGGGTAGGTGCTGACTGGCACTGGCTGCCGAAGTTGTTTCGGAAGTCTTCATTTATCAATTATTTTTCTTACATCTTCCACTTGCAGACGTGCCTTTCAGCATTTCTATCAAAAATTCATTGAAACTGCGTATCCGATTGAAGATATCTACATTGAGTAAAGTTTAGGAGATCCAGCAAAATGGAACAAGGCAGAATACAGAAGTCAGTCAGTCAGTTTACGCTTATTATAGAGTACCAAAGAAGAAACTAGTTTTAATCTAATTTGTCTTCAAGCCAAAGTAAGGATATTATTATGTACCACTTATAAAAGAAAATCCGAACTGGCTTTCCCCGGAAAATATTTACTAACTTTGCCGAAGGAAGTACTGCGCGCAAGACACTACGTATTCCTAAGAGACACTACTTGCCGATGGATTAGCCAACGGAGGAGGTTTTCCCGATGTTTTGCCACAATTAAGCAAAGCTATAGTTTAAAGAGATTCCAACAAATTACAATAAATTGAAAATATTATTGGGACTATCAAATATGCATAGATTTAGCTAAGTTTTAGCTGATTATTACAAGATATTACAAAGCATCTGTAATTTTAACAAACAAACAAACAAAAATATTTGTATAATGTTATGACTTTGAAAAGTTCCTTTCAGCTCTCGAGTTTTTTTTGTTTATGTTTATGGTTTCATTTCCAATCTTTTCTTTATTGAAGATTTATTATTAGACTCTTAACTTTTGTTAGAGTTTTCTTAAAGCCATTTAAAATGTCCATTTTTTTAAGAAATATTTTCACAAGCTACGATTATCCCACGTTTATACATCTTCTAATTAAGTTTAGTATTGAATTTTTGTAAAACTACATTAGATTAGAATAACTTTAATTTTAAAATATGTATACTCGTGCATATGCATACACCCACACCCACACCCACATATGCAAACATGCAAATGTTTTGCATGTAATCAAATAAACGTTATAAAAGGCTCGCACTTCTGAATATTTCTTTCCGAATATGTATGTACGTTAAAAAAGAGAATTAAATAAAAAAGCATGGATTATTAAACATGACAACAAAGAAAAACGAATATTGTAAATATTGTTGAACTAATACTCAATTGAATTCAATTATTTTTTTACCGAACTAGCTCATGTTGGGTTACTGTCTAAATTCTTATCTGTTATGTTCAATATCTATAAGAACCTAAGAATTTAGCAATCTAGAAGTATTCTAAAAAATACTACTTTATATTCAATGCAGTAAAATATTTCAGTACAACACACGGACAACGTCGGACAGTTGACGACGGTAAATGCGGTAATTTATATATAAGAACCGCATTTGCTTAAACAGATACGAGTACATATATGTAACGTATGTATACATATTAAAAACATTATAATTAGTTACCGACACAAAGTCATTATAGTATTATATCTATAATGTCCTATGCGAATTCTTAAAGGCAATTATACAATAAATTATAAATACTACAATAAATATCTCTCTCTATTGTATAATAAATGCATTAAAATCAAATACAATTTTTCGAAAATTAGCAAAACATCTTGACAGAATTTTATTATAAATGACAGAATTGTATTATATCTTTTAAATTTTTAGAAAAATGTCCTCCTCCTCCGGACAGAAGTCTACCCAATTCATCCTGATTACACAATTTGTCGTCATCGCTTCCATTTTATGCGGTAAAAGTTGCACTTTAACACAGATCACATCAAGCAAATGCTAAAGTTACTTCAAGTGCAAAAATTGGCAATTATTGTCCAATTTACAATATTTTAAAGGAATAGCAGCAGCCATATGTATGTATATGTATTTTGGTACCATACAAAGATCTGCTGAGAGTACTTACCGTGGGAGTATACTAGTGTTGATCCTCTTCGTGTACTCATTCAGTATTTCCGAATCATCAATCGTCTTCAATGTTGTGCCTAAGAGAATTTCAATGTCGTCTTTGTGTGTGCCTTGACTCGATGTCGACGAGACGTCGAACGATGTCATTCACATTCTGAGAATATTTTATCTTTGTTCGTAACAGGTCACCCCGCTCGGGAAAGACCTCTACTAAGAGTATAGATTTATAGATAGAAAGACTAACACCCGTATTCCAAGAGACGATATCGTTCCTAAAATCGTGTTTTCATATGCAAAACCAAAACTATCAATATCGGAACGATATTTCTCTTGAAATACGGTGGTAAGACAAAAGTATATAAAGAGGTTTTATAAGGTTAGAGTTTTTATCGTCAATATAAAAAGACGATTTTCGGAACGATATCGTCTCTTGGAATACGGTGGTAAGACTAAGAGTATATAAAGAGGTTTTCTAAGGTTAGAGTTCAACTGTGTAGCCTTGAAGGAACACTACACATTGTGACCTCATCACAATTTGATGGACTGAGCGACACTGGCCAAAAGAAGTTAGGACAAAAAGTCCCCTTTTTTCATAATTTCATTGGGCATTTTATTTTGCTGGCTGAGAGAGAGAGAGAGAGCAGCAAAAACTGTAGAGAAGCGACAAATGTACGTGCCTTATTGTTGTTTCTCTTCGATGTTGTTATTGTAAAACTAGGGGTCAAGGGACCTGCATGGCTGAGATATGCAGCTTAATTATTCCAATTCAATCTTTTTATTTGGTCTACTAACAAAGAAACTAGCAGGTGTTTTTTTTTTTAAATTTTTATATTTTTAGCCATAATTCTTTCTATATTTCTCTTGTATTTATAATACAACTTAAACATAAATTATTTTTGTTTTAATTACTAATTTTTAATACTAATATGTATATAGATTTTTCACTTTAATCTACATTATTTAAATTAGCTTAATAATGTACAATACAATTATTTTATAAATTAAAATTTAATATATGTATTTATATATGTATCATACATATATAGTTACATACATCTGTATATATACATATAAATACATACATATTATGTATATGAATATATAATCTAGACTTTTTGGGTTTTGTGGTTGTTGTTGTTGTTATTGTTGTTGTGGTTATACTTGTATCGGCTGTATTCTATATCGTTTGCTAGTTTGTGAATTTAACAACTTTTTCTTACAGTTTAAAGGTAATATATTTTTTTCTTCTAGCTTTACTACTATTACTTTTAATATTATTATTATTATTACTATGGATACAAGTTATATTTTGTTTTTGTTTTCTTGAGAGCATAACTGTTTTACAATATTAAATATGATGTATTTTTGTTTCAGTGATTTTTTTTTTTTTTTTGCTTTTTATTATTTTTTTTTTCTCTTCATTAAATATGTTACATACATAGAGCGTAGAACTTTGCTATGCTATATTCCGTTTATTCCGTACTCTAGCATAAATATTTCGCTATAACTTGTATATAAACAGAGAGAGAGAGAGAGCGAGCAATGGATGATCTCTACTCGCTCGGTCGTGATACAATAATGTACGCTGCTGCTGCTGCAGTGTTCGTTTTTATAAAAATGGTTTTAGTAGCAATCTTTAAGCACTAGTAGAATATTTTTATGTACAATAAACAAACCAAAAACAGTGTAAACGAAGAAACATGTACATATTTACGCGCAATTTTAATAAATATAAAATTAAAAACTATACACAGTTAAAAACTATACACTATGAGTTAGGCTTAGTATAAACGTAAAAGACGTATTTTAAAAAATGGTTGTGGTTTAAAATCTAAAACGAAATACACACTTAGATTTACATATTTATAAAAATTTACATTATGTATGTATGTGTTGTATGTATAAATATTTTAGGCATATTAAGAGGTTTGCGGATAATGTTTGTAATTGTTTCGGTAAAAACTTTACACGTATCTTACAAGCTTCCTCCTTCTCCTCCTCCTTCCCTGCTCTTCCGTATCCTGATCCTTATCCTTCCCTAACTAACGTGGCCCTAAGACGCTTTTGAGTTAAACTAAAATGAAAGTTTGTCAAAGGAATCGCTTCTCGTTTTCTACATACGACACACTTTTACTAGCTTAGAACTTTTTATTATACTTTTCAATTAGAAATATCGTGTATTGTTTGTTTTCTGTAAGTTGTTGGTTGCTTGATGTTTTTTTTTTGTTTCTTTTCTTCATAAATTTATTCTACAATTTTATATACAATACAGCTTGCGATTTAGTGCTTATTAGGCATGAGTTTGGTCTCTAATAAAACAAAAATTTATAACATATATTCTTAAAAAAGACGAGTATTGTACTTAAAACTAATTAAAAATATTCTGTTAAGAATTGTCGCCACTGCACGACTTCTCAAACATTTAGAATGTATGGAAGAAGACCGACAAGAGGGCGGCGAGCACATTTCTAGACGTCCACTTTTTATTCTCATTATTGGTCACTAAATGATGGCCAGCCCAACAGCAACTAACTGAGCGTTCATTCATTGACACTTGATTTCGAGTTCTTTTGGTATTTCTATAAGACACTTTGTACGAAAGGACATGGAATGATAGACGGAGAAAGAAGTCTACGGTCAGAAGAATGTCTACTGATTGTCTGAACACTTGTGTTGTGAGGAAAGAAGCCTAACACCAGAAGAGTCTGTCTAGAGACTCTGCGAAAAGTTCAATACAATTAACAGACAGTTGCAAAGATTTTCCAACATACAAAAAGTTGCTGATGTGAGGAAACGAAGAGGACTTTACTTTACTTTACTCTACTTAACTTCACTACAAATAAATTCTCTCTCTCTCTCTCTCTCTCTCTCTCTTTAAGTGTCAATGGATTAAACGCTCAGGCCGGGCAAATTTTCCCCTCAAGCGTCGTCTTTTAGTCTTCGTCACAATTTTCAGTGCATAAAAAGATTTTAACAATTTCACATCATAATTTTTTTTTTTGTTTTTTGCATTTAATTTCTCAATACAATTTTTTTTTCTTTTTTTGAAAATCTTGGTCACAGAAGCTTTTCTGATGTGCGAGTATATTACAATAGGACTATTTCTTAATGATCGTTAAGTTTTTGGACAGGGCTGGATGATGATGATGGGTTTTGGAATAAATTTCCGTCATCTGTTTTCATCGAACGAAAAAAGACACTGAGGGCGGCACATCGCCGAAAACAATGGTGTGTCTTTACTTTTTTAAATCTTCTCAAATAAAAAATTAGTTAAAATTGTCTCCTTTCTTTTGTTTAACAACAGAAAAACGCTTTGTTGGGTTTTGTTGTAAAATTTTTTAAGGAGTATGCGGTCGGTCGGTGTGCTTTAAAATTATAACTATATTTTTCTATCACTTAAATTTTGGCTTAAGTCATTTTAAGAAAATATGTTTTTAAGAAATTACGTTTAGAATGAATGCTTGGGTTGTTTTGATTTTTCCTTATAATTTTGTACAATTTGAACAATACTTCTTATTACGTATGTATTTTAAATTTATCAATCTTCCGATGTGACTTCGACTTCTATTACGATAGAATCAAAAATCTATTTTCGCTAAACTTCAATGATGTTTTTGTGACACTATTAATTACTAGAATGGAAAACCCTTTAAACGAGAGGTTTTTTTTTTTAAGAAAGACAATTTGAAAGTCACACACACACACACACACATACACACACGCACACACTGCTTAATTCTGTAATTGACAATTGTATATCGCTTGATGTGATCTAACAATTAAATTTATAGCCTAAGCTCAATTTTTTTTTGTCTTTAAAAAAATTGGAACAAATACTCGTTTTAACATTTTATTAGAAATAAAAAAAAAAAAAAACGTGGAAAAAAAATGAGAAAAAGTACTAAAACAAATTTTAACAATGATAAATTGTGAGGCAAATTTTAATAAGATATTTTATAATTCTTAAACGGGCGTGTGGTAAAGTTTAAAAAAGTGAAATGTAAAATGTAAAATGTAAAGTTAAATTCTCTTACAAAACAGTACACATTGCTCGCACTAAAGTTAGGACACACTAAAAAAGACTTTAAAAACTTGAATGCACTTCCTCCCATTGGCCTAAAAGATTTACGTTTTCTACTAAATAAATCTGAAAAAATTCGGATTCCGATTCTGATTCTGATCCCGATTCGGATTCAGCACATCAAAAACCTACGCAACAGTATAGTTAACATCATTATGACAAAAAATTATCAAACAAAAAACTGAAATTTTTAAAAGTTTAAGTTTAAGAGAAAAAAAAGCATGCAAATTAAACATAATTGTTTGACACTATTTTTGAGCTTAAATGTTTTATCAACCAACTTCGCACTACATTTAACAAAAATGTAGCCACAATAATTTAAATTGAATATATTTTACAGCCGAAATAAAACAAAACAAGCGCAAGCGCGGTCCCGTATTACCGTTTCCAATATCAGTACATTGTAAAAATCTAATTAACAACCATTTCTGATTTAAAAATGGCCAACTTTCAAAGAAAGTTCTTAAGAAGATGGTGCAGAAAAATAGAAGAAAAAAGGAAAATATGCAGGCCTATCAAAAACTGATAATGTAAAAATGTATGTATATACGATATAATAAGTATTTCTGTTAGAAAATAAATTTAAATTTAAAAGTCTTCCCCTAAAGAAAGAGCCCGAATTATCGACTGAAAAGCATAACATAAAACCGCTCCAAAAAAACCGTGTTTAATTTCACAATTTTTATCATCTAACTTCGCAGTCTTTAGTTACTAGATGTAAACCACCGTCAGCGTTGCTTAGGCTGCTGCTGCTGCTGCTGCTGTTGGTGTTGTTGTTATTACTACTACTACTGTCGTGAATGGCGCCGGCGTTGTTGCTGTTATTGCGTTCTTTGTCAGCATCTGCCGCAGCAGCAGCAGCAGCAGATTGTTTATAGGCCGGTTCTTGACTCACAATCGTTTCTGCAAATGTCGGTGAAGTTGTCTTCGCTTCCATCGTTATGCTCTCTGTTCCAGTTGCAGTTCCAATTGTTGTTGTTGTGGTTGTTGTTGTTGCTGCTGCTGGATCGTTCGGATTTGTTAACGCAGCTGCTGCTGTTAGAGCTATATTGGCCGTCGTCGTCATCGTTGCCATCGTCGTCGTCGTGGTCGTGGTCGTCAGTTCTATTGCTTCATGAGAAATGTTGGCAACATTTTGCAGCGTTACTGCCTTCGCTGCTTCTTCGTTCGTTTCAGCACTACTGATGGATTGGTCTTTCGGAGGACTCACTGCCTCCGGGTTAAGGGATGCTTGTAGATCGCGCTGTGCGCTGCGATCCTTGTGGTGTTGCTTATCCTTTTTCTTGCTCCCAATCACGTAACCGCCTCCATCAGATACACGCGCTATCTTCAAACGTATGGGCGCCGTCATTGTCGCCGAGGCAGTCACAGTATCGTCCGCTGTCGTCTGCGCTCTATCGCCCACCTCGGTATCTGCTTTGCGTTTTCCAATACGTATAATCAGCTTGGGCGGCTCCCTGCTGCTTGCCGCGCTTGCCGTATTTTCAATCAAGGTGGTCACCATGCTGCCGTCTCCAGCTCCGCCCGCGATTTCCGAGACATGCCTCTCTTTGTTGCGCTTCTTTTCTTTCTTGTCCTTTTTTGGTTTGGATGACTTCGGCTTTTTCGTCGGTGGTGCACTGATTGTAGCACCCTCAGCGCTTTGCAAAAATGCGCCCGCACCGTTACCCGCCACGCTACTCCGCCTCGTGCGTTCGTCATCATCTTCACCAAAGTCGGCCATAACCTTTTTGCGAAAGTTCATGGACTCGCGCTTCAAGTCCTCCAGTGTCGGCGGCGTGTAGTTCGTGGTGAGTCGTTTCTTCGGTGGACAGCCGACCATGCGTCGCGAGAAATCATAGCCGTAGTTGTTTTCCATACTGGCGGCAGCACCGTACGGGCCCGAACCCGTGCCCGCAGTGCCGTCACTGAGGCCGCGTATTTTGATTTTCAGTTTCGGTGTCGGCTCTTCTTCGGAGCCCTCATTCGTTTTGCTGCGTCCGCGTCGCTTGCCCACATTTGCCACTCCAACCGGAACCTTTCCACCGTTGTCTGCACTGCCCGAGGAGCAAGCGCTACGCCGTCGTCCGTCAGCAGCGCCAGTGTTATTCATACCGCCAATGCCACCACCACCAGGTTCATTCATTTCACCTGCATCCAAGGAACGCAGCTCGCGCGACGTTCCCTTCTTCGAGCGTTTGTTAGCGGTGGTCAAGTCTGCGCTGTATTCGTCGAGCCCGCTCCCGAGAGCGGCTTCAGTCTTGCGCAGGCTGTTCAATCCCAAATCCATCGAGGCTGTTAGGTTAACATCCACGGCCGGCAGGCCACAAGACGACTCGTCCATATTCGTGTCTTTTTGGACAACATACAAGCTAAGCAGTTCCTTTTTGCGCATGCGCCGCGAATTGCTGCTGCCACTGGCCGTGACACCCACCGCATTGGCGGCCACGTGAGCCGTCGACGTCGTCTGGACTATGCAGCCCAAGCCTGACTGCACCACGCTCGTGTTTTGCGCGCCCAAATTCAACGACAACGAGCTGATGCTTGAAGAGTTGTAGTTGTAACTGTCCGGGTGGGCCAGAGGACCTTTTATTTTCAGCTTCAGTTGATTCCGTGAGTCCGACAGTGACGCCTTTGTGGCCAGGGTGGTGTCTGAGTCGATGGATACTTCCTCGGACGTGGTCTCCATAGACGTCTGCAGTTCGGCTGGCAATACCAGCTCAGGCATAACCGTGCTGGGTACCCCCAAGCTCGTCGGAACGCCCCTCGCACCACCCACGGCGCCAGTGTTCACGATCGAATGGGACACATCCGCCAGCGTTGCGGTGGTGCTTGTTGTGGGCGCTATCACCGGAGGGGCCGCACAAGGCAACTGCTTTGACGAAATAGTGGTGCCGGTGGCGCGCAAAGCAGACTGGAATTCTTTTTCGTCCTCTTCGTCGAACTCCGACAGAGTTTGATCCGCTGTGCCCGAGTCGAATGCACCGAGTAGATTGTTGTTGTATGCCTCTTGTGACGCCGACGAGTGTGGCGCCTCGAAGCCAAGATTGTAGGTGCGCATATCGACTGGTCCCGGCAGCACCGGCTGCACTATCGAATGAAGGATGGAATGTTGGCTCGCATGATCATTTGCCGTCGCTGCCGCTTTCAGACCAACATCCACCAAATGCTGCGTCCGCCCGCCCACGCGCCCACCGCTGTTGTTGCAGTTCGCCAACGGGTTGGTGGCGCCTCCCGGCAAAGCGGTCGCCGCGCCTGAGCCCCGCACCTTGCAGCCATGTGTTGCATACGTTGGACTGACATATTTCTGCCGGTCACCGCCGGACGACGCTTGTTGCAGATGTGACGCCAACGCAGCGGGGTTGCTGCGGCAATCGAAAGAGCGGCGGCGATCGCGCAACGATTGCAGATTCTCTACGCCGGGCGAGGCGAGATCTTCATCGTAATTGAATTCGTACGGAGTGCCGACGAGATTGTTGACGATGTGCGTATTGCTGCCATATTGCTCAGGCAGAGGTAATGGAATGATGGCGTTGGCGGTGCTGCTGCCACGCCCGCGGCCTCTACCGCGACCCCGCCCACGCGAACCGGCGCCGGACCCGCGCGGTGCACGCTGACGTGGCTTTCCGGTCAGCGTATGAGTCAGAGGATCATATTTTTGCGGTTTGGGAGGAATATTGGTGAACTCGCTGAGAGTATGTGGTGCTTGATGTGGCTGTTGTTGTTGTTGCTGCTGTTGTTGTGTTTGCTGCTGTTGTAGATGCATCTGCTTGCTTAGCAGCTCCATTTGTCTGGGCGATTTTCCCGGTGATTTGTGCTGAATTTGGGGCGACTTGTGAGAGTTGCGCAATTGCTGATTGTACCGCGCCGATGCACGCTTAGAAGGCGACTCTTTTGTGGGCGTTGTGTGATGTGTAGGCGTTTGTGAGGGCATGCCTGTCTCTTGACAGCTGCCCAGTAGGTTTGAGAAGGCAGTATTATGATGTTCGGCGGGTGAAGAAAGATTATACTGGTTTTGCGGTTGTTGTTGTTGTTGATTGATTTTATGATTGTGCGGCGAGTGATGATCCAATAAAGGCGGCGGCCCACCCGTTGTACCAACAATGGCTGCCGTTAGAGCCAAATTGTGTGATGAGGACGTAAATGCTGCGCCATACGATGGAGGCTGTGCTGCACCACCGCCGACATGAGGCGTCACTGTTGTTGTGCTGTTTGCTGCTGACCCAATGCCATACAAGGAGGTTCCATCACTCTGTTGTGACTGAGTCGACACTGCAGCAGCAGAGATTCCAACGTTTGTCGCAAGCGGCGCACTAGACGGAAAGAGGACTCCGGCACCACTAGAAGTTGCCGTCGAATTGGGGCCGTATTGCATTTCATTGATACTGGATATCGAATTGGGTGGTAACGGTGTGTGAAAAAGGCCGTTGAATTGATTAGCGGCGGACTGTGGCTGCGGGCCAGGTTGTGGCTGCGGGCCTGGCTGGGCCGGCGGCAGACTTTGGGAAGGATTGTAAGGCTGGCTATAAGAGGTCATTATGGCATCGATGCCGTTAACCAGAGGTGATTGTTGTTGTTGTTGCTGTTGCTGTTGCTGTTGTTGCGTTTGGGGAGTCGCGTGCAGCTGGTGCTGCTGAGTCGCGTGAGGCTGTTGTTGCAAGCTGTTAAATGTTGAGGATATGCCAAACGCGTCCAGATTATTGAAAAAACTTTTGCAACTTTGAGAATCTGAGTTTTGTATGGTACTGGCGGTGTTGAGGCCGTTGTTGTTGCCCAAGTTATTTGCGGACAAATGAGAATGCTGTAAGCTGTGATGGTTTTGCTGCTGCTGCTGTTGTTGCTGCTGTTGTATCTGCGTACGTTCTTGAGCCTGCTGCTGCTGCTGCTGCTGCAATTCCGCCGAAGGAGTCTGGTCATTCGATTCCGAAACTGAGCTCGGAGAAGTCGACACCGAACGACGTGCTGCAATTAAGTCATTTTCATTCCAGATGCGCGCCGCACGCATCGTGTAGGGCGACTGCATGCGCGTGTTCTCGTCGTAGTCGCAATCGACGACCAGTTTGCTGCTGCCGACGGAGCCCGTCGATGTGAAATCAATGTTGTCTTTTGCCGTTGCAGCAGCGTGCAGATCAACAAAGTCCGGAGTTGAGGAATTGGGGCCGCTGGCGGTGCTATTGGCGATCTTATTAAAGCACTCCACCCTCGACGGCGTTTTCTTCTTACTTTGACCTTTATCGACGAGTTCATTTTGCAGAAACGATGAAATTTCTGAAACATTTGGTGTCTGCAGTTGTTGTTGTTGCTCTTGCTGCTGATCGTACCTGCCGGCCGTGTTTATATTCGTCGCCGATGTCTCATGCAGCAAACTGTGCGCCGCTGGGTGTTGCTGTAGAGGCGACTGTATGGGCGGCTGGCGGGGTTCGGCAGCACCTTTATCCAAGTAGCTGAGCGTGTTAGTGCCGAAAGACAATCTTCCGCCTGAATGATGGTTGTGACTTAATGAAGTTATCTGAGGAGAGGGCACGCTTTCGGGCGCCGCGTTGACGCTTGGCAGAGCAGCAGCATCCATAAACTTGCCTTTCGATGCGGCTGAAGGCTGCTGCGTTACGGCGAGGCGCGGTAGTGGTGGTGGTGGTGGGCTGTGCTTCTCACTGTGTCCATCAAATAGGCTGACGCCTATGCCTGACTCTGCCGCTGCCGTTGCCTCCATCGATGCCGCTGCCGCTGCCGCTGCTGCTGCTGCTGCGTTCTCCTTCTGCACATGAAATATATCCTCCGGATCAGCTGCATTGTGGAAAGGAAAAACGGAGGGTATCGCCGGAGTGGGCGGCATCATTAAGTCGTGCTCTTTTGTCTCGTCACTGCGATTGCGTTTTGTCTTTCTAAGCTTTTCGAGCAAGTTTCGCGTGGCCTGCACATTATCCTCTTCTGATATGTTCTTGGCGGTGGCGGCGTTCGCCACGGCATGGAATACGTCTAAATTATCAGGTGGATCGAGGGCTTGGGACGCCATGGCGTTCGTATGATAGCTGCTAACAATCAATGCATCTTTGAAAATATCCTCTTGCTGCTGTCGTTCGTGCTGCTTTCGTTGCTTTTGCTTCTCATTCTCCTCGACCATGTCAAGTATGGCATCCACAATGGGTTGATGGGCCGAGTCCAAGGTCTTCGTTGCCTCACTGGCGGCGTTGCTGTTCCTCAGCGATGAATTGTGCTCATAGTTGACGACGGACGACGGCAAGTCGTGGCAGTCGGACTGCGAATTAATGTTCAGGCATGCATCGGTAGAGGAGACTGGCGATGCGGTTTGTGCTGCAGCAGGATGCTCTGCTTTAAGGAGAGGTTCAGAAGGTGGCTGCTGCTGCTGCTGCTGCTGCACCGCAGCTGAGTTGGAGAGCTTCGCCGCTGCTGCAGAGCCCTCTAGTCTCGATTGGTCACTCTGGCCTGAATTCGAATTTGAGTCTAACTCAATAATCTCGGGCGGTTCCGAAGCTATGACGGCCACCGCTGGCGAGGAGGACGATGCTGAATACTTGCTCGCACTAGCACTCAACTCATTCTTGCGCTCTTCCTCCAGAGCACGCATCAATTCCATTTCGTTTAGCAAATGCTGCGTATGATGTGTGTGCTCCTCTTCCGGCGATATGGGCGGGCTGTCGGGCTTCGTGCGACGTTGCCGATGAGGCGGCGACGTTTCGCGTCGTTGAAACTCGTTTTCAGTGTCGGACAATTCATCGTTCTCGCTAGCATCAGTAGCGGCATCCTCCTCGTTTTGGGAGAGCATAGGAGAAACAGGTACAGGCGCAGCTGGCGGACGCTCATCAAGGTCGATGCCGATGTCTAGATTTCTCAGCTTACTCAACGGTAATGTACTGTTGGTGGGCGCTGTTGTTAGCTCTTCATCAATATCCATCGGCTCCTCACCGCTTTCTTCGGTTTTGGGATCAATCCTGAATTTGGTTACTTCTGGCGGCAAGATTAATTCAGGCGTTGTTAGCGCCTTCTCTTTCTCAGCCATGTTAGCGGCATGAGCATTGTGTTCGGCACCTAGAGCTAGAGAAGCGTTAGACGACCTATTATTGCTGCGGCTTATTTCCAGTTCTTTCTTATTCAGCAGCTTATCTAAAGAACCCAGATTTTTGTTCTGGTTTTTGCTCGAGTTGCTGGCGTTTGTGGCGTTCGATCCGCTGCTGGAGGCCTTCCGTTGGGCAATTTCTTGCTCCAAGTTAAGTGTTTCCGACTGCATTAAGGAGATCTTGGAAGCTAGAACGTTTGCTTTGCTTTCCTTTGGCTCCGGGTGGTCGTCGTTCGCGTCGTCATCATCGTCTTCAATTTCTATTGTTTCTGAACTCACGGTCGCCAACGGTGGTTTCCTTTCCGGAGATGCTTTATGCGCTTGCCGCCGCTCGCCCGCCGCCGCCGCCGTCTTAGGTTCGACATCCTGCTGAGGTAATGTGTGCGGTAATTTGTTGCGTTTTATAGAGCGGCGTTGAGTTTCATCTGCAGCGTTTGCATCATCATCATCATCTACATCCACAATCGCCAACTCTTCCTTTTCGTCTGTTTGGCCTTTGGGTAATTCATCAGTGATTGAAGTGCGTCGTCGTTGTTGTTGTTGTTGTTGTTTCTTTGGACTGGCTACGTGTTCTTCGGTGGCTTTAGAAGTTTCTTCAGTGGTTCCGCTGGTCGCAGAGCTCTCGCCACTGGCAGTGCTGCTGCTGGCATTGCTTGTATTTCGCCGCAAATGTTTCTGAGGTGATTGCGATTTTGTGACAGAGCTTTGGCGCGTTATGGCGCCGCCAGCGTTACCTGTTGAGGTCTTCTCAACAGCTGGCGCTTTTCGCGGTGTCCGCTTAGACATCGACATAGACTCCAGCGCCGTGCTTGCGGTTGGGGTTGCGTTTGCGTTTGCAGCACCTGCACACTCTTCGTTGATGCCACTCTCTCCTCCGGATTCGGACCCACTGCTGCTGCCACTACTGCCCGTATCCGAAGACGATGTCGTGTTGCTGCCCGAATCCGAACTAGTCGTCAGCGACGTATTGCGACGCTTATTAGTCGCCTTCTTCGGTGTTTGCTGCTGCTGTTGTTGCTGCTGCTGCTGCTGCAATAGTTCAGCGACTACGTCCTTGGAACGACGCCTGCTGGATGTGGGCGTTTTCGCCGTGGCAGAGGCCGTGGTGTCGCGCACCGACATGCGACGTGTGGGAGGCGTCACTTTTGTTCGATTGGCTTCGGGCGTTTTGAGAACTTTCGCTTCTTTTTCACTGGCGGCGCCGCTACCGCGTTCCCTATCTTCTGCCGTCGCAGTTGCTTCTACATTGCTGGCGGGCTTTCCGCTGCTCTTCAATTGCTCTGCCGCTTTTTTGGCCGCTTGCCGCTGAGGCACGTAGGCTACTAAGATGCTGTTTTTCGAGAGATTTGCCAGCGATTTGGAACTGTTGGAAGCACTTTTTTGAGTCGCCGGCTCGGGACTCAGTTGAGTAGGATTGACTGTCTCTGACGATGATGGTGAAATCGTGGCTTTGGCACTCTGCTGCTCGGTGGCTGTGGCGGACGTCAGCGGTTGCGGCTTATCGTCCTTCCGTCTGCTCGGCGATATCAAATCCTTAGTAGATAATTGCAAATCTTTGTCTTTCTGTTGACTGCTGTTCGTAATATCTGAAGGCTCCTTGGCAGACTTCGGTGGTCGACCACGTTTGCCCAAATTCCTGTCATGCTGCTGCTGCTGCTGCTGCTGCTGCTCGGACACTTTCGAAGAGGCGCTAACGGTTGCTGGTTTATCTTTACCTCGCGTCCGATCGGCTTTTTCGTCGTGTTTGCTTTCCTTGGATTTGGATTTTTCATTGTCCCTTTCGCCACGTTCGCGAGAACGATCATGCTCCGGGACCTCAGAACGCGTTCTAGTGTGGTTTGAGCCGCTGCCCGACACGGAGCTACTGCCGTATAAGTTTTGAGCACTTGAGAGGCCAGCGCTGGTCATCACCGAGTTGTAGACGTTGGTGGAGCGCATATTTTCGGAGGCTTTCTTGGCCGCTTGGCGTTGAGGAACCACCAGAAGATCTGCGGGAAACTTTTGCAGCCTTTCGTTGGACTTCCTGTCGATTTTGTTGACGGCGGTGGAGGCACTGTTCGCCGAAGATAACAAATTATTGGGCAGCGTCGTCGCTTTCTTGTTAGCACGCGTTTGCGACTCAGGCGGTGAGGATTTAGTTGGATTCGATCTTGCTGCTGCTGACGCGCTCGCTGGCGGTGCTTGCTTGCTGCTTTTGATACTACATTGCTTGAGTGCGGGATGCGTGTCCTTTGTTTTGGTTTTGGTCGACTGCTGCTGAAGCGTGAATTCCTTCATGGCGGCCTTAGTGCGTATCATTTGCTGATTCTGCGAGTCGCTGACGTTGCTCTCCGTCGTGCGTTCCTCCTTGTCCTGATCGGCCGTTGTGAGAGAACTGTCCGAATCGGAATATATCTGCTGGACGACTGCCTTCCGACTGCTGCACGTGATGATGGACGCACCAGCTTTTTGTGTTGCTGCAGTATTGCCGCTTGCGCTGTTGTTGTTGTTGTTGTTGTTGTTACTCAAGCCACCGTGCACTCCCTTAAGCGGCAGCAATTCCTCGCTGTCGTCGCTGGAGGACGATGCTGCAGAGCCCTTGTCCCTGCGGAGCTCCTTTTCCATTTGCGACAGACCGCGACTGGTACTTGTCTGCAGAGTAGATGCTGATGCTGCTGATGGTTGTGCTGCTATTTTTGACTTAGACTTTTGTTTGGCAGGCGATAGTTTCTTGTTCTCTGGGGCTTCGTCTTCGTCTTCTTCGTCGTCACTAGAGCTCAGCAAGAGCGTCGTTGCGCCGCTAGTCGTTGGCAAAAGACTACTGGGGGCGGCAGATTTAGGCATTGTCGGCGCGGCCGAGCTTCTGCGGCGTTGCTTCTGGCGTATTTCCACCGAACGTGAATAGCTCTGTTTCTTGCGAGCGGCTGCTACCTTCGAAGGCGACGATTTCTTCTTTCGCTGTGTCTCGCTTTCGCTCTGTGTTGAACAGGATGAACTTGCGGCGGACTCAGTAGCAGAGCCCGAAGCTGATCCCGATGAATATCCAGCGGCGACATCTGATGAAGTGTCTTCGTCATCGGATGATGAACTTCGCGATGAATTCGAGCTATTGCTGCTATTATCGGAAACATTTTGCCGTGTTCTTGCTACATTTGTTTGACTGCTCGGAAGACGCGGCGCTCCACGAGTTCTTGTGCTGGTCATGGACGTTGTGCTTGTGGTTGTTGTGGTGGTTGTTGTTGCTGCAATGGTCGTTGAATTGAATTTTAAGACTTTCTCAGTGGTCCCCAATGAGTTCCGGCGACTGTTGTTTGGTGTTATAGATTTTGGTTTCTCCAAAACTGCAGCAGCGGCAGCGGCGGCGGTGGCGGTGGCGGTGGCGGCAGCAGCAACAGCTATTGCGCCATTATTAACTTTTTTATGCGGCGAAGTTTTACTCGCCGCGACTGAGCTTGTGGCAGAAGAAGTCGCTGTGGACTTCTTCTTCGTTGGTGAAATTGTCGCAGACCTACCGTTTGAGCCTCCCCGTGGAGCTGCCCCCTTCATGGTGCCCAGTAGTTTTTCTAGGATAAAATCCAAGTTCTGATACTGGGCTGGTATCGAGTTACCGCCGGCATTAGTCGCCGATGAAGAATAGAAACGATCGTATAGAGTGGGTCCATCATTGGCGTATATAACCGCGTTTTTGAATGTTTCAAGTTCGGACTTGCTGCCCGACGCCGCCTTGGACGCCCCCAACCCCTCCGCGCCGCCGTCCATCACTCGATTGTTTTCATCACTAAGCACCGATATTTGCTTATAGAAGACCTGTTCGCGCAGTTTGAACAGAGAACGCGAGAGCTTTTCTCTCCGACTAACCATGTAGCAAAGGTTTCGGACGCGCTCCAAATCTTGACGCAAGTGCACGACGAGCTTATGATTCTCCAGATCTTGTTGCTCTTGCTTGCGTGCA
Source organism: Conops quadrifasciatus (assembly GCA_949752815.1). Classification (NCBI taxonomy): domain Eukaryota; kingdom Metazoa; phylum Arthropoda; class Insecta; order Diptera; family Conopidae; genus Conops; species Conops quadrifasciatus. The sequence continues at coordinate 31,583,943 of OX457079.1, read as the reverse complement.
ATCATCTCGACGTCCTCCGATTTCGGCGGAATGAGCGCTCGATTGTGACGCGACTTTCTCTTCAGCTTCCAGTAATTGTATATGGCTTCAATGGCGTCGTCATCCACCTCGAAGAGATGACAACTGATGTCCTTAATGTTGACATGTTTGTCAAACTCGGCCTCAACTTCCTACAAACGATAAACAGAGAAGGAAGCAATAATTTTAAATATGTTTCACAAGAGTTAAAAAAAGATAAGACCGAGTAAGGAAGAGAGGCGATGAAATTACAATGCCATGAACTTGATTTCGCTTTACGTTACCTGCAGCCGTTGAGCTCTTGCTTGATTGCGCTCCTCCGACGTCATGTCTTTGCGACTCTTTCGACGTTTGCAATCGCCCTCCTCATCCGCTGAGCCGTGACCATACTTATTTGTGTGCGCACTTTGGGCATGCCCGAAACCGTCCTTCTTGCCCTTGCTCACACTATGCTTCTGGCAGTAGGAGCGCAATTTGACGCCGTCCTCTGCGTTGCCCTCCTCAATAATTGCTCGCATCTCCAGACCATGCTGGAAAGCACACGTCACGTGATAGGCCGTCTTACATGTCTTCACCGAGCACTGTATGCACGCGCCCACTCGCTCCCGGCAGAGAACGCAAATCAAAGCCCAGCGACTTTGTGGAATGCTCGATATTTTCGTGATTGGTTCCATGCGATCTACACATCCAATACTCACTTCGGGTATCCAGAGCGCACACGACACGTGCGCCCAGTTCTTGCCCGATTTGGTTGATTTCATTGCGCCGCCCTTATTGGGACAGAGCACACATTCAGGTTTAATGCCCATCGAGCAGGTGCGACAGAGCCATTGGCCTGCAAGAGAATATTATAATATTATCGTATTAACAAAACGACCATCAGGCGAGGTTGCCAGCTTTTCCAGCTTTCTTTAATCGCTTATAACACAAACCTGACGGAATAGCTGTTATGCCATAACACGCTTGATGTACACAAATATTGCATTTATCACAGAAAACCATTTCGTTCGCCTCTTCCGAGTCCGGTGAGCGGCACACATCGCAGATTACATTTTCATCATACTCAATGCCAAGGCCTTCCTCGTTTTTAAGTATAACCTGAATTTGCTCCCAACATCGAATCTTAAAAGTTGTTAAAAAAATCTTAGAATATTGCTGGCACGCATATACACGAAGATACTAACAAAAAGTTTGCTTGCTCAAGTCGGGGAAGAAAATCAAAACAGTTCAATTTAGTGGAATAAAAATTAGTGCAAAAATTAGCAACGCCGTTCCCGAGTTTTCTTCTTCTTCTTCTTCCTTCTTCTTCTTTTTCTTTTTCTCCTTCTTCCCCAACAACAATATGAAATCGTGTAAGCAAGTTACGTTATATCAATTGGCAGTTAATGTCTTCTAACTGCAGGGTGCGCCATCTTTTATGTCGGTATGGGAATATAAAGTAGCAATTTTTTTTTTCAAAAAACAACCGATTTTCATATGAGGTATTTTTACTTAATTTGGTCCTTTACAATTTATTTGGACTAGTGTTTGAATACAACATCAATCAAGTGACCGCCTCTATTGGCCAACCTTTTGCACCTTTTTGAGCATTACTATTTCGGCGCGTTGTTTCAGTGTGAAGCGATTAATAGTTACTGTTGTTATACTTAATAGAATTTACGTTTCAAAAACATGTTCACTCAAGTCAATCGGTTGATAAATGTTAAAGTTATTCAATGTTTACATACCGACATAAGAGATGGCGCACCCGTTAGTTTTCAGAAGAATAGCAGTTACCAATTTACGAGGCGAGTCAAGTAAGTCAACACCATTATCATTATCATAGCTATTGCAAAGCAAGGACAAGGAACAAATCGAAAAACTTGGGCTTCTTTTGAGCTCCACAGCATCAATTATTTTTTGGTTTCTGAATGGATTTCTTAAGCTCTTGCCATTTTTTCATTTCAAATTCAAAAGTAGCAAGAATAAAGGTTCTAAGTCTTCTACGGACCGAAGGGTTCAAATGGAGTTGATGCATTTCCCTTAAAAGTTAGTTCATTAAATTTATGCTTGCGTACGACCACCGTACCCTCCTCATTCTTTTTTGATTTTAATAAAAATTGGAAGACCTTGTTCATATAAAAAAAATATAAATTCAGGCATACAGGGTGGTGCATGTATCTGAAGACATTGAAGTTTTTGGAAACATGCATCGGATCAAAACAAGTGGGTAATGAAAGTTGTTCGTCGCGAAGGGGCACATCCAATGATACCAAACTCGCCACCACCACCGCCACCCTCGAAAATAGAAACTTTAATGACAAAGCCCATTTTTATTGCATTGCAGTTTTCGATTCTCCGGAAAATAATACAAAAAATTTTACGTAGGAGTTTTTGCGTTTTGGTTAACAGATGGCGCTGTAATGGACAAATATCCAAAAATCATAACACCATAATTGACCATATACGATATAAAAGCAACCAGCCCTATTTTTCCTGCTCAGCAGCGTATTTACCAAATCAACAAAAATAATTTATTAAAACCAAGTTTCGGCAGAACGTATAAATTCATGTCTCCACAAAGCAAACTTGTTTGTTAAATCCTTTGGACATATACAATACATAGATGCACAGTTGTATCATTATCGCCGTACGTACGTACCTCTAGTTCTTCGATAACACGCTCAAACTGTGCTTCGGTTATTGGGAAAGCACCACAGTACGCACGATCAGTATTAAGTAACTTCAACCACGCTTCATCAACCTGATCAATGTCGTAGGCACACGTTGTTTCAGCCAGAGACACCACATTCGTCAAACAATGCAAGTCCGGTGAATACGAATCATCTTTAGTAATGCGCAGGTAGCGATTTTTCGGACTAAAAACGAAGTGAGATAATTTCTCGACTAATTCTTTTAAATTTAGAACATCATTCGTTATACTTACAGTTTAAAATCGTGAGCAGGCGGAACAAGTGGATCGGGCAGCACATAGACGCAAGGCTCGGGCAATGAGTCAGGATTGACAGGCACTTGTACACCCTTCTCCCATTCCTGTTTCCACTGATCGTTTACCACGAGATATTCATAGTTGGCCAAAGGTTCGGAGTCAGGAAGCTTCATGGCGCTAATGAGATCCTTGCGGTAGAGCTCGGCGGGAGCTTCAGTGGAACTTCGATTGTAAATACTAGATATTTTAATATCGGCCACAGATCGTGCCTGCCAGGCAGCAGCCGAAGAAGATGAGCCCTGACAGCCCGCCAATTTCGCACTTGTTGCTTTGGCCAAATTCAAAGCTATTGTTGTTTCGTCCGCCACTTGTGCTTGATTATTATGGTTGCCATTATCCGCATTCGAATGGCTTGCAGTGGATGCAGCTGCGATCGCTCCGGTAACGCTGCAACCGAGACTACTTGAAGCGGCGACACTGGGGCCAGGATTACTGGCAGCTCCGATTCCTATGCTGCCGCCATTAGGCGGTCGACCTTTGCGTCGTTTAGTTGGTGGCGGTTGTGGTTCAACGTCGAGACGTTGATGGTGTTGATGATTACCTCGCTTACCCCTTTGCGACATTTTTCATTTGTAACGGAAAAATGAAAGCAAAAGAGATTCGAGAGAGAATAGTTCAGCTCCGAAGTGTTCTAAAACAGCATCTATACAATCGGGATGTTGTTGGGCGGTGATGAATGAAGGCGTATTGCTAATAATTTCGAAGGTGCTTGCTCGCTCCAATAGCGATGTTTAGAGGATGTTGTTCGCAGTTAATGGTCAGTTCTCTGAAGTTTGCAATGAACAAATTGTATTTCGGCCTGAAATTAAGAAAATCTTTTACTGAACAGAAAGAAGTAATGATAGAAGTATTTATTACCTTGCGTTTTAAATAGAATATAGGCCTCAATAAATAAATAAAAAAAAAACTTAAAACAGTTCCCAAAGAATATTATAAACACCAAAGAAGACGAAATATGCATTCGGATTAGTTTACTGATAAATTTTCCTAACTTTAGAAGATTGTTTATCTTGCAGCGATTGTTAGTTTGGTCTTGAATCATCGGAAAATGGATTTCCAAACCAAAGAAATTAGTTTTAAGCAATTCATTTTAGCCTAAATACTTATGCTTATGGCCACGCCAATGCCGCACATTTTCACATGTCAATTGCTAATCATGTAACGTTGATCAAGCAGAATCTTGAGGCAACATTAATTTTCCTTGGATTTATCCAGGTTATCTGAGCTGCTGCATCAACTAATCACATTTGATATAGTGGAACGTGCGGCTGGTGCACCTTGAAGGCAATACTTTCTTCACTGTTGTAAACAAAGAGATACCACATAAAAAATATATATATTTGCGTTTACCCCTGTTGGTTTTCTTTTTATTATACTTTTTCGTCTCCCCCTTTCTTCACAAATATTTGTATTTCCACCTTCTTGAATTTTGTCAATCCAGTTTAATTTCGATATACCTAATGCTACATCAATTCCATTTTAAACAAAATAAGATGCTAACGCGAAAATTTTGTTAACTTTTATATTTCTCAAACTATTCAGGCACCCTTTCACACTAGTACACTCCATGTGCACATATTCATTCTTTCGCACACACACACTGGCACACACACCCCACCACTCATAGCATACACTTGACAGCATCTATCACTGAAGCAATAAGTGAAATGTTTTTTTTCGTTTTGAAGGGCTGCCTTTGAAACTTCATATGAAATATTGAAACCAAAACCAACGTAAAAATCATATTTCATTTACCTTACGAATGCCTCAATTTCATAATTATTATTTATAATATTTACATTTGGGAAGCTTGTTTTCTGTTTCTGGATTCTCTTTCTTCCATTCGTAGCAAAACTTCAATTGGATTTTTTGCACCGAGGTGGCAGCACTTGTCAGCGGCGAATTGGTAGAATTTGCGAACACTGTATACAGGAGAGTCCAGTTCACTGTGCAGCCTCCCGTGCTGAGCACGTGTTGAAGGAAGACGGCTATATACACAATGGAATTTCTACACAAATAATCCAAAATCCATGCAATTTTTGCATAAAATTTATTTTCTGTTTTCCGCTGTCATAAATGTAAAATTATTATAGGCAAGCACTTGTAAAATACTGGTAGTTTGTTAATCTTTCTATTGTAATTAATATCTTTATTTGTAATTGTAATTAATATCTTCTTTAACCAATATCTTCTGTTTATCCTTTTTTATTTAATTCGTTTCATATACAATTATTGTTGCTGTTTATACTTATTTTCAGTTTTATATTTTTTCCAGAAGTTAATAAAACTAATTAAAATTACTCGAAATTGAAGAAATAACAGATCGCACAATGTTCACCGTAAACTATCGACTGGCGACATGTTAATCACTTTCCTGTCTTAATTAGGTGATTCCCGACATAGTCGGTTATTTCACTTGGGACTCGGGTCATCAACAGCAGTTTAATTCGCACATTTTAGTTAAACTTTATTCCGAATAATTAAAACTCGAATCTCATGGCGGCTAAGTATTTTCTGTTGTTTTTTTTTGACATTTTTCTCAATTGCGCCCGTTCATTGTACGTATCGTGTACGTGCTCGCAGCGCAGCTCATCACTGCACCGTCTAGTCAGACGACAACCCCTTACGTCGCTCCGACCGATGCTTTCTATTAATTTAATACTTTATTCATTACTAAATTCACGGAAATCACACATAAAATCGAAAGAATCTGCACACTGATTTCCGCACTGTTTCCCTATCTTTTCATGTGCTCTCCTTTTACATTCGATTCCAGCAAATCCATCTAGATACTGCTTGGGAAAATCAGTTTCTTGATCATGGAAAAAATTTGCCGCCGTATTCTTCCAAGTTAAAAGCTGTAAATCGTGTTGATTTCATTAGTTAAATTATTGCACTACGCACAATAATACACGATTATACATTTATTCACTGACTTCGACAGAAATTCGCATTTATTTACGCTGCTTTTATTAAATTTCATTATTTACAAGACGAGATAGACTGTCGTTCATCGTCGTCGCCATTATTAATTTCTTGACTCCATTTTTATTTCGCCTTACATATTTGTCGTAATAGATTTTGTCTAAGGCGAAAAAGTTTTCCGGTGTTGCTTCTTAAGTTATTTGAACACTTTTTCCGTCAGACGTTTTTATAAATAAAAATCTAAAAATTTTCTGCCGATAATTCTACAAAATTTCTGATCAGATATACACTAAACTGAATATGCACAAAATGTCTCTCAATTGACTTCAATTAAAGCCTTAACAAAAATCAATCCTTTTATTTTATTCATATAACTACAAAACTTCACCTTACCCTTGTGAAGAGCAATTTTTAGAATCAGAAAATTTCTGATTCTGATTTTAGAATTAACGTAGAAGCTCTTCGGTTTGATCAACTTTACACTCAAATAACAAACCAAGCATACTGACTTATGTATATTCCAAACATCACATAGCCATAAAACTCTAATATTTATTTTTTATTTAAATCTACCAGGATTTACTCCTTACAGATAGAACTTAAGCATACATACATACAAAGAGCCTAATCAATCTTCGAGATTCGCAATAAAAGTTATCACAACAATGAAGATAGGAAAAAAAATCAGAAATAATCTATCTGCCTAAGCTGAAATCAATGATCTCAGCAACGCTGTTACATTGAATTCAGCATCTAGAAACAGGCTCATTTCATAATTTGTTATTTATTTAGAAATCTTGTAATAATAATATATTCAGCAAACAAATATCCACACACAGATTATAAAATTCTGTTATAACAAAATATTTCGAAATACCGCAAATATTCTTCAAACTTAAATTTACTTGGTTCTCTGCTAACTATAGTTTCACTATTCCTATAGTTAACATTTTATTATTGTAACAAATTTATCTATTAATAAATTAATGAAAATAAATAAATTAATAATAATTTTGGCGATTGCTTACAGTGCTCATAAAGTATTACTTTTTACTTATCTCCACTTTTAGTTTTATGAAGATGATTGATTTGGCAAGTTATGACGAGTTGTTATTAAGTTACTGCGTTGGGTTTCGACCATAAAAAAACCCGGGATTTTTACATTTCTATCTGGAGCCATATAGCTTAAAAATGTTATTGTGAACTTACAATTATTTAATACGCATCATTGCGAACTCACGTCTAGAGAGGAAAATCTGATTTTGCACAGAGATTTCTGTGAAAAGTTTTCTATCACAAAAAGTTTTTACAAGAAAGCCTTATAACGTATCTGCCAAATTTTTAAAAGACATTTATAATTTTTCATTGATAGGAAAAAACGTATTTCTAAATTAATGTCGGGTTAAAGTAAATTAAGGGTATCACCAGCAATAACGAGGCAAAGTCTGAAAAATTGTCTCGCTTTTTGCTGCCAAGTAATCTGCTTCGTCGTTGCCGCCCCAAAGAGGAGTGGAATTCCACTCTCACCAACGACGAAACGGAAAATGTCAACACCTTCCTCCAATTCAGGAAATAGTAGCAGTAGCAACAATTCTAATCAGCAGCAAAAAAAGCAACAATCAGCAGACGGAGACTCGTATAGCAGTAGCAGCAGTATCGAAGAAAACTTAGAATCTGAGGAAAGACGACGTATAATTCTTAAAAATCGTAGCAGGTACCTCTAAGATCGTCCTTTAATATGTCCTAACCACTGAGCACTCGAACCTCTAGGAGCACTTCATACATGCAGCGCAATTTAGGCAGCAAACAGTCCCATAAGACTGCATCCAGTTCAACTGGTGCAATTCCGAAACCTGAAGGTTCAAGGTCTAATGTTGGCGTTAGCGCCCCGAGCCCTGGGGGCGGAGGAATACCGGGGGGAATAGTAGGAGCGCGGCCAACTCCAAATGAGCGTATCACATTGCTTGTGGATAATGTGCGTTTTGTCATTGAACCGGCTTTGGTGACAGCGCATCCCAACACAATGTTGGGAACCATGTTCAGTTCTGGATTTCAGTTTGTTCATTCCAATGAGCGGGGAGAGTATGAAGTTGCCGAAGGCATTTCGCACAGTGTGTTCAGAGCAATATTGGATTATTACAAGAGCGGGGTTATTAAGTGCCCTCCGACGGTTTCGGTACCAGAGCTGAAGGAAGCATGTGATTATCTACTTATCCCATTTGATGCTACTACAGTGCGCTGCCAGAATTTACGTGAGTTTTAAATTTATGACGGTTTGGAAATCGATTTTCGTAAAAAGTGATCAACAGTGAAATTTAACCAAACGCACATAACTTAATTTATTTCAACTCGGAATTATATTTGTGTTTGCTTTCATTTAATTTGTTGCTTTCACACAAAGGAGGCCTACTTCACGAGCTCAGCAACGAAGGAGCTCGACAACAGTTCGAGGTTTTCCTTGAGGACCTTATTTTGCCGCTTATGGTTGCATCTGCTCAACGTGGCGATCGCGAGTGCCATGTTGTAGTACTGCTCGATGACGATGTAGTGGACTGGGATGAGGAATTTCCACCTCAAATGGGCGAGGAGTATTGCCAAAGTACATATTAGTTGATTTCAATTAACTGAAATAATTAATTTATTTGCAATTAGCCGTCCACAGTACCGCAATGCATAGGTTTTTCAAGTATATTGAAAATCGCGATGTAGCCAAGCAAGTAATGAAAGATCGTGGGCTCAAGAAGATACGCTGCGGAATAGAAGGCTACCCAACGCACAAGGAGAAAGTTCGCAAACGTCCCGGTGGTCGAGCTGAGGTGTGCTCTTTATACACTTCTCATAGTGGTGCATTTTCACGAAAGCATTTGTTTCAGGTAATTTACAGCTATGTTCAGCGCCCGTTTATACACATGTCGTGGGAGAAAGAGGAAGCAAAAAGCCGCCATGTAGATTTTCAGTGTGTTAAGTCAAAGTCTGTTACCAATTTGGCTGAAGCTAATGCGGATCCACCATTGGAGTTGGATGCAAGTAAGAAGATAGCGTGTCCCGTTTATTCAATTTTTCATGAAAGTTTTGTTGTGAATGTCCGTTAGGTGGCAACCCAATACCTCGCTCAGATCCGAGTTCAAATCCAGATGGTCGTGCTGTCTTCGTTGACGGCGGTGCCGAGGTTGGTGCTGAGATTGGTAGAGCTGCTGTCGACGTAGACGAAGCAGCTGGAGGTGTACTTGTCCTAAATGATTTGGAACAAGCTGCCGGCGGCGCAATGGAAGAATCTATCTAATTTCGAGGCACTTCACAAAATAATTAATGCAGTTGGCTTGACATAAGCACACTTGAATATTTTTTAATTGCTAAACGAACAAATATGCCTTAATGGGTGTTTACATTACAGAATTATACTATTAAAAATTCTTTTATACGACGCAACAAAATGCCAGTCCTTTATGCATGTACATAGATCTTAAACTAACTATACACATATCTGTCTGTGTTTGCACTTTTGTACCAAAAACTAATGCTTTGATTAATTCGAAGGAATGCATTTTTAGCACAAAAGTGCGGATATTGTCTCAAAAAATGTACATTTGATTTCAAATACGATACAAATAAATCTTTCTATTCAAATGAAACTCTGTTCCCATCAGTATGAGTTGAGGTGTCCCAACCAAGAGAGCGTTCTACAGCCATCTTCCACTTCTTATAACGTATATCACGTTCATTCTCAGTGATTTGTGGTTTGTATGTATTCATTAGATCAGGCACTGAGAGCGGTGTAGAGATGTCGCATATTTCATTCATTGCTCTGCAAGCTGCCAGTGCAGCTCCCTTTAAAATGGCACTATTATATTGCCCAGACAGTCTAAAGAACTTATAGTTTCACCTACCAGTGCAGTAGTTTCCCTTACTTTGCAACGCACCACACTTATTCCAACCAAGTCCGATTGAAGTTGCAGAAATAAGGTATTTATCGTCATGCCACCGTCCACCATTAATTTCGTCAGTGGAATACCACAATCCTTGTTCATAGAGTCCAAAATATCACGCACCTGGAAACAAACTGCTTCCAAAGTGGCACGCACAATATGCTCGCTAGTGGTTTCTTCACTTAAGCCGCATATTACACTGTTCAGAAGAGAATACAAAATTAATTTCTAGAGCATACCCATTGTCTTAAATCTACATGCCCTCTAGCTTCTTGACTCCAATAGGGCGCGTAGAGACCGCTAAACGCTGGCACAAAATACACATCCAATGAATTGTCCACAGTTCGCGCCATTGTCTCAACTTGGTCATAGCTTTGAATGATTCCCATATTATTTTTTAGCCAGCTAAGCGCTGCTCCGGCTATGGCTACACTTCCTTCCAATGCATACACAGGATTAGCAGTCTTACCCAACTGATAACCAACTGTAGTCAGCAGGCCATGTGTTGAATACACTATTGAACTTCCCGTGTTGTACAACAGGAAACAGCCCGTTCCATATGTTGCTTTCGCCTGCCCGCGTTGCAAGCATTGCTGTCCCACGAGAGCCGCTTGCTGATCACCCAAACAAGAGGCCACCGGAACTCCGTTCAGCATTTCCAGTTTTATGTTACCATAAACCTCAGCACTTGACCGTATTTCAGGCAAAATGCTCGCAGGCAACTTGAAGAAATTCAAAAGGTGTGTATCCCACTGCAACGTTTCAATATTCATCAGCATAGTTCGTGAGGCGTTGGTCACATCGGTGATGTGGAGGCCACCATTTTTGGCACCACCTGTTAAGTTATATATCAACCATGAGTCCACGGTGCCAAACATGCAGTTGCCATTAAGCATGGCTTTCGCCACATGCGGGACATTGTCCTTTAACCAGCGCAGTTTTAAAGCAGAAAAATATGGCGACAGCGGAAGCCCACACAACGGTTTCAGATAAGTAATGTTTTTTGAATTGTTGGGAATAGAATCTAAGAGTTCTTCCACGGTGGTAGCCGTGCGATTGTCCAACCAAATGACAGCATTGTACAGAGGTTTGCCAGTATTGCGATCCCAGACGACAACCGATTCTCGTTGATTCGTTATTCCAACAGCTATAATATCCTAAAAGTAATCCATATCTATTTATTATCTGCAAGATAATTATTTAAAGTATGGAAGTTACATTTTATATCCTGTTACATAACTACGCCATTAGAAGACGAAAGTGGAGAAAGAGTGAAATAGATTCTTCACCATTTTGAAATGTTCATTGCCGGAATAATCAGCAAACAGCAATAACAAATAGTACATAATCAAGACTAATTAGGATTATAATAAAAGATTAGAAAAAAAATAAAAGCAGAATTAAAAAAGCCGGTGGCAACACCGTGATCAGCTGTCAGTAATTGCAATAGAGAACCTCATGCATGCGTAACAATCTGTGCATGTGTGCGTATGCATAATCTAATAGAACTATTAGAAGATAAAATGCTATAATAGAGAAGCCAAAAGAGTTGTCAAGGAAAATCAATGATACTTCAAAAGCGTATCTGTAATCTTTTTATTGCCTGCAAGCGAGAGCTAACCAAGAGACACCTTGTAAGTAATATCAGAGCGTTAAGAGGCATGTCGACGGAAAATATGGCAAAAAAAACTGTGATAGCTATTTCGCAAATGTGCAGCACCAACGACAAGGAAGCCAATATGTGTCAAGTGGAGATATTGGTAAAGAAAGCAAAATCGGAGGCAGCGTCTTTCCTCTTTCTGCCCGAATGTTGCGATTTCGTTGGAGAGAATCGCAAACAAACACTTGACATGGCGGAGCCACTGACAGGCTCCACCATACAGCAATACAAAGAATTGGCCAAAAAAAATTGCATCTGGCTAGCCCTAGGAGGTATACATGAGTCATTGCTGGACGTGTCTATGAAAAAAACCGATAAAATTTTTAATACTCATGTAATTATCAATGACGAAGGTGAAATTGTTGCCGTCTATCGCAAGCTACATCTCTTCGATGTGGATACGCCAGAATTTCGTTTCCGGGAATCGGAAATCGTAGCACCAGGCCAGCGACTGGTACCTCCACTTGAGACGCCAATAGGAAAGTTGGGTTTGCAGATCTGTTACGATGTCAGATTCGCCGAGTCCAGTTTACTACTGGCTAAAATGGGTGCACAGATTCTAACGTACCCATCTGCGTTTGCTTACACTACGGGCCAAGCGCACTGGGAAGTTCTGCTGCGAGCTCGTGCTATTGAAAGCCAGTGTTTTGTTGTTGCTCCGGCTCAAGTCGGATACCACAATGCTAAACGGCGTAGCTGGGGACATGCGATGGCAGTAAATCCTTACGGAGAGATATTGGCGGATTGTGGTAGTGATGAGAAGCTGGCGGTAGCCACTGTGGAAATTGATTTAAACGCAATTGCAGACTATAAAAAGTGTATGCCGTGCTTCGACCACAGGCGTAACGATGTGTACACCATGGTAGCTTACGACATGGGCTCATTCGAACCACAGGAAGACCGTTTCTTTGCCACCAATACCATATGCAAGGATACCATCTTCTATGAGACGCAATACTGCTATGCATTCACGAATTTATGTTGTGTGGTGATTGGTCATGTCTTGGTTTCCACCAAAAAAGTTGTGCGCCGTTTGAATGCTTTAAATTGTGCGGAAATGGCCGACTTGTTTACCACAGTCTGCAGGATTCAGAAAATGTTGGAGGATATTTATGGGACAGAAGCCGCAACTGTTACAGTGCAGGATGGTGTTGATGCTGGTCAGACTGTGCCACATGTGCATTTCCATGTGATGCCTAGGCGGCCTGGAGATTTTGGCCACAACAACCAGATTTATGTTAAACTCGAAGATCGTGTCGAGAACAAGAAACTTCGTAGTATAGAAGAACGTATAGAAGAAGCAGCAAAGTATAGAAATTATTTCAAATGTAATACAGAAATACGACGTGAGACGGAAATAAAATAAAATTGTACGCCGTGCAGTCGTGCTGATAAAAATATAAACACTTTAATAAACTCACCTTGCCTGATCCGCCCTTCGACTCCAACTTTTTTATAGCTTCAGCGATGCACTCTTCAACGATGGAAACAATCTTTAGGGGATCTTGCTCAACCCATCCTTCCTGGGGATATATTTGCGGTACTTCTATTTGATGGTGGCAAATAATGTTGTCAGTTCCAGCACGAAAAATTATGAAGCGGGCAGAAGATGTCCCCTCATCTATAGCACCGATAAGTTTCCCAAATTTCATTTTCGCTTTCCTCCTTTCTTGGATTCTACACGTAATAGTGCAGTAGTGCGATTATTTTGATTACCCTTATTTTTTTTATTTCTCAAATCGAGGTTATTATTATGAACTTTGACCGATCAGAGGACGCGTACTATATTTATAGACCCATATGTGTATGAATAAACAAATATCAAATTGTCTTATCGACAAAAAAATACAAACTTGTTTAACTTTGTGGGATGTCACTAATTTGGAGAAGAAATTTCTATGGGCATATTCACATTAGTGCTGAAATGCGCTCAAGCGTCAAGGTTGTTTTAAAGAAAAGCAGATGTTGGTGCTCAACTTTTCTGTTCTCTTTTGTCAGGAAACAACTACCCCAGTGGTAAATATCATCGCTAATGTCCTCATGACTTTGTGTGCCGTATTGCCTCGATTCACGTTTTCACATTACTTGAACCCATGTGTTATGGGACCCGGAGCACTGCTCCGGGAGTGTGCTCCCTTACGGTATAAGCAAGTAATGGATAAGCCTGTATACGCAATCATTTCGCTATCTGCCTACGAAACCTAAACCCTTGCTTCGATTCCACCTTACGCCGTAAGAGAGGTTCATAAAGGGTACCCTGAACGACACAAAACATTGCGCAATCATGAAAACTGTTTTAGTGGGTTAAGTGAGCGTGATGAGTAGTGTTTCACTCCTCGATAGGTATCCGAAAATAATTCTTTTAATTTTACGTCACAAAAAATATTGCACAACAGCAATCGCAGAAATTTTGCGCAATGTTTTGTTTGGTCTAGGGTCCTCTAATGTACTTTGAAATTAATCGACAAAATCAGTGCGCAATCTTCAATGATTTTCAAAGGCCTTCCCTTCATTAATCACTGGGACAGGTTTTCAACTTTTGTGAGTATTTCGACGCTAATGTGAGGTGCATTTGGTATGTACTTATTATTCACAATAGATTATTTACAAGGGCATATTTTTCACAGCTCGAAAGCGATGAGCGACTGGAGTAGTGCTATCGTTTCTAACCTTTTGAGTTTAAAAAATATTAGAGAACTATTACTTCTCTAATAGAGAAATATTAGAGAAATAGTACTTAGTGGTACCATATTGGCAAAGAAAAACTTCAATTCTTAGCAAATTTTGTTTTTTTTTTCTTACTATGTATTTATAAGTAAATAACACATCTCTATCTTTAAGGTTGCTTGGACAAGGTCCATAATATAAATAATTTCCATAGGGATATTGCCGCTCTTTCATTCTTCTTTTTGTTTGTTGACTTTATATCCCTTCTTAAAAGTTTAAAAGCAACAGCAGTGCTTCATTCGCTCATCACCGTAGCTGATGAAATTTATTGTATAGCTCTTCGACTTTCATCGCCTATCGCTATAACTGGCGATTTTGATTGTGTTCAAGGTATGATAAAATTAAAAACGAATTTTTTAAATTAATATTTACAGCATCAACACACATATAGATATATATATACGATTGTCAGGTAAGAATACATTACAGGTAAGAACTTATATGTTATATATGAGCCTGTTTACTCGTTCGACGGATCGCATGCGACGAATCGCACCTGCATGTTTACAAGATTGCGACGGATCCAATGTTGCCTGTGTTTTTGTTGTTGTTTTGTCTAGTGTGTCATTCTGAAATAACTGACATACATATGCGATTCGTCGAAAAATCTTAACAAATCAAACTACCTATTTGATATTAAGATTTTGCAACTCTTACCCTTCTCTTTCATACTACTGTGAAATATAACTTTCTCCCTCAGATAAAAGTGCGATCCGTCGCACGTGTAGGCTCTATAATATATACTCGTATATTCGCAAGTTGAATATAAAAAAATTTTATAGCACTGATCAACCCTGGCCGTTGCGCGACAGAGCAAATCAGCTGTTTGGAATGTCAAAAAATCAGGGGGGTATTCCTGAACGCCCGGGCCTTTAACTCCCATGAATTCTTCTCGATTTTGCTTTGTTATTTTCCATTGTTGTTGTTGTTTACCAGCAAACACCCGAAAATGAACAAAGCATAATTGAGAAGAATTCATGGGAGTTAAAGGCCCGGGCGTTCAGGAATAACCCCCTCAGTTTAATTTTTATATTTTCTGTTTACTACAAGTCTAGGAACAGAGTTCCACGGCAAAAATACTAACTGGGATATAGATATGCCAATTAGCCAAAAGGAAAAGGAAGGCATAGAGGACCTTCTTATTAAAGAGGAACAGAACCTGCACATTTTATTCAAATTGGCCAACAATGTCACAGGGAATGTGGTGGACATAGCCAGTGCTCAAGGTAATGCTGTGATTTGCCCTCATGAGTAGCAACTAATTTATGATCGAAACAGAGGCATCGGATTTCATTTGTACTCATGTGAGAGATCTACCAACGCTGTTAAACAAAAGGAGCATCACTAAGGAGGTACTTTTCAAATACCTGCACAGTAAAAGGATGCCTGTAGCTTCAGACTTTACCAAAGGAACTCTCGTTAGCAAAGTCATAGAATATTGGAATAGTACTAGTATTAAAAACACAACTGAGGAGGCAACAATATTAGCGTTAGAATCCAATGCATCCTTGTGCCCTCCTGACTCCTTGACCACTCAACCAGATCTTCAAAATGCTGAAAATGAAAGCAACGCTCCACTCGTAAGTCAATTTGACGAAGCACAGTATCCTATACATTTATTGGCCCGAAAATTCTCTGAATGGTTTTTCGAAAATTACAATAAGGATACTTTAAAGGAGGACGACTTCTGGTCGGACGCGCGGCTAGTGCTGCGTATAGCAGCAAATGATCGCATTGACGACCAGGAATGTTGGGGAGCATCGGCTACTATAAACAATTTGCTGAGCTGCAAGCGCCAATTTGAATTTTACTTCAATCCTAATCTAACGCATTCGGGCGTGCAGGGCCGTATGGATGTACATGGTTTGGTGCTCGTTTTGGTCTGTGGTACATTGCATACACAACTCAACTGTGTGGGAGTGTTTGAATGCACGTTTGGTCTGATGCGCGATCCCTTTTCGGAAAATAATTGGAAAATGAAAACAACTCAAATGATGTTGCGTAGTCAAGGCGCTCCCGATGTACCAAGTCTCTGTGACAGCCAAACCCTCCGAGATGTATTGTCGTTGCCGGTACCAATGGGTGAATTATCCTAGCGCGTTTGTAGGCTTATAGTATTTAACTGAATAATGTAATATAATATTTAAGTGTGTTATTAAAACTAAGCATAGAATATCACTACAAAAAATTGTTTTTTTTTACAAAGTTTCAATTGGAAGCATCTAAAGTTTTGCTTCAATTGATAGGAGCTATTAAGAAAATTTCCTGAATTAAATCAAACCTTTACTGTGTCTCTGGACAGTGGTTTCCCGACAGTGGTTTTCAGTGTTCTCGTTTGGTATTCCCTTTAAAATACAAAAGAACACTTTAGAAGTATTAATATTTGGAGAAGTACAAAAATTAATTATCCTCATGCGACTTACTATAAATTATTAAAGGTTAACCCGCGAAAGGTTTTAAACACATTAAAAGCACCAATTTCACATTCTGACATCTGCAAAATGTTAAGAAACATTGTAATTTAGTTTATTTATAGATATTGGAAATAAGATTCAGAAGTAGCTCGATCATAGCAAAGAAGCGACAGCTAGAAATGGTTTTCCGAATGGTCGGGATAACCAATTCTGGTGTACTTTTTCATTGCCATACGATTATCTGTTTGTTTCAGAGCGTATGAAACGTAGCAAATAATAAATGCATGGTGGGAATGCTAGGGAATTGACCATTCCGAAAAATTATTACCAGAGATAAACACATTTCATTAACAGAGAACAGCTCTAAATCGATTTATCTCCCCGCACCATATCAATCACATAAAACTCATCTGATTCTGAAGCTGCTCTCCCTCTACACACTTTGTCGGTTGCCAACAACGGGGCTCTGAAACGAGAATATGCCTTTAGTGTTTGTAACATCAGTCAACAATTCAATTCAATTCAATATACAAACTTAATCAAAAAATAAGTAGTCCCGTTGTGGTTACTTTTACATAAACTACATGTTTAATATTTTAATAATTTTTTTTCTGGATTTGTTCTAAATGCGCGCTTGCAACATATTGAAAGAACAACATTACTACACCGGTAAACATAAATTAGTGCTAAAATCATAGACTTCTTTGTTATGGGATGCAGATATTTACAAAACCAACTCAAATCTGTGGATTCGACCATTTGATGAATACACACGCTAAATGTTGAATTTTTTTTCATAATTATTAATGAAATTAAATTGTTATTATTCTATGTAAAGAATAAATAACCTTCTCAAGGTTTTGATTTACCCAAAGAAGCAGAAATCGTTACGCCAAGTTTGCGATTTATGCTTGCGAGGGTTAAGAAAATTACATTGAAGTGTGTTAACAGCGCAGTAGAGCTCTTTGCGCGTACTCCTACTCCTTTTGACAGGTTTACATTTTTTCCTGTATGAAGGGATGTGTAAGAGCTTGATTTAATGATATCCGTTTAGACGGATCTAATGCAAAAATATTATCCAAAAGCTCTCGAAGTTGTGTAACTTTTCGATATTGGTCATCGGGTAAGTTTTGGTCGGCGATAAGTTCTTGTTGGAGATTTCTGGACGCTTTAATGACTGGCATCACGACAATTTTTTCCTAAAAAGGAGAAACAAAAATAATAAGAAAGAAAATATAATATATTTTCAGAAAAGGTCCTTTTATTTATAAGGTCTTGTGTTTTTATTTTGATTGAACTTACTCTTTCTGTGAGTTTATCGATTTCGTGATATAAGAAGTTGCAACTTTGATCGAAATGTTGGTCTTTGAATTGTCCCTTGCGAATAATACGATTCGGAATTTTTCCTAAATTTATAATTAATATTATTTTTCTATTTCCTGTGACACGATATAAAACCAATACCTTTTAAGTCCATAAAGAATTTCAACATCTGATTATTGCTCTTTCCACTGAACAGGATCTTTCCTGTGTAGAGTTCATATATCGTGCACCCCGCAGACCACATATCGATGCCATAATCGTAACTGATCCCCAAAATGATTTCTGGTGCACGGTAGAAACGCGATATTAAGTAGGGTGTAATTTCGTTGTCGTTGATAGCTGACGCAGAGCCAAAGTCACACAGTTTTAGTATTAAATTATTTTCATTGACCAATATATTGTCCGGCTTGATATCGGCATGAAGAATGCCAGTTTTCTTCAGGAGTTTGAGAGCCAGAAACAGTTGTTGCGTGTAGCTGCGCACTGCTTTTATATGTAAACCAACATTTTTGCCATATTTCTTAAGCACTTCACGTAAATTCATTGAAAGCGGCTCGAAGACCATGCACAGATGCTAAGTTGGGAGATTAATATAGAACATAGAAAAAAGAGGAGAAGTCGCAATATAAAAACTCTCTTCTTACCTGTTTATGAAAGAAATGCCTGTACAGACGCAAGCAATGGAAGCGATCATCCGGATCTGCATCGTTTAACTTCTTTAAAATTTCCAGCTCTCGTAGGCCAGTCTTATGCCTGGTTGAACACAAGTTTGAAAGTAGTATAGAAAATGCTGACATAGGACTTACATTATTTCATTATTGCGTATGATTTTAACAGCAACATTGGCATTGCCGCGTGCCTGATCGCGTGCCCTAACTACATTGCTGAAGACGCCTTGGCCAGTGTAACCACTGACCACATATCGATTGTCTAGCGTTTCGCCAATACGCACTCGGTAATAGCCTTCGGCATCATCCCAGTTATCGGTCAACGCAGGGTTCTCGATTTGATGTTTGTTGTGTACGATTGTGTTGGGAGACTGTTGTGCAAAGAAGTATTTTCAATTAGCTTTAGTTTACCAGGAATGGCATTTACGTATTTAATAAAAGCTATGAGCAAGATGGCTGACAGTTACAAATGTCCAACTCACGTCGAAGTTCGAATCCACATCCTGATCTGCAAACATATCCCATTCAGCACGTTTAGATATTGATACTGCTGCTTCCTTTGGGTTTTGTTCCTTATCTTTGGACTTGGTCGATCCTATAGTCTGGTCTATGTTGAAATCCGCCTGAATATGTTTATCTATTTTGTTTTCACCAGGCGTTATGTGTCCATCGCCAGAGTCCATATCGGTTAAAGATGACGTCTTCGGGTTATCTTCCTCTATGTCTTCGTGATGGGATAAAATGCTCTCCTGTTTACCCTCGTCGTTTGCCTGCTCTTCGCCAGTTTTACCAAATTTCTATTTACAATTAATTACACGTTAATTTTTATATTTTCAAATTCGACAAAAAGACAGCAGCTAACCTTTAGAATCTCTTCTCTACGCTTCCTTCTCATTTCAATTATTTTCTCCTCATCATCCTCATCTTCCAAATTAATATCCAAATTTTGTAACTCTTCATCGCTACTGGAATCCTTGGGAGGTGCCTTCTGTCCCTCACTTAAGGAACCCCTATAGCGATCACGGTCACGATCACGTTCCCTTTCGCGGTCACGTTCACGATCCCGCCTACCACCATCCCCGCCTCTACCTTGTCCTTGGCCCATCCGTTCACGTTCGCTACGTCTTCGATCAGATTCTGTTTTACTACGACTGTGTGACCGCTCACGTCGTTCTAATCGATCACGCTCCCGATCCCTGCCCCTCTCTTTATCCCGGCTACTCCATACAGCGGCATGGTCCTGAGCATGCCGCGGACGCTCGTCTCTAAATTTTCTGCTGTGATCTCGGCTATTTTCACGTTCACGTCTCTTGTCTCTGTTTATTTCTTGGCGCAAGTCTTCCTTATTTCGATTTTCTAAAACCTCACGCCTCGATGGACGAGTTCGACTTCCATTCTGTCGACGCCTGTTCGAATCCGAATCACGTCGGTTTGGTGAACGAGTGCGACTTCGCGCCGATCGTCTTGATCGGTCTCGTGCATGAGGATACTGGTTGTGCTCGCTCACTTCCTTCCTGGGGGGCGAAGATATTCTTGCGCGCTTACGTTCCCGATCATGAAGTGAAGTGCGCGACTTGCGACGGTTAGCTTCTGGTGTACGTTGACCACCGCTAGAATCATCCAATAATATAACATCGGATTCATTTGAAACATGATTTTGAGAAATAATTTTATTAACATTTTTACTGGCTGAAGATGTCGATGAATGTGCACACTGTCGCTTGGCGGTAACAGCTTGTCTTTCAGAGCTTATGGTTACTGCCGTCTTGCCTTCGTATTCAAAACCCTGATGCTTGGCGTTTGCTACAGAATTTGAACGACTATCTTCACCTTCAGTATCTGACATGTAAGCACCGAGTCTTGCCTGAAGCAAGGCCTTTTGCTTCATCAAATCCTCCAGATTAAGTTCATCTTCGATAATAGCCACATCCGGACTGGCAATGTCAATTGGACTAGGTAATGAAGCATATTAAACAAAATATTAACAGTAAGGAAACTTCACTACGTACACTTCACTCTCACTGCCCGACGAGGCTACCTCCATGGCAGGTATGACCTTGTTTTGTATTGTCTTTGTGATTTCCTCCACTAAACTGCATGGATCGGTTTGAATGTTGGGCTTTGTGATACTGTACTTGCTGCCGTTCGAATGTTGCTCGACCTTTAAAATTGTATGTTTATCCTTACTTGCCTTCTGCATTATTTCTGTGAACTTGTCGCTGAGTACGCAGTTGCGTTGTTTCTCAGGTATATTGTCGTCCTCAGACAGTGTCGACTCGCTGGTTCTAAGGTGTCGCTTTTTCGATTTCTTATGCTTCTTGTGAGATTTTTCCATCTTGTTGGATTTTCGGTGTTTTCTACCCTTCTTAGATTTTTTGCTGTGTTTTGGACGCTTTACTTCCAAAACTTCACTGCTAGAGTCGTTGCTACGTGAAAATAATATACAATTGGGTTTTTTGGACCATGCATAACCTCAAACAGCAGGCTAACTACTCACCTATTTTCATCAGTCATCATTTCTTTTGCTTATATTGTAGTGTTTATTTGAATTAAAAATTAGTGGACAGAATAGCGTATAGCTCAAATATTTTAATAACTCGGATTAAAATTTTCTTAGCCACCACGTACAGAAAACACCATTGGAAATAAAAATTTTGACATACTATTAGTTGGCAACGACGTTCAGCGTTGTTGTTTTGGAAGATTGTGTAGTAGTACAAATCCTAAAAAATAGTGATATGAGTAGTACGAGTAGTATGAAAGTATGTAGTACGAAAAGAATATAGAATAAATGCTTCTTTATAAATAGCCCTTTATATATTAACATCATATAAAATACATACATACTTATTTCAATTATTTCGCACCCCGGCAAGAAAACTTGCACAATTCTTCGGACTCTTACGAAGTACTTTTTGCTACTATTGTACGTAAGCGCACCCTAGACGAAACAAAACATTGCGCAACATTTCTGCGAATTGCTGTTGTGCAATCTTTTGTACCGTGTAGGGTAGTGTTTGCGTGATTGGCGAATGATTGTCACAATAACAAAATCTTTTTGATATTTTTCGTTTTGCGCAATCATTTGGTGTCGTCTAGGGCAAATTTTGCTCATAACTAAAGAATTTTTGAGCGGTGCAGACGTGTTACGGAAAAAGGCAAAATGACCAGACCTATAATTCTAGTCAGAATTTAAAGATTTATACAAAAATTTATAGTTAAAAGCAAATATTTAGAAAGAGTACTTATCGCGCTCACTTAACCGACTGAAATAATTTTCATGATTCCGCAACATTTTGTGCGTCTGTGGCCAATGGACGGAATGTATAATTCACAGAAATTTTGCTCAATGTTTTGTGTCGCTTAGGGTCCCCTTAAGCAATATGTAACTACAGTAAAACAACGTTGTACATGCTAAAATAGTACTAAAATAATACTATTTTAGTGCAGACGACAATGCATGGCAACGGTATACTATACCGTATATAATGTTTGCTAAGAAAAGAGGTGTTGTTAATGAGTTAATACATCAAAATTTACTATCTGAAATTTAAGTAAAAGTTGGTCACCCGCCCGATATTCGTCATCGCTCCCATATATGAGAGTGTAGGGTGAATGAATTTATTTCTTATTAACACTACTTGTCCCAGTAATTTTTAAATTTTGTAATGTGTCGAATATTAGAATAAAACTGTTGAATATAAATATTAGCATAAGATATCTTCGGGGTTTTTTTTCCAAGTTCTTCTATAAGGAGAATAAGCAAAGTCCCTTTATTTTGTCTAATCAACTAACAAAACAATTATATTGATTTAAAAATCATTGCTATTCATTGAGTCCTAAGTTAAGAGTTTGCATTTAGTGAAATTGGAGTCTAAATTTAAAGTTTTATCCACTACTTCAAAAATTATCACATCTCTATGAGGAAACAGAAGAAATATCTTATAAACTTGGTTGAAGAAAAGAGAAATATAGGGAATCCGGCTAATATAAGGGATCCACTCTAAAAAAGTTGTTTTTGACATAGATCACTATGGCTTTCAAGAGCTAAATTATTATCGGGCGTATCTTGTGTAGAAGATATGTAGAATACGAAGAGTGTGTAGAATTCTCATGAGCACTTTTAACATATTAAACTTAAGCTAACGAAGAACCGTGTAAAATACGTACAATGAAATTAAGTACTGTTTTGCTTACTAAAACCGCAATATTAGATATTTTTTAAAATAAGCAATTTAAACAAATGGTTTAAATAAACTGTTTAGTGCTTAAACATATTTTTAGATTTTAGACAATAAGTTGAGGATAACTTGGAGATAGTTTTATTCTATAACTTAAATAATTAGTTCATTCAGGTATTTCCCCTCCAGGTACCAACTGAAAATATAATTAGTCATATTTAATTCAGTTAGCAGTAGCTTCGACCAACACTTACCATAGTTATGTTGTTTCCATTCAAAAGGATCTGATCTAGTTTTGTTATGCGGCGCCCTTCCGGTGTGTTTTCATACTCAGTAACATCATCCAGCAACATGTTAACGAAATCGTCAAAGCCCAATAGAGTTCCGACCATTTCTTTGTCATTCTTCATTATAATATGAATACGAGAACCGATGCATTTGTCCACAAGCTCTAAAAATGTATATATTTAGTACACCATTTTAAGACGCCAAGATTTCAGGTGTGTGGGGCTTACCCAGAGGTAGTAAAGTTGATACATTTGCGGGAGGAGGTACGGCAGTCATGTTTCCAAGTAAAGATTACTAAAATTTGCTTAATATCTCTTAAAATAACTAAACGGATTTGCACAACTTCGTTTTCACACGGGAACACACTTTGACAGCCGGTGGGTTAAACGTCATTTTTCATAGTGATGGACTTGATTTCGATAACTTTCTGTAGCTGTCGAAAGCAACGAAGAAAGGAATTTCAATTAACTGAAATTATTGAAAATATTCTTATGAATTTCAATTGGATATTTTTTTTTTTAATTCGCAATTAATTTTTCCTAATAAATTGGAAAAAATGTAATTTGCTCTATTCAATATAATTCGCTCAATTTTTTTCAAGTATTAAAAAATCTTTTGAAAAATGTGTAAAATATACCATCTTTTACTTTTCGCAAGAGAAAACGCATGCTCAGTAAAATTTTCGGCTTTTTTGACAAAACGATTTGCATCAGGTGTCTCCACTAACCTCACAGCCTTCCCAAATATCATTTAAGCCATTCAAACACACAACTGAAAGAGAATTCTGAGTATACGGAGAAACATAAGCGGAAGCGGAAGACAGTCAAGAAGCTTCAAAATAGTGGTTGCACGACAAATTTTCGATATGCTGAGTTTAAAACGCGTTTAGTTATTTATGAAACACCAAAGAACGTGGCAGCGTAAAGTAGAATAGTGCAGCTGTAGAAAATGTAACAAAATTAAGAAAGTATGAAAATTGGAACAACGTTTTGAAAAAGAATTTAGAAGCTGTAACTTTAAAAAATGTAAAAATAAATTGTAAAAATGCGCACATGCATACAATATTCTGAATCATTTGCTTTATCACGTTACGTGTAACAAAGTTACTTTACTTAAGTAAAATTGCCGCAATCGAAAATTCTTGTATTATGAAAGTGTTTTGCTCTAGTACTCGTAAAAGCAGCCCTATACATTTTAACTGAGAACATACTTGAACGTTCTCTACAACGGTAACAGTAACTTATTACATAAAATTAAAATTGAACTCATTGTATCGTATCTACGCATAGAAATAAGAAAAATTAAAATTATCTTCTGACTTGAATTTGACTCAGAATCCATGTAAACCTACGGACTGTGTGTGCTTTTTGTAAGGGAGAAATCAATACGACGATTAGTGGCCCGTTTGCTCGGTTGTTCGTTTTGCCCACAGAGAAACGGCAGTATCCGCCGTTTCAAGTTGTCTCCGCTTAAGAAACAATAAACAGCATCCTTAGTGTTTGCAAGTATGTAGTATGTAGAAAAAGGTACTGGCTAAGATTCACGAAAGGTGTAAAAAATAAAAAAAAATTGAAAAAAAAAAATAAATCGGCATTCGGTGGGGACAAACGGCGTATAGGAGCACAATGGCTTCAGTGAACCCTATTAGCGCCAGCTGCCAGAGTATCTCATCTGCTGGCCACCCACAGAGCACTATAAGCGGTGGTACATCAAGCACCGCCTCCGCCGCGCATTACATACATGGAATGGGCAGCCTGGGTCGCATCAAATATCATTACCACAAGCAAAAGGGTTCGGATGGTAGTGACGATGAGTTCGATGTGTCACAGGTAAGAAAGGGTTCGTTCACCCCCAACGCCCACTTCTTGAAAGCTAAGAGCTTTAAGTGTTACGAGAGTTAGCAAGAAATGCAGTTCAAAAAACGGATCCCAATGTAACCACAAAAAAACTGAGTTGAGTTAGAATGAGTCAAAAGCTTGATGAATGTATGGATAATTTTATGTGGAACGTGAATATTGTTGTTGTAAAAACAGGTGTAATACTGTAACCTTTTATGTATAAACGTAATTCAAATATCTTTTCAAGCAGTTGAACTCATTGATGTCATTATGGATATGGCGTAAATGTAATTTTTCAGGCCGTAGTTTTTTTTGTGGCCTCTATTGAAAATGCAATAAATATATTATATTTTATGGCATGCTTTTTCGTTTTTATTCAGTCTGAACGAAACCCTTTGTTCCAGCACTTTTGTGGTCAGTCAGCCCAGGAACAATTTCGACCCTACCGCAACGCAACTATGTATGTGTGTATGTTTGAAAACGCACTTGCGAGTATGTTTGGAATGCTGTTTATTGCTCTCGTAGAGGAATACAGAACGATACGAGCACTTCCGGTGTGCTTGGTTACCTGATATTAAATTTAAATTTTCAAACGGGAGGGCATGTAAACACAAGGCATACTCGTAAATAGATATTCCATCTGCATTTATGTATGTATTGTATGTATGTACGGGTATGTATGTCCATAAAACACGACATACAAACCGAGTAGATAATTATATACGTATGTATTTATGTATCTATGTATCTATGTATTTATAATTTAGTTTAAAAAAAATTGTTTTCTTTTAAGCCTGGCAGTACTAGCCCAGTCTACCACCGATCTCCGCCAAACAAAATTGAAAATATGATTCCTTTTTTTATCGTAATAATTTCAGGTTATTTTCGATTTACTCAGAATGGATTGTAGAGAAATAGGTACATATTAATATGGTGTTTGTATAGTAAAATCATTTTGGTTTAGGCTTTCGAATATCGACAAGTGTCAAGTGTTTTCATACAAAATTGGTTTTATTGCTGGTTTTCCTGGGATTCGCTCCCTGCTGTTGTTGTTGTGGGTTTTGTTTTGTTTATTTATTTTTATGTACAATATTTATCTCTTTCTACCATATTAACTATAGAAAAAGACAAGGCTATGGCGTCTAGTATTCGAACTTCGAAACAGGGTTGAAAATTACTAGAAGCAGTAATCTTTTTGGTTTTGCGCTTAACTTACAACAACAATTTCAATGGAGATTTATTCGTTTTATAATGGTTTTCACTGCGAATGGTTTCGCTTAACTTACAACAACAATTTCAATGGATATATATTGGTTTTATAATGGTTTTCGCTGCGAAAGCTAGTTTTGCGTTAAATCGAAGCAAAAACGCTTTATGCAAACACCATATACCTAAATATTACTATGCAAAGCAAGTATACATACATACACTTTCACTAGTGGCGACCACGATGATAATTATTATGATGATAATGATGTATTACTGCAATAGATTATCATTTTGGTGACTCATTAAAGTCATTAAAACTCACTAAGCTGACACTCTTTTAGCACATGTTATTATTTCTATTGTTTACCTTGACAATTGGCCGTGGCAACCATGTTCATGACAGTGAACAACTCTGTTCACTCTGGTGGTGGTACATACACACATATATACGTACATAGTTCAACAAAACCTTGCGCAAACAAAAATAAATAAATACGGGACAACTAAAAAACGAAAACATAAAAAAAACCGTTTATTGTACAACAGCTACTACTTACTAATTCTTCTTCTTCTTCATTGTTTTATACTGAGAATCATTGTTTGCCAGAGTTGCCATTGTTCCCGAATTTCTATCAATTCAGACGTAAGTGTTGTTGCATACGTTTGGATCAACAGTTTCAGATGCAAAGCCTATGTGTGAATATTTGTGTGTGTGTGTGTGTGTGTGTGTGATTGAATATTTGTTCTACATAGATAAAATGTTGCAAAATGTTCTAAACATGAAAGTGTTTTTCTTCTTCATTTTTATTTCATTATACAGCTTTAGTTGTTGTTGAAATCGTTGACAGTCTATGGTGAAGTGTACTTTCTGTGACAGTAGAACTAGTTAACTGTTTTTTTTTTAGTATGGACCAGAAGTTGTTTGTTGTGAGTTTGAATTAGTAAACACTTCGAAATGAGTTTTCATATTTAATGACAAAGCTCTCAGGGCTCTGGGACATTTCCGCGCACAAAGCATGACAGACACAAAACGTTATGAAAATGAGAGTCTAAGAACGAATTAGATACCGCAAATGAATGAGAAACTTTCACGTTTCAAGCTAATGATAACGGTAATAATAATGATGTTGAAAATGATGATGATGATCATGATGATGTCGTGCAGTGTCTCATAGTTAAAAAACTATGAATAATAAATAATGTGTACAGGAAGGCGTTTCAAAGAGAAGCACTTCTTTAGGCGTTCAAAAAAAAAGTGTGTGTGTATGCTTGAGCGTAAGTATGCTCGTGCGTATGTATGTGATAAGCATCCTTTCAAAAGTATAATTTAAAGTTAGCAGAAAAATAATTTAACAAATTTTGGTTCTTCATTCGTTTTTATTCTTACAATAATAATCGCTATCAACTCATATTGGTTCATTTATGTGCTTTTAAAAAATATCGCCACAACTTTTTGTTTTAAATAAAATAAGTATTGTATTCAATTCCTTTTTTTGCAGTTGTCCCAGTCGACTCATGTACTGGAAAGGGTAAAATCGGATCGTTTTCTAGCTTCGAAACCGGATGAAAATCGCCGACGCCGCACAATCATTGTCGAAAAGAGGAATGGCACTTACGGCTTCACTCTCCAAAGCTACGGCATCCACTATAAAAAGGAGCAGGAGGTCGAAATGATTACGTACGTCGATTACGTGGAATACGATGGTCCGGCCTACAAGGCGGGCATGCGCGAGGGTGACGTGATTCTCTCCATTAACGGCACCGACATGGAGAAAGCTGACCACAAGAGCCTGGTGGACTTCATCAAAGCGTGTGACGGTAGAATGCGCATGGTTGTCTTGTTCGAGAACTGTGTGAGAAAGGTAAGCCAGCGAGTCAATTCAATCAGTACAATATGATTTCTGATGCTATCCACCAACAACAATTTCAGGTTGAGCTGCACATGCGCTACATACAGCTGCAGAATCTGCTACAGAACAAGATGAGTGAGCTCGATCGAATCGGCCTACGTGAACGCGAACTGCTGGAGGGTAAGTGGAAGACGCACAGTCTGCCGGCGCGTAAAAAGGCAACCACCTCGCCGACAGAGAACGAGGCAGGCCTCTCGCCGTCCGACTTAGAGCTGCAGAATGCAACATTCTACCGTCCGACCTTGTCCACCGAGGACGTGACTAATATGGCACGACAGCAGCATATGCAGCAGGCGATTATTCCGCCGCCGGCACAATACACGCTCACCTACCACTATCTCAACCCAACGTACCGTTATGTGCTGAAGCCCTCTTTGTCCAACAGTAGCGGCGAGTACTTCTTTGCTCTGGGAGACGCCGCCACTCACGCGGCCGGTGAACAGCATTTCATATTGTCGCACGCGGACTCCATGAATACTGCAGTGAGTGTCGGTGCGGGTGGTACTCAGCATTTTATACAACCCCTACAACCCCAACAACAACAACAAGCGCACCGAAAAAGGGGCGGTCCTCCACCAACTCCACCGCCACGCACTTGTGAGAAGCACAAACCGCCAAATCTGCAACAGAAACAGCCACAAGCACAACCGCCATCACAACCGCCCAATCCGAAGCTGAAGACTGCCACTACCACTGTCACATCACAACAGCAGAAGCCCCCAAAATCTGGCCGTCACTGCCACGGCCATTCCTGCAATCCGTGCATGGGTCATTTCAAATGGAAGTCACCGGATAAATCGAACTCCGCTGCTGGCGCAGACAACGTCAGCCTGGACGCCTATGATCTCGCGAGTCCATGTTGTGACACACACTGTGTTCCAAGCCGTAGGCGCAGCAGACATCACAAAGAACACACGCACAAACACAAGCATCGCGAAAGGGAGGCCAAGGAACACGTAGCTCGCCCCAAATCTGCTGCACGCGCATCGCCGGACAGCGCTCATCGTGTACATCATCATCACCATCATCACGTTGTCGGCGCCGAAAGTGGAACACAGCATGTGCATCGTTCACATCAGCACCGCAATTCGTTAGCGCACCAGCAGCAGCAACCACAGAATCCTTACGAGTCGAAGACGGGCAGCTTGCGTTCGCGTTATTTTGATTTGACGGCCGGGCTGGCGAGCCACTGCAGCTTGCACTCGTGCACTTCCAGCGACTTTGGTGGGGCCGACTCCACCTCGTATACCACCTCCCTCAGCACTGACACACTGTATTGGGAGCCGCAAAATGAGGTTCAGAATTCTCGGCAGCATTCAACCAAATCTCATCAGTCTTATCATCAGATAAACCAAAGTCAGCAACAGCATCATAAACAGCAGCCACAGCAGCAGCACCATCACCAGCAACAACAACAACAACAACAACAACACCACCTGGCCCAACACACATCACCTCAACCTCATGTACATGGTGTCTACCAGCAGCGTTACCATATAACCGCCACACAAGTCCAGCCATCGCAAATCTATCCGAACATTGGTAGCTACGTGCACAAACCGAAGTCGTGGGATAACCTCACCACGAAAGCCATCGGCGGCTATGGCTTCGGCTACGGCTACCTCGACACCGTGGCCATGAAGCCGCCCCTCAAACTGCAAATTGCTCAACAACGTCATTCCATGCCACGCAAAAACCACTACGGACGCTACTCCACCTACACCGACGTCGAGAATTACGCGCCGCCGCCCTCGCAGTTTGTTGAGGAGCTGACTGCCACCACGACGACCACCATGATAACCACTAAATCGGCCGACGATTTGCTTTCGACCCAGCCGGCGATGCTGTGTGATTGTGCCAGCAAACAGCAACTACATACGCAGCCGGCAACTAAGCCCGCTCTTACAGCAGCGTGCCCGAAAAATCAGAGCAATCAGAGTTCCAAATATCATCATCGAAACAACTGCCATCTCGGATACTACTCGCACCTGCCGAGGCCGACCGTCGATGCGGGCACTTCTACCAGTATCTCAGGTCCCGCCGCACCCACCAACAATAAGCCCGCCGATGTGGCCACAGTGTCGGAGGTGACACGGTTGTAGGTAACACTGGTTTAGGCCAATAGCTGCTGTTGGCCTAAATGGTAGGAGGATAACAACTTACCTCGGCAACGACGGTAAAGTGTGTGATAACAAACTTTAGAGCAGCAAAACTTGAAAGCAGCTGATGGTTGCGGTATAATCTATAGTGCACAAATGATATATACGAGTACATACATATTCCAAAGAAATTAACATATAACACTTATAAAAACTTGAGCTTCCTCTTTGCCACGCCCGCTTGAAGGCTGTCGGAACAGTGAATGCCAATTCAGTTTAATGTGTATAAAGTCATGAGTAATCATGGTAAAGTAATGGCTATAAAGTAAAGTGTTAATAAGATATACAATATGTAACAGTTTTATTTGACTGTGAAGAATAATTCTATCGCTAATCAGTTGCCAAACTATGCTCATCCGTATGCACAGCCTCTTCTATGAGATAACTACAATATAATCAATTGTTAATGAATGGACTTAAGTACATAAATTATAATTACGGTGTAGTGACTTTTCCGTAATGCGATCTCATAGTATTGCAAATATTGAATGTAATGATGCTAGAAACCGTCTCAACTTTCTGATGTACAACACTTCTGGATATACATACTCTTTAAGTACTCGAATCATACATCGACATTGAAATACCTTTCGAGACAGAAACATGTAGCCAAAGTTTTATATCTAATCAAAATCAAAATTATTGTGAATAACAAATAATAAATTAGTATTTTTTGTTTAAGACTGATATAATCATAATCAAAGGTAGCAAGTCGTTAACGATAACTTAATAATATAAATGTTAGAAAAAAGAATGATTAAAAAATAGAATAGATAGAACTGATAGAAAAAAAAAATATTTCTATGTTCTTTAAAAGAAACATTATATAACATCATGATTTATGTGATTCTGTAGCAGAATAAAAAAATTGAAATTTTAAATAACTTTTTAAAGATAACTTCAATTAGTAGTAATGATATTTGTAGATAATTATATAAAAAGTTATTGAATATACATATTCGTATACGTATACGTTGTAACGAATTAGTATAATCACGAAAGACTAGAAGATCAACACTATATAAAAATACTGTAAAACAGCTTTTATTAATACGTATCAAAATTGTCAGTAGAAAAGTGTCTAAATGCATGAAATCGAACAAACTCATTATTAGTGTTTAATTAAAAAAAGGAATTGAGAATTTTTTGGGAACATAACCCATGGGTAGGGCCAAAGGTAAGGTGTCTCATGAGGTGTTTAATTTGTGAAAATGCATTTCTCTGTGTGTTTGTTTGGCTGAAAAAAGCTTCTGAAGAACTGGACCGCTTTTTATTGCGGTTTTTCCAAATACAATTTTTTCTTTAAACTTTCTTGTGTGAACAGAATATATTAAAAGTTCAAAAATTCGCATGCATTTCTGGGCGTTTTCTGTTGAACCAGGTTGCAGAAGGAAAGTGGATATAACTCGGTGACAAGAGTATTTGACTATGATCATATTTGACTATGATTGACTATGAATTTAAAATGAATTGTTGTGAGAAAACTTTCTTCCTAAACTCACAAACAAATCCGTTGCCAAACATTTCTCTTTCAAATTTTGACAAAAGATTTCGCGATTTATATTTTATCTCTTTTAATAAGAATAAAAATTACAAAACTAACGAACGCATCAAGAGTTTTGCGCCGTTTAACGCCAACGCATTCGCGAATGCCAACAATTTTCGGTAAGTTTTACCTCACCGCAGAGAAAAAACCACCCCCGACTAAAACATCCACCCACTACACTGTCATCAAATGTCACACAGGCAGCGCCATCTGTGCGCACATCTTGAAAGAACAGAAAATCAATAAACCACCCTTCTAGCCCGAATCTAGCTGTAAAAATTTCATCTTGTGAGCCACCACCACACGTAAAAACGTAAGAGACGGCGGCGGCGGCGGCGACTTTTTCATTCAACCTCGTTCAGTACAGCAGCATTAAATCAGTTCGAAATAGAGTGCAAAATAATTAGAAATCCAAGAAAAAGTTATTAACAATCGTTTTACAACGTTAACGAACGGCGAAAGGAGTCAGTTTCAAAAGAGAAAAAAAAGAGATAATGTTAAAGAAAAGTTGATAAAGTTTTTAACGTTGCCGGCTTACGTTAACGCAGCAACGTATGCTAAGAGTGAAAAAGCGACGACGGCGGAGCGCCATCAAAATCCGACGGCTTCCAATTGAGACATTGATTGCAGCTAGAATAAAAATCCGCAACAACAACAACAACAACAACAGCTAGACAGCTAGAAAATTAGCTAGAAAAACAACAATAGCAAGTTTTGTCTAAATTTAGCAGCAACAACAAATCGGTTTCATGTAGCAGTAGTAGAGTCTGCAATAATTGACTGACTGATCAAATAAATCTTCGCAAACAATTCAAAAGAACTAAACTGGAGGAAGCAGCAGCAGCATCCGCAGCCACACAACAACAATAAAAATGAGCTGTTGTTCGAAACAAAGGTACCGAAGATAAGCATCTAAGAGTTAGGTTAGAGCAGTAGAGTGCTGTGCTGGTCCCAAAAGCTTCCGGATGTAAGCATGAGGTAAGAAGGAAGCGGAATTTTGGTTATTTCATAAATCAAAAATAGACTGCAAGTATTGCGCATTTCCATGAACAGAACGAAAGCGAAGCAAGATCATTTATAATACACAGTTTTCTAATATACAGCAGCTAATTTAATTATAATAAAATAATTTAAAACTAGTTCTAGCAGATTTCAATGCCAAAATAATGGCACTGTTTTAGAACAGGCCCAAAACTTTAGCCATACTTAATTAAGTGAGAAGATTAGACCTTTAATAAATGAGTGCTTACAAAGTCCTCCCCACAGATTGAAAATTATCACCCTCAGGAACTCAAAGCAACAACAAACCGACACAACCAGAATGCGCCGTGTCCCTCTCTCCTCTCTTGCTCCTTCTTATCGTTAATCTTTGGAATAGCTGACGTTATATTGTTACTGTCACTGCTGCTGAGGTCGCGCTCTCACAAAATCTAAAAAAAGTATACTCATTTTTTTACACGCCCGTCGGCGTTGTCGTCGTTGTCG
The DNA here is from genome assembly GCA_949752815.1 of Conops quadrifasciatus. Classification (NCBI taxonomy): domain Eukaryota; kingdom Metazoa; phylum Arthropoda; class Insecta; order Diptera; family Conopidae; genus Conops; species Conops quadrifasciatus. The sequence goes on along the minus strand of OX457079.1, from coordinate 31,550,677 downwards.
TCGTTGTCGTTGGTTATTGTACCGCTGTCGTGCAGGAAGTACGAAACCGGAAGTTCAATAGCAAGGCGAGCAGCAACAGCAATAGCAGTAAAATACATATTAAACGCTATGAAAAAAAAGCGCACAACTTCGCTCTACGTCCTTAGTCCATTGTCTTTGTCGTCTTCATACCAAAATCTCTACACCAGTTTCAGTTTCTCTTCTCTTTGTTGTTGGTGTTGTCAGTGGTTGCGCCACAGCTTGCGCTCACTCTGCTCGCTGCTATTGTAATCATTTGCAGTTCAGTACCGAAAATGATTCGACAGAGTCTGTTTATCCGAGCGAGCGGTAGTGGCGTCAGTGTCGTTACCGTGACTGGTGTGTGGGTGTAGTCTGTCAGTTTGAAGTTAGTTTGAGGAGATAGCGATAAGGTAGTCTCATCGATAACTTTAGGTATGACAATGAGGATAGAGCAGCAACCACCACAATAACGGATTATTATTAACAACAAGAACAACACTCGAATATAGTATGTGGACATCTTTCAATCACGTGACAAATTGTTTCATCTTCGTTTGTTTCATCTTTCTCAATAAGCGACGGGCATTGGGTAAGCGTTAGAGTTGCGTTTGATATCTTTCCGTTGATGCCTATCACAGTGGGCGGCAATTACCAGAGTGGGCGTGTAGTGAGAAAGAAAAAGGAGAAAGTGTAAATGCGTCATCAGAATTCTTGTACTTGATGCCCATTAATTTGGCAAACTTTTGATACGATATATTTATTTTATATTGTATTTTTCAAAAGTATTCATAGAAAAGAAAATTGTGTGAGTAGATACGAATGAAAAAATTCATTCAACAACGACGACGACGACGACGACGATAACAACAAAAACAACAACAACTATTATAACTTATAAGAGCACTAAAAGAGCTTGATGTGTACCTTCAAGTACCTTTAATAAAATAATTTAAATTTGGAAAAAATTCATTTCATTTTGTCGAATTTGTCATAAGAATTGTTTTCCAGAAATTCTTTTAATTTTAATTTTGAATTTAATTTAACTATTATTTAATTTGATTAATAAACAAAATGTAAGAAAGAGCAATTTATTTTTTCTAAAGGCTTGCAATTATTTCACGATATTCGTGTCTTTTTCGGTTCTGAAAGCGAAATTGAAATTAATATATAGTAAATATATATTAATAAATATATTAGTAAATATATATTAATATATAGTCGAAAATTATTTTATATAATTTAAACCAATATTTGAAACTTGAAATTTTTCCTTCATATTCCTTCAAGATTTAATTTTTAATCTTAATTTTGACAATTAGTTTTTCTTAAATTCTACTATCGTAGAGAAAGGATAAAAGGATAAAATTTTTTAATTAAAATAAAAAGCAACAAAAGAAAATAGTACACATTATTCGAGCTTATTCGGTACAATGAATGAAAGAACATAGAAAAAACATAAAAAAATACTTTATAAATCTTTTCGGAAGTGTACGAATGAAACAAAAATATAGAAACAAAAATAGCCGGCTTTTGGCGTTAATAAACTTCGACTGTGTAAGGCTTAAAACAGCAGGAATAGCGGGAGGCGGGAGGCGTGAGTCGTGAGGCGTGTGTCTGTATGTATATGTACACGTACTTAAACCTTTTCAAGTGTTTACGAGTGGCCGTAGTTTTGAGACGGCCCGAGCGTTCTCCACCACTTAGTGTTATTTTTATGAAAACTGGAAATGCTCGAAGTTTTTCAAAGTATGAAGAGTTTTAGAGGTTTTTTTCGCTTTGTAAGAATAGTAACAACAGTAAATACGATATAAAAAAGCTCATAGCCGTTTGCAAAACGTTTGTAGTGTTCACTATATGAAGCAACAACAATAACAGTAAGAAGAATATAATGAATGCTGTAACCAACCACAACGACATGGTTGTCCTTCCTGCAACATCATCCTGGATAATTGCACTAAATATGTGTCAAAGTTGTGCATATAATATTGTATATATGTACATCCGTCTTCCTATGCGTATATACATACATACATACGCTACAAACACACTCAAAGATAAATGCCTAGAAATGCATTTACCAGAGACACCTAATTTTTTCCCGTGTACATTAATAGCTTAAGGAAGAAAAAATAATCTCTAGCAAAAGTTTAGAAATTACAGATTTAAGAAGTATATATGGCTTTTTCGTATTTTTTTTTTTTAAATTAAGAATTCTCTTTAACTTCTTTATTCTAAATTTATTCGAAATTTTCTTTAACTTAAGAAAAAAAAATTTAAATGCTCAACTTGATCTTTTCTTGATCAATCAAATCATCAATCAATCAAAGTGGAAGGTCAATGTATTGTGTTTGGTATTCTGTATCTTCTTAACTATAAAAGTGTAAGTGTGTGTCAATATCGTGGGCGTCTTAAATGAAAGCGAAGACCCCAAAAAAAAAAACAAGAAATAAAGTAAACCTCAAAAAAAATTTTGTATGTCCAACATGTGAAAACATATTTAAGAAAAAGAGGAAACATTTTACGATTTTAAAAGAAAAAACCTTCCCAAAAAAAAAGTTTTAAAAGGATTTAGAAACACTCTGAAATTAAATTGCTGCGCTGCGACGAAATTGAAATGAAATTGCATTAAACTTTACAAAAAGAAAAAAAACAAAAATAATTGCCCAGAATATTTGCACCAGTTATTATTTTTCAGTGCTTTTCAGTGCTGTTGATGAGAGAAAAAGCAGGTTTCTGTTTGTTTTGCTTTCTGGACGTCCTTTTTTGCGCTTCCTTTTAATCTCTTGTGAAATGGAATAAGTGGTGAACCGGCGAGTCGTGCGAATCCTTGCACACTAGGATGCATTTCCTACGAGTGTGCTCATCATGCAAGCGCGAGCGTGTGCAAACATTTCGACGTCGTTGTCGTTGTCGTTGTCGTCGTCGCCGGCCGTCGTTGTTATCGTTGTCATTGCCGTTGTTTGTCGTAGACGAAAAGGACTTTTTTCAAGCAATGAAACTAGCAATAAAACAACAACAACAACAACAACAACAACTTCTCATACGATATACGAATATGGTTTGTTTTAGGAATGATGATGGACGCTCACGGTGCCCACGGCTAGCGGAGGCGTCCGTTCAATTTTGTCTGTAGTAAAGAATTGTGTGTGCATGTGTGTGTGTGTGTATGTGTGTGTTTGTGTGTGGATGTATGTGTTTAAGCCAAGGCTCAGGATTATTTGCGTTTTTTCATTTCCGGGTTAAATATGACAGTTTCTTTTTTCATTACTTCGCCGACTTGCTTGAGGATTTTGTTTTTGTAGGAATGTACCCTACAATCGTTCTTTTGTGGATTATGTACTGGAGACTGTACAATAATGAGAAGCTGTCGACTGTATCGGATCTTATGATCCGTTAGTTTATAGCTCCATTTAAATCAAACTCGTCTAAATGACATGTCAAAGATCTGCTGTTACTGCTACAGAAACCACAGAACAATTTCTATAAACCTTAGCATTTTCTTACAAAATCTTTTGCCGCTTTTAACATAAAAGTCTGAAATAATATAGAGATAATGGCAAAAAACGCATCCAAATTGATTTTGTGGCTTAAGAGCATACTCCGATGAAACAAATAAACCAACAGAACAAAGAATATAACATCATTTAACACATAAAATCTGCTTGTTAGCAGACTGTATTACTGTTATTACTACAGACTGTTAGCAGACTGTATGACTTATTAATGCAGACTGTTAGCAGACTGTATTACTGTTATTACTGCTGACTGTTAGCAGACTGTATTACTGTTATTACTGCAGACTGTTAGCAGACTGTATTACTGTTATTACTGCAGACTGTTAACATAGCAGACTGTTATTGGACTGTAGGGTACAGATGACACCTGACTGACGTATGTACATATTTATCCTTAACGTGTTTGATACAGAACACAAATATCACGTATTAGAGACATAATCATTTGCATGCTTTTTACAATATTCCATTCAATATTACTTCAGTTCAACGACATTATTTTGCAAAATGCTAACACGTAGTATTTACAATGTATGTATATCTGTCGTATATGTATATACACATACTTCCTGCAGTGTCTCGTGTCTGTCTCGTCTTTGCCTGAATGCCATCTATTCGTCCATTCATTTTGGACGAGGCTTTTATAGTGCACGCTCTAACAGAATATTAGACTTTAATGGCATTACGAAACAAGTGTATTATCATAAAAAAAATAATGATTAACCACATTTTATTATCTTAATTTAGGCCGAAGACCTTTAGTGGTTAGTGTCTATATTTAAGTTTATTTTATAATTAATTCAAAATAAACTGTATTAATAAATATGTAAATATTACCTTAAATATTATAACATATTATTACTTATTATTCATCACGTCGCCTATCTTCAGTCGAAGAATTTGATAAACAAAAGAATATATTTTTTATTTTTAATTTTTCGAAAAAAAAAAATCCCTTCAAGACTTTGAGAAGAAAGGATAAGTAGATGAAAAACAAGCAATATTAAAAAATTTTTTTATTATAAACTCAATTTTTCAAGTAGTGGATCATGGTGGATCGTACTTGCAAAAAAAAGCGTGCCCGCAGATTATCTTTTTCTACCTTTTTTGCGTGATCATTAAATTGAAATCGAGCAATATGAATGCCGTGTAAAAAAAAGGTTAGATAAATTCATACACTATAATTTAGATATTAATCATTGTGTGTGTGTGTTAAAGTGCTTTTGGCAAAGTACAATTTACTCGTACATACTTTAACAGAAATCGTTCCTTTGTCGCTATCTTTAAATTATTGCAATGATTTAACGAAAAATTCTTCCTATTTTTTTTCAACACTTTTCTCAAGTGTTCCAAGTTGAAAACTTGAAATTTCCAGCGTCCTCCTTCTGTCTTCCTTCATTCCATTCAAGACAATTTGAGTTAAAAACAGATTTAGTCCTTTTTTCGGAAGGAAACAAAAGCAAAGATTATCTCACTTGTTTCGAGTAAACTGAAGATTTCTATCATTGTTATATGAATTATGTGTGTGTATGTGTGTATGTATGTATGTACTTATTTATATATGCAAGGGTTAATGGCTGTACATGTGTGTAAACTTATCTATAAGTAAAAGAACATATCTGTTTAAAATGTTTGTGTATTGTTGTTTGTTTTTTTCTTCTTGTCGAATGGATATTTAGTATGGGTGTGCGTGTGTGCATGTGTGTGTAGGCAGTAGAGTATTTTTAACAAATATGAAAAAATATGTATGTATTACATACATATGTATGTATTTAATTATGAGTATTTACTACGAAATAAGAGTATATACAATATTTCCTTACATGAGAATGTTGAATTTTCGTTTATATGGAGGGATGAAGGTGTGTTTGTGTGTGTGTGGTTACGTGGATTATGCTTATTCCTCCTCTTTGTTGGAGGCTGGTGTAGGGTAGGGTTAAAGTTCGACCTAGTTTCTGTGAATGAAAATCAATTGTGCCAGGCGTGTAGCGCTCATCCACGAGCATTCTCTTTAATCGTATGTATGTATGTATGTATGTATGTATGTATATATTGTACTCTGCTCTGCTCTGCTCTGACGAGAAGAGTCTAACAGGCGTCTGTGTGAAGCCTCACTATCCCCCTACCTACCCCCCGCCATCGTCAGCTCAGGCGGTCTTTCTGTCGATAGTATGCACTCCTAAACTGATAGTAAAAATAATTATACAACACCAAAATCGGTTGATATTGTTGTTATTGTCATTCAATAATTGTTGGTGTTGTTGTTGGTGTTGTTGTTGGTGTTGTTGTTGTTGTTTTAATTGTTGCTGAAATTGTGTTGCAAAATTAGTAACTTAAGTTTATTTCTTGCTAATTTTAATAAAACTCGAGCAAGTCGAGCAGCACGTTGGCCGAAGGACGAAAGAAGGTAAAAAAGATTTTGCAATTAGTTGGCACGAGTGTGAGAGCGAGTGAGAGAGCGAGTGTGTATGAATGAGCGAATGTGTGTGTGTGTGTGTGTGTATGTCTGTCCGTGTGGTATTTAACTAGAGATGATGCGGCAGACTCGACTCGGTGAAACCAAACAATTTTTGCGCAAATTCCAGCGTTGGCCAAAAGAATAAAAATAAATGATCACAACAATTTTTTATGCAAAATTTATGTGAAAAGAAAGTTGGTCACACGCACACACACACACACACACCCATCACAGCACACACACACACATCCATACATACCTTCAAATGCGCTGCAGGTAATGTATGTACGAGTATTTACGCAAATGTAATTCTTTTGCAATGCGTTGCGTTGCAAAATTTTGGCTAACCTACATTTTCTTTAGGTTTTTCCTTCGCTTTATCTTGGTCAGCTTAAAGTTTGGTTGGTTGTGTGTCGGTGTGTGTGTGTGTGTGTGATCAGGTAAAAAAAAATAAATTATTCTTCGTTGGTTATAAAATGTGTGGCAGCTGCAAGAAGGCGCCAAGGATAGTCTAACTTAAATTTATTAATTCGCCTGCAGTTAGTGAAATATCGTATTGAAATCGGTAACAAGATTTCAAGACACTCAAAAGAGTAGAGTGTCTATTCTAGACAGTGTCTATTCTGGACACTCTACTGTTTAGAATAGCTCCAGAATGGCTCTACCGCATGTTACCGCTTGTCATTCTTTGTTTGCTGAGCAGCAGAAATTGTTTCTTAAGATTATTCAATTGGAAAAGTATAGTCTGGAATCTGGCTTACAATCCATTTAATGGCGGCCTCCATTCATGCCATTGACGGCCTCTGTAATTTTTATTTCGTTCTTTACGAAGGTATGATGTAATCTTCTACTTCTGCTAACTCTTAATCTATTAGAGAAATCATCTATGTATAAACAATCTTATATACATTGTATATTCGTATTCTCGTACATTAATACGTTCTTACAATCATACATAGACGCTTTTTTACATTGATTCTTTGAATTTCTTATGAAAAAAGCATTAAATATCTAACGTATTGCATACTCGTAGTATAAGTATAAGTATATTTATAGTCAATATATGTATTTTTGTTACTGCGTTGTGCCGTAGAATTGTGCAGCACAGTGTGCCGTCCGTCCGCACAAACACGTCATCGTTTGGCAATCGCTTCTAAACGCTTAAATTATTAAATGATTCTTAGGCTTTCGCATCATTGTGATGAGAAAATATTGTTGGAAAGAGATCCGATAGTGTGTGCTTGAAGCACTAACGTTTCTAGTGGTCGCTCTGGCCGGAACCATGGTCGGGGCCGGGTGGGTAGGTCGGTCGGTCGGTCGGTCGGTCTGAGGTGAGCCCATTTAACTCAGTTGTACTATGCTAAGCGGCAGATTGTAATCGATTGCTAAGCTAAGTTATTAAGCTCTACAAAGCGATATACTGAAGTGTTGGTACTTGTAAATTCTTTGCCTATCCCGCTTATTAGAAGCGTACGAGAGCATATACGAGAAAATAGTGAGAGCAAGATGATTTGAATTTTGCAATTTTTTCATTAGTTGTTGTTCTTGAATGATTTAATAGCAAATCTCAATATTGTTTTGTGACCAGATGGTGATCAACATTCTGCACATATTCGTACATCATTATACTCTCAGAACTTCTTGATTAATAATTAGACGATTATGATTAAATGAATTCAAAAGTTTAGTTGGCTTCGCTTAATCTCTCTCTCTCTCTCTGTGTCTCTTCCATTTACAGCTCTTTAATACAGCGTACATAACATTATCAATCGGTGAAACGGTATGGTGAAAATGGAATCCACAGAAGAACTGGACAGAAAGTTAGTGCTCGAGTTTTGTCACCTGCTCGAAAAATCCAAGCAGTTATTTAATGGACTGAGGTAGGTGTAAAATCGTTCGTTCGTTCGTTCGTTCGGCTCGTTTATAATATTTGATCTTTATACGATTCTTACAGAGATCTGCCACAATACGGCCATCGCCAGTGGCAGGCGTACTTTGGACGTACATTCGATGTCTATACCAAGCTGTGGAAGTTCCAGCAACAACATCGCATGGTGCTGGACTCCAAGTATGGTTTGAAGCGTTGGCAAATCGGCGAGATTGCTAGCAAAATCGGGCAGCTTTATTATCATTACTAGTGAGTAATGGAATGATCTCTATAAATTTGAATTATTTATTCTTTTTCATTAATAAACCCTCCTTTTTCAAGTTTAAGAACCAGCGAAACGAACTACCTGAACGAAGCGTATCAATTTTATGCGGCCATCAGAGGCCGAGCGTATTACTCGCGCGCCATCAAAGAGGACCGGCCCGATTTGATGGTGAAGAAGTTACGCTACTATGCGCGCTTTATTGTTGTTTGCTTGCTGTTGAAGAAGATGAAGTTGGTGCGAGAGTTAGTGACGGAATTAGAGAAACAAATACAGGAATATACAGCAACGTAAGTAATGATTTCGTCTAAAAAGTAAACCCTTTTACCACGACCGTTTCGCCATTATAGCTACGAGCCGGAGGATCATTTGGAGTGGTCATTAGTTTTGGAAGAGATCAAAGGCTTTATCAAAGCTGAAGCTGCCGTGGCCGTTCTTCATGCGGACTCCAATCCAATCATACTTTCGCACAGGTGAGAAAAACTAGGCCGACGAAGTGACCACAGGCTGTCGTGTGAACATCGCCCGTGCTTTCTTAGTGAGGAAATAGAATATTTTCACCAAGTCGGTCATCAGGCTTGAAAGGCCGCTTAAGAGACGAACAGACGCTCTCAGAATAATAGCGAAAGAAAGAAAGAAAGAAAGAAAGAGAGAAGGAAAGATGCCTCCTCGGCCAAGGACGAGTCCACAAACCATTTTGTGAAACGATTTCGAAAACTGATGGCCGATTTGTATGATTACATTTTCAGTTCGGGAGGTACTCTGGTTATCGATGAGTTTGGTTTTGTTGTTATTGTTTTGAGGTTAAGAAAAATTGCAACCACAGAAGACTTACCAAATAAACCTTATCTGTCATATGCCTTCACGGTCCACTGCATTCATAGCTACGCCCCATTCGCAAATACATTTGAAGCACCCTTTTTTTCGCACTTTTTCAACGTTTTGTCCCACTGTCACCGACACACATTTGATTCGATCAATATTCGTTCGTTCGTTCGTTCGTTCATGTTTGTTTTTGAATGGAATTCAAGTTACACCCGCATCTTGTCATCAGCACACCCTCTAGCACTTGCACCCGCACCCTCATACCCCCCTTCCCGCCAAACCACATCCAGCACACGCCCACAGCCGCACCCAGAATTCACACTCGCATTCTTGGTTCTTCTGTGAAAGCACGGGCCTACGCCATCTTGTCATTAGAATAGTCCAACTTCCCCAATTGATGATCAGTGGTTCCGGTTCTAGGTTGTCCCCGCTGACGACGCCTCCCTGCGAACGTTCGCCGCACATGACGCTCAGTCTGCAGGAGATCCTGATCGTGGGCTCTGCCTGCGAGCAGGCCAAGTTTTCGGAACTAACCATGGACATGTTTCGGTGTGTATATATTAATACTAGTATTCATTGGATTAGTGTAGATTTTGGAGATGTCTTCTCGCCCCCACAGAATGTTACAAACTTTGGAGCGTGAGCCGACGGAAACCTCCGCGCATCCGATGAGCATGTCACACGGCGGCATGCACGTCGGCCACGACGCCAGTCCGGCAGCTAGTCGTATACCACCATACGGTGTTCCGGGATCTAAGGGCTACCTAGAAAACGGCCGCCATTACCGAGACAATCCTCACAAGTATCTACTATATAAGCCTTCGATAAGCCAGCTTCTGGTGTTTTTAGCTAGCGGTTTTAAAGAATTGCCTCCAGGCGGCGCTCTGCTCTTGTACATGTCAGCCGACGGTTGTTTCTCGACTACCAAACATCCGGAGGATTGTAAGTATGAGTACATATTGATGGAAGGGCGGAGAATATGATTCGGAGATGATTGATAATGTATGTACTTTCGTTTCGAATCTTTCTTCGAACTCTTAGTCGGTTACGAGTTGGGCGGCATTGCCACTAGCGTCAAGCGTGACAGCATTGAGGGCGGCGGCATTGCCTGCCGCGGCAAATCCTACAAGGAAAATCACTGCCTCTATCCGGGCGATCTGTATCCATTCACGCGTCGACCAATGTTCATTGTAATCGATTCGGACAACTCGTTTGTCTTTCAACACATACCACGATATTTCGGACAACCTCTGGTTATACTGATGTCACCGCAAGATGTACCGCCGGCGTTTCAAGGTAAATAGAAACATTAAGGTTGCTAAAAACGTGACGCTAATATGTATGCCGCACATGCCGCAATGAGTACGAATGTCAAATAAAATTACAACAAAAAATTTATGAATATAAAGGCTGCTCCATCTTTTATGTCGGTATGTGAATATTTAATAACTTTTTAAAAAAACACCGATTTTCATATATGAGGTATTCTTACTTAATTTGGTCCTTTACAATTTATTTGAACTAATTTTTGTATACGACATCAATCAAAGTGGTCGCCTCTATTGGCCAAAGCACATTGTGCACAAAGGGCCCATTTTCCTTTTTGCTGCGTTTTCCATCACTTTTTCGAGCATAATTTGGCGCGCTATTTCGGTGAAAATTCTACTGAATTGACGTTTCAAAAACATGTTTACTCAAGTCAATCGGTTGATAAATGTTGAAGCTACTCAATGTTTACATACCGACATAAAAGATGCCGCACCCGTTACATATGTATACTCGTACTTAAAGTACTTATTTTTATTTTTATGGCATTTTTTGGCCATTTGCAGCAGATGTCCAGCATCACGGTTCTCTCTTTACATTGTTCCTGCACTCCCCCCTCACCGCGTTATGTTACATTTGCAACGTTGGCGATGTGCCCATCCATCACTGGGAGCGTTGCCAATCGTATGTGGATCGCTTTATCACAGAGGCTTCAAGACTTGTGACACGTTGTCGAATAGATGAAATCGAGCAAGGTATCGGATTTATAGGTAAGGAAATGCCTAAGGAACGACCCCTGGTTAAGATTTGCTAACATCGGTTTTCTATATCTCATCGATAGACTCATCTTATGTGCAATTCTTCGGAGACGATTTCTTGCGTACGTTAATTCTGCGTTTTGTGTTCTGTGATGTTGTGCTGAGATTGCATCGAGGTTTCCGCGGTCGCCACATGAAACCACGCTGTGAGCCGCCCTTGCCATCCACTGAGCTGCTCGAGCACCCTTCGTTGTCGCACATAATATTCCAGCTGGCATCGGCGCTCGATGTGCGCGGCCATTTCTCGGACGGGCCCGAATGCGACTGATGATTTTTAGGCATAATACAAATTTATAGATATCGTATAATAAGTATAAAATTGTTACACTTACACATTGCTAATTCTTATTACAGTTTGGTAACTTTTCATTCGGAAATTTTAAAAGAAATTACTTTTGGAATCTTTTTTTGTCAATATAATCTTCATATGTATATGTACGTATATAGTATATACGTTATACGTACATAGATATATGTACATATATGCATGTATATCCGAAGCAGATTATTGCTACCGATAAGATTAAGAAAAAGATTTGCATATTGTACAACTATTTCTTTTGTTCTCATTCCAATAAGTATTACTTACACTGAATACAAGTTATAGTATATACAAAAGGCTATGAAATAATTAAACGCAATAAGAAATAATCCGATTATATACAAAATATAGTGTATAAATGGAATATATATACATATACTTATAGTTAAAATTAAAGCTGAGCTTCGAAAAAGATGTCATGCGATAATTTTGCCATAAATCAGCAATTCAATCAGCTACAACAACAACAACAACAACAACAACAACAACAACAACAACAACAATACTATCTAAATGACAGCTATTTAAAATGGTTAAGAAAAATTTTGCATAAAATAAAAGTTTGTAAGAATCTACAGAATGTTCCAATTAAAAAAATGTTCACTGCCGAATAATGCAGAAAATTTTCTATCAAGCGGGTAATTTTTTCACTAATCCTGATAACTTTTGATTAAACGACTAAACGAATATTTTTGAGGGAGGCTTATGTTAATTAAATTTGCTTAAATTGTATATTTTAATAAAAAATTTAATATAAAACACTGTATGTATATTAAAATCGTTTTCTTTATAACTCCTACAAATCGCTAATAAGAAGCTGAAACAATTCCCCCAAAAAAATCCAAACAAAACTAACTGAAAACTATTAAAATATTTTTTCTTCTTTTACTGCATTAATAAAAACAAGTAATATTTAAAATTACAAGAATTTATATAACACATACGAATATTTTTTACTCTGTATCAAGATATTGGTTTATCCTGAGGCTCGACGATATTTCAGATATACTCATTTTGTAACATATAATATTTTTTCGGACAAATTTTACATATACTATAAAACTAGCAAAAAAAGTGGAATTACGAATTCCGAACATTACAATACTTTTGTATATCATAAAATACCACAAAAAATATTACAAAGCAAAAGGAAGGCATTAATACATCACAGAGAGAACACTGTAGAAAATCATGTCATAGGAAACATTTTGGGGAAAATCGTATAAAATCGGCATCGTATTCGATTAAATAGTATAAAATACTGTAGCCAGAAGGCTTAATAGGAAAAAATTAAGAGATGGTTAAAGAGAGAGGGAGCGGGAGAGTTAGATAAATACGTAAATATGTAATGGAATAATAGTAATAATAATAATTTTCTTTCGTTTCTTACTTTGGTACCGGTTCTCTTTTCTGCCCTATTTTAATTTTAATAGAAAAATTAATGATTGCAATACTTATGTATTTCTATAATAATTATATATATATATATATATATCGCTTTAACAATGCCATTATTTGTATACAAGAATTTATAAAAAAGTGAATGAAATATATACATTATAAATAATAAAAAGAAAATTGCATTTTTATTGTTATACACATATTATTTTCAATACTGCTATGGGTAAGAAGCATAAGTTGGATCAATACTTTAATAATTCTTCTTTTATGGGTTTTAGAACGAATTTTCATCATCGTTTGTCAAGTTTAGTTGGGGGACAAACCGGTTTCGGTAATATGCACAGTGTGTTTTTGTTCGTTCTTAACGCTAAAACCTTCCACATCTACGTCAGTATCAGAATCGTATTGCCATAATTCAATGGCAGTATTAAAAGAAAACCTTTTTTAACATTTATTATTATATTTATCATGTATGTATAAATATGTATGGGATATGAATTAATTTCTTACGAGATAGAGTAAAAAAATTTTAGTACATATTTTGTATTCAATATGTACTCATATAAGGAATCGATTAATCGATTTTCTTGTAGTCCATTTTCAAGTCCACAAGTAATAATAAGTCTCTGCAACCCTGTGTTGAAAATCTAATGTCAAACAAACTGTTGGTTTATTTGCCTCTGACTTTAGTTTTGTTGTTTTGTTGTTTTGTTGCCAGTATTTCTTGCTTACCTTGCTTTGGTTTGTTGTTTTTTGGCCACAAAACCGTAGTGAAAGCGTATAAAATGTGTGTTTTGACGTGGCAAGCAAAAGGGCTTTCTGCTTTGTATTTAATATATTTGCTTCCAATTCTTATCGATGAAATAGTTGGACAAGAAGTGCATAAGCCATGGTATGAAAATTTGCCTGCGGTGGCGATGGATTACAAGGTGCATATTGATGCCGGCAAGGAGGATTGCTACTACCAGTACGTTCAGGCGGGTGCCACTTTTTATGTGTCATTTAGTGTAAGTAACCGAGAGAACAGCTTGTGTAACGAACCGCCATAGGATTTGAACAGTTGAATATTTTAAAATATTACAAAAACTTTTACAGGTGGTTCGAGGTGGCGACGGTATGGCTGGTTTTGCTGTGCGTAATCCAGCTGGACAAGTTGTGAAGCCCTACGTGTGGCAGGCAACCACAGAATATTCAGATCAAGTATCACCTGGCGGCTATTATTCAGTGTGCGTCGATAACCAGTTCTCGCGGTTCGCTGCAAAATTGGTCAGCATTTACATAACAGTAGTGAAATATGATGCTTGGGACAAATACGCCAAGGAAATCGAGGAACTACAGCTGAATATGCAAAACTTTACAGTAAGTATAACATGAAATGTAAACTATTGTAAAGAAAAATAGACATGATAATATACAAAACATTTCAATAAAATCAAAGTAATTTCATGCTTCGTTATCAGTTACAATTTTTAATGAAAAATTTCGACTCGTGAATTTATAAAGCACAATTTACATAATATTTTAATTTTTCCAATAGACTACAATCGGTACAGTGGAGCGAAATATCAATGATATGCTGTCTTATCAATCGTACAGTAGAAATCGAGAATCCCGAGATTATGCATTGCTGGTCGATAATAATTCCTACATTCAAACATTCTCTCTCAGCCAAATTATAGTCATCTTAATTACATGCTCCGTACAAGTAAGTAAAAGTAAAAATAAAATATTCATAAACTTTATTGAAAAATCCATTTGCTCTAGGTGTTTTTCGTAAGGAAACTTTTCGATGTTAAAACGTCATCAAGGAGCCGCATATAATATCGTCTGCAATAATCGACTTCTTCATATTCCAATCGTAAATCTTCTATTAAACAAACCGCTATGAAGCGCAACAGACTAGAATACATGAAACATTCTGTGACTACTGAAAATATATCCATTTCGTTCCATTCTTCTTTTAAAGTATAAAAAATCAATTGTTCAAATACAATCGATACTTGTTTAATATATTGCAAATTTTTTCTTATAAAATATTTATATGAAACTATTTATAGGCAATAAATTTTTTTGGCATTTCCATTCGAAAAATTAGTCTTAAAAATTATATTCCTAAATATAGAAGATAAAATAGAATATGCTCAAATTCTTATACATATACACTTTGAAGTTTACCGGTACGGATAGTACAAAATTATATATAAACCATTTACCATTAACCATTTAATTACTTCATTTTCCTTGTAAAGTAGTGTGTCGTATCTTTCAAAAGGAGATAAAATCGAATAATAGGAAATAAAATTCTATTTTCTTAAAATTAAATAAAAAAAAAAAAATATGTTTTCATTCTCACATTAAGGTGAGAATGAGGTGGTGCATTTATAAAATTAAATATATTTTAAATTTTAGTTTTAGTTGAATTAGTTCGATATCAAGTGTTATATTTTTATAGAAATTTATTTTTATATTAGACTTTTGTGGATAAAAACAAAAACTAAGAGAAATTGATATTTTTCACTATTAACACAAGTCTAGCCTACTTTGTATTTATTATGCTAGTTTTATGCAAGCTCCAAATGTTTATTTGAACCTATTTCCGTTTCTGACAAAGTTGGTAGGTACTTTGCGCAGAAGTATGATGCGCAGTACTACTACTGCGCTCATTAAAATGCACCCAGTGTAAGCACAGTGTAAACCATGTAGTACCGTACAGTACTGCAAAGTGTACAGTACCAAAAAAAAAGTATGAATGTTTTACTGGGGCTGCACAAGCCTGCAGCAATTTTTGCAAATTTTGTCCGAATTCTGCGCATCCAACACAAACAACTCAAGCCTGGCAACAAATTCTTGCCCAATTTGTATATTACTTATGCCCAACTAGGCATACATACATATGAATAGAGAAGTGCCAAACTGCACGCACCAAAGCATGCCAAGCCTTGAACCTGAAACATAGTTCAGGCGCAAACCAAAAGAGGTGAAAACCAATGTATGTAATAACCCGCGAGTTAAAGTGTTTATTTCTTGAGTTTAGTTTGAGTTTTCTTGAGTTTTTTTGAGTTTTCTTGGGTTTAATGTGATATTTGTGATATACATATATACATATATGGTATATATGGTTCTATAACCATTATAGAGGTTGCAAATAAATTTACAAAGAAAACTGCAAAGAATTAAAATTTTTTTTAAAACTTCCGAACTTTTTCAGAGAACACGCGCGTATTTAAAATAAGGCTCTTTGGATCTATTGAATTTTTGGGCATTTGCGACCAACTTTTTTCTGCGTGTATGTACGTAACTTGTTCTTGTGGAGGAGCTTAAGGGCAATAAATCATCTATAAACAATAGTGGCACATACTCGAAAAGATATGTTAATTTATATGTATATTTGTAAAATATCATAATGCAATCACAGCCGTCAGCGAGAGAATTTAATGCTGAAAATGGATAGAGAGTGTATTGCCATAAACAATTAATGTGTATGTGAGTATGTCTTAGCGATGCATAATTAATTCATTTTGTAGTTTCGTTTTTGTGTTAATTATATGTGTGCTGTCCTTTTGCCATCTTGCGATATATTACAAAAGCATTTCGAACAACTTTTTTAACAAGAAAGCGCAATGTTTGCAATTAGTAAAATATGTCTGTGCATTTGTGTCTGAGGATATCTTTTGTGTGTATGCGTGCGTGCGTGTTCATTAAAAAAAAAATTTGTTTGAGTTTCTACCGTTTATGCTGGGCTTATCTTTAGCAAAAGAACGCATACGAAAGCATCTTTTGAAATTGTTCTGTAAGACGCATTTACTAAATAGGTTTCACACACGCACACGCACACGCTTGTACAGTCAACATTCATTCACAATTCTTATATGAAATGATAAGAAATAAAAAGTTTCCTCTTCTTCTTCTTCGCAGAATGTTCAACATCGCCGTCTTGTAACGCAATGCATTGTTTAAGAGATGCTATGAATGTGTGTGTATAATTATGTGCTTTCGGATGTGTATTCGTGTGTGTGCTTCAGTGTGGGTGGATGCGAAATGTACCTTTAGTATGTTGTGTGGGCCGCCATTGTTAAAATTTCTTGGCAGGAGATATTTTCGTGTTTCGTGTGCGCTTGGTCGTGTATCCATCCGGGTGCTTTTTGTTTGTGGGTTCGTCGTACGCATTTCCGAAGTGTTCGTGTTATTTTTTTTCTTGATTTCTTTGCACAGTGGCATAAGGTGGTAAGTTATGTAATCAAAAAGTGAGGTATGTTCTTTAGAGTTTGCGTACCGCATGCCCATTTGTCGTCGTCGTTTCTGAAAAGTCACTTTTTGCCAGAATTCGTATTCACAAGCTCACTTGTTCTAAAAGTGACTTGGTTTAAATTACGCTCACTTCAGTTGCAATGTGCCCAGGAGGTTTGTGTACTAGATAAAATTGTCAGTGCTAGTAGTACGTAAATTGCTGTGGCACGATGAGGTGACTTTGAGGTGACTAAAAGCTATTCACAAGCACGACAACAGACGTCAAAACGTCTATTTTAAGACGACAGCAGACGTCAAAAAGTCTATTTTAATTAACGACAGTAATTTAGGTGTCGTTCGTGCTAAAAAGACAGCGTTGTGCTTGTGAATAGAAAAGAACGACAAACGGCTGTTTTTGACGACGACGACGACGGGTAAAAGTAAGCTTGTGAATAAGCGTGTTAGATTCCTTTAGATTTTTTTCGATTCCTGAACCGGAAGGAATCCTTTCCGATTCTTTAGACAAAACATTGTTGCCTTCTTCCCAGCATACTGAGAAAGTGTTCAATATTTTCTTCAACATTTTAATAATCATTCGAGCATTTCCGACCACTGTGCTTCAGTGTATCAGATAGAGAACATCTCTTCGCAACATGTAGAAAATCTTGCGATGGTGAATAAAAACAACAACGCATGCTGTAGCAGCAACAACAACGACATACCGATAAATAAACTGCGTAGCTCCGCCCCGAAGATTACAAAAGCAGCAGCAGGAGGAGCAGCAGCAGCAGCAGCAGCAGTAACAACAGCAACAACAGCAGTGGCCGCTGAACAGCGAGCGGTGCCAACAATTAATGTAAATTGTAAACAGATTTCACCGAGCGCATGCGCTTGAGTTTGCAATCAAAAACCTTAGAAAACACACTCTGTCCAGATTCGTCGAGGGTGAGACAGCGATAGTCATCCGCATCCTCGCAAAGAATGACAACAACAACAACAACAACAACAACAATGTGGATGTAGCCGTAGTCGTAGCCGTAACAGCAACGCCCGTGGTTTTCTGTTGTTGATTATCTCTACTGTCGCATGTTGTTGCTGGAGAGGGTAGGTGTTGTTGTTGCTGCACTGTGGGAGGAGAACTCATAGACCACAAAATTGCACCAGGCACCACCGGAGAAGCCAGCCATCTTCATGCTTTTTTTTGGCACTAGAGATGACGGCCTGTAGAAAGGGATGATCTTTGGATTGTTGTTGAAGAAAAAGAAGAACAACAAGTCTTGCCTTGTTTGAGCGAAGCATGACCAAGTTATGGCAGAGGTTTTTAAATATAAAAATTTTAGAAAAAAATTTTGAAGCAACAACGAAAAGAACAACAACGAACAGCAAGCATTTGGCCACACTCAAAAAGAGTTGCTTCTTGTGGTTGATTGTCTCAAGCAACCGCAGAAGGTTCCTTTGCCGGTCGCATTAAGACAACAACGACGAAGCAACAACGTCGTTAACGTTGTCGTTATTGCTGTTGCCGTTGTTGCTGCTGCTGCAGACGCTGTCGCTGTAGTTATTGCCAGCAGAAGAAGAAGATAATCGTTAAAGCTTTCAAGTTGAATTTCAACTGAAGCTCCCAACGGTTTGGTAGCGCTACACCATCTCCCATCTCCCGTCCCACATTCCACCACCCATTTCTTCTTCTCCTCCTTCTCTTACTTCTTCATTAAAATCAGTATTTCATTCGTATATATGTACGTAGTAGCAACAACTAGGCAGCGAAGTCTTGTTGCGCGGCTGACAGTAAACCGAGCCCGATGGTCGGTCACTGATTTTTAATCAAATTTTCAACGTATCACGGTCTGGACTGTGCAGAGCAGCCGCCTGCCTGCAGAGAGCGCGCGCGAAAATTATGGAAAAAAAATCCGAAAACACCAACATGTCGGCGGACAGAATAGAACATGTCGCTACTTCGGCGCTTGTTGCTTCAACGGTCACTACTAGTCGTGTGACTTCCTCATCGAACCATTACTAACGGAAGTTGTTGTGGCGCGTAACACATACCTACGAACGTACAAAAATCAAAAAAAAAAATACCGCAAAAACAAAAACAAAAAAAAGGATTAAAAAAAATGACAAAACAAAAATACATAGAATCAATTTCTATTGATTCAATTTAAGAAAACTTATTAACTCTAAAATGCTATAGAAGATCTTTACAAAAAAAAGTAATAATGTATGCGTTTTAATACACTTTAAAAAAATACTCGTAGTAAATGTTTTAGATTCTGTGTTTTTGTGCTGAGTCTTCGTGCTTAACGTCGACGGTAAGAGCGCGTGGTGTACTTAAGATACTTCCGGTTAAAAGTATCTTCAGAAGCGGATACTTTACGTGATATTACAATTTAGCTGGATGAACTCACATTTATGATATTTTAGTTATTCATCATTCCGTCGGTAAAGATTTGGCAAGTCTGGATATATCAAGGTATAATTCAGTCGGGAAATTGAGGTATGTATAAGAGGAAGAGAAAGAGGAAGAGGAAGAAGTAGACGAAGAAGAAATAAATCAAACAAAAATAATAATACAAAGCGTAATACAGCAGCATTATAGTATCGTATTAAATTATAAGTTTAAAAACAAATCGGAGTAAAAAATAATTATTTCAAAATATATAATAAATTTATAGTTAATATAATAAAAAACAAAATAATAAAGAATAATTGTAAAAATAATAAAAAAAAAAAAAAAAATTTTAAGTTAAATAAATACGATCGTATCTGCCTTAATTTCCAAATTTAAATAAGAAGAAATTTAAATATATAATTAAAAACTTATTTAAATAAAAAAAAACTTTAAATATTAAAAAAGTATACTAAGTATTAAAGTATTAAAAAGTATTATTTATAAGTAATAAAAAAAAGTATTAAAACAAACTAATGAAAATACAGTATAATATACGAACAAATTTTAATAAAAAATTACATACATATATTTCAACCCAAAATATCATTATCATAAATCTCCAGTGAAGTATAGACACTGTCATAATATCATAAAATATCATATTAAATTGAATTGAATTAGTGTAGCAACAATAGTTATAATAATATATTCGATAAAAATACCAATACATATACATATTTTTAAAATGTATTATTAATAATATTAAAACAATAAAATAATCGTAAATCGAAACATAGAATATGTAAAAAAAGCTATAAAATATGTAATAAAAAAAATTTTGAAAGCTGTTAAAAATGCTTAAAAAGTTGTTTAAATGTAAATAGAAATTTAAAGTGGAAAAGAGACTCAAATTGTAAAAAAAGCAACGAATTTAAATTTGAAAAATTTGCTAATTTTCTTATATACGATAACATATAAACCATTTTATTATTCAATAACAATAACAATAACAATAACCTTTAGCAACAAAAGTAAATCCATCTAAAATGTAAACTACTCGCGTTTAGACCATATTGGTTTTTTAACACCGTCTAGTTTTTGAGATATCCGCGAAATAATTAAAAAAAAAAAACAACAGTTGACGTAATGGGTTTTTGGTGCTCTAAAAGCTGATTTGCTGTTTTCAGCTAAAAGTATTAAATCTTAAAAACATGATTTATATCTTGAGATATATATCTTCTAGCAATTAAAACGATTTTAAGGGATGAAAGGATCGAAAGGAACAGATAATCATAGAACAAAAAAATTTAATTTCTTCGCTGACGTGTTTTTGCAATTGGGCCAAACTAATTCACTAATTCACTATCACTAATTTTTACAGAAATGCTTTAAAAAAATTATAGACCTAGATATAGAGATAGACGGTTACGGTTTTACCCAAGTCCGGCGGTAAGTCCCAAAATAACACGGTTTTGTGGATGTCTGGAAAACTAGAAATGAAAAAAACCACACAAACTATTATCATTTAATTGAATGATTGTAATCTGATAATTTATTATATGATATATGATAATTTTAATATCATAATATGTAATATGATAATTTTATTTATTGATAATTAATAAAAATAATATTATAATAGTGTACAGTTTATACAAATAGCACTGAGATTTTCAATTATTATATTAAAACGCCTTTCATGAAGAGAATTGAGGAATAAAATATGCTTTTCTCGTTATTTGTGGTTTTTGGTCTTCGGCAATGCTCACGCTTCCTTTCTCTCTTTATTACTTTCGTATTCGTTAAATACTTTACGGTAAATAATGATTATTAACGACATTATCTTAGAGTTAAAATAAAAAAGAAACTATTAATGAAATTTTTAAGGAGAAAATAAACTATGTATTTTACTTTATTTTAATAATTATTATTAAGCCTCGCAAGTTCAGTATTTACCCACGTAATTTTTTTAACAATTATTTCCTCGAATTTCCTCGAAATTTTATTAAATTATTTCCTCGAAGTTTTGTGAACAATTTTTTTCTCCTCTTTCTTTAAATTTTTAAAATTTTTTTTTAAACTTTCACCATGCCGCGTCTTGTTTAAGTTGAAGCCAATCCAGTTTCCGCCGGAGATGTCTCATAATCAGTGCCTTTTTCGTGCTCAGTTAAACTGTGCATTTAAAAAAATTTAATTAGAATAGAAGCAGAACAAATTTGATTGAGGCTCTATTTGTTTTTGTTTTTTTTTTTATTTTTGTAAATAACAATAGACACAGCATTAACGCTAAACATTATTAGATACATATGTATAGTTTTTATGTATGTATGTGTAGGAAAAATTATAAAAAAAAATCCCTTTGCTTACTGACAACGGATGTTATTAATTAAGGAGACCTTGTTGGTCGTTGTTGATGATAAAAACATAATTTTAATTTTTCTTTAGTCCGAAAAAGCCTGTGAAAGCTTTCAGAACGTTGACGGTAGTGAAAAATATCGCACAAAAAATACAAAAACAATCAAAAAGTAATACGAAGATGCAAAAAAAAAAAATAAAAATAATATTTGTAATAATGTAATATAATAAAATATAATAAAACAAAAAAAAATTAATAATGAAATAAAAAGAAATAAGAAATATTGGTTTAAACAAAGTTTAAAAAACAAAGTTTGGTGCAAAATAATGCAAAAAATAAAAGAAAACGCAAACATAAAATGAAAGAAATTGAAGATTGAATATTAAAAAAAAATTATAAAAAACTAAAAATAAGAAATCGCTGCCATCGTGTCTTCCAATTACTAACTCACTCCGGTGCTCTCCGCCTTTACTCCTTCTACCACTTCAATTTTCAACCCTTACCCTATATATGACTCTTTCTCTCTCTCTCTCTCTCTCTCCCCACGACTATGTATGTAAATCTGATTACTTACAGGCGATTTGCGTTTCACTTTATTATTAATTAAATGTATAACTTCGTCTTTTAGCCATTAAACTTGGCCGAAAACAGATTTCTTTGTGCTCGTTATGCATTTCATTTCGTTGCACGCGCTAAGCCGTCCGCCTCGGACTTCCGTTTCCCGCGCCGCTACTCGCTGCCGTTTGCGGCGTTTGGTCGCTCGCTCCGGCCACCGATTGTTTGTTGCTCTTGTTAATGTCCTTAAAGCAGCATTCAATCAGATACGCATCAGGACCACCGGGACGTCGGCACTGGCACCGGCACCGGCACGGGCCTCAGCAACGCTATCGACTCTGAGCTATTCCTCAATGCGTTGAAGAATACGAGTACAAGCATCTCCTTCCGCCATCGAGTCATAAAACGGGCGTGTGTCAGCAGTTTTGTGTTATTTATTATATGATCTGATGATGTCTGATATGTTGTTGTTGTTGTTTGATTATAGTATTCCCGATTTCGCATGCAGAAGTTTTTGTTCTTTGCTTGTTGTTTTTATTATTGTTGCCATTGTTGCTATCATTTCATATCAAAGTAGCAGTGTTGGCATTAGCTGTTTGTGGGCGTTAGGTTAGCTACCCCGCCCTTCCCCGCCTATTCTTCACCGACACATTCACTCACTTTTTAGTATAGAAAGAGGAAGGAAGTAGAAAGGTTTTGCAATTCATCAAAATAAGCATAAGTAAACGTTTTTATTTTAGAAATCGCAAAGAAAAAAATCTTAGAAATACAAAAACAAATTTTGAAATTTAATTTTAAAGCGAAAATTATATTTTTAATATTAATTATTAAGCCTTAAAGAAGAAGGGAGGGCAGTTAAATATTTGTATAATCCGGACGTTGGGTTTTTCCGGACTATCGTTTTTTGTGCTCTCGATTTGTATGATTTTATGATAGTTTTTCCGTGCATTTTATTGAATAAATCTTTGGAGAATGTTTGAGAATTCAATTAAAAATCTTTAAAAAATTCGTGAATGTTACTTTAAAAGATCTTTTAAATATATTATTCTCTGGAAGATAAATTGCCGTTAATTTGATTCGACAATTTCTGGATTGTAGCGAATAATCATGGTCTAATAAATACCTTACAATTCAGCAATTTTATCATCAATTTGATCAATTTGAAATTGACAAATCGCTGTAAGAATTTTGAACATTCTCTAAAAGTTAATTACGAGATTAATTATTATACTACGAGTATTATCATAGAAATACTATCGGTCTTATTCAACGAATTGGTCTTTATTGAATATTTTCCATAATTATCTAAGTAATATTTTATATTCTAATAGTTCACGCTTTTTTTGGCTATTTTCCCATTTTTTGTATTCACTAAAATATTCTAGAATATTTAACACTTCATCACTTCTTTTTCTCCTTCTCTGTGTCTCTTTCTCTCACTCTCTTTGTTTGAATTTTGTTGTTCAGTTGTTTCTCTTTTCTTTTATTAATGTTCTGGCATAATTTGCCTAATTTTTGTTTTTTATGCAATTTTATTATTTTTCGCCACAAATTTTTGGTCTTTATAGAACCTTCTTTTGAACTCGAAAGAAAACTTGTCTACTTCTTGTCGCCTCTTTTTTCCTCTCCTTCTCTCTTTGTCCCAAATTTGCTCTCTTGTCTTCTGCAAAAAAGTTCTCTCTCTTAGATTAATTGTTGAATACTAATCTTTGTTTTTGAATTCGGTTTTGTTTCTGACAATCTTAACACCAACGAATATTTCTGAATTATCATCAACTCAACAGTCATCACGATCATCATCATTATCATCATCAATACATACACTCACTATTGACTTCTGGTAGGCTAAATTTTTTAAGCTAATTTCGTCAATGCCAATGCTGTTGTACATTGAGAGCAGTTTATTTATCGTACAAAAGAGTGCAAATTTGAGACAAGTACAAACGGGGATAATTTATGCATGGGTTTTATATAGACTGGATTTGCAAGGGCTGGAAATCCACAAATAATACAGTTTTCGTTTGATTTTTTGGCTCTAAATGCAGATGCCGTGTTGCCAGCGTATGAATTTCTACGCAAAGTGACTCTCTGAGGAATGGTTAAGGCATAAATTTAGAAGCATAAATCAAAGAGTTTCACTTCCGATCGTGATGATGATGGGGATGATGATGCGAATGACGATGACGATGAGGATGAGGCGGACGATGATGACGAAGAAGAGAGGGCTAATTTAAATACGAATATTCATGCAACAATGAAGGCAAACACAGCCACGCACAGACACAAACACACAGAGATACACTTAATTGTACCGACAATACGCATTCACACACACAAACACATACACTCGTACTCGACGTACACGTCCCTGGATAAACGAAGCGCACACCATCGTACTGAAATTGTCCAATTTTACTGGAAATGCTTGAAATTTTTGCACTTTTTTGACTCGTTGCAAGGTTTACGCTCGAATAGACCGAAGAGGCATCAAGGAGGAGGAGGAGGAGGAGGAAGGCGCTGGTGGGAAGGGGGCGCGGTTGGCAGGTGGGTGGTAGGGTGCCTGGGAAAACCCGGAGTGCGTGGCTCCGATTCATTCATGCATCGTGCTGCCAGGCAGTACGTTTTCCGAGGCGGCAGGTCATTTTCGCTGCTCACAAAAACAACAACAACAACAACAACAACACTGCAACAACGCATTGCATAATTTTCATTTCTGGCAGAAATGAAACTTAAATTATATGAACATAAATTATGTCGAGTGATAATTATATAGTCATCGAAAGGCATACTATCCAACATAATGGATAATGGAAAATTCATGGAAAATCCCATGAACGACGAACGTTACGGTTAAAATGTGCGAATATACATAAATTTAATGTATGTATATAAAATATTCGCAATTTAAAAACGTACTACGTGCTATCAAATGATAATTGGCGCGGGCATGAGGTGAGGGCCATGCTATGATGGCGTCTGTTAACGCTTCCAAACATTTTAATAACGCTTTAAATACGATTTTAGTATTGTATACTTTAAAGACTTTCTTTGTCTTTCTCTCTCTCTCTCTCTCTCTCTTTTAGAGTCAAGTGGACACCTGGCCTCCTGCTCGATAGCCCAGGCCCCTCCACCTACACTGTTCCTGCCCTGCCGCCCGCCGCGCCCGCAGCCAGCGCCGTCAGCTTCGGCAATATGTACGAGAACTCTTGCTCCTACCAGACGGCGCTCGATCTGAAGCGCGTCTCACCGCCGGTGCTGACGCAGGTGAAGACGGAGGAATGCCTGACGCTGGGCCAGTGTTCGCCCGATTGGACTTCGTATCGTTTCCATCAATCCACCTTCGAGCAGCTGAAGCAAAGTGTGGAGAAGGCGAAGGCGGCGCTGCAGGATCGTAGCACATTTTTCGGTGCATCCAGTGCGTTCAGGTGACACCTCTGCCTGCAAATCCTCCAAATCGGCTAGATGTACCTACTCGCATTACTTTCTCTTTTGCAGTGACATTTACTCGACGCAGCGTCTGAGCGATACACTGGAGTCGACGCTGCCCAATGCGCAGGCCAGCAGCAACGGCAGCAACGGCTGCATTGGCATTGCGGTGCATAATCCGGTCTCCGCGGTGGTCAGCTCGCCGGGACTTGCCGTGTTGAACGGCAATTGCATTACGACGGTGGCCGCGGCCACCACAGGACAGCGCTACCGTTTGGATGCTCTGCAGCCGGCGAACTGCTCGCCCGTAACGCAGCACGGCGGCGGCGTTATCACTTCAAGTGCGCCGCCGCCGCTGACGCCCGGTGCACCGTTGGACAGTTCCAGTGTAGAGACGAAGCCACGAATAGGTTGGTCAAATAATGATGATATTCTTACAAATTTTTAAAGAACTTACATAAATTATCTTCTACGGAGAGAACGTTAGAAAGCATAGAAGAACACGAAAAAGTGACTTTGAAAGAAAAAAAAAAAGAAGAAGCAGGTCTCTTTTCTACCGGTAGCGTTTAAAACCGTCGACAACTTTTTTCGGCTAAAGAAATTTGGCCACATATGTTTCTAGCAACAACAAAAATCAGCAGCAAAAACCGTTACGTGACGTCGTGACGGTTAAATAATTTTTTTTTAATTTTTTTTTTTGTTTGTTTTTATTTAGATATTGAGTTCATTTTGCCAAAATTAATTGGGAGGGCGGCAAAAGGGGGAGGTTAATCGGTACATCGGTAAGAATATTAGCATACTTAAACGAACAGAAAATTGGAACAACTAAACCAAAAAAAAAAAACACCAAAATCAACAAACAAACAAATAAAAAACCAAAGGCTTTCAGAGAGGACGGAACGAAAGGCCCGAAAAAGGTGGCCAACCACCACGCGGTTAACCGTTTCGGGCGGAGAACCACAACGCCAAAACGGTCAACCGCCCAAAAGCCGGATTTATCAATTTAACCCGACCGTTGGCCAAAGAATTTCAGCCATGACCATCTGTGTCTTGATCCGCCCACCATCGCCCCTTTCAGCATTCAGCGTTCAGCCTTCAAATGGCCGATGTGGCTTCTAAAAATCAAACAAGGCCGGACGATCTATGCTACAATATTTGCTTGTTGGCCAAAAAATTTTGCAATATTTTTCTACATTGTTTTTTTGGCTCGGTTTTCTTTCCTTGCGGTTTTTTTTTTGTTTCTGGACAAACGAAATATGTTAAGTGATTTCATGTTTTTTGTTGTCATGTTCTTCTACTACACTTCTTCCCTTCTTCTACTTCCTCTTCTTCTTCTTCTTCTTCGTCTTGTGCTTGGCCTGTTCATTTCTGGTTGCTTGCAACGACCTTCCTTTACAGACTTCGGAAAATTGATATGTCAAAGTATGCCTGCCGGTCCGGTCGGTCACTGGCGGAGTGTCCATAAGTTAAGGTTGCGTGTTAACTTCGTATTTGTTATGATGCACAACATTATTTTTGCCGGATTTCAGATTTCATTATTATTTTTAGTTGTTATAAATTTTCCTAAAAAGGTTAAGTCGGTCGTTCCGTTTTTCTATTCTTGGCGTAATTGAATCATCAAGAAGATTAATACAAAACGCTTATTTATTAAAAGAATTACGTGAGGACAAGATTTTTTTACTTAACCTATTTTTAAAGGTACCAGAACCTTGGGTTCCACTGAACATTTCTTAACAACTTTTCGAAAGACTATTACATATAATAAAAATCTTAAACAAAACTTTAATAAATCACAATTATAATAAGAAATCTGAAAACTAATGATTTCACATAGCTCTTTTGTGGTTTATATCCCTTCCTGTCTACTGAAGAAGTCAGAGTGATCATAGTGATAACTAACACGCTTCTAAACAAGCTCACTTTTACCCGTCATCGTCGTCTTCTAAAAACTCTCTTTTTAGCACGACGAGACGATACCTAAATTGCTGTCGTCATAAAATAGACGTTTTGACGTCTGCTCTCGTCTGCTTGTGAATAGCTTTTAGTCACCTCAAAGTCACCTAGTCGTGCCACTGCAATTTACGTACTACTAGCACTGAACATTTTATCTAGTACACAAACCTCCTGGGCACATTGCAACTGAAGTGAGCGTAATTTAAGCCAAGTCACTTTTAGAACAAGTGAGCTTGTGCACACGAATTCTGCCAAAAAGTGACTTTTCAGAGACGACGACGACGACAAGTGCCGCGGTGAGCCTGTCAGAGAATAAGCGTGCAAATCATTTTCGTCAAGCCTTTATCCTGGTTTTATTTTCCATCCTACTGAACTCATTATCATTTTGCAAGTCATTCTTTACAAAAGTCATTATTATTATGTAAAATTATGCAGCAATTTAGTGACAAAAAAAAAAAACCAAAGAAGAAAGACAAATATCTCCCGCTTGAGAAATCACTGAACAAAAATGTGCACCAGTCAAAAGTTCTGTGGCATGATATCACTCCATTACTTTCTTCTCTTCATGCTCTCTCTCTCTCTCTCTCTCTCTCTCTCTATGTTCTCTGTGTATTTAATAATCTCTATATTCTTATCCTTCAGAAGAAACGCAACGATTTGTGACGCATAATAAATTCCTTGCGAAAAAGTTCTCGTGAAGACAATAAATAATAAAAGAATCCTTTGAGCGTAAGGTACAACTGGTACGCCTTCATGGGTTTCGGGTTGTTAACTTGGTTTTTATGTTGAGCTTAAGCAGAAGAAGAGTCTTCTGAGTATTATTTTCGTATTTCAGGCGAAAATACGACTGAGTAAAGAAGCAGAAAAGCATAAAAATGAAAGAGGTTTTATGCGAAGAGAGGAAGTCTGTAGTTATCGCTGTAGTCACCAGGAATGACATCAAATGGTCAAAATAGTCGAAGGAGGAGGCGGTGGGCGGTGGGCGGTGTGGGTGGTTGGAAGATAAAAAGATGAAGAAGCTGCCATAATAAGAGTGCCGTCCGCAGAGCTTAGAAATGAATGCATTTTAAGTTGAAAAGAATCTCTCATGCGTAACTCATTATTTCTTTGCTCGGCACTTTTTATACTTTCTTTTGTGGTAACATACAAACACACACACACACACAAAATAGAATTTATGAAAACATTTAAAGCTTCGCTTTACCTTAACGGATGTGAGTGTGGGTGTGTGTGTGCCTTGGCGTGCGCATGCAGTGACCCGCAACAATTACTCATACTTTTAAATGCATTCCATTCATTCATTCATTCAAATACATTCTCATACATCAGAATGTACTCGCATACAAATTCATTTGGGCCGTTTCGACTTAGTTCGGTCATTGTGCTTCATGTTGTTTAGAGCATGCCTTCAGGGTTTACTCTCATAATCCTTTTTGAGATTTCAAATTTTAATTGCACGCCATTTTCTTTTGATTGTAGCGTGGATAAGTTTAGAGATTTGTCAAAAAAGTACAATGACAGCAATTATACTTTATATAAGACAATGATATATAGAATATATATATGTAAATATGTAATGATGAAACGATGCGATTATGAAACGTTTATTTTCTGAATATATTTTTACTTTTCAAGTATTGCTAAAAAGTTATTGAGCTTTGAAGCAAAGTCAAAAGTTAGCCATGAACTTTTTAGAAGCCATGAAGATCTGCAGCCTGAAAAGTTGTCTGTATTAGAATTTTCTCAAGCAAAGAAGAGAGAGAAAGAGAGAAAGAGAGCAAGTTATATATAACTGGTTTTCTAATTACACTCAAGTCTCTTTTTACACGAGTTTTTTTTTAACGATTTTGATTTAACACGATTTATTTTAGAGGAGCTCAATAATTTAACACGATTATACCAGTTTAAAAAAATACTTCTTGTAAAATGAAATTTTTCGGGAATTATGTCCTCCTACAGTAAGACAAAAGATTATTTTACACAATTTTTTTTTACACGGACCGTATCTGTCGTGTAAAAATAGTCTTGAGTGTACATAAATATATATAAGGAACTCTTAATTTTTTCAAAATTATATTAAATTCAATTTTAGTCTATACAATAAATGCGTTATTAAGCTTTTGTAGCTTTTTTTTTAGGCGAAAGATGCAAGAGACTTTTCAGCTTCAAAACGTTAATGGCTTCATTAAAATGTTAAACACAAAAATACTTAGTACTTTTTTGGTTAAAATAATAACAATAATAATAAAAAGCGAAATAAAATGAAGAAATGTACAAAATTCAATAAAAAACGTGGTGGTGACCGATGCCTCTCTTCAAGCGATGCCACTCTTTTATTTTTTGAGTGAACAGTGATCGTCAATGATTATTAATGATTTCGTAAGCATTCGGGGCTTTTCTGAGATTAGTAAAAATAAATAAATAAATTATATATCATTCTGTACCATTGAGTTATCATAAGAGTGACTATAGTACACGCGTTACAATTCGCTACAAGTCACTCGCAGTATTTCCTTTCAGTACAATATTTGTGAACAGTTTTGTTCACAATCTCTTCATCTAACGTAGTAGCTGCATACACTCTACTACCCTTCTCCTTTTCGTCCTCCTCCTTCGCCTTCACCCTCTTCACCCAACGTCCTGCATTGATCCTAATCCCGTGTTTATAATCAACAAAGATTTACGCCAATTAAGCACTTCTCGGCAAGATTCTCAAGAGGCCGGGCTGAGCCGCCAATAGATGCCACCCCTTCAATTAAGCTACCCGTTGCCGCCGCCGCGCCGTGTCGTCGAAATGCATTGCGGCTGCGGTGCGTTACGCAGTTCCGGTCGGCTGCGGATGCGAACGTCGTTTCGTTGTGGTTCAACTGGCACTCATCGCGCTGCCAAACGGTCGGAGATCGTAAATCTTTGGTTGATTCCGTTGATGAGCATGATGATGATGACAACGACGATAATGCTACACTCATGCTAATGCGAAAATTGTCTCTTCTCTTTGACATTTTGCTTTTGCTGCGAAACGATGACGCTTGTAGTACGTTACGGCGAAGGAAGAATGGCAAAAAATGTGAGAATGTCGTCCATGAAAATTCTGCGAATTCGTTACTGAAATTGTTGCGTTGGTTCGTCTGGAGTGTATTCTGCATTGTATTTCTGGTCTGACGAATCGGGACGGGTGGCCTCAATTCGATTTAGTTCTTCATTGAGTTGTCAAAGATTTGTTCCGTTTATTCTACGTTCTCGATTTATTAGTACATTTATTGCGTTGGGAAAATTGTTTGTGGGTTGTGGGACTAAGTGTGGGTCTTGAGTGTTATTGATTAAAAAAAAAGAAGTAGTGTCTAATTTTAAAGTTTTTATTTATATTGTCTTTTTCTTAATATTGTAATTGATTTGTACTAACTTGACTTCAATCCTTTTTAGATAAATCAGCCGCAAATTGTCCGACAAGTACGAGTCATCAGAGCAGCGATAATCATAATCATCGCGGTACAATTAAATGCGTATCAGGTTGGTAAAAATCTATTTTCATTATTGTTTAAGGAAATTGACAATTAATTATACAAAATTAAGGCCAGTTTGGTCAATCCGTGTATATATAATTATTAATCTATGGATATTCAATAATTATTAATTATTTTATTATTAAATAAATATATAATTAACATAGTTTTTGGCCGCAAATAATAAAACTACGACAAACTCACCCTTAAAAATTTCAAAAATTCGAAAGCTCACAACAGTCAGCAGCTTTTTTACCCAAAATAAATCCGAGACAAGCACCTTTCTGCGTTTGCTGGCAGTTGATTTTTCACTCAGAGGTGGCGCCGCCATCGATTTTGCTTCTTCGGGGTGTTTCTTTTACCCTTAAGAAAGCGAGAAAGCTTTTTTATTTTTTATGTAGAAAATAAATATTTATATACAATATTTTGTACGTTTATATAACGGTTTAACTGAGAATACTATTTTTGAATAAAATAATTAAAAAAAATGGAAAAAGCTTAGAACCTTGAAAACAACTTATCCTTAAATGAAAAAAACATTGTTCTTCTTTTTCTTATTTAGTACTCATTTATTGAAGCTGTCTGAAAATCAGAATATATTACACTTTATATTATTTGACTTATAAATGCTTGAGTGTAACTAATCGGTGCTAATCCAGGCTCTATCTTCGAACTTCAATCAAAGGGAAGAGTCGCCGCTTAAGGGCCATCGTTTCAGTGAGAAAGTTGGGTAAACAATGTCAAGATTAGTAGCCGTGACTACTCCAACAACAACAACAATAACACCAACAATAGCTATAAAAAGGACAATAGTGTTGGTAGTGCTGATGATGATGATGATGATAGAACTCTTTAGGGCTCTTCAGCGTTAATCCTATTAAAACTTGTATCACACGCACGTACTTGACGCACGCTCATTTTCTCCTTCCCCTGCACCCCTGGATATAGCCGCTCTCTTAATTATACTCTTGCTATAGCCTTGATGAACCCTTGATGTGCAACAGTCGGTAGACTGTTGTCATCGTCATCATCATCATCATCGTTGTTAGTTCCGGGATTTCGAAACAGATACAAGTTGGATAGGATTTACTCTCTACACACTCTGAAGGCGCGCTTCATATTGTTTGATTTCGGACAATGAAGCCAATCGAAGGATCATAAAATGATCAAAAAGTTGGCGGCGAAAAAAAGCGTGAGAAAACTATTCGAATGTGAAGGACAATTAATAAAATACTTGAATGGGCAATAAATTTTCAGCATGGCACAGCAGGGAAGAGGGTGAGCAGGAGAGAGGGTGAGTAGGAGAGAGGGTGAGTTCAGAGAGTGGATAGAGAGGAAGTTTTTGTGGAAAAGTGTTGATTTTCAACAACGTCAAAATTTATTATTATATACAAAATTAAGATGAAATATACAGTTATTTTGTAGACAATTTCTAGAAGATAAAAGAAGGGCAGAAGAGCTATTCAGGAGAGAGATTTTTCTACAAGAATCATAGAAAAAATTAAAAAAAATACTAATTATTTTAAGCCCTTAAACTTAAGCTTTGTAAAAATAAAGCAAAGTCTTGCTAAAAACTTTGCTATTAAACTTTGTATAAATAAAGCTTTTAATTTAAAAAATACTGTAAATCCTATA
Source organism: Conops quadrifasciatus (assembly GCA_949752815.1). NCBI lineage: Eukaryota > Metazoa > Arthropoda > Insecta > Diptera > Conopidae > Conops > Conops quadrifasciatus. Next base: position 31,517,875 of record OX457079.1, on the reverse strand, counting down.
ATTAATTTCAAAATACTCAATAAATTACTCTCTCTCTCTCTCAATTTTAATTACTCTCTTTGGGTTTCACATAATTCCCGAATACTTACTAAAGTGAATGATAAACAGATTTCATTGAAATGGTTTTTCTCAAATTCTCTTTTGCCAGAGTCAGTGTGAATTAATGATTGCCTAAATTTTTATAACACTTTCCAGATTCTTCCCATCATCGATAATCCGCGACGGTATCGTCTGATGATTGATGATGATTTTGTGCGCCTCTCGACTATACGACGCGTCGTCCAAAGAGTACAAAAATTCATACCAAATTCATACCATCTCGCAGCGATCCGGAGAGATCTCAAGGGATGATGTTAAAATAATTTTGTGTTTTTAGTAGAGTGAAGGGAAGCGTAGTGTAGTGAGGGGTAGTGAAATGAAGTTTAGTAAGGAAAAGTGAAGGGAAGCCGGGTGAAGTGAAGCGCAGAGATTGAATGAGGCCAAGCATGAAAATATTTATCCAACAAGTAATGCTCGTATTAGTAGAAAATTTTATATGCAGTTAATCACCCTTGAAAATGTAGGTCTACTCTTGCTCTTCTATCTCTTCTTCTTCTTCTTCTGGTACTTGGTCTTTCTCTGCTTCTTTTTTATCTTTTGAAATGTGCGAAAATTTATTTATTTATGATAATGATAATAATGATAATAGTAAAGTCCTTTAGAGCCAGTTTATTTTTTGTGGTTCGACTTAAATATATGATAATTTTATTAATAAATGGGTAATAATTATATTTCCAGAGTTCCAAGAGATTTTCGTAGACCGAAAGAGAGTAATAAAGAGGTCGCCTTTAAGAGAGACTTCGACAGTATGTCTCGGTTACTTTAGTGACATTTTTAGAGAAAGTAGATTTTGAAATTCTTTCAAGATTTCTTTTTCTCTCTCTTTGTATGTTTTCTCTCTCTGTTTTGCTGAAATTTTTTCATGAGAATAATTCTTTGGAAGTCTGAGGTAAAGGTTTTCTTCATATTGGATGGTTTTGTAACTGCATAAAGATATCTCTTTTAGTCTTCTGAATGTATAACTCTGAAGTTGACTATTCGTCCCTTTCCCAGAAAAAGATAAAAATTCCCACAAAATCACATCTCTCTCTCTCTCTCTCTCTCTTTCTCTATGCACGTACGAAACAGCGGCAAATTGCACAATGCAGCAACGTAAAGCATCTTATTACGTACGTTCTCGGCATATTGTAAATGTCGTCCTGTCTCTCGAGTCTATGTAGACAATGAACGCAGTAATTGAGCAATTGATCCATGGCCAAAAGGGTGCAGGCCACACTCGAGCCACCAGCCCAATTACCGCCGCAGAACAGTTATCGGCCATAAAGTGAGCAATGTCAATATGTTTTTTGGTCATTGTCGCGTTTTCGTTGTCGTTGAGAACGAACTAACGATGAGGCCGCCGCCGCCGCCACGCGTTTATCTTCGGTGAAAGACCGAACCGTTCCATTTTTTCACACAACCGACTCGGTGGCGCAGTAAAAAAACATATTGTCAACCTCAAAGTCAAACCCACCCTAGCACTTAAAACCAATGACAACAAACAACAAACAGCAAATAAACAATTAACGGTGCGCGCTGGTGCGCTGCTACGGCACCAGGTTTAGCGTGCGGTGTACTCCGTGTACCCAAACGTCGCGACGGCGGCAGTGGCGGCGAGTGTGTGAAAATCTCGGTGAGCGTTCAAGAGAAACGACCGGAATGTCAAACGGTGCGCTTTGCCAACGCCGGTAGATGGTAGATGGTCGGCGGTTCACGTGTCAAGCGCTATAAATAATTGCTAGATGGCTGATCGCTTGGTCGGGCCGGCCCGGCCAGGCCAGTCGTTCGGTCGGTGTGGGTTAGTCGTTGGCTGCTCTCTTGTCATGTCTTTTTTTTTTCTCACTCTTCGATTGACTTTTTAACTTAGTAGCTCAACCCTCCCTCCCTCCGTGCCAACTCTTGCTCTACCTCTGCACTTCCCACGAGTCGCACCACTTGGCCGGACGTGGCGGCCAACTTTTAGGTACATTCGCATCTTCATTCTGCCCGCGCACGAGAGACAGTTTCAATATGTTTTTGCCTCGAAGTTTTTTGAAGTGGCACCATCGAAAAGCTTGATAGACGCACGCATAAATTCAATTCAGACAACTAAATTGTGCCAAATCGTTTGTTGGTCACCGGAGAGACCACCGGAGCGTTTGCTGCTTCTCCGGTGTTATTGGTCTGTCTGTCTGTCTGTCTGTGCTTTTATCCGGTTTGGTTCCGTTTTCGTTTGATCAGCACTAGGCAAAAACGGTCTTCTACTTTGCGGTTTGTGGGTCTCGGTGTACTCGTTGTACCTTCCAGAACTAACCATTTTCAAATCATAAATCCGCAAATGGTTAAAAGAGCTTAGAGCCTGTTGCTTCTTGGTCGCATACGGAAATAGTTTACGTATTTATTTATAGATTATTTTATACAATATATTTTATTTTTGCCACTTGATTATTGTCAATTTAAAATGAAAGAAAGTTATATATAACTGCCATATAACTGCCTGGTTTTTGTTTAACGAGATAATATTAATAATTCTTATGGTTTTGGCTATATCAAAATACCTTAAAATTTGTTTTAAGAATTATTATTATAATTAGAATTATAATTAGAATTATTTGTTTTAGAATTAAAGTACGAGAAATGTTCACGAAAGCAAAAATTGCATTTTCATTATTTTATCAGATTCTATCATTCTCCCTCAATATCACTTCATCGATCTCCTTCATCTTTATTTCTTCTAACATTAACGATCGTCATGAATAACGATCGTAACGAATGATGCTGCTACTACTTTGAGGGTCATGGTAAAGAGTGCGCCATCTTTTAGGTCGGTATGCGACTGTTTGGCCGCTTTCCAAGCGACGTGGACGGTCTGCCGGCAATATTCTTTGAGTTAATTGCACTTTCTACGGAAACAAATGCAAATCATCCTTGAAAATGCGCCGCAACATGGTTCCATGGAGCCAAAGTGCTGAGCGCGTTGACGATACGACACATGTGAGTTCTCGCTTAACACTTTCTCTTAGCGCTTCAACCAGTTCATTGGAACGTCTTGGGCGTTGATGAACGGCATGTGGACGATTTTCCACTGTCCCGTGCTTAACAACATTCGACACCAAACGACGAATAGTATTTCAAAAGACAGAGCTTCTTGGCCACGGTATTTTCGACGATAGACACGACTATTGTTAATGTACAGCATCACTATTTCGACGCGTGTTTTCGGTGTGAAGCGATTCACACACTGAACTGACGTTTCAAAAACATGCTTACTGAAGTCAATTGGTTGTTAAAGTTATGGAAAGTTAAAGTTATTTAATGTTTACATACCGATATAAAAGATGGCGCACCCGTTAGTAGCAGCATCATTACTACAGTTTTCATAATTTTCATAGTTAGTGCCGGTTTAGTGATCATGATTTTGTCGCTTTCATCATTATTAATACGTAATAATAATAATGTTCTTATAATGTTTCTCTACTTTTATTTTTAAATTTTTTATTAATCATTTTGATAAAGATCACTAAACCTATTACTATTACTATTTCCATTATAATCACAATTAAAATGACTATTAGTGATAGTTATTGTCTTACAAAGCTGACAATACGAAGGTCACAAAGTACGCTCATAACGATTTTCCTTTAAGACAAATCTCTAAGACATTTTTTACTCTTGCCATCACAATAATTTTCTCTTAAGCACCATCCTTAAAAACACCAACATTATCTGCCTCATCATTCTCATCATCATAATCATCATTATCATCTTCATCATCATAAAAACGCTTAATTCCCATCACATTGCTCTCCGGGTCTTCCTTCATCTTCATAAAATTTTTCACAGCTTCTGCACATCGCATGACGCCCGTTTCTGATGGCACGCGAATTAACACTCAGCGGGTGGTCCCCACATCGACCGGGGCGGGGGCTGAGACCGACGATGATGCGGCTGGGCCGTTCTGCTCATCAGCCCATTGCATGGTGCTACATAGTGCTTCATAATTGCAAAATCTCGACGCTATACTACCTTCCTTGCCTGACGCTCGAAGGGTGCATGCTCGGACGGGCGCACGGGCATTCTTGGCGCCGTATGTTTCATTTCGTTGAAATTTTATTTGCCTAAATTGAATTTAAAATGTTTTCATTTTGTTGTATTTCTTTTTTTTTCGTATTCGTTTATTTAAAAAAAAATTAAGAGCAAAAGCTCAAGTAAAAACAACACTGAAAAAAGGAATCCTGTGTGTGGGTGTGTGTGTGTATGTGTGTGTTTGTGTCTACTTGTTTGTTGATCCTTCCAAGTGTTAATTCTAAATATCGTTCGCTGTTGTACTTTTGCGATTTTGGCACCAGCGCGAATGTTATTTTTCGCGGCCTGACGCGTTTCGACATTGCTCGAAAATTAATTACAGTTCACGGTCTCGCGGGCAGACAGAATGGCGCGAAAAGTTATGAAAGAACAGCGAGGTTAAACAATAAAGGTACGCAAGTGCAAGGAAGTACACATAGGAACAAGTTATTTCTTTATGGTAATTTTCAGTCAATGAGGTTTAAAAAGGGTTTTTCAATATAAAGAAAGGGCTAGATATTTTTTAAAACACTTTGAGGAACAGTTAGAGAGATAAGAGTTAGAGAAATAAAGGTTATAAAGGATTTTTGATAATAAAACACTCAAAAAATGTAATATGTTGTTTCCATAAAACGGTTTTGCTTCGGTTTAACGCCAAACTGGTTTTTATCAGCGATAACCATTATAAAATCAATAAATCTTCTTTGAAATTGTTGTTTTAAGTTTAGCGCAAAACCAAAAAGATTTCAGGTTTTAGCAGGGCTTTCAACCCTGTTTCGAATTTCGAAAACTAAACGTCAAAGCCTCTCTTATCCCTTTCTGCACTTAATATGGTAGAAAGAGATAAATATTGTACACAAAAATATTCTATGAAAATTAACAAACAACAGCAACAACCATCAGGGGGCGCAAAACCCAGTAAAACCAAAAATAAAACCAGTTTTGTATGGAAACACTTGACAGTTGTCGATATTAGAAAGCCTAAACCGAAAAACCAAAGCCAAAACCATTTCATGGAAACACTATATAGGAACTATGGACTGGATTTAGCCTCTGTGTGAAGGAAGTTTACTCTATGTCTTTAATACGTATTATATAATTTTTGCTCCTTCTAAAATGCAAAAATTTGCTTTTATTGTAAATCTTAAATCACCTGGAAATCTCTTCTATTTACCGGTAATGATGACCGGTAAGACAAGAAGTAAATCAATAAATGAACGAATGAATGAATGAATGAATGAATGAATGACCGAATGAATGGGTGAATGATGTGTAGAGAATAAAGAAACTGCGCAATGAGTTACTTCAATTGTCTTCATTGTTGTAAGCATTACTCGCTTTAAAGCTTATCTTGTTGTAAATTAGTTTGAGGGCTGGTCTTCTGGCAACACCTTCTTCTAGCACTTATCCACCCTCCCCCCCTTTATCAATCGCATCGCTTTTGGGCGTTTTCGGTTAGTGGTTAGTTAGTCAAACTCTTGTTTGTCATTCTCTCGCTTTTTTCTTCATTCCTGTCGTATAACTTTGTCAATCTAATTTCAAATTCTTTCAGCTTGTATTTGTAATAAGCAAATATATTTCATTGTTGTTGTTTTCGTTTTTGTTTTTATTTTTGTTTTTGTTTTTGTTCTCCTTTATGTTGTTGTTTCCTTAGAGGCAATCTCTTTTGGGCGGCCAACAATCTGTGCCTAAATATTAGCAATGCGTTAATATTAGTTGTTCGTGTGTTTATATTCGTTGATGTGTTGGCGTTGGCGTTGGCGATGTTGCCTTCGCTGTTCACGTTGTTGTTATTGTTGTTGTTGTTGTTGTTGTTGTTGTTGTTATTGTAGCTCTTATTGTTTTTGTTGCTGCGATTTCTTTCTGCTGTGTATCAGCAGCACGTGCTCATTAATGACGTATGAATGATGTAACACGCGATGGTCACGTGCGTTTTGAGCGTGTTATTTTTCTTCAGAGATTGTTATTGCTAATGTTGTTGTTGTTGTTGTTGTTGTTGTTGTTGTTGTTGGTTGGACTGCTCGTTTTGGTTTTAGATTCTTGGCTTGAACTTCATTTCTCTGATTTTTGTCATTGATTCTGGAAGCATAAACACACAGTCCAGTCATACACACTTATAAAATACACTCACACAAAAACACATATACGTCACCATACATACAAACAAACATACATGCATGCCTTGTATGCCGTATTTGAACAAATACAATAATGTGAATTTGTTGAATGGCGTCCAGTAACTTCCGTTTGTAATGCATAAAAGTGCTTCTGGCCATTTTCTTTGTTATTCTAGTATTGACTGAGTCAAAGGCAAAAAAAAAATGTTTTGGGTTTCAATTCATCGAGTCAACGACAGATCAATGACAGAATCAATGAAATAGCAACCGAAAGGCGCAGAAAGCAAATTTTTCGGTGGAAAAATTCAAGAGACAAAAATAATCCAAGACAAAAAAAAAAATATGCTTGTCTATATTCAAATAAAAATACTATTTATAGTTTTTGATAAAGATAGTGATTTAAATAAAGAAATAGCAGATATTGATTAAAAAAAAAAATTTTTTTAATGCCAAAAACTTTTCAATGGATTTATTGGGAAAAAAATTTATAATCGCAAAAATAAGGCAAAAAATTTTTTTTTCAAAACAAAATGGTTTTTTACATTTTCACTTTTTTTTACATTTTTTTTAGATTGAAACAAAGAATTTTTACAATAAGTATTGCGTTATCAAATTTATAAATAACATAAGTTTCCCAAACATTAACGATTTCACAGGGCCACACAATTTGACAGGGCCCTTAGAGTCTTACCTTCTCGAATAGTTTGACATGCTTAATGGTCTTAAGGTTTTCGAGATATATACGAAAGACCGTGTTTTTATAGTTATTAATGCAGGAATTTTCATTAAGAATCAATTTACGAATCAAGGCTGAATTCGGATTCAGCGTGTTCAACTTCTTGGTTAAAATATCTTCGGTAAAGATTTAACCGAACTTCTGAAAGATTTTTAAAAATCAAACCTTTCCAGACCACTCAAACTATGAGCAAGTTAGTCACGTCTAAAAGGCATTGTTAGGGCTAAAAAACACTTAACAACCCTTTAAAACGCTTAGGGCTAATATAATAACGAGTATTCCCACAGATTTGAGCTTGAAAGTACTTAAAGGCATATTTAAAGTCTATTTAAACTAATAATGGTTATATTCTTGAAGTATTCAATATGAATACTTCCAAAACCTGGTGAGCCTGTATTTAAAGGGCTTCAACCATAAGTTTATATGGGGCAATAGTATGAGTTAAGCTTCCTTTTATAGTTTCTAGGTTAAGACTTAATTATAAAACAAACCTCTTTTAGGTGCATCAGAAAAAGTTTCCCCTTAAATTGTTCAACAAAAGGTCTTCAGATTCGATTCAGAAAAATACTCACTTTCCAAGTATTTGTCCAAACAAAGTCAAAGTGAAAAGAAAGCTTTCTAGCAATTTATTTTTGGGTCAAAAGATTTTATCGCCAAAGGAAACATCGGCAATTATGACAGCAAGAAATTAGAAACCCCCCCCAAAAAAAGGGGAACTTTTTCTGTATGTATGTATGTACGAGTATGTATAGTACGAAAAATGTAATTAAGACCAACTTTCATCAATACTTACTTAAGAAAAATGTCTCTGCGCCTGCGTTGAAATGAAAATATTTAAGGAAAAAATATAAAATATATATTTTTTTTAATGGTAGAGCTATTGATTATGGTTTGGAAATGCAGCAGAGAAATAGCAATTACAACAAGAACAACAACAAGTGTCTTAATGTCAAAATTGCGAGGTGTATTGAGGTGTGTGTGTGCTTTTGAACACCCTTCAAAAAATATACACACATAGTATATAGAGAACAACACACATACACTAGAGTGCTTTTAATAAACCGGCACACCTTCGGCTAAATAAATTCCTTTTAGAGGTTTCACAAAAAAATATGAAGCAAAAACGAAAATAAAATTAAAAAGCACAATCCCTTTTCATCACTCTCAAAGGGGGAGGCTGTACCTCTCTCCCTCTAGGAAGTCTTTAAAAAGGGGCTTATAAAGAAGACACAAGGACACAAGTTGTGGCAGTTTACGAGATATTACGTAATGGAAAAATTGAAATGGAAGAAAAAACATTTTCCAGTGATCTCAAAAATTAATTAAACTCGTGAATGTGAATACAATACATGCAAACTTAAACACACACACACACACACACAAACTGAAATCATTGATACATACTAACGGTACCGTGGTACCGTCGAGATATGCATCTGCTGGTGCCTACCGCCTCGAGTGGTGCAAATGAAAGCAATTGGTATCGTTGAAAGGACGAAGGAGGGGGGCAGACCGTGGGTGTGAGGTTACCAAATCGCCTATAACAGACCCATTGGGTGAATGTAATACGCAAGGCGTTACTTTAGTGTGCTGTTAAATAAACAAGCAGATTCAGGCGGCAGCGGCCATGTCGGCGGCAGCCTGAGCATGAGCCACTTAACAGTTCCTTCCTCTATCAGGCACGTCCGGCCTCAAAAACCCCACGCAACGGGGTTAGCAAAGCAGAGCAGAGCAGAGCAGAGCAGAGCAGAGAGTTGTCAGAGAATAGAGTTGAGCTGAGCTGAGTCGACGCTTCTCCGGTGGTTCTCACTACGGCCCACTGAATTGGTCTCTGCGTTTCGCTTGTGGCCTCTTAATACGTTAAACAAGATACTTGGTTTCCTTCTGGTCCTCCTTTTGCTCTTCCTGCCGCCGTCGACACCGTTCCTACTGCGTTCCTACCATTATCACACTCACAGAGGACCCACTCAATCGACCCGCTCGCCATCACTAGCACAAGCCACGGACTGCCGTTGAAACGGTGTTGAGAACCGGGATGGGACGGGACGGGACGGGACGGCACGGCGCGCGACGAGTACGCGTAACGGTAATATCCTTGTGTTTGCTGGAAGGAAAAAGGAAGTGGATAATACATCCGTCCTTGTTGCTTCGTGGTGTCAGCCCTGGGCAATAAGGCAGATAACCACACCGAGCGCCGAGCGTACCTTCCTTCCACCACCATTTTCCTTTCTATTTCCGTCTTTACTTCCTTCGGCACTACCGCATTTTCTCCCCAACAAGTTTCGCCTTCGTTACGAGAAACCACCCTCCATATGGAGCTTTTCGTACGTAAAAGCTCGGGGCGATTTGTCCCTCTTTATATAATGGCGTAAACGCTAACGCTGATCCATAAACCGCGGCATGATTTATAAGTTATAAGCGTTGAGTTCTTGCAGTCTCGAGAGAGGAAAGCGTGGCCTAACGCCTTCTACTTCTTCTTCTTCTTCTGTAAACGGCTTTTAATTAATAATTTTAAAGACCGTTCGAGTTCTCGCGCTCTTCTCCGCACATTTATTCTCTTATATTACAATATTATTGCAGTTTTAACGAAACTAACCCCTCCCCCTTCTTTCCACCCCCCCCCCCCCCCTTCTCCCTGCCCCCGCCGTGCCATGCCACATCAGGAACAACAAAACGTTTCTCAAGCAACGATAATTTGGCAAAATTTCCGACAGCTTTTCTCTGCCCTGCCCCGGTGAGTGTGTGTGTGTGTGTGTGTGTGTGTGTGTGTGTGTGTGTGTGTGTGTGTGTGTGTGTTCCTGTTCCTGCCGTCGCTTTGTGGACTCACTGAGGCATACAGGCCACACCTTGTCCTGCGCTGATTGGTGTTTCGACGGAAAAGCGGAGTGTTGCTGGATTACAGCGTTAACGTATACCCGGTTCCGTTGTCGCTGCTGAGCTGCTGAGCTGCTCAGCTGCTGCGCCATGAGCATGTAGCGTGTGGCATGATGACGCGCCAAAGCCGAAAACAACCCTAAATCTAACTCGACGAGCAGCCAACCAACGAACCAACCAACCCTCAGCCCACCCACCAACCACCTTTACCCTTCTGTAACGCGACTCGAACGCCCTTCCACCCACTCACCGACGCTTAATCAACCACTGACAAGTCGTGACGGCAGCCACCCTTAAGACACCAACAAAAAGGCTGATGCCACGAAGGGCACCAGCGAGGGATGGCGAAGCGTCGTCGGCGTGCTGCGCGCCGGTAACTGGGCAGGATGTGCACGATTTGGCGACGGAATCGAAATCAATTGTTACGTTGCTGTGCCACAGATCGGTCACAATCCGGTGTCAGTGCCGCTTTTTGGAATCGCTTTGATTTATGTACGCCATTCTTTGTCGTTCTCGTCGTTGTCGTTGTCGTCGTTGTCGTCGTTGTCGTCGTTCTTGCCACCGTCGTTGTCGTTGTCGTTGTCGTTGTCGTTGACGTCGTCGTTGTTCTTGCCAGCAACGACGTTGGACTTGGGCCATGTTCAGCCATCTTCAAGTTGTCGGCTGGAACTAGTGTACCTGCACGCGTTTTAACCTTGAATTGTTGAGGCCTAAACCACTCAAACATACTCGCCAGCACGCATACTTTTATACTAATCCAGACGCCGTGTACACACACACACACACACACACTCGAACACTCTGGTACATTAGTATTCATACATACATACATACGTTGGCAACACGTAGCGCAGCATAAAAGTTGGCCGGAAGCCGAGGTGTCCGGCAACGGTAACCGGTTCCGATCGTCACTTTTCCCGTTCCTTTTCCTGTTCCGCTGGCGACGCTGAAGCGGTTGTCGTCGCAGCTGCACAACGTCGACTCACGCGCCACAAACAAGCAAACACTCTCTCGCTTCAGCACAAACGAAAATACGTTCTAATAAATAAACATTTTTTTCGGTGTAACCGCACTGATTGTTGACGTTGTTGCTCGTGTAGCCATTGTTGTTGTTGTAGGAACTGTGCTGTTGGTGTTAATATTCTCCGGCCACAATTTGCCGACCTGAATTGTTAGTAATTTTTTTTTAATTTTTTTTTTAAGAAAAAAAAAACAGTATTCAAATAAAATGTCTCCGCTCAGTAATTGCGGCTCATAATTTGAAAAACCTAAAACAGTTTTTTTGGAAAATAAACCGAAAACAAAATAACCACCTCATAAAAGTGAAGCCAACACCGTCGGCGGTTCCCTAAAGACACACTAAATAAAACCCGCCGCTTTGTTCTCACGGTGCCATGATGCTCGACATCAAGAGCTCCGCCGATTATTTGTCTCGCTCGACAGGAAGCTTCAGTAACTTTTCAATGTTGTTCGCAGGTGAGTTGGTTGATTTGTCGGCGTCATCTGATTGACAAAATTGGTTGAACGAAGCTTGAGTTTGATTTTAAATAATGCCAGAACAATGCCAGAAAGAGTAAACGAGTTGCTTACAAGTATCTTACCTTAAAATCTCTTACATATATGGTGTTTATATGACACGAATTTAGCTAAGTCCAAGATTTCGTTTGCGTTAACTTAAATCCAAACGAAATTTTGGATTTTTTTAAAATCCAAAGCGTTAACGTAAATCCAAACGAAGTCTTGAAATTATCTAAATCAAAAGCGTTAACTTAAATCCAAACGAAATCTTGGATCTATTTAAATCCGAAACGTTAACTTAAATCCAAACGAAATTTTGTATTTTTTAAAATCCAAAGCGTTAACTTAAATCCAAACGAAATCTTGAATTTATCTAAATTCAAAGCGTTAACTTAAATCCAAACAAAATCTAGGATTTATCTAAATCCCAAGCTTTAACTTAAATTCAAGCGAAATGTAGGATTTATATAAATTTAAAGCGTTAACCTAAATTCAAGCGAAATCTTGGATTTTTCTAAATCAAAAGCGTTAACTTAAATCCAAACTAAACCTTGGATTTATCTAAATCCAAAGCGTTACCTTAAATCCAAATGAAATCTTGGATTTGTCTAAATCCAAAGCGTTAACTTAAATCCAAAAAAAATCTAGGATTTATCTAAATTCAAATCTAGGATTTGTCTAAATCTAAAGCGTTAGCTTAAATCCAAGCGAATTCTTGGATTTATCTAAACGCCATATTAAAACAACTCTACATTGTTCTGCACAAGAACAGTGTTAGAAAAATTTTTTAAATAACAATTAGTGAAAGTGAAAAAGAAAGTATCAATATTCATTAATTAATTTAACAAGTTCAAATACATTTATGGAACTGTTTTAATTAATTTTAATGTTATTATAGCGTTATATTATAATTATAATTACAATTATAATGCTATTATTTCAGTAAATTTTGATTATTCTTTTATGAATTAGAATCGAAGGGATTTAAAAAAAACTTTTTTCCAGCTTTAAACAATTTGAGATAGTATGAAATAGTGCTGCTAAGAAAGTATTAAGACTCATAAATTATTTAACAAAGCCTAGTTAATTTATTAAATAAGAAAATAAATCGTTTTGTGACCTTGTTTGTTCACATTTTCTACTCTTTTAGACCATTGGTCTAAATTGGTTATTCTTTTATTAGAAAGAATTCAACAGATAAATGGTCACATGATTATGGCTTCTGGAAACTTATATACGACTTGAACAATTGAATAAATAAAGAAAATGAATTTATTGTGATATAAGTTATAGTTTAATATTTTTGAAAAGTAGGTAATAACCTTCAAATTCTATGATTAAAATAATTTTGGCTAAGAACTAAATAACCTTTTAATTTCTCTTTCAATCAAAAAGAAAAAATAATTAAAAAATAATAGATAATTATGGAAATAGTTAAGAATAACTCTTACTGAAAGTAACAACTTGTTAGTATAATTCAGTACAAAAACTAAAGTGCTTGAAATATTTTATTTAAAAAAGTCTTAGCCTTTAAAGTCTTTTAGTTACTTTCATTTAATTTAATTTTAAATCTTACAAAGGATTTATTAGAAAAATAATTTTGAAGAATTCACCTCAGTAATTATATGTTATTTAGTGGTATTTAAAATATCATCCATTGGGATTCAAATTCGAAAAGAGTAGTTAATTGATATGAGAACCATCCCTTTCACTTGTTTTTAATATACTTTAATGTATTTTTAACATTTTTAAAATAAAATATAAGTACAATATGTGCGAATTATAAGTATATAATAATATTTTAGTAGAAGATTTCATTACTCGTGGTAAATCAAGTATACACTAATAAAACCCAGTTTTCTTGTATATTCTAAGAAATAATAATGGCTATGTATAATATGTTTTTAAATCTATATAGTTTTCGTATTTATTTCATTATTATAATGCTTATTAAAGTAAAATATTTTTCAGATTCTTCGTACAAATCTTCTTGGGGCTCCCACAGTTCGCCACAATCACAAGGTAAGTATCATTAGAATAATTTTCAAATAGTAGGTATAATTTGTTTGTTTATAAGCCTTCATAAAAAAAAGAAAATACTGAAATTATCGATTAAAATTAGATTAAGTTCGCAACTTCTTTATTTGTCTCTAATATGTTGATATTACGATAATATGTATATAGAAAAGATAGCAATTTTTAAAATGTGGATGGTTTATTTTGAAAGTGATGTAAGTTCGGTGTGGAGCATAATCAAAAAATTATATAATATTTTGTAGTAAAAAAAATATTAAATTGGTTTATTAGTGAAAAAAAAGCGGGACTAATGACTTCTTGATGGAGAATCTCTAAAAATACCTGGATAAAGTGTATAAACAATTAAAATTATTAAGAGATTGTTTCAGAAATTATAGTTTGGGAGATATTTTAAGGAATTCAGAATCAATAAGGTAGGCGTAAGGTAGAGATGCTAACCATTCCTCAAACTAAGCTTTGAAACAACATTTGTAGTGCACTCTATCGCATCATTAATTGTGGACCTTATATCCTAATTTGTGAAATACAATATCGCTTCTCTTTAACTATAATAAAAATCTCAGTTCCTTTTGAATATTTCTCTGGGAGACTCAGTACAATTCTGAGAAAATAACTGACTTTGAAAGGATGGATTTATACAATATATTATTTACTTGTTTGATATTTTGTAGGTTAATAATAAAGTCAGTGAAGTGTTTCCGTTTATACACGTGATCCATCGTAATTTTGTTAATCACGCTTTCACACCTTATCACTTTATCACACTTTATTACTTTAAAAAAGTTCATTTTTCAATCCTTATAACATAAAAGTAACTTCTCTGAAATGGAAATTGATTTGTGAAGCAAAAAGTACACTCCAAAAGTAATTATTCTTTTGGAGTGTTCTTTTTATGATCAGAAAAGTTTAAGGTTTCTATCAAAAACTTATCACAAATTGTTGTTTCGTGCTGTTAGAACATAAACCAACATCATCATCACGGACCGATACCGAACACCTTTATTTTGACATTTTATAAGTACGAAAAAAATAGAAGAAAAAAAAGAAATGAGGTGTCAAAATTATGATTGCCCATAGTGAGAACGCAAAGTCAATACTGACATACACACTCACTCCTCCCTAAATATCGTACACACTAACACATGCACACAAAAACCATACGGGAATATGCTTCATATAAGTTTATACTCGTATATTTTTTTTGGTTACCCTTCGTTAAGCAATCAAGCATGCAATTTATTGAATTCAGTTATTGAACAATCAACAAGAAATAAAAAGTAGTCACCGTCACAGTCGCCGCCACAATCCCCGCGTCACACATCACTGACACACGCCAAGTGATAAAAGGTGTGTATTACACGTGTTAAACTTTTTTCGTTTTGGCCGTGAATACAAATAAGAATACCCGAAGCGTAAGGAACAAAACGTAAACTAATCTAATTTGCGATTCATTGAACTGAAACCGTTACCAAAAGATGAAGAAGGAATGACTACTGATTGATTATCACCAACGGGAAGAAGGAGATTGTGGTTGTTTGAGTGACAGGATTTCAGTGCACAAAAAGATTAAAAAATGCGACTAAAAGGCCTCTGGCTTTGTATAGATATTGAAATCTTTGATATTGCAAGCAGGAAGATTGAATGTGAAAAAAAGGAGATAAAATCCTAGAGAAAGAAATCTTAATAAAACGGCAGAATTTCGGCATTTCCAAAATTCGTGGCAAATTCAAATTTTTGTGTAAAAAAATTAACATAATTTCAAGTACTATGAATTTCGAGAGAACGTTTATGATTTTAGAAATTTCTTTAGAGCCTTGTAAATTACAAAGATTTTTGGAAAGTAAAAAAAAGGATATTTTAAAAAAAGCTATTCAAGTGTATGTGTATTCAAAAGTTAATTAGACTTCACTTAAGTTAGCCTAAAAACCAAACCCCATCACAAACTTAACCCTTATGTTAAAGCGCGCATGACTCAAATATGCGCAATGAAGAATCAAAATGAAGCATCAAAATAGTTGGTGATATTTTCTTAATGCCACTTGCAAGTATGATAACAACAACAACAACAAAAGTGAAAACAACAACAACAACAACAATCTCAGTACCCCACAAAAGTTATGACAAAATAAACCGCCTCAAGCCCTCTTAGAAGGACGACAAAAGTTCACACTCTTCAGGAAAGAAGAAAGAAAACAAAAAAAAGTCGGTCCAAACAACTCGCCCTCGAAATTTTCCACAATTTTAAACTTGCTCACTTTCTGGCTGCCAATTTTGACACTTTAGAAGTCTGACACTGACTGCCTGCCTGCTGTCATCTGGCCTGCGTAGCCTGCGGAGTGTGCACGCGACGAAGCTGGCAAAACAAAAACAGCCAAAATTTCAGCATCGTTGAACAATTTTCATGTGCGACTTTTTGAGTTGCTTCAACAATCTCAGCCTTTTTAGTTCTTTATCTCTCTCTCTCTCTCTGTCGCTCTCTGACGAAAGAGAACGCTCTTTCACTCTCAATATTTGGTCTCTCTCAGCAGATTTATACGGCCGTTTTCAATACGGTTGAAGTCCAAAGAATTTTCCTTAGTATTTTGTCGAGACTGATAACAACAAAAGCAACACAGCGAAAATGACAACTACAACAACAACGAAATTAACAACGCTTCAGGGTTTAATTTGTACTCAGCGGCGCGCCGCCCCCCGAGTAGGCGAAAAAGCAGTGTGAGTTGAGCAGAGATGAGGAGAGATCGCGCACGATGCTTGTTGAAGTTTTGGTTGGCTTGACAATTTAAATTGAATGCTTGAGGCTTTGTTTGGGTTCTTTGTTGTGCTCCGTGACAATCTCTGAAAGCTGCTCATGTCGCAGTCGGCGAAATCGTACAGTATCCATACGCCTCTCCATTCTCCATTCTCCTGCTCCTGCTCCTCCACCATCCCTTCAACCGAACTGCCCGTTTCTGACTGCCTTTCAGCATGCGTTAGTTAGAGTTGAAAGCGTTTATTGTGTTAACCCATTGATGCGCACGATGTTTTGTTATGCCATTAAATCAGGCTTTGAACACGCAGATAATATTTACATGAAGCGTTAAATTCAAGAGACAGAGCTTTTTTGGATTCACGAGTCCAAATTGCCCCAGGCTATAGGTTTGTGGTGGTGATGATAGTGGTGGTGGAGATTACAAGGATATTTTAACAAAAAAGAAGGTATATTTTTACTTTATTCTTCAAATTTTTACATCAATAGTATTGAAATCAATGGTTTTTTAAGCGACTATATTAGAATCGTTTAAGTATTCGAAACGCCAGTTCGAAACGCTATTTGAACTATAAAATCGACAGTATTACAATCAATAATATTCGAATCAATGGTATTTGAAGCAAGAGGATTCGAATCGAGATCAGTCGAATCGAGTGAAAATCGCAAGTATTCGAATCAAAACTTTTCAGATCAAGGGTATTCGAAGCGATAGATAGTATTAAAGCGATTAAGTATTAAAGTCTAAGTATTCCGATGAGTTTTCGAAAGAGTTTTTCTCATTCTTTGTCAATTTTGGTTTGGAGACTATTTCTATTTGGTTTAACTATTTCAGGTAGTATTCGAAGAAAGAGTATTGAAATCACAAGTAGTTAAATTCAAAGTATTCGAATCCATAGTATTGAAATTGACAGACAAACTGCTAAGATTCAAGAGAGAGTTTTTCAAAACTCCAAAAACCTTTCAAAATATAAATGCCATAATAAATAAATAATAAATGCCATAATTTTTAACAGCAAATTATAAAACAGAACGAATAATGAGAAAACCTATAAAATTTTAAAGTCATTAATTTTTTTGTCTTTTTATTTTTAGGCTACAGCTCAAATGCTTTGACCACAGTCGGCGTCAGCGTAGCTAAGTCCTCACTGGACCCGCACTCGCATCTGCGACAACCCGGTGAGTGGATAAAAGGTAAATTTATAAAAAAAAAAAAAAAAAAATTACTCAAGACGATTTGAAAATATTTATACAGTAAATATTTATGCAGTCGAAGAAAACGAAACTTTGACCTTTGTAAATACACAACAATAAATCAGACGGGGGTCATTTTATCAATAGGCGGAGTCAATAAATCAGGAAGGGTCAATAAAACAATCAGAGCCTAAACAAATACAGAGATCCAACAGATTCGACAGAGCAACCAACACCGTTAGTTTTTTCAAAACTCGTCTTTTGCTTCTTCTTATTCTACTTCTTAAATTTTTCGAAGTTTTATTTTCTAGTTCGTCTTAAAAAATCAACAGCTGAAAAATCCTTCTGAAGGACTTCTGCGGAGGAGTCTAAACCAATTCACAGCATCTCAAGCATCCGAATCCGCACACTTCATTTGGTGCACTTCATCGCAGCCGCTAAAATGTCCACAATTCCATCCTTTCTCCTTCCGCCTGCCACGCCACTTTGCGAAGGACAAATGCACGACTCTAAATGCATTTTAAAACACATTTTGTTCGCCGAGAGCACTTCGCCGGGATACTTGAGCGCTTGAGTCCTCTCGTCGCATTGTATCCATTTCAGGACGGGGCTTTTTATTAAGCTTCTATGCGTCGTGGCCGTTCGAGGCTGCTGCTGCTGCTGGTCTGGCCGCTCTCGAGTGCTGGCCCTTCAGGAAGGTTACATTTGCCTGATTTGCGAGCGCGCTGATTTCTGCAGCTCCCGGATGCGGGGCGTGGGACGCTCGGTTCGGTCGGTCGGTTGGTTGGTGGCTTGGTCGATTGGTCGGCGCGAATACACTCATGCAATGTCTTCATTGTTTTCATTAAACAATTCAAGTTGACAAACATGAGCGCAAATGTTTTTTACTTAATGCCTTCGTATTTGCAATGAAAGAATGAATGAATGAATGAATGAATGCGTGAATGATATTAGCAAAAAGAAGCGTGAATGTTCGTTCGCCTTCGCTGCGGCCCAATGTGTTGACGCATTTATGCCACGCGTCGGCCACATCTTGAGCAACGTTTGAGGGCTCTGCTGAGCCCGTCATTTCTGACAGGCGGCAGCAGCCACCACGTAGTCGCCGTACTCGTACTTTCGGCAACGTAATTGAGAACGTTTTATGACGTTTCAATTGTTACGTTTCTGCTAAATCAACTTTTTTGTTTCCAATCCGCTGCGATTGTGTTCTCATTTCATTGCATTGCGTTTTTTCTTCGCCGCTTTTTTTTTGTGTTTTGCCGCTTGAGTGGGCCGCTCAAGCGGTAGCGGCGAGGCGTATATAAGTTCCCGTTTTTTTTCAAGGCTTATGCTTGACGAATGCTGGTTTGTTCTTTCATTCAGAAGAGCAGAGAATAAGCCGGCTATGGAGTTTTTATACTCTTATTGACGAAAAAAAGGATCTCACTGTATTTTAAAGTATTTAAAGTATTTTGTTTGCACTCTAAACAGTTTTCAAGTGTTTCGCATTGAGACACAAGGCGTGGAGGCAACTCGGTAATACTCAGAATCAGGCTTAAGGTTTGCCTGATGCGAAATAGTAGCCGTAGAATTTAGAGTATTGAAAAGAGAATGAGAGAAAAAAGAGGATGAGGTGAGCTTTATAGAAATTTTGGTTCATTAAATCGGTGCAAAGCACTCTGAATATGGTGCTATATAGAGACATTAAGTATCAGAGAAGTTTGAAAATGGATGAAAATTGAAGAAGTTTGAAATGGTTTGAAAATGGTTTGTATGGAATTCGTATGTGTCCATTTAGCGCCCACCAAAGTGTACTAACATCTCAAAAGTGAAAGTGTGGAGTATTTTCTGCAGATATATTGTTATTACCTCCGCGATTAAATGGATTTTTGTTAGACTAAATTATTAACATTTTGCTTAATTTCTCTTTTAGATCCATATCAAATGTTTGGTCCAACGAGCAGCCGGCTGGCGAGTTCTGGTGAGTAATTTTTAATAAAGTGAGTTAAGAATGAGTCAGACGCCCTTTTCCACCCCTTTCCCCGCCCCTCCCATTCCACCCCGTCCCACTTTTACCACCTCAAAACTAAAATTTAAACAATGTCCAGCTTATTCTTTATACGCGTACGATACAACGTAGCGTAACGATTCAGGTGTTTAGATTATTTTCACTTCCGTTGCATATTTTTAATGTCAAGAGCGCTTGTGTCGACCACGTGCCGCCGCCGCGAAGTTGAAAAATTAAAAATGCTAAAAATTCTCACAGTTTGAAAAAAGTTAGCTTTTTCATGTAAAAACAAAAACCTTTATTTCATTTTGCTTGCATGCCGGCAAGTATTTATTCAAAAATCACCTGCATCTCATTATCATATCAATTTCTACAATGATATTAACTACGAATAAGTGCACCCTAATCAGAGGAGGTCTCCTCTGAGCCTCGGCGGCGGTGGTTGATCGTGCTGCCTCTGAACGCTGGCTTGCGTGGGTTCAAAATGCGTGAACACTGATTTTATCAACACTTTCAAGTCATTATTATGCAATCATAAACAATTGACTGACCCACCCACAGAGAGACAGAGAGACACACAGCAAGGCAGAAAGGCAGAAAGGTAGTCAAAAAGTCTACAACACACTAAGAACGCACCAACAGTGTGACCAGTTTAAACGTGGTTAATAAATGCCTAACCCTTTGACCCTTCGCCTGCGTTTGTTCTTTTCATTACGATCGTGCACCTTTCTTTGGCCCCGCGGTAATGTTGAAATCTACCCCTAATCAAATACTATGCTTACCCTTAATAAATGTATTGGAAAAGGAGCCAGCCCTTCCTTAATGTTGGCGCTGCTGAACGCTGGTACGTGTTAATGTTCATTCTTCTTAACAAATCAAAACCTTTCTTGAAGGTTCATGTTAAACTGCAATGCATGAGAAAAATTCGAAAGTAGTTGGTTGCATCAACAGAAGGGTTAAAAAATGATATATCATTTTGCTTTCGCTTCTTTTGTGCTGACAGTAAAAAAAAAACACGGCCGCCGCTAATCCTTTTCTGATGAGCATGAGTTTCGAACAATCGCATGAGCGCGTGTTTCAAGTCATCAATTAAAAAATTGTTTTTTTAACTTCAGTTAAGTTTCTTCAAATTGTTGTTGTCATTGCTATTATTCGGTTTATTAAAAATTCATACGTTTTTAAAGGACGCTTGCACACACGCTTTTTG
This sequence comes from Conops quadrifasciatus, assembly GCA_949752815.1. Lineage (NCBI taxonomy): Eukaryota > Metazoa > Arthropoda > Insecta > Diptera > Conopidae > Conops > Conops quadrifasciatus. The sequence goes on along the minus strand of OX457079.1, from coordinate 31,497,337 downwards.
TGAAAAAAAGAGGCGTGAACTTGACATGATAAATCAAACTGACCGGTATTATTTTAATAAAATAGAAAAAAGGGATTGTTAAAGGATTGTGGGAAAAAGGAAGTGAGGAATAATGAAAGGTACTCGTACTCGTATGTACGTGATCGGACCAAACGGTCATATCTTTTAGAAGTTTTTATCAGGTTTTTCATTCAGTGAAACCCAAATTTTTTCAGTAGAAGCTCTAATATTAACCTTAAATTTTCGAATTCTAGATCTGAATTAAACTTGAAAGCAAAAATATTACAAAATTTCTATCATAAACAAGAATCTACACTTATCATAGAATCTTTAAAAATTTTGTATTACTTTTCTTAATAATAAAATCTGAAGAAATTAAATTTTATTTTGGTGTAACTCAGTGACTTTATAGAAAAATTGGTTTAAAATTGTTTTTTTCTATAAAAAAGCTTAATAGAAAGAATATATAAAATTTATACGAAACTTTCGTATACATAAATTTATAAAATTAAATGTTATAAATAGGTTTTTGGACTTTATACCCAGAATTTTTAGAGTGCATTTATTCATATGATACGAATATATATTTTATTTCAATGTTAATCCGGGTTTTTTCTATAGATTTTATTGAAAACCTTCCTGAAAATAAGCAAATTTTATTTGAAAAGTATTTAGTATTTCGTATAAATTATCATAAAATGCTTATAAATAATTCACAAAACTAATGGAAACGAGTCCAGCGACTTTAAAGCAAAACTTTAAACTCTGTACACTATAAAAAATACTAAACCTTATCATAAAATTCTTTGAAAATTTTTCTTTTTCAAATAATTTCTCAAGATTTTTTCAAATATCTTTAATCTCATTATGTGTAACTCTTCACAGGGAATGTGAAAAATGTATTTCCTTTTTTCTCTTTGTCTTTCTCTCTCTGTCTACCGTTATCTACGAGTACTCTATCTATCCTCAAATGCTAAAGAAAACTTTTCTTAGTCAAAGGCTAAAAGGGTTCGTGCTGAAAATGATGGCTTTCGAAACATACTCGCATAAAAGTTGTTGAGGGTTGTTGGTAAATTTTATAACATGCCATTGGTTGGGCTTTAATTTGACTAAGAGTTTTACCATTACCATCCCGCAACGCAGAATGGGCAGAGGCCCAATGGATGGATATTTCAATCCAAAAGTTAACCCGAGATCATCTATCTTTTCTGTCTGCTCTGTCTTTCGCTTTACACAATACTATTCGGCTTGCTTGCTTTTGACCATAAAAAATGTCCGAAAACTGAAATGAAAATCGTGAAAAATCACAGCAGGCACTTCTTGGCATTTGCTTGAACAAATTTATGACGGTATGACACGAAAGACTGACACAAACGTATTAAATAATGGCCAGCCGCCATTAGTAACGACTATACGAGGGCTATGACGACGACGACGACGACTTGGAGTGACAGTAACAATAAATGGTTAGCTACGAGTACTAAGGCGTATTATAAACATATACTTATAAACATTTATATATTATATATTGCATTTATGTTATATACGATAATTCACTTCACCGTAAACCGTCCGCTAGTCCCTGTTCATTTGGTGCCGTAGAAATTTAATAGCGCTGAGCTATGATATTCTTAAGGCTACCCTTAAAGACGGTTTTCGTGGTTACTATTGTTGTTGTTGTTGTTGTTTTTGTCGCTTAAATTGACCTTATTTTGTAAAATCGCTCAGTGCATGCACAACCTTCAAGCCGTGAAAATGATTTCTTCACTTTTCAACTGTCCCATTTAGACCCTTTCGTTCCGTTCCGTTCCGTTTCTTTCATTCACTTCAACTTGGTCGAATTTTATTCTCTTGCGGCATTGCTGAATTAGCATAAAACTGAAACTCCATCGTCTAGCATTTACCCGCCGACGCGCCGTGAGTTAGAAATTCTGGGATTTCATTTTGTTTTACTCCTCCTTCGCCTGCTCATTACCTTTTCTTACCTTCTAGAAGGAGAACCGAAACGTATTTTGGTAAGCTTCGGGAAGCTTTGTACTGTTGTTGCTGTGTTTCTGTGTGTACGAGTATGTGGCTTGAACGATTTCGGTGAGCGCGTGCGTTTTCGCTACCTTTTTTTAGTAAATTTTTTTTGTTTGGTGGGAGCGTGGCTTGGGCCTTGGTAAGGGCACTTGGTCTGGGTTGTTTCTTGCTATTGCATACGCCGGTGCCAATTGAAGTGGAGGAACCTTCGTCCCGTTTCGAGCAAATTTCCCCATAGGGATTCTCTCCACAAAAAAAAAAAAAAAATACACTTACTCTTCAACACGCACACATATACACTCAGGCACACACACAGAACAACATGCGCCATGTTATTGTTCGTTCCTTACTACGTTCGGTGACTTTCGGTTCTGGGCTGGTGGTCCCATTTATGTTGGCGATTGTGGTGTTGCTGCTGTTGCTGCGCTGATGGTGGCAAAAATGTTGTTTTGATTAATTATAACTTCCTCTGAGCACGGAACCGCTTTGTAATTTCAAGTCCGGTACCTGTAAACTGTATACGAACCTTAGATTTTTCGATTTTAGTTAAATATTTTTTAACATGCAAAATGGAAAATATAGTCCATTTTCTGACATTTTCTACTTCGAAGATTTTTTGCTATACTCGTAAAAGGTTAACGGTTAAGAAGTAATCAGTTAGCGGGGTCATCACGGGGTCGCTATTTGCGCTATTAGCGTTAATAGAACGCAATAATCTAATGGTAAAAATTAAATCCTTTAAATAATTACATTTTTTCTCGCTAAAATTTGAAAAAATATACACTCACCCACACACCTTCACGCTCCTTCACACTTTCCACAGAGCTAACTAACGACGGGTACATGGTTTTATGCATTAGCATTTGATTGCATCCGTCATCACTTTAGCTAATTTTTTGTTTCCTGCCGCACACGCCGTTCATACGTCGTCTATACATCGCCGACCACACAGCTACACATAAACACTTCCATTTCTTAAAAAAAATCAGAAGAGAAAGAAGTAACCGCTAAGGCGGCAAACAATTTTGCAATACAAACGCAAGTCTTGATATTTTAATTACCAGAGCATGCAAATTCTCTACCATGAGAGAAAGAGTAAGGCTACATATATCACTAAATTAAAGTTAGTGTGTGTGCGTGTGTGTGTTTGCGAGTGGGTTCCATTTTTCACAAATTTTCTTTTGTGCCCGCCAAACCCAGAAAGCCCTAAAACGTATGCGCGACTGCCATTTTGTTTCATTTTTTATCAGCTCCGGAGTACCGCACTTCACACGCGTTCCACTGCAGCCATTTAGATTGTGGAGGACGTCTGTGGGATGGATGGATGTTGGTAATGGTAGCTAGCTCAACGTACATACCTTACTAAGGTAAGGTATGACGCTTTGATTTAATTTCATCTTCCGGCGAGCGGTACAGAAAAATGTTAATTTAATAAAAAATCCCGGAAGTAATTAGTTCCTTTGATCTTACGAACTAAATTGAAATAGTTACCTCCTCGCTCCGACACCCCCCACCGCTTCCATAAATTCGAAACGGGTAAGCTTTAGCAACCTGCTTCTTGTCATGTAAAAAGGAGAGTTAATTCATTTTGGACTGGACGAAAAAGAGGCGTTCACTTTATTTATACGATAAGAGAAAGAGAGAGAGAGAGAGAGGAAGAGAAAATTGAAGATTTACACGCTTATTCACAAGCTCACCGAGTCACTTGTCGTCGCCGTCTCTGAAAAGTAACTTTTTGGCAGAATTCGTAATTACGCTCACATTAGTTGCAATGTGCCCAGAAGGTTTGTGTACTAGATAAAATTTTCAGTGCTAATAGTACGTAAATTGCAGTGGCACGACTAGGTGACTTTGAGGTGACTAAAAGCTATTCACAAGCAGACGACAGCAGACGTCAAAACAGCTTTTTTAAGACGACAGCAATTTAGGTGTTGTCTCTTACTAAAAAGACGGTTTATAGACGGTCGTACTTGTGAATAGTAAATGACGACAACAGCTGTTTCTAGACAACTGTTTTTAGACGATGACAGCTGTTTTTAAGACAGCGAGACGGGTAAAAGTGATAAAAATATGTGTACTGAAATCGTGTTAGGTTTTAAGTGTACCCTTTAAATCATTACGACTCGAGAGGATAGAAGAAAATAGATTCCAAATTTGGCTGAGCTTCTAAACCAGAGACAAAACTACATATATAATTCGAATCGAGTCTGAAACTACCCAATAAACCACAAAACGAATTTGAAACGGAACCGATTTCTCTGTTTCGTCGAGAACGTCTTTCGAGACGTCGAGAAAATCTAAAAACACCGCTTATTATTCTCGCTTTCTCGAAGATAAAGTGGGACTTTCTGATGACACTGGATTCGAAAGCGCTACGAAAACGCATCTGTTTTTCGATAGGTAGACCGAGAATTTGGCTTTGCTTCGAATTTGAAACGGATTCGTTTGGCTTACTGGGTACTTACGTCCCAATACGTACGTCCCAAAACATTACGCCCATCATCAAACATGAGTGAATTTTTCCTGTGAAACTTTGCTTTCTCCTACTAGTAGAACACAATCATGACATGATTTGCAATTAACGTAATATTCATGAATGATCTCACACATGAATGGTGTTAAAAAGCCATAAAAGCCTTTTTTATGGTGATGAGAGCAACAATAAAGTATAATCTATAAATGAATAGGAAAAAGAAGAAGACGAAGAAGAATAAAGCACCCTCTTCCTTCAGCCAGTCGTTCTTTAATGTTCTCTTTCCCCATTTTTCTTTTTTTTTTCTCTCATACGATACAATATTTTAAAAGGCAACGAACGCAGCGCGTGTTGAAGTGTTGTTGCTGTTGTTGCTGTGCGCTGGACTGAACCGCACCGCACCGCACCACATCGCTCCGGGTCGGGTCGGGTTGGGCCGGGCGGGCCTAATTGGCCAATGATTAAGCGATTTATGATGTTGCTGAAATGAAAAGCGTAACGATACATAATGAAAGAACGAAGGCCATCCCAACGTGAAGTAGTTATTGTTCTCATCCGTATTAACCCTCCTCTCATGAGGTCTGTCGTTAGAGACATACTTTCTGAACTTGATTGCAAACGGATTGCGCAATGATTATGCGCAATGAATGTTTACTGATTCCCAAAATTATGCTCTTTTTGGAAAAAAGGAACCAAAAGTTTGGTTTTTTGAAAAATTTTTCTTTGAAACAGCCATTTTAGCGCTTTAAATTTGCTCTCGAGAGGTATGATGAAGCCATAGATTGATAGATAGCATAGCTCAGGTAACCTTAATCGATTAATGCTAACCTTAATCGATACTTCACTAAAACCACTTCTTAAGTCAGCTTCAGAACTCCTTAAAGACTTCTCCATTAAACCTATAAAAGCGTAATTATGTAAAGTCACTTAAAGTGATAGAAAAGTAACGTTTTACGAGTTACGACTAATGTACGTACGAGTATTACAAACATAGAGGCTGTAAAAATTTGGTCGACGGAACCGGAAATAGCTAATGACGTGTTTACATGCCAGAATGCAATTAAAGTCATTTTCATGTTTGTTGTAGACATTTAGACGTTTGCAAATGCGAAACATTTTAAGATACCAGACTTCAGGTTGGAACGTCTGATATACTATACTACGAGTATAAGCGTAACAATAATTTGGAAGTCAATTAAATAATTGTTTTTGTGGTTCTGGAGGACGTTTAAAGTTTTCTAATTTAGATTTTTATGCCTCTTTGGTTTCTTGGCTTTAGTCTTTAGAAGTTTTTATGGCCGGTTTTGTTTGTAATAGCTTTTGGTTATCGAGATATAAGGCCTCTATGTGCGGAGATTTTATAGAAATTCTACTAGATTTTAAAAAATTCTTGATAACAAGAAAAGTTTCTTACAATAATGTTTTTTATGCTTTTATCATGCTTTAACCTACCTATATCTCCAAAAACGAGATATTGTACACTATAAGTTTAAACTAGAAACACATTTCTCACTCTCTCACATCTCTCTTCATGCCTCTCTTCTGCAGGTTCTGGTCAAATACAGCTCTGGCAATTTCTCCTTGAACTGTTGAGTGACTCCAGTAATGCCAGCTGCATCACATGGGAAGGTACAAATGGCGAATTCAAGCTGTCGGACCCGGACGAGGTCGCTCGCCGTTGGGGTGAGCGAAAGTCGAAGCCGAACATGAACTACGATAAATTAAGTCGTGCGTTGAGGTAAGTGCAAAACACGCTAAAAAAGAATAAACGAAAAAAACAAAAACCCTTTCGCACCCCGAAAATATCGTATGTTGACACACACAAGACACAAAGGAGGGCGACAGACAAAAGGGGCATTTTTTTTGTTCAAAAATAGATAACAATTACAACAATCGAGTGTGACTAATCCAATTTATGACAAACAAAACATAACAATAGACGGCCTTGTTGTTGCTGTTGTTAGTTTTGGTGCTATTGCGGTGGTTTAAGGATTTAATCGGAACACTTGACAGGCGGTCTGGGTTAGGGAAAGGGGTTGAGGGCACTTGAACCACTTGAAGGCAAAACATAGCAAAAAAAGCATAGCATTGAAGGCCTCAAACTTGAAGCAAAGAGTAGAAAAAGAGTCGCAATCACGATAGTGTTAATAGCGAAAATAGCGACGGGATGTGCTCGTATCTGGTCTCCCCTTTAACCCTCCCCAACCATCACGTCCTGTTTCTCACTTCGCTTTCTTCACTGCTCAACTAACTCATCTGCGTCGGCCTAATTGCGGACAATCAGTCGCTTTCTGTGTGTGTGGCGAATTCCTCAGCGACTGCCGCCAACGGTGCTCAATGCTCAATTCGATGCTAAACCGAGCCTCCGGTGCTTTGATCTCTGGTCCTTTTGGTTATCTGTTCCGATTGATTGATTCTGAACATGTGCGCGATTTGGTGCACTTTGAGGCGCGTAATTGTCTCTTGATTAGCTCGTTGCGACGATTTGTGCAGAAGAGAGCACAAATTATTATGATTTTTGGGGGATTTTTTGGCAAAAAACCAAACGGACTCGTCGTATATTTTTTCGGTTTTTAGTTTTCTTGCTAAACTTCGACGGCTACTGTGACCGTCTGTGTATAAGTAAACATTGGTCAGCGTTTTGGCCATCGTCTGAACGATGAACGAAATTGCATTTATACAATAATAGACAAAAGACATGTCTGTGTGTGTGTGTGTGTGTGTGTGTATGTGTGTGTGGATGGAGTAGTAGGCGTTGGTGTATTCCATATGCCGTTAAACTTTTCCGTTCACTTTACGTTGCGACGGTTCGGCGAACGATGTTCCGGTGTTGAAATGAGGGTAACCGTACTGATGACTGTTCGTCGCCGTTCGAAGGGGCGGCACAACGGGAGGGGTGGGGCGGTAAATCAAATCAAGCATTTAATCTGTTGGGTTTCGATTGAAATGAAATTGAAATCAAATGCAATAAAATATTTTTTGGTATTTTGCTGTCGTTTATGGACCAAACTCTGAGAGAAATAAATAAATTACGAGCCTAAAATCCGACTGTGTTGAGTTTTGATTATGATTTGAAGTCATGGTGGGTTACGCGCTGGGAAAATTATTTATTTTATTATTATTTTAAATTATTTGTAAAAAACTTTTTGGGTCCAAACATTCGCAGTAGTAGAGACTAAAGCAGTCAATATTCGAAATTTAAACTGTAAAAACTCAGAAAAGCGTGAATTTTTTAATGTTAATCCTTGTTAAATAACTATTAACCCTTTTACTTACCTCAAAGGCGATTTTAACCCTTACTTATCTTAGTACAAATGGAGCTAATGTACAAATACATATAAAAAATTAACTTGTCAAATGCACACCAACACGCAAACACACGCAAACAAACGCAATCGTAGCCTTTAGTCACTTTAGTGCAAACAAACACAGAAGTAAGTAAGCTTTCAAAGCCTTTTTTTCTTTTTTCAAGATTGACAATTTTTTTTTTTAGCCACTTTTCAACACTTTGATTTTTATTCCTTGTATTTTTCCAAAAAAAAAAGTTTGTATTTGTAAATGAGGAAAAAAAAGTTAAATTGTCAAGGATTAGAAGCAACAGAGGCAGCCGTTAGTCGCATTAACCATGTAGAATTTTTCAATTTTTGTGTCATCGTTGTCGTCGTTGTTCTTCTTGTTTATTGTTGCTGCTGCTGCTGCTTCTGCTCCTTCTGTTGATGCTGTTGATTGTCAACACTTTGATGTGTTGATGTGTGCGAATTTCAAGATCCTTTCATGCTAAAAAGGACGCTAATGTGCCTTTAGTGTCTTCCTTGATTTTGTTTGGTTTCAGTTTTTGCTCTTGTTGCTGACATTCTTACATCTGATTGTCGTTGTTGGTGACATTCTTCTTCTTATTCTTCTTCTTCTTCTTCGTCTGCTTTATCTTTCGGTTGTTGTTGTTGTTGTTGTTGCTTAACTGTGAATGCTCAAATGTGTTTCAACTCAATTTAACGCCTTCGTTGAAAAGGTTTAGATGGCTATTTATTTGTGTGTGTGTACGATATTGCGTGTGTATGTGTGTGTGTTTGTAAGTGTATACAAGTGTATTTACATATTTAAGAATTCATCCTTTTTTATGTGTGTGTTTATGTGTGTTTGTGTATGGGTTATGTGTGCCTTTATTTGCAAAGAAATTGGAGCTTTCAGAAGATGCTTGTGGAAAAACGTTTGCATTTTGACCGGTGATTTTTCTTCGTATGGCAAAGATCAGAGACCAAAGACAGACAGACCGACAGACAGACACTCATTCGAGTGCCAGCCAGCTCTACTGAATTAACTGCAGTGAAGGTTGTTAATGCTTCATTTGTCGTGTGTTTATTCATCCGTGGATGGATGATTGCTGTACGTTCATTGCCTTTCGGTGACTTGTTTTTGCTGTTGCTAGCTTGTTGTTGTTGTTGTATCGCTTAGAGTATGTGCGCTAGAGTGAGCGAGCTATGAACAGGGTTAATCCTTTTCGTCCAGTGTTTGATTGAGCTCTATTTGCTTTGATTGTTGTGTCAGTTTAAATGGCTTAAGATTGATTTTGTCATTGATGAATATTCAATGCTTTTTGTGGTGTTGTTTATTTAACAATCAAAGAGTTGAGAAAGGGTAGAGAGTGGGTACAGTTCTGGTCTGTGAGGAAAATCTCGGACATTTAATACACACAACAACCTACGTTGATTTGGCGACAAGAAAAAAATCCATTTTCAGCGGCACTGCTTTCTGATGGTCTTAAGAAATTGCCAAAATATCCTATAATTTGAAATCTTTCTTTCTTTCTAAGTTTAAAATAAGTAATATGACCGATTTCTTTGGTTGTTTTACAATCCGTTTTTTGTTAGTTCTTCTATACAGTCTTTGAAAGATCTTAAATTGCGCTAAAAAGGGACAGGTTCCTTGCTGAATATGATTCCTTTGGATTCTTGCAACATTAAAAATATTGCCTTAGTTAATCTTATCGAGTCATGAATATTTGAAAACAGTTCACTTTAGTTGTTTTTAACCCAACTGTCAGTCAAAGGGTTAATCCGCAATTAGTTAAAATCAATACTAATGGTTCATATTTACGATATATTACAATATGTTATAAAGAGTGAAGGCTTAAACCAATCATTATTCAAGACTTAAACCATTAGCAGAAAAAAAAAACCACAACAACAACAGCAACCAGTAAAAGCCAATGCCAATGACAGAACACAACAGAAATAAATGGCGTTACTTGTCAACCAAAATGACATCAAAATAAAAATTCATAGTACATTCGTTATTTTAGTTGTTATTGTTGTTGTTGTTCCTGTTTTGTACGTGTTGTAGTATTTGTTGTCAAATTAAACTTTTGCCAACTATAGAAGCATTATCAGCATCATCATCATCATCAAGCTTTTAAAAAAGAAATTCTATCGTAACGACGAAACATTTTTCTGTAGCCCGTTCTTCTTCTTCCTCCTCTTCTCTTTCGCCGCTTTGTTTTTCGATTTTCTGTACAAATTTGTTGCTGCCATTGCCGTTGATTGCTGCCGATTTTTTTTTTTTTCATTTCATTTCAATTGAATTTCTGGCTGCTGCTGCTGCTGCATTCATTCGAACCGGAAGTTCATCTACGAATATCTAGCGTTGCGTTGACTGCGTTGATGGTTCCCATTCATTCATTCATGGCTTCTTCGTTCATTCGTTTTGTTCTGCCAGTTTGTCAGTTCTTCTTTGAACAACGTATTCATTTTGTTATTCATTCGTTTACTTTGTCGACATGGCGCTGCTGCTGGAGCTCCTCTTGCTGCTGCTGTTGTTGCTTTTATTGTTGCCTGACGATTGTGATGCCTGCTGAAGCATTATTTTCGGTGTTGCTCTTTGTTTTTATTGCAATTAATTGTGTGTTTGTTTTCAGATTTTTCTCTTTTCTTTTTTTTTTTCTTTTTGTTTTTCTCAGTGTCTCTCTTTCGGTCTCGGCCGCAAACATTCTCTATTGGCCTTCGACATTTTGTGGATTTAATACAAAAGAGACACAGAAAAAATTAGCCTTGCAAGTTTTACATCAACGTCAAAATAATTGAGTTACGAGCGCAAGTACCACACACACACACACACACACACACAAGCTGTAGTATCATCCTTCTCACCCACTCTTCGCCCCTGCCCTTCTTCGTTCATCCTTGGGCTGACGTGAACGATTTGTAGATGGTGATGATCTCATTCGTTGTGTGCGTCCTGCCGCCTCTCTCAAGGGACGATTTAATTGCGTTCCAGCAACAAACGTGCACGCGTTAATGTTTCCAAAATTGACTTAATGCTTTTGATGAACGCTTTATTTTGTAATTATTTAACGGTAGTCCGTCCGTCCGTCCGTCCGTCGGGGTTGAGCTGTGAGCATGACTTTTTGTTTATGCTTCTCACAATGAATTTCAGATTTTTTTTTTCTTTGCTTCTGGCCTAGTTGCCATCTCGTTGGAGTCGTCATAGTATCGTGGTTCACTGTCCCTGAGGAAGACATAATTGATGATGAGGAACTTGCTGAAAAATTCATTAATTTCACACAAAAACTTGAAAAATAAAATCTGATTCTTTAATGATTCTTTTATCTAATCTGTTCCCAAAATGATTACATAATGCATTATTATATTATAAGAATATAATACACAGGGCTAAAATTCCAGAAGCGCTGTCCCATCGTTACCGTTCCGGAGCTAATGACCAAATTTTTGAAATTTTCTATCTTGCATTTATTTACACATTTTTCAATTGTAAATCAGAAAGCATCAATTGTAAATCAGAAAGTATTATTTATAATTCAGAAAGCATAATTTATAATTCAGAAAGCGTCAATTGCAAATCCGAAAGCATTAATTTTAATTCAGAAAGCATCAATGTTAATATAGAAAATGTTAGTAACTTTATAATTGATACGATCAAACCTAATATATTACATAAAATAAGATATACATGTATGATATATATGTATGTATATAAAGTTATCATAACTTTATTTCTTAGTAAGGAATTTTTATAGTTCTTCTATTGTGTAAATTTAAAGCTTTTATGCTTAATTAAGCTTAATTGTTTCTAAATAATGAACGTCTATATCCGAATAGTCGCACGTGAACGCCTTTAAAATGACCAAAGACCTCATTTTCACTATGATTTAATGAGTTTTGTTAACCTTAAACGGTTAAGAAGTTAACCTTAACCTTACTGGTTAAGAAGTTATCATCTACAGAACATAGGAGTAACTTTTTTGGCTAATTTTCTTTAAAGATAAGTCGGTCCATTCTTCAGAGGGTAAATAAATCAGGAGAAACGGTGGAGCAATGAATGATTTGGGGACATTTCGTTAAAAAAAGCCAAGTTTTGATCATTAGAAAATTGCTTACGCCTGCTTTCATGGTCCCTAAAAACAAAAATTGTCAGTGTTGTCAGTGAATGTTAGGCGGTAATTGTTTCCAACTTTCATTCGACCGATATACCGAACGCTGGGAGACTCTTGTATAGGCGTTAAGTTAATATTTTAACCCTTTGCCACGTATTTAACATACAACCTTATTATGCTTTGTCATCACAGATATTACTACGACAAAAATATCATGACAAAGGTGCACGGTAAACGCTACGCCTACAAGTTCGACTTCCAAGGCCTGGCGGCAGCAACGCAGCCGGCCGCCAGCGATCCCACGTACAAATACCAAAGTGATCTCTTCATGACACCATATCATCACAGCGCCAAGCTGAGCTCCTTCATGAGTCCGCACCACGGCATGACATCGTCTTCTGGTAAGTACTGCAGCCACTTCGTATGTACTTCTTCTTCTTATAAAACAGCCTTCAATAATATTATGTGTCCTCATTTCTTACCTGCTTTGCTCCTGTTGATTGGTTTGCAGCGTCGATATTCCCGTCGGCGGCCTCGTGGGGCAACTGGGGCAATCCGGCGACGAATCTGTACCAGCCCCATTCGATGGGCCACGTGACGCCCTCGCATGTGGCACCACACCTGAGCTCTTACCCACACTATGCATGACCATCATCGTCCGGGGGTGGCTTCTAATACGAGAGCAACACCGGCCACGCGGCAGCCGCGGCAGCAGCTGCAGTGGCGGTGCATAGCAGCAATACTGCGCTCAGCAACATTAACAGCACCCTCAACATTAACGGCAGCGTCAACAGCATCAGCAGCAGCAGCAGTGCAGGTGGCGGTGGCGGCGGCGGCGGCGGCGGCGCTGGTGGTGGCGGTGGGGGCGGCGTTCTGCTGAACAATAACCATCTCGGCAACGGCAGCAGCAACAGCTCAGCCAGCAGCGGCAGCGGTGGCGGTGGCGGCGGCGGCGGCCTGATCGCCTGCAACAATCATTTCAACATTGCGACGGCCACGTTTACGGCGACGCACAGCAGCGTGGGCGGCACCGGCAGCGGCTTCGGCGGCATCGGCGGCATCGGCGGCATCGGAGTGGGCATGAGTGGCGCCATCGCCGGCGGCAACCTCAACTCCATCGTGGTCGGCAACCGCCTAATGAATCCGCCCGGTCTGCCGACGATTTTGAAATGATGCCATTTCGACAAGTTCCGCATGAAAACGAGCGCGCGCCCCTCACACACCGCCCACCTGCATTCGCATCCGCAGCTGCAGCCGCAACCCCAAACGTACGCACAGCCCCAGCTGCTGCCGCCGGCGCACATGCACGACGAGGCGGTGGGCCGAAGCCATTTCAACGACGCGACCACCAACGCAATCAAACAAAAGCCAGAGCTCAGTGCACACCAGGCCGAGCCGAAAGCGGCCGAAGGCGAGCAACTCCATTTTGTTGAACCTGAGGCAGGTACACAGCGCGGCTACGAGCATGTGGACCGACACACGGGCAGGGAGTTTATGTTGGACACCCTGTACAAGGACGCAAGGGTGCCGTGGTGTACCGGCGCGTTTAGTGATGTCGAAATGGAAGAGCCCGTAGTGATTCAGGCCCGTCGTCAGGCGGACTGACGCTGAATCAATGAGAAAGCAGCAATTGTTTAATAGAATCATAAAAAACCATTTCGTGAGATTTTTGGAGGAAGAGGCTTGAAGGAGGTTGGCCGTCAGATGTCTGCGGTTGTCGTTGAAGAACAACAACAATAACAACAACAACAACAACAACAAATTACAAGATTTGTAAATGTTACAGCGTTTGGAAAGTTTTTAAAATCTATCACTATAAGCCCTCCGCCAACAAGTTCTGTAAATATACATACCTAAACAATTCTATATAGTCGGTGTGTGTGTGTGTGTGTGTGTGTGAGTTTGTAGTAGTATTTGTCAGCTATTCGAGCATGTTTATACTGTATTGTATTTAGTTAGTTCGTAGATTCTGTGGTAAGAGAAGCAGAGAGCAGAGTAGAATGAGCGCGAAGAAGGAGAGAAGAGAAAAAGCAAATTCAAGGTTTGCTGTTCGTGTATTTTTAGCAATAAAAACACTTAGGCAACACTGTGAACGGTGTTGAAAATAATCGATATTGAAATTCTGAACGAAGACGCGAAAGAGACAAGACGAGTTCCGAAATCAAGAATAAAATGCAAATAAATAAATACAATTCTAATTTATCGACATTAAGTGATGATAGTTAAAAAAAAAAAAAATGTTATAAAAATCCATAAACTAGATTGAATCTATTTTTTTCTTCAGTTTTTTCAGTTTATAGTTTTTTCTAAAAATGTAAATAATTATTAAACAAAATCCACGAAAAAAGTTAATAGTATATATGTATGTACTATTTTTAAATTAATTTTAATAATTTTTGAGGAAAAAACTAGATTATTGCCGAAACTGCAGCTGTTCAGTAAATGGTTTAAGTGATGGATTCAGATGGAGAAAAATGATTACTTTAAATTTATTGAATATCAGCATTTGAGAAGCACTAAGAAGAGTTTTTTCAGATTTTCAATCAACCTCAAAATGCTTGGTTTTCGTTCAAGTAAGTAATTTTTTTAAATATAAATGAATGAACGTTTAACCCTTTGTTAAGCAGAAGTCTTCAGCGACCAGAAAGCAGTCTCTGTTATAGAGATAACTCCGTTAAACAGAAACCTATTTTAAAAATACAAACTTATCTTAATACTAATTCATCTGAATTTCTCACTCAACCCATCTGTACTGACTCTTCCAACCAACCAACAACCAAACTGTGTCCACTAAAGATCATGACCGTAGTATGTAATGTACTCGTAGTAATGTAATCCTCGGTTAAGCCATTAGTTACTGCATAAGTTTTAGGAAAATGGGAGACTGTGATAGTTGTACAGTGTATATTTTAACAGATTTTAAACGAATTATGTATGTTTTCAATAACTATTGTACGTAATAATTAAGGTAAGAACGCAGAAGCCACATTTTCAGCTTCGCATAGAAGACATGATCGAAGAAATAAGCGTTGAAATGAAAAAAATCTACTGATTGTCAATGCTTTTTTATGAAACCGAAGCAGAGTGTAAGGAATGTTTTTAAAAATTTAATAGTTTTAAATACGATAACTCATAAACCACCCCCCCCCCCCAAAAAAAAAACAAAAAAATATAATTGTTTTGAAAAAAAAAACAACCTTTGAACTCTGAATGTAAACATACTCGTATATAGAAATAAAAAAAAGACAAAAAAAATTGTTTATCACTGTGTATTAATTAATTAACTTAATTAAATGTAAAAAGTGTTAAAAACCTTTACTTCCGTGGAAGTAAAAAATATAATAAACCAGAATCTATGTATGTAAACCCAAGAGAATTGAAATTTATCTACGTGTACTTAAGTGTGTGTTTTGGCCAAAGAAACACAACAACAATCGAAGATAATAAATAAACTTTCCGAAAAAAATCCTAAGAGAAAAATCCAAAAGCGAAAAACAAAAAATCGTTCGTTTTAAATTTTCTATGAAATCATTGTGATACATTTTTAATGGATAAATATTCATACGTAAGTAAACACAGAACAAAAAAATAAGAACTAAGTTTTTTTTAACTAAAATTTAATTTAAACTAAATTTTGTATTTTTTCGCCATCAGCGGAGAAATTGTCTCTGCAAACTAAGCAATCGCTCCGCAATCATCGAACTATTCAATCCTTCCGAAACCAAACGAATTCATAATCCTTGAGTGCATTCTCCTTTGGCCGTTGGGCTGAAGCGTCCAACTTGCGCCAGCTGATGCGCGGCTGGAAGCCGTATTCGTTGGCAATGTACTCGATGGTGCGTTTCACGTTATCCTCGCCGATGGAGAAGAAGCTGCCCTCTTTGTTGCCGTTGCGAGAACCAGTCTCGCTGTGTCCGTTATAATCGAGCAGGTACTTGAAGCGGTATAAATCACCGAAATCAGAAGCGGTGCCAGGCTTCGCTGCTGGTACAGCAGCACTGCTGCCAAAACCACCGTTGCCGGCAGTGCCACTGCCGCCACTCCCACTGCCACTGCCACTGCCATTGCCATTGCCACTGCCACTGCCACCGGAACCGACACCAATATTTTGCGCAAGCAGTTGTTTCAAGTCGTCAAACGGTAAAGCTTCTGGTTGTTGTACTGAAAAATATAAGACCATAAATTGTTGGTTTGAATCGAACATAAGCAAGCACCACTTGATTTGTGAAAATATAAGCAACGGTAACCACCACGCATGGCTAATGGTGTCTTCATAAAGCGGTTTTGCTTCGGTTTAACGCAAAACAGGTTTTCACAGCGAAAACCATTATAAAACCAATAAATCTTCATTGAAATTGTTGCTGTAAGTTCAACGCAAAACCAAAAACACTTCAGGTTTTAGCAGTTTTCAACCCTGTTTCGAAGTTCGAAAACTAGACACCATAGCCTTGTCTGGAAAGCCTTAACCAAAACCAAGCCAAAACCATTTAATGGAAACACCATATTATGTTGTTTGATTTCATTTACCATTTGTCTGTGTTGTTCCAGGTGCCGCCACTGCCGGCTGTTTTCCAGTTATTCCGAAGTTTTCGTTGGTTTGTGTATTCGGTACATCGTTCAAAAGGGGGTTGATAAAATCACCACCGTCAACGCCAAGTTGACCTGTAGAGCGCAACGACAGAACGACAAGGAGAAGACGGAAAAAATTTATTGAATTCACGCTATAATTGTTATGGCAACTTATTATGGATCCTGCATAAATGAGGATGCCATTGAAGCATCCTTTTCACTTGCCTTCTACGTCAGTGCCTTCGTATGGGTTTGTGTCCAGGTTAAAACTATTGAGAGCGATTTGTGAAGGTGTCAAATTGTGTGTAGTGTCAGTGGAGGGAGTGTCATTTTGTGTGAATTCTGGAGTTTGCGGTGTATCTGGCAGCGTGTTGGGGGCAGTGTCTGTACCTGTACCTGTTGATCCAGTGAACGGAGGGCGAATTTCCTCCGGTCCCAATGGTTTCGACAGAGTTCGTATCGGTACTTTTGGTGTTTTTCCAACTAGAGATGAAGTTGGCGGTGATGCTGATGATGACGATAACGGTGTAGCCGGTTCTTTTGGTATAAAACAACCTGAACAGGCATTTTTGTTGGTATTAAACTTTGGCAGACTGAGAGAAGTCGCCGGTTTTGTTGTTGTTGTTGTTGTGGACGGTGCCAGCGGCTTTGCCTTTGGGCGGACTATCATTTCAATAGTTTCTGTAAAAGTTTAAAATAAACATTCTCAGCAATAATCAATTAAATTGTAATAGCATGGTTTAAAACTTACTCGGTGGTGATTCGTAGGGGTAGTTCCTCATGGCCAAAATCCGAAATTTACCCTCTTCATCGGTGGCGTATACCGTGACATGGTAAATGCCGTCAGCGGTGATGAAACCATATTCACCCATAACGATGCCGCGTTCATCTAAGGGCCAAAGATTACCAGTTTCGTTACAATAATTATAAATTCAAACGTTCAAAACGATACTATTATTTAAAAGGAATAAATTTTATAAATAATATGTATTTCTTATGGAATGGTTTCCGCTGACGTTTGTGCCCGCTGCTTTGCGATGATTTCTAAATTCAATAATTTAGCATGAGTTCTAAACTTATTTCAAAATTTATACAGCGTAACAGAATTTCTTTTGGGGGAAAACGGAACGTGTTTTCATGAAATCTCGGAAATGGTATTATCAATATCGAGAACCGACGGTTCGCTATTCGCTCAGGAATATTAACGAATTATGTAATGTTTTTGATTCGATTCTTGCAATTAATTTAATTATAAAATGCACTATTGATAATGATTATTAAAACAAATGACAGTTAACGGTTACGTGATTTACGTGAAAGCTACTGAAGAACGATATATTCTTTTTTTTGTCTACGAATATTATTAATCATCAGACGGATTGTACAAATCTCCTAAAATAAACCCATTTTGAAACTATAAATTATTATTATTTAGTGGTTTCGTGTTATTGTATCGTTTTTTTTTTTTGCATAATAACAAAATTTATTCTGTGTCGCTGTGATATTCATAAAAAACATAATCGGCAAAGATTATGGAATATTGAGCTTAAATTTCACTGAAAAATTATTTCAAATGTTAATTAAATACTAAGCAAATTATATAATAGGTTATGTCTATTAATATGACATAAATTGTACGATATTATAAATTAAAATACAAGAAAACACTAATGAATGAATTAACCCTTTATAAGTTTATGTAATAAAGCGTAGACGATCTTAAAAATTTTTATGTGTTTAATGTTATGGCAATTAGTAGTTTTGAAGGTTTTGAAAGTTCCATTTTAAATATATATGTATATAATTTATTCCGTATATTCTAACAAATGGATGCAAAAGAATTTCCGTATAAACTCTTATGAGTAGAGAAAAATGAATATAAAATTTAAATTAAATTACGTGTTTAATATTAACACAACAAAAACGCAAACGAATTGGTTTAAAAATCAGACGTAATGGTGCCAATTCGTCTGGTAGAGAGTTGCTTGCGAAAGCGTTGTCACAGCGATCAGCGAACGATGAAGAAGGCCTCTTAAAGAATATTTGTCCTTTATAAATACGCCTCCGTATTCTAGAGCAGAATGGTTTTCCTTACTCGCTCCTTAAATAATGAGTAAACAACGAGTATTCATGCTTGACTTGTCATTATCTTGGTTGTTGTCTGAGTTTGTGTTTCGGTTCGGATCCATAATAAAGAGAAATGTTTGCTGTTTTTAAAAGTGATAAAGCTATGTTTCATTACACTTACAAAAAAACTAACTAACATTAAAATTAAAAGAAGAAATCATGTCATTTTAGCTATCATTAAACAAGGATTACACTTTCTTGCTATAATATTTTTTCTTTACAAAATTCAAGAAAGACAATAATGTTTTATTAAATTAAATCAAAAAAGTGGAATTAATCAATTTGGCAAGTGAACCCAACCAACCATACTGTTCTCTGATATTCTAGATATTCTGGACCCAAACCAAACGCGGACAACAACCAAGCCTAATGACAAGTCTAATAACGAGTAATCATTTAATCGTTCGATATTAATCAGTTCAAAGAAGCCGTTCGTACAAAAAGGATACTTTTATGAAGGATTATTTATTTGTTATAAGTATAGCACATATTCAGGATTGCAAATTACTGTTAAGGAAGATATTGTTGTTTTGCGATTACTGTTAAGATATTGCATAAATAAATTGGGCTTATTCAACTTCTCAGCACCTGTTTCTTCGAACTCTAGTAACGATAACTGGTTTTTTTTTGTAATTTTGACTTCTCTAGTAACGATAATATTATATACATAAATGTCCTGATTTGGTTTATTTATAATAGTTATGTTATAAGCCACGAGGTTTTTGGTTATGGTTTTGACATTTAAATAATTTTTCATTTTTATTAAAGTTCCTCATTCTGTTCTCCTTCTTCCTTCTTCTTTTTTTTTCTGGTCGTTGTTATTCTTTTTAATTTTATTATAATTATAAGAAATAGTTATAAACGGAAATATATAGGAATATATTGAAAACGGTTTCATTTAACAGTTTGAATTAATTTACCATAAAATCGTTGTTTATCTATTCTTTTTTTTTTCGAACGATATAATCTAAATGTTAATAATTTTAAATAGAATTTCTAATCATTCATAATAAGCATAAAGAGAACTAGTTGCTGTTTTTTTGTTTCTTGACAAGAAAAAAGAAGAAGCCGACGACCGGTTGGTTTTGTTGTTGTTTTTAAACCATTTAGTTTCAGATGATTTCATTAGAAAATTTCATTTTCTGGTTTGAAGAAGCGTACCTCAATAGTTTCTAAAAAATTTTTTTATTGTTTTGTTTATGACATATTAAAAATATCGTTAAGCGGATAAAATGTAAAAAATGTAAATGTATGTAAGTTATTTTGGTGTTGCGTGGAACTTCTGCAAAGCTCTTTTCCATAAAAGCCATATCCATAGTCGGAAAATTTATGATTATGATAAAAATTTTGTTGGTAACTCGTTTTTATTAAGCTTCAAGTTTAGCATACCTTTTTACACGAAATAAATTTTATGCTTTTTACGCGAATTAAAAGAGAAAAAAAGGCTGCATCACCAAAAAAAAAAATACTAGCAAAACTCATCATCACAAAAACTTGTTGGACTTCGTTTGTAACCCAAAAGTGACCAAAGATTACTAAGAGGCTTAGATGAGCCAACAACAATAACAATAAATGTCACATTTTCATAGCGCGAACAGAACTTTTGACCAAAAATGGCACAAAAAAATATTTAATGACGATAAAGTAAAAAAGAAAAAAAAAACACAAAACTAACAAATTTTGTCGCATTTAATTTGAAAATGAAAAGTGACAAGAAGCATGCTGCCACATACACACACGCACACACACGCACACAAACGCGAACGCACTCTTACCTCGCTCCTCGTGACGATGTTGTTGTTCGTCGATGGTGAAACCGAACTCATAGGGCCGAACTTTTTCGGTTTTGTCCACCGGCTGAGCGCGCACAACTGCAGCAGGCATCGCCACAGCTGCCAGCTGCATAGAAATGAACAAAAAAAACAAACGCATTTTGTTAGAAGCTTACACAATTTTTTCCACTCGATTTCAACACTTGCGCCCACAGACACACACACACACACACACTTACGATAAGAAACGATGTAACAACAAACGGATGCAACAACATTTTGAAGGGCTCAGCGGTTTTTTGATGTTTTTTAATTTTTTTTAGTTTTTTAATGGTTTTTTTAAAAATTTAAATAAAATTTTTATAGTACGAAATTTGAAATCTAATTTAAATTAAGATTTAGCGATTTTACAAGATTTTAATCTTCAGTTTATTTCTATTTTTTTTTTATTACATTATTTTTATTGCTTTTGTTATAGCAATTTTTCTAAAATATTTACACACAATTTTTATTTCGTTTTCTTGTTATCTTTTTTAAAAATATTGTGTATCATTAAAGTTTTTATTTAATTTAATTTAATTTTATTTTGGTAAACTTTCTTTTAAATAAAAATGAAAAATTTTTCTTTTTTCTTTATTATTTATAACTTTATTTTTTTACTTTATTTTTATTTATTGTAGTATTTATTATTTATTTATTTATTTTTTTTAAATTTACTTCAATAAGAGCTGATTTTACTTTGTTTAATTTTGTTTTGTTTTGATTTGTTTATAATTTGCACGATAATTTTCGTAATTTTATTGTAAGTTGGCAACTCTGCTTAAACGAAATCTAAATTAACTGAATTTTTTCAATTTTAATTCATTAAAGCTAATTTTGTTTTTCTACTAACGATCGCTTTTTGTTTCGGTTAATCCTTGCAAATCATGACTATAATTAATTACAACAACAACAACCACAACAACAACAACAACAAACAAAAGCACTTAAAACAAAAGCAACAATGTTGAGGTTGACTGCATTTGCAACGATCATCGATCAATAACAATAACAACAAATTGTTTGACGAAAAACAAAAACACGAAAATATTGTATTTGCCAACGACACTTGAACTAAGTACGAAAGAAAAGCGCGCACAGCAGCGCGAGGTACATCCAGTGAAGTTCTGCGACTTATTGACGGATTTAGAAAAAAATATGAACATTTAAAAACTATTAGAATCGGGAGAAGGAGCGCTGGAGCAGCACCAGCTGACGCAGCATCAGCGAAAAATGTGAGTGTGTGTGTGTGTGTGTTAGTGTCGCTAGTGATGTTGATGATGATGATGATGTTGTTGCTGTTATTAGTTGGTATCGTAGATGCTTATCGACAGGTGGTCCGTCCACAGCATGAAAGAACAAGCAGAACAGAACACAAAAACAGCAACAAATGAACAGGGCAAATAAACACAACAACAACTCAAGACCACCAAACAAAAAAATGCCGGTTATCGATTAATCGAAGGCGTCGTTGGTGGTTAATGAGTCGCATCCGTTAAGGCGGCTGTTATAATAAGCATAAACACACACACGCACACACACACACGCACACACACAGCCACAGAAGACACTCTAGCAGATCGCATGCCTAACCCGCTTTGTTTAGAACTATTGTGAATGGTTCAACAGAACGCCTGAATGAGACGACCATCTTCTCTACGCCAACACCTGCCTGGCGTGTGGTCAATCAACGAAGAAGAAGAAGCAGTAGGTGAAGACGATACTATAAAAAAATTTACAGTTATTTTCAGGTTTTAAGACGTTTGATTTGTTTGTTAATGATTTTTATGGCAGGATTGCCAAATATTTAAGAAATTCATTAGATCTTGTTGATATTTGGGAAAAAGTATGCGATTATCAGTTAAAGAATGTTAATGTTAAAATTTTAGCGTGGAATGAAGTGAGTACGATACGAAATTTTCAAAAATAATTAAATTGTATTATCATTTTATTGCCAGTAACCGATTCGTAACCATATTTTACAAATCGAAGCTTAAAATGACCGTATTTCTCTTTTGCTTATAAAATATATTCATACTGTAAATGAAAAATGAAAATTACGAGGGTAAAAAGCATTTGAAATGTACTCGTATTTTGTGAAAAGAGTAAAAATTTATTTTAAGAAAATTCATTATTTTTAACCGTTTATATTTACCAAGAACTGACTAAGATATTTAGTATAACAGATTAACAAAAATTCAAAAAAGAAGAGCTTTGTTTTCTATTTAATTTTGAATTTTATTTGCCTTTTTGTTGTTTTCAATAATTTTGTATTTTTTTCTTATTTTATGCCAAGTGATTTATTTGACTAATTTCAATGGACATCATTTGATTAAATTTATTGACTCTCAGCAAACCTTACAGTTTTTTTAAAATCAACGTTGGTTACTCTACGTTATTGAAAACAAAAAAAAGCAAAAAAAAGCCAAAAAAAAAGAGAGAAAAAAAAAGAAAATCAAAATTAATAACCATTAAAAAAACAAATAGCTTGCATAGTTTGCAGTTTTCATTAATTAATCACTCACGTTAGTGACCTTCCTTGCACGAGTTACGAGTATCAAGAAGAAGAAGAAGAACAAAAATATGTGGGCGTAACTCATCACGAGGGAGGGATAAATCATATTGCAAGAAGAGTCCGTAGTGCGTGTCATTCGTGTAAGATCGATCGTACGGAATAAATCGTTTTGAAGAATTTGAGAGAAAGGAAGTTATCTTATCAGAGACCTTTTCATTTTCTCAGGGCCTCAGACACCTTCAAATATCTGAATATGTTAATAAATTTTTTAGCTTTTTTTATGAAGCGTTAAAATTGTGTGAAACCATTTGCTAGAAACTTTTCAACACAACAAACAAGAAATTAAGACATTCTAAACAACAAAAAAGCAACAAAAATGTGTGGTTTAAAAAATTAATATATTCAACATTAAAAATTTCTTTAATTTTATCCTTTTGTTCTTTTCTTTCTCTTTGGCAACAACAACAACAACAGCGACCGTGTTGTCACCGTGCTGTCTACTTAGCTAATGAGATACTGCCTTCGAAAAATAATAATAAAAAATATCTAAAAATATCGTAGATGGAAAAAAAAATTCATAAAAACTTTAAAGGTATCTTTTAATGTCTTTTTAATGTCGCCAATGGATTTTCAATGAATTAAAAAAATAGTGAAGATTGAGAAAGTGTCATATCGATAACACAAGTTGACAAAATTCGGCAGATCTTCTAAACCAAAAACTTAACTAAACCGTCGTTAAGAATTTTTGCAGAATAAGTCGAATCTTAGAATTTTGCCATTACTTCAGAACGCTCACATTCGTTATTTGTTCTCCTCAGAATGAACCCATTCATTATTTTCTCTTTTCAGAACGAACCCATTAATTATTTGTTCTCTTTAGAACGAACCTATTCGTTATTCGGTATCCTTATAAGGAACCCATTCGTTATTTAGTATCCTCAGAACGCACCCATTCGTTATTTCTACTCCTCAGAACGAACCCATCCGGTATTGCGCTTCTGTTAATTCAATATTGCAAATTTGTATCCTCTTTGTCTGCTGCTTCTATTTCTTCTTCTGTTATATCGTATTTCCCGATGAAATCGGGCTTCGATTATTTATTTGATAATGCCAAACATCACACCATAATTCTTGAATAATTCAAGGTACTTAAACAATAGGAAAAGACTACTAGAAAGTAACTTTGGCTTTTACTAGTTCATTATCATTGCTAATTTCTAATGTCTTCTTCGTTTGCTGTCGAGTACATCGCCGTGGGCGATAAAATTCGATTAGTTTTTTCTTTGTAATCGCTATTGTAACCCCATCATCGTCACCTTAAGCTGAATGATGAATACTAAAGGTAATGCTGAGTGTCGTAAATAACGTGTTTTACATATCGTTTGCATAACGCTACAACGATTCACGCACAACAACGGCGACAACTAAATATAATATAATGCCTTGTAACCACAACAACAACAATAGCTACGACAACAACAAAAACCCATGATAATAGTAGCATCATCGATGCTTTGTCGCAATCGTCGAGAGTGAATAAACAGTTTGAGGAAAACAATTTTTATTCATGATAAGTGTTTTTTTTTTCCAGATCTTAAGCTGTAGCCAATGTTAAAGCAAAAACAAAATCTTTGATGATGTCGGCGATAGTGTTGGATTTGAGTCGACAATATAAATTAAGAAAAATATTAGAATTCATTTATCGTAGGTTTTTATTCATTTTATGTTTAGTTATAGTCAGGCGCTTGTTAGTTAGTAACTCAACTTGTAAGACTATCAAAAAAGCATTTAACCCTTTCTATGGTTAATTTTTTTTCCCAAAATATTCTTTGCTTTCTTCATTATTTGTCAGCGAAACGAATATACTCGACAAAGGAAGCAGAATACAATTTTTGTGCTTGTAAAATTATGATATTATGACACAAAATCAAAAGCTGTATGTTAACTTTTTTAGAAAATATGTACTATTATTCGTTGCTGAGAAACAAAATTCATTTTCCGATAAAAATGCTCTATTTTTTAGGATAAGGATAAATTTATTACAGCATAAAAATGAAAACAGAAGAAATGTAAGACAAATACGAATTTAAGGAATTTTTAAAATAAGAAACTACAACACAAAAATTTTATTCAATTTATAATAATGATCCTTCTTTTGCCGTTTCATTACGACGCGTATAATAGACTTAAACAGTTAAAGGGCTAAAATGCAGCGAGATGGTGTGAGATGTTTTGTTGCTTATCATCAACAACATCATGATCATAATCAAGATCATGAGCAAGAGCATGTGAAGTCTGACAGTTTTGCATTTCTTTTTAATTAATGCTATATTGAATTTATTAACAATCGAATGATCGATCTGACATACTCTTTCCTCTGCCTCTCGCTCACCTCATTTTTATAAAAATTTTCCAATCTATTTGCAAAATTTTCCTAAGCATTTGTTGTTCTGTGTCATTGTGCAAATCATATGATAATGATGATGATGATGATAATGTCGCAAGAATTTACATTTTTAATGCAAAATGTTTAGAATAATACAAAAATTTAAAGAATGAAGAAGAATGAAGTATGCACGATTAAAATACGATGAGAATAATTATGATAATGACAGCAAGTAATGCATTTACTGTTTGTTGTTTGCTACCGCTATAACTAAATAGTTCTGATTATATTGTAATTTAATGTACCTCAAAAAAAACTTCCTAGTTTTCTTCTTCGTATCTTTTTAACAATCATGTAATTTATTGCTTTATATTGAATTTTTCCTGATTTAATTAAAATAGCAAGAAATTATCCTGTTTAATCAATCTCAAGTGATGATTTGTGATGGTAGATAGAGTAAAATAAACAAACAAACAAACAAACGTCAAAGAAAGTGAAGATGATTTATGTTTATTTAATCAAAGTGGTTTGAAAGCGGATTTACATACATTTATAATAAAATAATTATTTTTTAACTGGAAATTTATAATTTAATTGTAATTAATTAGCATAACAAAATGCGATACGATTATCATTGACACATACCACGTAATTGTGTTGCTGCTGACTGTTTGATTATTTTGTATAAGAGTCAAAGTTCAAAATTGTCAATCAATAACGAGGAAGTAAAACTATTGAAATAAATTTTCTTAAAAAAAATTAAATAATTATGTTAGTATACATATTGTTTACAAGAAAGGTAAACATTTTGTATGGAGATTTTAAATCATTAGAATTTAAAGTTTTTGTTCTGAAAAATTATTATAATAAGACTGAGAATATCTCGAAGGCTTACCTTCGTAGATACCCTACATATACCCCCATATACCCTAAACCCGCATCCGGCGAAGTGATGACAAAAAGTGGGCGGGTGACACCTACTTTCTTTTTATTTACAGATAGTAAATTTTGATCGATTAACTAATCTACACCGCTTTTTCTACAAAAAACCTCTTTAGATGGTATGGTACGCTAGTAGGCGGACCACGCCCGAAAAGCATGCCCGACGACACATGATAATGTCGCATGTGTAAACTGCAGTACCGTACAGTACTTTACAACTGCACCAACTCGACAGTACTAAAAAAAGCTTGTATATATTGTCTGAATATACTCGATTCTGCGCATCCTAAAAGTATGTAATTTATGCACGTTTGCAATATTCAGCAATGCCTAAAAGTAGAATGAAGCTCTTTGAAATAAATTTTCTTTCCGAGCTTGTAATTAATTGTAGTATGACAATTTACTTACAATAATTTCGCTAAAAAGAACGTTTGTTTCCTTTTATTTTTCCCCTGATTTTTATTTATTTATTTAAAATTTAAACTAAGCACATTGCCTTATAATTTTCCGCATATTTAAAAAGTTCCCCAAATTTGTTCCCTAAATTCTTTCCCAAATTGATATATTCTCTCGTAGACAGTATATTTTTCAACCGTTCAATATCAATTTAAAAAAGAGAGTTATTGTATGCACTTATATTTGCATGCCTATTAACTAAAATATACTTTCTTAAGTTTATTTAATTAAAACTTACCTAAGTTTCTTACTC
Source organism: Conops quadrifasciatus (assembly GCA_949752815.1). NCBI lineage: Eukaryota > Metazoa > Arthropoda > Insecta > Diptera > Conopidae > Conops > Conops quadrifasciatus. Next base: position 31,470,396 of record OX457079.1, on the reverse strand, counting down.
ACTTACTTACTTAAGTTAAGCTTACTAAAGTTAAGTTGATTTATTATTGAAATAGATATATAAATATAAAAAGGAAAGTTATATTCTTTGTATATTTACAAAAAATTTTTTTTATTTTATTTAAAATTTATAAATTTTCTACAATATCTTTTATTGCATAGTTTACTCAATGTACTATTAACGGGCACGCCTGAAAGTATGCTACATAGAAATGTTATAGTGATTCTCAACGAGTTTGTTGCTTAAGTTTTTCATTATTGGAAAGTTTCCAGTGAGTCTTAAAATGTAAATAATATCTGAGAGAACATGTTTTGAAGATTATTTCTTAATGGCACCAAAATGTATGCATAATTAAAAAGTTGTTTATTTTATTTTGATTTCATTTAAAGCTCAATTCAAAATATAATAGAATCTCCGATTATTTCTACTGAAGTGTTAATAATTTTATTTCCATTGATTCTTTACAATCATATTCGAAAAACATATTCGAAATATGTACATATATGAATAATATTCGAAAATGTGAAGGGATATGACTTATTGATTTATTAAATGATTTACTTTTGAAACATTTCACGAAACCATTAAAAGATGGAAATTTGGACCTTGAAAAATCAAATATTTTTTAAATAATTTAACTAAAAAAAATAGCTCGAATTCGTTTGAATAATTAAAAATAATAAATCGCATAATCGCAATAATCGCATTATTGATACGATTTTGAATTAAGATTCCTTTTCTTAGGCACAATAAATCTCCAGGTTACAATTTTGTTGCTAAGAGATTGTTGTTGTACGCATAAGATTTTATACGTAATGAAGTTATGAATATTTAACAAAAAAAATTTATTAAGATTTTTATATATGTTTTCCATACTGAGAAACTGACGACGAAACCATTAACAGTATCAATGGAAAAAACTCAAAAGCAGAAACTCGAAAAATTTGCTTTCAATAAAAATATATTTTTTTTCATCTTATCATTCGTTTCTCAATCTTAACCTAAACCACGAACTGTTTATACACAAAAATTTACAATACTATACACAGCGAAGTGGGACTAGGATGCACAGGGATAAACGACACTGGGATGAATGACATTTGAGAGGATGTTCAAGGGACGACCGGATTCGGGTTCAGGGTTCTGGGTTCGGTTTGAAGAAAGTGGTGGAAAGAGGCGGGATGCGGGGGGTCAGCTTCTGGGTGTTGTCGAACCACGTTACAATCTATTACTCCGCTTGGCCTATGACGCCTTAGGCTACAGGAGCAACAGGTAAGTGAGCACCTTCGGGCTGGAAGCCATTTTCATCGGCGACATAGTTGACCGTGTATTTAACGCCATCGTCGGCGACGAAGGAGTAGCTGCCCTTAACCACAATAGCCTCATCTTCGGTGCCAATGTTCTTCAGTTGACCTTGCTCGTGGTGAGAGGTGCCATCGCTGGTCTCAAAGCTGCAAAGAAGAGTGTACGCTTGACCGAATTGCTGCCGACCAGCTACATCTAAGCGTATCACTTACCCGTATTTGAAGGATTCAGGACCAACTTCGGAGTCGGATTGCACGATCTCAACGTCGGCGTGTTGCGGAGGAGCAGCCAGAGCCAAAGCGAACAGAGCAACGAAAACAATGAAGAACTTCATTTTCAGGGATTTTGGGATTTTGTAAAGGCGCGCGTGGCTCTAGGTGGAGTGACGGATTGTAAGTGATGCTCTCGACGACCTGGCGGCTACAATTTATACTAATTCGGTAAATAGTTGGATTTAGGGCGAAGATGGCGTAAATGGAATGGAGTAGAAAACAACAACAACAATACGAATTAACCAAAAATGTGTAACTTGCGTGCGCAAAAAATATTAATATTAACAAAAAAATAAAACAACAGAAACCAATAAAAATAGTGGTCAAGAAGAAACGAAACCGGCTCACGACGATGTCGACCAATGCTAATAGTTTCGGTTAGAAAAATGATAAATAAAAAAATTGAAACAAAAACGAAAAAACCAAAAAAAATTTCAAGGAATAAATGGACACTCTTTTCCAGCTTCTTCTTTGCGTTATCACTTTCAATATCAAGACTTACTTACACTGACTTGCTTTGTTTTTTTTTTTTTGTCTTGTTGACTTGTTTTTTTTTTTGGCTCCGCTTGTTGTTGTTTTTGTTGGTGCTCGATGGTTACCTTTGGTGACATTGGTTGCTCTTCAAGTTTTTATTAAAGAGCGCTTTAAGAATTTAACAAACCACTAAACTGCGGCTCAAATGAATTTTTAATGCTCTGCGACTAAAACTAATAAATTTTAAAACAACTCAGGTTTCAACCTTTTTGAGATCATCAACCAACCAACCAACCAACCGATCGACCAACCAGTTTTAATATTTAACATTTTTTCCAAAAATTAATTAGCGTATCTGGGTATTTAGTGTGTGTGTGTGTGTGTGTGTGTGTGTATATATCTCTTAGTTAACAGCGTATGCTAATCTGTTTGATTGAGCTGACCTTCAAAATCGTCTTCTAGCTCATCTTGATTTTAAAGTTTTTTCTAATATCTGGCTGTTTTTGTTGTTGTTGTTGCTGTTGTTGTTGTTGTTGTTGTTGTTATTTTGAAGAGTTGTCCGGTTGCTCTTTAATAGACTCTGCAGCCTCTGCAGAGCTCTGAAAACATGCTATTGAACGAATGAACGCATGAATGAATGAATATTGATTAAACATTTACTAAATGAATAGTTTAAGGCTGCTCAAGCTACTGATATTACGGCTTTTGTTGATGTTATTGTTATTGTTGTTGTTGTTGCGCTTGCGGTTGCGGTTGCTACTATTAGTGACGCTGAAGTGACGGCCAATTTGCCAACAACGTTACGGTTGATGATAAAAATGAAATTTCTTACACAAATTTCTAATATTTCAAGGTAAATATTATAAAATGTTCACCTTCTTTATTAGACAAGAGTTTTTTATGCCGAAGTCTACGACATTTCCAAATTTTTCCAACAAATTTTTTCAGAAGCCACGTTCTCAATCGATTATCAAAAATCTCATGATTGTGAGTCTAAAGAAATTATCGTAAATTGCTTCGACCTTCGAACTTCGAACACAAATCCAATATTACTGGCATCATCTCACCTTCCTATTCTTTTTCATGTTCCACCAAAAAGGTACCAACATTATTATGCAAATTATTAAACATTATTAATTATTATTAAGGAATTTTCAGCTTAAGACTTTCTTTCCGGTCACCTTTTCAATAAACTTTTCCAGCTTAAAATGTTTTATAAATAAAACAATTTGTCTTTATTAAAGCAAATTAAATAAGACTATAAAATAAGTTACGAGTCTATAAAATATAATATGTATAAAAAATGTAAATCTGAATTAAATTTTTTTTCAGCAATGTATAAAATTAACTTTTGTCGTTTTGATTTTTTTAATCAAAATCTGATTATTTGCTATTTGCTTTGTCTAAAGAAAACGGACTTTATAATTTTGTAAATGCCCTTGAAAATGGTATATATGTATATTTAATCAACTTTTATTTTTAGATGATTTTCGTTTCCTATTTGCATAATTATACCATCATCATCATTATTATTTTTTCGAAGCCTACTAACAAGTTTTTGTAGTTCAAAAATTTTTCTATTAATTTTTTAGCAAATTAATTTCATAATTTTATCAGAATAACAAAAGATTGTAAAAAATTTAAAAAGAAAATAATAATAATTAAGCGGAACTAGAACATAATTTAGTATATACTTTAATGTTTTCTGAATTAAAGAGAGAAAAAATCGTCTCCTAACATTTTGTTTGTCTATTGCAAATTTTCGTTTAATGGCAAATTTTTCCATGATTTAGCCCAGCATTAGACCTGGTCTCAAGATTCTTTTGCTTTTTGATGCACTGTAGTATTTTTTTACACTCTTAAATGTACATTTTTTTGGAGAAAATTTGAGAAAAAAAAATTGAGATTTGTTTACAATCTTTAGACAGGTTTGTTTACAAACACTTTAGACAGGTGGCTATAATTTAGACCTAACCTAAAAAGTTAGCTAAAGCCTAAAAGTTATTGTTTCTAGTCGGCCAAAGGATTCATTTAGATTTCATTTTTTTGAACGATTTGTAATTTTGAAACTGTTTCGAAGAAAGTATTAAGAAAACGCTTATCTTTTTCCAAAAATAAGTGATTTTATTTAAAAAAATAAAAATAATACAATAAAATAGAATACGAAAATTAATATCCACAGTTTATACACTCTTTATGATGTAATAAGTATAATCCCAGCTTCCGCTGACACTGACTCTGACGACTCTCGGACTATATCTTAAACGGCTAGTTTGAAAGTGGGATGATAGCCGGTTTCGTCGGCATGGAAGACCATTTCGTACTTCTTGCCATCCGGAGCTGTCCAGGAGGTGCTGCCGTGGACAATAATCGCAGCGCCATCTTCGGTGGTCTTCAGTTCGCCCTCTTCGTTACGTGAGATGCCGTTGCTGGTGTCGTATCTGCCGCGTCGGATGGTTTGAGAGGATAAAATTGTTCTAGAACTTGTTGCTTTAAAGGACTTTGTGAGGATTTGTTACTTACGCAAAGGAATATTTATCGATTCCATTGTTCTCGCTCTCCAGACGCAATGTTTCAGCATTCTCTTCACCGGTTGACTCTGGTGCCGGTGCCGGTGCCGGTGCGGCCAAGCAGGCTGTGGCACACAGAGCCATCAATATCATCATTTGGTATTTCATTTTTAGTAATTTTACTTTAGAAGAAAAACTTTAGAGTAAAAGATCTTTAAAGATGTGTGGATTTTATAGTCCTTAGCAATGAATTCCAAGTAACCAGCGCTGTACCTGACTGCCTACAAAAATTCAATTGCGGCACTTTATATACCCTGATCTCGGTTATTGCAATGCCATGAGGTGCGGCGGCGGCTGGGTCCGATTGTTTCGTAGAAATTTATGGAGATGTCATTATTTTTCAGGGGCTAATGTCAGATCCTCTGCGCCACTGATGACGACGCTGACGGCGATGACATTAAAAATATATAGTAAAAAATTTAATTTTGAAAGAATTATAAAATAAAGTATTTAAAAATATGACACTTATTCGGAAGATTTGCAAATACTTTATTTAATACTTTTTTCTGCGGCGACCCACACTTGCCCGTAATTATGTTTTTTGTTGTGGTTGTTGTTGCTGCTGTTGTTTTGTTGAATGATACTTTAATTATTTTTGCAGAATTCGCGCCATTGTCGATCGCTGAAGATTTATATTAAATTAATTAAAACGCTCGATCAATCTGTAAGTCTGGATGCAGAATTCGAAACTGGTTTAAGGCTATGGTTTTATCATCATCTTCTGCTGCTTTTTCTCTTTCTCCTCCTCCTTTTTACCGCCGCGATCGTTGTCTCTTCGAATATGCTGTTAATTTTAGTGGAAAGATATTGTTTTTTTGCAGAACTGACATGAATGTATTGAGACAGTCATTTTTTTTTGCTGACGACCGCTTTAGCAGTGACCTAGTCAGTGATTTATTTACACAGAAAGAGCCGAAGTGCAAAACAGACAGTAGTGGCGAAGCGAATTGGGACAGGTCGCGAAAGGTCGCTCCTATAGTGAACGCAAGAGCAGCGAGAGCAGGAAAAGCTGCAAAAGCGGCATAACTCCAGAAAACATAGTTTGTAAAGAGAAACATTTACGTTTTTCGATCAACTGTAATCGTTTTTTATTAAAAATATTCACAGAAATAATATTTTTTTGCAATTATTAAAAAATGTGCAATATACGAGTACTATATATGAATGGCATAACCTGCTCTATACAAAGCATACAATAATCATTATTTTTTGTAATAAAGTTCCTTTTGAGTTAAGGCAATATATTCTAAATACATATAATATAATTGATTATGACATTTGTAATGCGATTTAAATTAAATATAGCTTTTGTGCCAATCAAAATAGGTTGATAGAAATTATTGCAAAATTCCCAAATATTCACCTTCAAAAATTATTCCATTTCTGAAAGATTTTTCGCCTTCACTGTATTACTCTTTATAATCAAAAAATGACTCAATGGGTTATTTTGCATTGATTTAAAAATGTTAAACTTAAACTTCATATTTAAACTTATCTCATAAAATGAGGAATAAATGATTTTATAATGACGACAATTTAATTCAAGGACCGCCCGATCCAACGCGATACGATAACGATTTTGTATTTTTGTAAGTTGATTTTTTTTGTTTTGAATTTTTTTTTAGTATATGCGATATTTTTGGTAACTACCAGCTTAATAATTTTATGACAACAGTATTACAATAATTTATATATTGATATTGTCATTGATTTTATGGATATGAAGAAGATTTAGTAAAAATATTTAGCATTTATTTCAAAAAATCAAAGTACAAAAAACTGTCAACTTGTAGAGAAAAGAATGAAAATCCCGCGAATTTCAGCGGATTTGGGAAAAATTTCCGGAATTTCCTTCATATCACAAAAAATATCGTTGGTTATTAGAAAAATTGTCTATTATTTTCGTAAATATTGTGTTATTACTCAGCTCTTGATTCTCCTCAAAATAACCCTTTTTTTGCAAACGAATCTTCTCTCTACGACTCATTATAGACGTGATAAAACTGTGATAAAATTTTTAAAGAAATAATTATTATTGTAACTTATTATCTTGTAATGATGTACATACGATAAATACTCGTTCAACGGTTTTTTCTTAAACATTTCTCCAGATTTAATTTTAACACTTTAATGATGTTTAACTATGCTGTGAACTATACGTAATTATTTTGGTTGAGCGCGTGTTAAAGCCATAGAAAACGACGAATTCAAATTTCTCAATGTCGTATCATCAGATCTTTACGTCGACCGTATAGAAGGTGCTCATGTAAGCGGTCATTATGCGAAAAGTTATTAGGATAAAAAGCATGTAAAAGAAATTTAATGATTTTAAAGTTTAAATTTTAAAGGCTTTAATTTCAAAGATTAATTAATTTTTTTTCGTTTTGCGAAAGCTTAGCGAGGAAATGCTGATTTTGAAATAATAAAGATTTCTCTTTTGAAGATTTAATAAGAAACTTCTGTATCACGATCGAAATCCCAAATTTTTTTCGTACAAATTTCATATAAATTAAGTCCTAAACATTTGAGAGTTAATACATTTTTTGGAGTTATTTCATTTTCTTTTGGGAGCTAATTAGTTTTTTGAAAAAAAATTGGGAGTTGATTAATTTTTTCGTGTATTTAATTTTTTGGGAATTCATTTATTGGGCGTTATTTCACAGCGCAATACTTTTGAAAACAATAGTTTTGTTTTCAGATAATACTCGTAGTATATCCTCTGACTTCCTCTGCTTCTTACGATCCTTTTTGGGACTTGATGAAATATGCGCTACCTCATTACTTGATTACATCATTTAATTTCATTGGCTTTTGAGCAACCATGACCTATTACAATGTAAGCAACGGTACCGAAATTTACAAAACACCGTGATAAACACACAAAAGTTTCTAAAGGACGGTCAACAATCTCTAACGAATCTCATCTCATTAATTTCTCATCTCTTCAAGATTTCATCAAGAGGCAAATATGCCTTAAGGTCTAATTACCTGCCTGCTTTTTGACACAATTTTGTTACGTCCACGCAATGCTTTAACCTCTTTTAGCAAAAGCCTTACAGTGATAAATAAAACAATTAAAAAGAGAGAGAAAAAAACACAGCACATTAGCAGGTGCTGAAAAAAAAGTAATGTGTAGGTAATGTGTAATCATCGCAACGCATCTTCTTCAAGATTGACGGAGATTGATTGAGTGTGTGTGTGTTTGTTCCTCGGTGCCTCTCTTCCCGCCATTTTTGACTCTTTAAACGCTTGTTGCGCTTCGACATTTTTTCAACTTGGAATGATTATGATTTGTACCGGTCACAGTGTGCTGGTGACCTTAGACAATAAAATAAACAAGCAACAACAACAACAACAACATTTGAAGAGTTTATAACTCTTTTATATAAAAAGAGGCTTCATATAAAAAAAAGTTATACATACGAGTATGTACGAATATATCGTAGTAAACAAATATTGTGTTGTTCAGTAAAAAGAAGTTTTTTATATATAATTTTTTTGGGTATTTTTTTTTATTTCCTCTCTTTTTTGTCGAAAAATTTTTGTCTAAAAATATCTATGAATTTTAAAAGATACATAAAACTTTAATGTTTGCAAGATATCGTCAAACTATAGACATTTCTTTTTACCAAACGATCGATCGTTAGGCATCGAATAGTTTTTATTATTTTATATTGGTTTTTTACGACCTCTTCCTCTTTTATAATTTAACTTTGAAGACATATCGAAGATACGAGTATGTTGACAATCGTTGATGTGTCGTTTTATAGTGGTTGCTGTGGCCTGTAGCCTGAGAAGTGCCATCATCAGCAGCGTCGCGTCGTTGTAGGCGAATATTAAAATTGTGCAAGTTTTTCTGGCAGTTAAACCGTCGTAATGCATTCTTCGAAATATATTTAACTATATTTACATGGTGCTTCTTTAGGTGGCATTTAAAATTCCTTAAAAAAACTGGCAATTGCTTGAGCTCACTCAAAAGAATTGAGCTTGCAGTATAAATGATTTAGAGATTCTCTGCGGTACATACATTTTTCAAGAGGAAAACCGAGCGTAAGTCATAAATTTTGTGCGGTTTTTTGTAGAAAACAAATATATATGTATGTATATTATTTTATTTTTTAAATCAAAAAGTTTTATTTTTATTTCTAAATTTTTCTTATTTTAGTGTTTTATATAGTTATATATTCACTCTTAATGTTAGATTTTCCATTTTGACTAGACGTTCACATAATTTTAAAAAAATAAATAAATACAAAATATCGCAAAAAATTATGTTATTACAAACTTAACCATTTTGTAGTTTTTAAAATAATTTGAATTTCTTTAAAATGTAATATTTTTCTCATTAACTCCTTACAGAATACTTAGTATAAATAACTAGAATTATTTGTTGTTATCGAGTGTTATCTAAACGTCTGGAGCGACAGTTGGCAAGTGTCCACCCTCTGGCTGGAAACCGTTCTCATCAGCCAAATAATTCAGCGTGTAATGAATGCCTTCAGGGCCGGCCCAGCTGACGGTGCCCTGAACGGAAATCGCTTCAGAGTCGGTGCCAATGTTCTTCAGCGTAGCGGTTTCCTTGCGCGTCACGCCATCACTGGTTTTGAATCTGCGAAGAAAATGGTTATGATGGTTATTTTTGTATCGTTCAGCCCTCAAGTTCAATGATGCATATCATCGGCATGTCGTCTGCTATACTTTTTTGAAAACATGAGTGAGTTTTTTAGAACGCCAAAAAGGAAGACTTACGCAAACTTGTAACCGTTTACACCGACATGATGGCTTTCGTAATTAAGAATGAGAGCCTTGTGAGCGGCGGCCTCATTTGTTGCAGTAGCTGCTTCGTTCGGTGAAGCAGCCGCCAGCGCTGCAATGCAGCAGATAAACACAATGAGAGCAGTTGTCACTGCAGCAGAAACAATGCCGGCCATGTCGCAGTGTGTGTGGAACATGTTGCAATGGTACGGTTCGGGGCGACAGCACGACAAAGAGTTTCCGCTCTGCATTTCACAAACGACTGCAAAGACGAGGCTTTTTTCGTCACTTCTTAACTGAGTCTACTGCACTGGCATCGTCGCCGAAGCGGCAAACGTCTTTATATACAAAAACAACTAAGTGCTCGATCGATCACGATTCAGCAGAAAGTGATAGAAGTTTACTGATCGCTCGAAGACTGTATAAAAATTGAGTATATGCTTAAAGTAATTTAATGTATATACCTATATAAATGGAAAGACTTAAATGTTAACTTGTCTGCAACAAAAAAAAAAAAAAAAAAAGAAAGCGAAAACGACAACGAAAACGAAATGTTGAAACGTAAAACATGTTCAAACTTAATCTCTTTGATTACCGTTTCGTTTCGTTGATTGTCGATCAATGATTGTCAATCAGCGATAGATGACCTCTCGTTTATCGCGCGCTATCGAGGCAGCGCTGGGAGCGAGGAGAACAGGGACGGCTCATGCGTGCGGGGCTAGCTGGTACTCTTTGCAACGATCATTGAGAGTTTTGAAATTCCATTGTTGGTCCGTTCCGCCTGTTCCGTCTGTCTGCATGCGAAGAGCGAAAAGTTCAAATGGCAAATTGTGTAAATTGAGCCCAAAATTAACTTGTGCCTCGCGCATGATCTTTAGGTGTGTTGAAATTACCGTTTGAGCAGCACATCGTTTGATCATCCGGTATAACAGGCTTGCGGTATCATCCGTACGTTGTTGCGATGCAACGTGTTGCATGCGTTTCGCTTATAAACGGCCGCAACGCCTTGAATGCGACACGTCACACGTCACACGTTATACGGCAGCGTATGTATTGGTTGTTGTTACCAAGCGCATTCTCACACCAACCTAAGACGATTTAATGCGATTTTAATTCGGTTAATTGTTGCTTTAACTGAATGGACTCAAACTGACCCAAACAGTGTTCGTCTCAGTTTATGCAGTTTTTAATTTCCGAAAACTGCTGAACACAAAATCAACTTTTATGTATTTTAAAGTGTTTTTCCTTAGTGCCACTTGGTGCGACGCGTTTCCGTCTGTCTGTGTGTCTGCCTTCCTCTGCATGCACACCTCTGTTGGTTTTTTTTTTTACTTTTTTTTTTTTTAAACTCTATTTTCCAAACCGGAATTTTGTTTTTTTAATTAATTAATTAAATCTAGTTTTTGATTTTTTTTTTTAATTAATTTAACAATAATCTTTAATTAATACTTTGCCGTTTGCAGGCATTCTGTCGTCTTGAAAATATTTTTCTTTTATTTAATTTAAATTTGGTTTAAGACTGAGCTGAAAGTTTGAGAGTGAACAAGTTTTAGACTTTATTAAATAAAATTACTTTTTGGTGATGTCATCTTCATTCATTCCGATGATTTTGGGGCGTATGAAATTTTTAATATTTTTATATTTTTACTGCGAAATAATTGTATTTCATTGTATTGTAGTACATAATGTTGTACAATAAATTTAATAAAATACAATTAAATCTTTTGTAATTGAAGACTTTATTTAATAGGAAAAAAAAACGTTTTAAGTGTTTAGCTTAAGATTGACTTTGAATTATATTATATTATATAATTTATGCTATTCTATATTTTCCTTATAGGATCGTATTACTAACATAATCATAATTTAATCATTATTGCATAAAATTGAGTTCAATAGAATTTATTTAAAATATTACATTTTTTGAAATTTTTTAACATTTATCATTATATAGTAAATGAAATGCATTTCAATATTACGTATTTCACAAAATTTTTTTTACAAGTTTTCAATTTATTTCAATTTATAACTAAAATATTGTACAAATCTCAAAAAGTATTTAAAATAAAATGCGAACATCCCGAATAAAGCGAAACATTATCTTATAAAACTTCTAAGCTAATAAAATACGAGTATCATATTCAAAAACATACCCACACACACACACATATATATATATATATATATAAAGAAATGAAATTGATTATACATATTATTTCTAAAGTTAAAAGTTAAAAAATTTATGCAGAATTCTTTTAAACCAGTTTCACTTTTACGCTTTTAAATACCAAAAATTAAAAAAGAAGAGAGGAAAAATAAAAAGCTATCAGTTTGCGATCACGTGGAGCAAATAATTAAAATACGTATCTATATACATAATTCAGTAAAGTTTATTGAATTATTTAATAACAAGTTTCATCATGCTACGACGATTGTGGTCTTGGTCGCCGCCGAGTAGCATTTAATAAATATTGTACAATACATATATCACAAGTTAGAGCATATCAATCTTTAGTTTTTTGTGCAGAAAAATGTCTAGTTTTGACAGAAAAGAAAAACGAAACTCGTAAATTAATAGACAAATAGAGAGATGTCCACAAACAACTCTCGTAGTGGTAGATACACCAAAATATGATCTTGTTCTCAGATCTGGTCGCTCTCAGAATGTCGTGGGCGATAGAAATACGGAAGACTCAAAGGGAAATATATGTATATTATGCCTATCGGCCTGTGAGACATTTTATCTGTATATATGTATGTATATTACAAAGAACTCGGCAGATTGATAAAGAGATTAGACAGAAGTAGGAAGAGATTAAGAAATCAAAAATCAAAATCAGAGATGCTCGAATCAGAAAATAGATAGACCGTGAGATAGAAATATGCGCAAACATAGATGAAGCAATAAATAGACAGAAGGCCACAAAAGCAAATAAACTTACAGACAAGTAGACAAACCTATAGAGACGGCGGCAGAGAGACAGAGAGAAATGGTGCAAATAGACGAATTACACGACAAACAATAGAGAGAAAGAGAGGCGGACTTTCTCACTGTTTTGAAAGAAAGAGAAATAAGCAAAGAGACAGACCGATATTATTTTTGAAAGTCAGTAAAATTTTATGCAATTGAAACATTCATAGTTTATGGGATAGTTACGGCATAGACCGACCAAGTAAAAAAAAAAAAAATAAAAAAAATAATAAAAATAATAAAAATTTGAAGATTATTTTTTTAATTTTTGTAATAAATTGTATACCGCACAATTTGTATATTAAAATTAATAATATACTCGTAACGTGTCCTGTACCTTCAACCTTAATGGAAAAACTCGGATTTACTAAATTTTCAAAATTCCAAAACTTCCCTGTTTCCAAAACGGTTACGTTATTTAGTTATTTCCTTTATTAATTGACTAATTTAAAGATTTTCTTTAATTTTTTTTTTTTATATCCGTTTTTCAGGTTTCAATAATAAAACACAGAAACGAAAGGAGTTCCGAATCTTGAAGGCTTTAAATCTTTAAGATAACAATGTTTATGATTTTATACAATGTATGTAAAGATCTGAATAAAAAACATACATAAAAACAGATATTGTATAATATTTGGTTTGCAGTCAGTAAATTTTGAAAAATTGTTTTACTTTAATTTAATTCATTCAAAAAGTGACAATAGAGGTTAAAAAGTTCAAAAGCTAAATTTAGCCTGAAAGACAAAAGGTGAAAGATGAAAGAGAGATCTATGGATTGATGAGAGATTATACCGCGAGTTGATTATTCATGCGATCGTGTCCCACTTCAATTGGCCCACTAAAAAACTGCGCGAAAAACTTGATTAGGTACGATTTTTGTTTTTTTTTTTTTTTGTAACGCGATTATTTTTTTATTAATTAAAGAAGATAAATTGTTAGCTCGTAAAAATGAGTTGAGTTGGAAATATGAATTCGTAGTTTATTACTTGGCCGAAAGCTTGCCACTTCCTTTAAAAGACCTTCATAGACATTATTTTGTGGGTTTTTCATGATGTCAGTGAGGTAATAAACGATGAAATTTCAATAAATACTAAAATGAAGAGATTAAATTTTCAAAAAAAAAAAAAAAATTAGTTTTTTATTGTTCGTCTTTGTTGATCACTACATTAGCAACAACAAGCTTGGGCGATTGATCGGCCGATCATTGCTGAATTAGCCGAAATTTTACAAATACGTTACAAAGTCATACGATTGAGTTGTTCGATTTTATATACGATACTTCTTCTATTGTGTTTTTTTTTTTTCTAATATTTTACTCTATTTTTTTTATATATTGTGACATGATTGGCACTGTGACAGTATATATGTATATGCTTCTCTCTCTAATATCTTCTCACGTGATGATCATGCGATCAATCATTTTCTGGCTTTTCTTCTATTGTTCTTTTTCCCTTTTAACGCTTTGGTTTTTTTGCAATTCATTTTAACTCTATCTTGACAGTCATAATTTTTATTAATATGAACGACGAAGAAGAAGAAGAAGAAGAAGAGTTTTGCCAGGGTGAAACCTATAGCTGAGCTGGTGCCAATAACTGCGCGTGGATCAGTCTAATGATTTAATTCGACTTTAGACTTAGACTCAGACTCAAGCTCTCGACACCGAGACACGGCTGTAGCCGACGACCGACCTAACGACCGACTGGCCCACTGATCAACCGATCAACTGATCCACTGACTGACTGATTTACTGCTCGTCTCGCGGCAGGTTCTGCGTGTGCGCTGCTGCGTCGCTGTCGGCCGAAGTGGGTTGGCGCTTAATGCTTATTTAACCATTCATAGGTTGGTCTTCATTCTTCAAGCGCCCCATCAAGTGCTTTGTCTGCACTTGATGATGTGATGGCCTAGGTTTTTTTTTGTACGAATTGTATATACATAAGTCAACAACAACAACAACACATACAGACATTATTTGTACATTAAGTTTGAAAAATTTACATGAGCAACGGAATTAGATAAATTTTTTCTAAAGTTTCAAAAAGAAAAAAAAATAGTTTTGCTTCTTTTTGCTTTTGGTTGACTGTAGATTTTAAGAGAGAAAAAAAAAGCTTAAAAAATACAGGCTGTAAGTCTGACACGGTTATTGAAATTTTATTACTTCTTTTAATTTCGGCAGAAACGGGTTTTTCGTAACGCATCTCAATCGTCATCATCATCATCGTCACCAGCAGCGACGTCTGCAGCTGCGCCAACTGCTTACAATAGCATCATCATCATCATCACTTCCAACAACAACAACAACAGCAACAGCAACATCGGCTGTTCACATCACCACTGACAGCAACAACAACAACAACTCTTGTGCTCTTTTATACGGCATGCTGGTGATTTGTTGCCGGCTCATTCGTAACCAATGGCAGACGTACCGCGAAAATTGCACACGTTGATACATCGCGGCCCAGTACGTTGGTATGTCGGTATGTACTTGGGTACTTACATGCGTCGCCACCGAGGTTAAACCGTGCAGCGACAGATGTGCCTGCAACTGCGCAGCGGACGACGTCTGGGAACTATAAAATGGCTGCAGTGCGACTCCACAGCAAGCATTAATTGTTCAGTTCTTCGGTAGTCAACTCGAATTCGGTTCAACTGCCATCCAACGCCAACGCCGCAACCACCACCACCGCCACCGCCACCAATTAGTCATCACATCAACACCAATCAATCCACAACAAGCACAGGAAATCATGAAGCTTACCATTGTTTTCGTTACTCTGTTGGCGGTCGCCTTCGCCGCTCCGCCGCAGGACGCCGAAATCGTGCGCTTGGAGTCGGACGTACAGCCGGAAGGATACAAGTTCGCGTAAGTGCCATCATGCGCGCTGACTTTTAGCTCACATTACGCGTATGTAATTACGTTTATTTACAGTGTCGAAACCAGTGACGGCAAGAAGCACGAGGAGGAGGGCCAGTTGAAGGACGCCGGCACCGATCACGAGGCCATCGTGGTGCGCGGCTCCTTCTCGTACGTGGGCGACGACGGTCAGACCTACTCCGTTAGTTACATCGCCGACGAAAACGGCTTCCAGCCCGAGGGCGCCCATCTGCCACATGCTTAGGCGTATCTGGAGCTGCAGCCCTCGCCGCCATTCCGGAAACGTGCTAGAACTGTTAGACGAAACTGATAGACGAAAAGAGGAAGCAAAAGAAGAAGCAGAAGATGAAGTAGCAGCTGTATGAGTGACTGAGTGTTAACTAGGTTTAAGCAATGGTTAGACGAGAAGGGGAAAAATGTGAATGAATAAATTTTGTTGAACTCTGTGTTAATGAAAACAAAATGTAATGGGTTCAATTTTTTATGCTACCAAAGATATGACGGTTTCAAGTCCATAGGTGTCGACTCCGTGGGTACTAAATCAAATACTTTTATGTAGGTTTCTCAAATCAAAAGATGATAAAATCCATCAAATCACAAGAGGTTACGGTACACAAGAGCTTTTTTCTAAAAGAAAAGTTCAATATCAAACGATTATACAACATGGTAAGTCCGAAGAGATTGATAAAGCATAGAATTATTTACTTCTTTTACTTTAACAGTTTGTTAATGAACTTCAGTTTGCCGTTTTCATCCAACAGTAAAGCATGCTGGAATGTTTTAATCAAGAATATTATGAAAGAAATTGGTTAAAAGAATATCAAAAGGTTAAAAGAGTGCTATTGGTTAGACATTAACAGTTTTTTTAGTGCTTTAGGGCAATGTTTTTACGAAAGGAATAAGTTTTGTATTCACTCTTCATAGATTTTGTTGATATATTAATCACCAAGTAATTTTCTGCAATTTTTCCTTAAAAATTTCATAAGATTTTACACTCAAATAATGGTATATGTAGGTCTAAAACTTTTATATAAACCGCAACAATTTAGTGCTTTTAATTCTTTGGAATTTTCAAAATGTTTTAATACTGATGGCAATGTTTTAAATAAGATCAATTGCAACTGAAGTTATGTCGTACTCCAGTACACAAATAACTCAATGAAATAGAATTTATGATCTATCGTTTTGGTGCTAGAAAGACGTTTAGCTTTTTTATTGGCATTTATTACGATATCAATCAGACGATACCAGTCAGCGATGATGTCTGATGAACCTATCGCTTTATTAAAATATTTGGTTCGAATATTTAATTCGAACACTTCCATTAATTGAGCAAAAATATTTGCCAGAAAATCTTCTTGGTAATATTTATTTAATGATTTTTTAACTATTCAACAAAGTCATATCTACCTCTTAATACTCAACACAAAAAAGACGAAGAATTTTACAAGAAGAAGAATTTTTTTATATTTTTTTTTTCATTTCACACCGAAGGGCATATTTTAAATTTATGGCATTTCTTTTGATACGAGTATACCGTACAATATTAATAAATATTTGACCGAAGACGTCTCGTGACCATGGCTTATTTTTTCAATTCATGGTATTTTTAACATGTTTACTGAAGGTTTACTACAATCTTAAGTCATTATGATAATACTATATTGCGCAATCGTATCGTATCGTTTTTATAACGTTTTTAAAAAGGGTATATCTTTTTAAAGATGTTTTAGATTAAAAGTGACTTAAAGGTTATGTTACTTTTATGTAATAAATATTTTAAGAAATTTCAAGAATTTTCAGGGACCCTTCCATTCTAAGAATCCTTTCTGGGCGAAAAACTTTCCTGGGCAAGAGTGTGTTATAAAGACAGACTGTTTGTAGGTTTTTCACTAAATTCTTTTATTTTTTCTTTTATTATTTCATAAAAACAAAACCAATAAACGTAATATCCACAAAAAACCCATTGTAAACCTATTTAACCTGTTTGCCACGGAACTACTACAAATTGAACACCTTAAGCCTCAGGAGCCACGGGCAAATGAGCTCCTTGTGGTTGGAAACCATTCTCATCGGCAACATAGTTGACAGTGTAGGTAACGCCATCATCGCCGACGAAAGCGAAATGACCATGTACAACAATAGCCTCATCTTCCGAGCCGATATTCTTCAATTGTCCTTCTTCATGGTGAGAGGTGCCGTCACTGGTCTCATAACTGTGGCAAAGCAAGCGAAAGAGTTGTCAGTATTCAAGCGATTTTAATACGAAGGACAAATTTTGCTGAAGTAAACTTACCCGAATTTGTAAGATTCAGGTCCAACGTCAGATTCAGAGTGAACGATGCTAGCCTCCTCTGGGCGTGGTGCAGCCAAAGCGATGGCGCAGAGAGCAGCGAGGACAATCAGGAATTTCATTTTGTTTGATAGCTTTTGTTTGTTTGGCGTCGAAGTGAAGCGAAGCTGTACAAATGATACTTTTTCGCTTCTTCAGCGTTGTTTTTATACCAAAATCTTCCAAACCGAAAGCTATAGAATTTGAGGGAAGTTACAAAAATTATGCGTATCAAGAAGAGGCACCACCACGCATCTCGTTTGATGACAATTAATAATATCTATTCGATTTCTAGTTTTTCTGGTCCACTTTAATCGATCTTCCGCTTTGGTAGACGCTTAACATAGTTCGCATCGATGGCGAAGAAGATACGTACAGAGTTGAAAGAATTATAGCTATCGAAATGTTATCTATCTCTGGAGCCGCCGTATAGCCGTCATACGCGTTATGATAATAATCATAAAGCATTGCCGGCATAAAGCATCGTAATTGGGCAAGGCCAAGGTAAGGCTTACCCGTTGTATCTCATGAAGGTCTCATGCGTACACATAAATTAATAAAATTTAAATATATTTATTTTTTATAAAAAACTTTTGATTTTTCATGATTTTCATAAGGCAAAAATTGGCATTTTAACAAAGTGGTAAATGGTATAAATAGTATAAATGTTTAAAGGAATATATAGTATATACTTTTTAGCTAATGGAATACGAATACAAAACTCATTCCCATTTGATATGAACATCATGAGAATTGTCTACATTGCATTAAGGTTAATGTTAAAGATATCCTATATATGTAGTTTTCTCTTCTTAATCATAGCAATTGCAACGGTAATTATCAAATGTAATGAAAATAGCTCACGACATTTCTTGGAAAATACTCGTATTACAATATAGTAGAATTTTCTAGATATTTTTAGAAATTGCGTAAGTGATCTGAGGGTTATCCAAAAATACCTTTACGATATTGAATGAAAATGTCTGGCAAACGCCACGTTCATTTCATTTCACTCTCAGATATTTATAATTTACAATCAGAGACAATTGGAGTCGTATATGATGGGTGTAATGGGTGACGGGTTAAAATTAATAAAGTTTATTTTGGTTTTTTTCAAATTTAGTTTTCAATAAAAAATACCGTCGTAAATTGCGTAGAATTACAATTTCTAATAATTAAATAAAAAAAACCAATAAGTTTGAAAATAGAATGCTTTTATTTAATAAAAACCTTGCTATTTGTATAACCCATAATTTTAATCATTTAACAATGTAGCATTGTTTCATGCAAATACCATATTGTTAGTATACTTCTTCTGAGAAAAAGTCCAGAGTATGTTAAATCGCACTATCTTCACCGGGCGGTATAATAAAGGCTGAAAGCCATCAATACTAGATATTTTGAATGTAAGTTTTTAAAAGCAATTACTATCATATGCTGAAAATAAATCGCCATCGTACTTGTATTGTTTATGGAATACATATACATACACTCGCCAATACGAGAGAGACAAAAGAAAGACTATAGTAGACTATAGATAGCATCATCTCTACGCTCCGGAAAGTCAGAAATCTTAACGTGAGAAATCGTTTCGGAAGAAATAATTTATGATTACCTGAGAGAAGCTAATTTTTTATGATTTTCGGGGGAGAAAAATTAAAACACTTTTAGTTAATTTGCTATCAAAATGACACTTGAATTTAAGCTAAAAGTGGATTTTTTGAGATTACAAGAGATCCAAAATTCTAATTGTGTTTTCGAAAGAGACGTGTCGGTTCCAAAAAAAAAAAAAAAATAATATTTATTTCTTATAGAAAGGAATATTATTTTTTTGATTAGGAGAAATTAGTCAGCCTTCCAAAATAGTATATGATAATGGAATGTTCATTCATTTCATTTATTTACAATATTTAAATACTTTCCGCTAAAACTACAATAACAACAATAAGCAACAATTTGATTTGGTTGATCGAACAAATCACAAATGCCGGATACTTAAGCAACCGGTATATGATGACCCTGCGGTTGGAAACCATTCTCATCGGCAATATAAGTCACCTGATAAGTGACGCCATCGTCGCCCACGTAAGAGTATGACCCTTTAACGGAAAGTGCTTCATCGTCGGTGCCAACATTCTTAAGGATTCCCTGCTCCTGGACCGATTTGCCGTCACTAGTTTCGACGCTGTAAGAAAACATATCCAGCAATATTTAAAAACCAAAGGCCACTAATTATAACAGCAATTTGCTAACTTACGCAAAATTATAATTGTCAGATTCAACATTCGCTTCGTAGTGCAAAGTCTCAGCATCCTTATTGGGCGTGGCCGAAGCGAAAACAAAGAAAATCATAAACACAATTATAAACTTCATGTTGAGCACTAGATATTTGTTTCACTTTTGCTGCTTCGGATGCTGACGGAACAAAAGCGTTGAAGTCAGTGAATGGTACTCGATGAACGATCGACGTTTTTATAATGGCTTACTTTCCATGCAAAATTATTGGCCAATAGAGAGACATAGTGAGTCTTTCGGAGGTTTCGGAACAGAGCGTGAAGCTGAAGAGGTTTAACAACCTTATCTTCAAACTCATTTATCATGAAGGTTGTTGCACAATTTGTGCAGATAGCGCAGATATTTTTAACTGACCATCATTTACCATTAATAAAATGAGAAAACATGAATAGCACTGATTTTATACTAAAATAGGATTTATGCAAAATTTATAACAACAATAAAAATAGTTTTGCAAAGAAAAAAGACTTAAGCCGCCACGAGCTACTCAAGCGCAAATGACTTTGACAATCAATGAGTTCGGTTTTATATAAAACATGACATAATTTAAACCTACGTTGTTTATTGATTGTTTATTTTGTCCTCCTCTTAAGCTCGGTCAGATCAACATAAACTCATTGAAGGAGTCAAGTGGTCAGTACGTCGCCACAAATCGATCGTGAATCATGAGAATATTCATATAGAGATTTTTATAGAGAGTTTTAAACTTTAAAATTTGTCCACAGAAATTTTTCTTAACCTTGTGAAAGTTTTAAACAAAGCGTTGGTTCCTGAAAACCGACATGTTTAACTATAAAATTTGTCCACAGAAATTTTTCTTAATCTTAGGAAAGTTTTAGGCAAAGTGTTGGTCCTTGAAATCTAATAAGTGTGCAAGCGCCTTAAAAGGAAATTTAAAAATGATCTTTACACGACCTCACTGTATTTATTAAATCCGGCCTTTACCGATCAGAAGATAATGAAGAACTGAATTGCTTTTATAACTTTTAATGACTGAAATAATGTTCGTCACATTTTTTGTTGGCGGTAAATACGAAATTATAAATAATTAAAAAAAAATGCGTTACTGAATATAATTAAACAACATACTTCACTAGTATGACTTCTGAACAGCGTTTCACAATTCTTTTTTCATGTGCATGTAGCATACTCGTATCAAAGGAGTGTACTCAAGTATACTCGCTAGATATTTTTCATTACTTAAATATATTTTAATTTTTTATGATTATGATTGATTTGTTTCAATCAGTCTTTAACGCTTCTTCTCCTCTGTTTCTTGGATTTCTTCAGTAATTTTGTTACTGTTGTTTTGTTTGTTAAAATGAAGGTTTAATTACGATGATTAATTAAAAAATATCATTAATTTTGATTAATCATTTTTCATTAAAGCAATAGTCAAATTTTTGGTATTCTATTGTAAGTCTGTCCGTCTGATTGTCTATAAAATGGACTTCCAGTTGCCATCACTTCAACACAAATCAAAAAGTTACGCGCTACGAAGCAACAACGAATCCTTCCGCTTCTGGAAAAGGTATTTTTTTGCGGAAATTTTCACTACGAGTATGATGAAACACACGCATTTATTCATCTTCTTATGCACCGTTGTTCTGTTCGGTGCTAGCACTTTGGCTGCACCTCTTGATGACTCCGCACACGCGCAAATCGTACGCCTGGAATCTGATGTTAAACCTGATGGTTATCAGTTTGCGTGAGTAATAAACTTGACACCATAATCACACGCCAACGAAACTGATAAAAATCGTTTTCATTTCATTACAACGCTTTATTTTCATTACAATGTTTTTATTTCATTACAACGTATTCATTCATCAGTTTGGAAACCACTGACGGCAAGACTCATCACGAAGAAGGCCAATTGAAGAATCTTGGCGGTGAAGAAGGTGATGCGATTGTGGTACGTGGTAGTTATTCCTTTGTCGCTGATGATGGCCAGGTCTATACCGTTAACTACGTAGCCGATGAGAATGGATTCCAGCCAGAGGGCGCTCATTTGCCAAATGTACCGCGGTCTTAGTGTAAAAGTACAAGGATTTAATATTTAAAACGAACCAGAGCTAAAGCTGAAACTATTGCAAATTATATATAACCAAATAATAAAAAGTAGTGATGAAAAATACTATGTAGAAAGTGCTAGTGCTATATAATAAAACATTAAGAAGTTGTGAGTACTTTTGAGTATGTATAGAACTATGTGTATATAACTAATACTATTTTACTGCAGAGTAATAGTATTGGAATGAACTTGTTAAGTAAGTAAAGGGAGGATACTAGTATTCTTCAATACGATTTAGTACAATAGAGAAAAAGACAGGGAGAATTTTTCGTACTTTTAGGGCCATTTATGACTATGTGTACAGTACTTGCGTATACTAAATATAGAAGAAAAGACCCTCCTTCAACAGAAGGTGATATTTTAAACAAACAGAAAGACACATTTTGTTTCGATTTCAAACAAACGATTTCGAATTGTTTGAAACTAATATTCGATATATTCGTCATTTTTTATTTATCACTTTCTCTGGAAAAATGAGAAACGACTAATACTTAAGAAAGTTTTATTTATGATGGACAGAGTGAGAAGAACGAGCGGTAGGTGCGACAGATTCCGGGCCAATTGGTAAGTGAGCACCTTCCGGTTGGAATCCATTCTCGTCAGCAACGTAGTTAACAGTGTATTTGTGTCCATCGGGGGCGACCCAAGAGAAGGAACCATGTACAACGAGTGCTTCATGTTCGGTGCCGACATCCCTCAGTTTACCATCCTCGACATGCGACTTGCCATCACTCGTCTCCACACTGAAAAACGAATAGATGTTTAGTTCCGAAGATCTGGTCTTGAGCGTCGTGAAAACTTACAGGAAGCTGTACGAATCAGGTTGAACATCGCTGATCTGACGCACGGTTTCAACTTCGCCGCTCGGACGGGCGAAAGCGGCAACAGCGAATAGTGCAACGAAAGCGCTGATGATAAGGAATTTCATTGTAAATGCGATCGTAGGGAGATGATTTCCTTCCAGTGACTGGATGAAGATCGCTTACACGATAAGGTTTTTATACCATTTTACAGAATTGATGCAAATTTTAAATTCTTACTGTAATCACTAAATAAAGGTACACTACTCGTAATATCAGGTAATTCATAAAATTAAGAACTTATGGTCGATTTTTGATGATGAACAGAAATCGTCAAAAATTAAATATTCAGTGAATATCGCCTAAAAAGATCCAATAAAAAGCAGGTCAAATTGTTGTGTTTAATACAGTAAACATATATAAAACCATCATTACCATTATTAAGACGGGTTATTGACTTGGAAATGAAAGGATTAAAAGATTTCTTTAATTAATTAATTTAATAATTTCTATCAAATATCAATATTTTACAGTACGTTAAGTATTTTCTTTTAAGTTTTTGAGTGAGTTGAGTGAACACTGCAGCAAATTTAGCTCAAATAAATCTCCACATAAAATGATAACTCGTTATACGAAATAAATTTAATGGGTTCAAAAAAATTCTAAAATATATACCATAAAAATAATAATTCAGCAAACTCAATAATTAAAACTCTAACGGTTCAGTGAATATTTTTAATGTCATTTTAAAATAACGAGAAAGCGAAATAAAATATATTCAATTTCAAGTTAGAGCATATAGATTTTTTGAAATTAATAAAGCAACCGGTTTCAAGAGATCAGCAAAATTGCAAAATTATTTACTTGTACTGCGCTTGTGTTAATTGTAAAGAAATGTTTTCGTTACAGAGAGTATAAAATGTTTGCATGCGTTGATATCAACAATCAGAAATCATTCTGCCTTCGACAAAACCGTTCAAAATGAAAACCTTCATCGTTTTTGTAGCTCTCTTTGCTTTCGCTTTAGCCGCCCCGAACGGCGTGGAGATCCTTAAACAGGAGTCCGATGTACAGCCTGAATCCTACAGCTATGTGTAAGTAAAGAATCTAATTATTGGAAGCATGCATATTTCCAAATTAAAACTGATTATCCTTTTTCGCTTTTAAACGTGTTTAGAGTGGAAACCAGCGATGGTACATCGAAGCAAGAGCAAGGTGTCGTCAAGGATGCTGGCAGTGAGCACCCAACTCTCGTAGCTCACGGCTCTTTCAGCTACAAGGACGAGAAGGACGGTAAACAATACACTGTGCACTATGTTGCTGATGAAAATGGCTTCCAGCCAGAAGGTGAACATTTACCACAATTGCCAAAAATCACTCTTAATTAAAAACATATGGCGATTTTCTTCTTAAGTTTAAAATTAAAATAATAAACGACAGCATACTAAAGTGCGAAAAATTTTCGAAATCTTGGGTGTTCTTTTTGGTTCCTTTATTTTTTGGAGTAATTTGCGTTTCTCAGTGCAAGCAATGTAAAAAATTTCGACATGTACGAGTATGTGCGTCCAACTGCGACATGAGATATTGTTGCGTAAAATGCAACCAGGATCACGGACCAGGTAAATGCCTAGCCTAGAAAGCTTTAGGGTTGAAAGTTTCTGCGTCAGTTGCCAAAAGGAGGAACACTGAGCCCGGAAAAAGCAGTCACTAAAGAAAGAAGAGCAACACTTTTTCACTTTGGAATCCGCCATGAAAGGTGTCCGGAAAGCTGTCAGCTTCGCTCAAGCTGCTTCCCCGAAATCAAAAGGAGAAACATCCACTCCTGTACACAATAAGGTCCAAAAAAACACCCATAGGCAGATAGGTTCCACCAACACAGGCCCGGCCTTCCAATAATTATACTTTATTTTTTTATAGTTTTATACTTTAATATTTTGAATACATATTGGAAAAATATAAATGATACGAGTACATGATATATAATAATGATAAATGATTTTAATTGATATAAAATATAAAAATATAAATTTCATGATATCTGGAAAACATATCACAAAATTAAGACGATGAAAATGGTACCCAGTTTGTGGCTAGCTTTTCACTCACAATCTTCTAACTCATTCGAAGATATAAGCCTAAACGTTTTAGGTTTTGTCGGGCTATAACTAATAAATCAGACAAGTCGCCCTGAATTTTTTAAATGATTAGGTATTTGATATTTTTGAACATCCGTGAAGTGGTCCGTGGTTATTTTCGGCTAGCCGTTTTCTAGACAGAAAAAAGACTTTTACTTTTTAATATCTATGCGGTTATATGGGTCGTAAGTATATACAACACTAGGGGCATTTTGTTTGGAGAGATTACAAATATTTTTCAATACAATTTAGTATAATAGAAAAGAAGAGAATTTTTCGTAGGGAGATTTTCGTACTTGTAGGAACATATAGCAAGTTCTGAACAACAAATCCCGAAAATTTTTAAAAATCCCGGGCGACAAAAATTCGGAAACGACAAAATCTCGAACGACAAAACCCTGAAACGATAAAATCCCGAATTAATAATATTTCGTAGCGGCTTGTGTTGGGTTTTCGTGAAAGATATCTAACAAACACTTTGCTTGCTGAGAGTTATAGTCCACATGCAAAAATTTGGCAAGATTTTGACAAGAATACTGTTAGCAACGAAGCTGCCGTTTTTTTACTGAGGGTTGCAATCCTTGCCGCGGCCGAATGTCGCCACACTCTAAAACAGTGTAGACAAGAATACTGTTAGCAGCGAAGCCGTCGTTTTGTTTACTGATGGTTGCAATCCTTGCCACAGCTGAAGGCCGTCACGCAGAAAAACCTTGTATGCAAAAATACTTCACATTACCGAGAGGATTTTGTTGATTGAGGGTTACAATCCTTGCCGCGGCCAAGAGCTGCCACTCAGGAAGACCCTGTATGCAAAAAGACTTTACTTTACTGAGGATTTTGTTGATTTGGGATTATAATATTTGATGTGACCGAAGGCCGCCACGCAGGAAGACTCTGTGTGCAAAAAGACTTTTAATTACGGAGAGAATTTTGTTGATTGAGGGTTATAATTCTTGTCGCGGCCGATGGCCGCCACGCAATAATACTTTGTGTGCAAAAATCCTTTATATTAACGAGAGGATTTCGTTGCTTGAGGGTTATAATTCTTGCCGCGGCCGAAGGGCGCCAAACAGAAAAACTCTGAATGCAAAAAGATTTTACATTATCGAGAGGATTTTATTGACTGAGGGTTATAATCCTTACCCCGGCCGATGAAATTTATCATACTACAATTAAAAGTTATTGATTAAACTAAAGTAATTAAACTTAACTTAAAGTAATTGACTGACCATTGAGCGTCAATTTTTTTGCCTTTGTTCCCTTTCCCTAATTAACCAGGCAAATATGATTTTTAAGTGGCCCTTTATTATTAAAATTTTCACTTCAATGTAATTTCGTTGCACGAAGGTTTTATACTTTATGTGCACGAATTTGCTCAAGTTAATTTGCGATGCAAGAATTTCGGGATCTTGTCGCTTCGTAATTTTGTCCTTATGTGATTTTATCGTTCCGGGATTTTGTCGTTCGGGATTTCGTTACCAACCCATAGTATTTATGTAGAAATATCTTCCTCGTAATTTTAATTGAATACGGTTAAATAAATTCAATTTTGTTTTTCTACAAATTCATTAATGCAAAAGTTTTAGTTTCCATGAATTTTATTATCTTGTCAAACGCTCGAGAGAGTTTTACAATAGTCTGAGTTGTTACGTTTGTTTCAGTATCGTGGACTAAAAGTTATCATATTCCATGTAATTTTATTTATCACTATCTCTGGAAAAATGAGAAACGACTAATACTTAAGAACGTTTTATTTATGATGGACAGAGTGCGAAGAACGAGCGGTAGGTGCGACAGATTCCGGGCCAACTGGTAAGTGAGCTCCTTCCGGCTGGAATCCATTCTCGTCAGCAACGTAGTTAACAGTGTATTTGTGTCCATCGGGGGCGACCCAAGAGAAGGAACCATGTACAACGAGTGCTTCATGTTCGGTGCCGACATCCCTCAGTTTACCATCCTCGACATGCGACTTACCATCACTCGTCTCCACACTGAAAAACGAATAGATGTTTAGTTCCGAAGATCTGGTCTTGAGCGTCGTGAAAACTTACAGGAAGCTGTACGAATCAGGTTGAACATCGCTGATCTGACGCACG
This sequence comes from Conops quadrifasciatus, assembly GCA_949752815.1. Classification (NCBI taxonomy): domain Eukaryota; kingdom Metazoa; phylum Arthropoda; class Insecta; order Diptera; family Conopidae; genus Conops; species Conops quadrifasciatus. The sequence goes on along the minus strand of OX457079.1, from coordinate 31,443,445 downwards.
GTTTCAACTTCGCCGCTCGGACGGGCGAAAGCGGCAACAGCGAATAGTGCAACGAAAGCGCTGATGATAAGGAATTTCATTGTAAATGCGATCGTAGGGAGATGATTTCCTCCAAGTGACTGGATGAAGATCGCTTACTCGATAAGGTTTTTATACCATTTTACAGAATTGGTGCAAATTTTAAATTCTTACTGTAATCACTAAATGTAGGACACTAATAACAGATACGTAATAAATTTAAGAAGTAATGGTAGATTTTTTAGGTAAATTTATTGTCAATTACGACGAGTACACCTACCTCAGGATGTGAATATCGCTAAATATTCAATGAATATCGCCTAAAAAGATCGATAAGAAAGCAGATCAAATCGTTGTGTTTAATATATATATGTATATATATATTATATTATTGTTACCATAATTAACAAGAGTTAATGAGTTAGGGAGGAAGGGATTAAGCAATCTTGTTTCAATGAATTCTACCAAATGTCAATATTTTACGGTACAATAAGAGTATCTGGTTTCAAGTTTTTGAGTGAGTTGAGTGAACACCGCAGCAAATTTAGCTCAAAAATCATCTCCAATGATAACTCGTTATACGACATATTTTTAATGGGTTAAAAAAATTCAAAAATATATTCCATAAAAATAATAATTCAGCAAGTCCAATAATTAAAACTCTAACGGTTCAATGAATATTTTTATTGTCATTTTAAAATAATGAGAAAGCAAAATAAAATATATTCAATTTCAAGTTAGAGCAAATAAATTTGTTGCAAATATTAAAGCAACCGGTCTCAAGAGATCAGCAAAATTGCAAAATTATTTACTTCTACTGCGCTTATGTTAATTGTAAAGAAATGTTCTCATTACAGAAAGTATAAAATGTTTGTTTGCATTGATATCATCAATCAGAAATCATTCTGCCTTCGACAAAACTGTTCAAAATGAAAACCTTCATCGTTTTTGTAGCTCTCTTTGCTTTCGCTTTAGCCGCCCCGAATGGCGTGGAGATCCTTAAACAGGAGTCCGATGTACAGCCTGAATCCTACAGCTATGTGTAAGTAAAGAATCTAATGATTGGAAGCATGCTTATTTCCAAATTAAAACTGATTATCCTTTTTCGCTTTTAAACGTGTTTAGAGTGGAAACCAGCGATGGTACATCGAAGCAAGAGGAAGGTGTCGTCAAAGATGCTGGCAGTGAGCACCCAGCCCTCGTCGTTCACGGCTCGTTCACCTACAAGGACGAGAAGGATGGTAAACAATACAGTGTGCGCTATGTTGCTGATGAAAATGGCTTCCAGCCGGAAGGTGAACATTTACCACAATTGCCCAAAATCAGTCTGAAGTAAAAACATATGGCGATTTTCTTCTAAAGTTTCAAATTACAATAATAAACGACAGCATATTAAAGTGCAAAAAATGCTCAAAATCTTGTGTGTTCTTTTGGGTTCTTGATTTTTTTTCCTGTGGAATAACTTTTCGTTTCCAAATCGTATGCTCAAATATTTATGGTACATACAAACTACATACATATACATATATAAGTTTTATATAGTTGAGCATTGTATTATACATACACTGTTAAAACGTAATAAACTCTTAAAGAACGAATGTATTTATTTGTAATTTTCCCCTTTAAGCACTGAAGAGTGCTGGATGCTCTTCTCATGGATATAAATAATTAAAAAATCACCATATTCATTTTTTTTTTGTTTCCTTCCTGATATAACTATATTAATTTCTTGCCCACACTCTTTTGAAGAGAAACTTTGGCCTATTGCAACGTCAACAACGTCAGCGGAGGATGGCTCTAGACAAGAATGGACTACAAGGACGGACTATTGTGTAATGAAATCAATCGATTAGAATGATTTTTGATTCATTAAAATAAGAATTTAGCTCGAATACGGTATTCTTCAGATCTAGACAGCAATTTACACTTAGTGCACTGAAACTGCATCTGTCCTTCGTGTTCTTCATCCTTGAGAACAAAGTGTTTGAGTGTTAAATTCCTCACAGTTTAGACAAGAAGAGACGTTAATCATTCCGTTTTAAGTAACTTAAACCTATTAAGCATTGAAAAATGCCAAGCAAAACCTATAGGAATACGAAAATGAGGCATTAAATGCTACACTGAACGCCCAAAAACAATCTTTTCGGGGTTGATTCAAGCTTAAACACGCATGATTTCACATCAGTATGATAAATGCTTGTTTTGAACATTCTACGAGTATGTTTAATATTGTTGGAATGAACTTGGTTGAATTAAACAGCAGTATGGACATTTTTCGGTTATACAATATTAAGCAACTTTTTGATGAATGTAAACACACATTCGGTGAAACTGGAGATTTCTCATTAAACGCATGAAAAACATGAAAAGAAGCGTTAATATAATTGATCCATTCGTGTCGTATTTGGATCCTTATTGCCCTGGTATCTGCTTAATTAATACGATGAAAGAAAGAAAATGTACGAAGGACATTAAAGATTTACAATTACTCGTAGTAATTATTTGGGTGAGGTCGGATCATAGGCTTTATATATTTTCAAACGACTATTCATCAAGCATTGGTTAAAGAAAAAAGAAATAAACTAAAGCATTGTACATACATAATATCATAAGTAAAAATTTCTATGTGATCAATTTAAACAAAGAAATATTTACGATTATTCTTATAATCAATTATTGACCAAAGAAAAAATAAATACATACATTAAAATACATAATATCATAAATATACATAAATTTCTATGTGACAAATTTAAATAAAACAAATAGAATAATTGAATAAACAAATAGAATAAAAATTAATTAATCTGAAAAATATAAGAAGATATTCTTATTTGTTGATTCATTTTATTGCACTTCTTGGGTTGAGAATCGAGAACTCGTTTTTCCTAGAGTAAAAATTAAAACCAGATCAAAAAAAAACGAAATTCATCTAATGATAGCATATTATGTATCTGTTATAGATAGACAGCAAAAGGTTAAAGGCTTCCTTGAAGAGGAGTATAAAATGCTTGCTCGAAATCGCATCAGTATCCAAACAGCATTCAGCCTTCGACGGAAGTACTGCTGAATCAAATCGACGATCCAAAAAAATGAATTTCCTACTCATCGCTTTCGTTGCTCTCTTCGCTGTGGTCGCAGCCAGGCCGGACGATTATCATGAACATGCCGAAATTCTGAAGTTGGATTCGGATGTTCGCAAGGACGGCTATAGTTTTGAGTGAGTTTTGTTGTCCTAGCACAAACCTGATGAAATGAAATTTAATCGAAAAAATCTTATATGACAGATTGGAAACCAGCGATGGCACCTCTCGTCATGAGACAGGTGAGCTCAAGGATCTAGATAAGGAACACCACACTCTGGTCGTTCACGGCACCTACACCTACAAGGATAAACATGATGGCCAAATCTACACCGTTAACTACGTCGCCGATGAGAAAGGTTTCCAGCCAGAAGGCAAACATTTGCCGCGTTTGCCCGAAATCGTTTATTAAGTCAAATAGTTTAGTTATGTAATTTTGGTTTAATGTAACTAAATAAAAAAATTTAATAAAAATCGTAACTGGGAATATTTGCTTTGTCAATTTTGGAATAGGCTGGAATCAAAGAATATGTAATAAATATATGTACTGTATATTCTTTGCTGGAATGTATATGAATGCACAATGAACAGAAGACGTATGTAGGTATTGCTTGAAAAATTAGTTTTCGCAACATGTTGTCATTTGGAAAATGTTTATAAACATATTTATTATTTTATCTAATGTCTACAAAACATGACCTTTGCTACAATCGTAGCGTTGATCTGAAATGGCTGACAATTTCTACTAGCAATCGTTGTATGCTATATTAACAATTAATATTATTTAATAGAGGCCTGCACGCGACGCCTTCAAAGATACGAAACTGACATAGCCACAGCTTCGCGTTGATGCAGTGCTTCCATTTGATTTTGAATCAAGCCTTGACTATCGGAAGCGTATGTGGTAATGTTTTCAGCAGCGCTTCCGAAAGTCACCGCTTGATTTGAAAACAAATATAAGCATTTCAGACAATCTCTAAAACTTTCAAGACGCCTTGAAAAAGACTTAGACGTCTCATGCAGCCCTCTATTACAAATAAACATATTATGAATGAACTTTTCATGAACAATGAATTTATACATCAATTATTTTTTAGAATAGCTTTTGAATATTTATATTTTTTACCCGGAAGTGGGTAAGCACTAATAGCGCATAATCAAAAGAACCAAAATGACCCAGATTCATATGATTTTATACCATTTTTTGTTTCGTATTATAAAACAACTATAATACTCAAGAGTACAATACTGCAACAAACAACATTAGCCACTGACTTATGTAGTTTCTGCAGTCAAGAAATATTGAACTGGAGAACTATGAAAGAACCCATTGAATAGTAAATTAAATATTAAAATTAATATTAAATATTTGGTAATGTTTTAAGAATCAAAATACTGGTTTTATTAATATAATTATCAGTTCATTGCAAAAACAATGAACAGACGCAAATTTAAATATAGAGTAATAACAAAATTAAGGGTAAATTTAATGTATTAAATGTAAAGTATTGTAAAGTAATAAATATAAAGGATTGTAAAGTATTAATTGTGAAATCCTACAAAAATAATCGTACAATAATTTTACAGAATATATGCCAAAAGAATATATGTGTGTGTATATGTGTGTAAAAGAATATATATGTGTAAAAGAATATCAATATGCAAAATCATTATTACCCTATTATTACCCTAATTATGAAAATATTTCATAACCGTTAAAGTAAATAGTTTTTATTAATTTCTGTAAAATCACAATAACTTCACTTATGCTGTTGTTGAAATGATCCAAGTTAATAGTTTTTTAATTACTCTTTTTAACTTGTCATTTGTTTGAACTAATGAAATAAAAAAACAGTTTTTATATTACTCCTAGTATTATCTAATATATTCTAACGAAGTACATACTATAAGTATATCAACATACATATGTATGTATGTACGTACCATTTTCTCCTCATATATGTATATCTTCATTTGTTGCTTATATCATGGTGCATCATATGTTATATATTCTAGGGTGACATGATTCGATTTACTTCTAAATTTCAGTACGTTACTTTATTTATGTACACAACAAATTTCTAAAACCTGTCCCACACCTTTCTCGAACCTAAAATAGAACTAGATCAAAGAAACCGGAAGGTTCCGTTAGTATTTACGATGCTAACAGTATGTTGTTCTCTCGAAAGGTTAAATGTTCTATATCCGTTTAGAAGTAGTATAAAAAGTCTGAGCGCAATTGCAACAGCATCCAAAAAGCATTTAGCCTTCGAATCATCACTCAGTCTAATAATGAAGTTCTTGTTTGTTTTTGTCGCCTGCTTCGCTGCTGTCGCTCTCGCTGCCACCAGACCTGAACATGTCAGTCACGAATACGCTGAAATCCTGAAACTGGACTCAGATGTTCAGCCAGATCGTTATCATTTCGAGTAGGTTTCCCAGGATACTGTATAAATAATCCTGGCATCTTTCAATAATGGTTATATAATTAATTTTCCTTGTACCACAGACTTGAGACTAGTGATGGTACCTCACGTCAGGAGGAAGGCGTGCTTAAGGATCTGGGCAAGGAACACCATACTCTCGTTGTTCACGGCACCTACACCTACAAGGATAAGCATGATGGACAAATCTATACCGTTAACTACGTCGCCGATGAGAATGGTTTCCAACCGGAAGGCAAACATTTGCCCCGCTTGCCTCTTAATCTCTAAGTTGCTATAATACAAAATTAACTTTATAGAAAGTGTATATAATTATTGAATACTGAAGGAAACGAAAAGCAACGTGAAATATAATTAATATATTGAAGAGAAATAATTTCTAAATGCTTTGTTCATTTGTAAATAAGTATTTAATGGTTGTGATAATATCGTATTATTTTCTTATAATTTTTAGAATATTTAATACGAATATCTTCCACGGTATCTTTTTTACAGTTTCCAAAGGAAAGATATCGGAAGCTTTGCATCATCCATAAGCTCAAAGCAAAATCAAGCTGGAAATGGCGGCTTGCAAGAACTGTACAACGGCAGAGTATCGTCTGCAACATGATCTACATGATAGTACAACATGATCTACATAATGCTCCGATACATATGTTGTATAACTATTGTATAATTCTATACATCAATGCAAACGTTAAACTAAAGATTAACGTATAGTCCATCCGTTCTCGTTCAAACAGTCAATGCCAATCGATCGATCTAGTTTTTTTCTATTTCCTATCTATTGCATAACTTACTAATTAGTTTGCGAAAATAGTTTGCTATTTCTGTGACTATGCAATTCACAAAACCAGTCCATCTCAGGAAACTGGAACAAATCTAAATAAAATTAGTTGACATAGAGAGCAATCGATAGGCAATGGTGAACATTTTTAAAGGAACGCTGGAGTATAAAAGCACCTCACGCAGTTGCAACAGCATCCAAAAAGTTTTCAGTCTCCGACGTTAGAAGTACTAGAATTTATAGAAAATAATAAAATAATGAAATTCCTAATCCTTTTTGCTGCTTTGTTTGCTGTTGCCGTAGCCAGGCCAGCAGATGACCACCACGACCACCATGATCACCATGATCACCATGATCACCACGACCACGACCACTACGAACATGCTGAAATCCTGAAGTTGGACTCTGATGTTCAACCCGAACACTACCACTTCGAGTAAGTAGAGCCACTGCGGATCGGTTCGAAAGCGATCCTTTCATCAGTCGAAGAATTCGTACGATGCGTATTACTAATCTAACATTTCAGATTTGAGACCAGTGATGGCACCTCTCGTCATGAGGAAGGTGTACTGAAAGATTTGGACAAGGAACACCACACTCTCGTCGTCCATGGCGATTACCAGTATAAGGATAAGCACGGTGAAGTTTACAGTGTCAAGTATGTTGCTGATGAACACGGCTTCCAGCCGGAAGGAAAACATTTGCCCCGCCTTCCTGAGATCATCTATTAAAATAATATATTATATTTATTCGTCTATGTAGTAGAAGACTGTTAAGAAAATTAACTAAGAACATAAGAATAAATACAAAGAAGTTTAAAAGAAATACTGTTCGTTTGATATATTTTTGAATAGTGTGAGATTTGTAGCGAATATTTCTAAACAGTGAATATTTTTTCCAAAATGTGGAAAAAATTAAAAAAGGGAAAAAAATTATGGGAAATGATTGAATGAACTGATTATGAGGAATAATAGAATTTCGCCTTCATTAAATATTCTTTGATGTTTGCAAAGATTTGGCAAATTTCCAAATTTATATTTTGGAGACTTTGAAGAGGCTTCCTCTAAATTTTTGTCGACGAGTATCTACAATTTTTCTAAAGAAGAAAAATGTCAACAACGAGTCATTATCTCTATTATATTGATTGTAAATCTTCTAAAGTAAAAAGTAAATACTCTAAACTAATATAAACTAGATCTATAGATCGACTGATTCGGGAACAGTTTCTTGCCACATGACTTGAACAGCCCAAAAAATCTTAACGTAATTGTAATATGATTTTATTATTGTAATATCATGTTATTTCGGCTCTAGTGATAATGATGTTGACAGACTTTTGCATGAGAGGGTACATCTTCAGTACAACTGGCCCATGAAAGCGATGTTGATGATAGGAATGATACCTAATGCTCGCATAGTAAACATTAACACACAGCGTCTCGCCCGAGACTCTACACTTTCAGTGTCTAAAAGATGCATTAAATTTGTAGATAAATAAAACAAAAATATTAACAAAAAAAATAATGAAAAGCAGTTGTCATTGTCTGTGACAATTTCATTTGAATAAAATTATTATACTTAAGTATTTTGAAACATTATTATCTGTAGGACCAGAATGCGACTCTTTCTTCTATTCAAGAAACAGGCAGAAATAAAAATTTTAATGAACTTTGACTGACTTTGTTGAGAAGTTGCACTGAGAGAAAAAACTAGTCGCCTTCGCCGCATTTTTTTTTTATTTTTTCCTGCACTATACGGTTATTGTTTGATTATGAATTCTGATCTATTTACACATAAGTTTATAAATAATATTATAAATGATGGAAAGCGAAAGTTAAAATAAATTAAATAAATTTCGGCTCAAGGAAATAGCGCCGCCCAAAGGAATTAAAGCCCATTTTTTAATGAAGATTTAGAATTCGCCAAATTTGGGTATTATATAATTTTTTTTTGAATGAAATGACTTTATTTCATTTTCGAAAGAAATCTAGAAAAAATTAAAATTCAAATAACAGCCAAAATTGGCTTTATTTCATTTTATTGGGCCTTTATTTCGTGACGCACGGTTTTGTGCGTGAAGGCATTAAATTGTCTATTAATTGTCTGGCTCGTAGCTAACATATTTCAGCATTTAAGACAAAATTGGGCCTTATTTAATTTTTGATTTTGCTTTATTTTTTTTTTGAAAAATTAGAAATTTTCTTATAATAAAATAAAGTCTAAAATGTACTTTAGACTTTTTTTTTTAATTATTTTTTAATTTAATTTAATTTTTTTATGAAATAACGCTTATTTTGCCAAAATAAAATAAAGCCCAGATAGTTTTAGACGTAGAGTCTTCTTTAGGGGTAGAAGACCATCAGAAGGTTTTAGAGACTCATGCATTGTCCAAAATCATTTTAAACACAACGCATGTTTAATTCAACGCAAGTTCAATTGATCAAGACCAATTATACTATTTGTCGATACCAGATCAATTATCCCCATTATAATATTTCGGTCATCGGGGACTCTACTTCAAATCTTGAAGTCTATTTGAGTTTGGTTTCTATTTACATATTCTTTTTAAGATTCATCTGTTATACACGGTACAAAGCAGAAGGAGAAGCTCTTGCATTTGCATGCAAATTTAAACGCGATTAAGCGTCAGAAATTAAGAGCTTTATATATGGAGAGATATTTTTAATGAGAAAATATTATCATTGATTATATTTCCTTAAAAAATCAACGATAAATTTGCAAAAAGCCAAAAAATGCTCATACGAAAAAAGCAACAAAAATCTCTAACGACATGCAAAATAACTATTTGTATAGTTTTTTTCTTATTTTGCGCAAAAATCCATCAGGCCATAAACTGAAACTATAAAAATTTACTATTCAAAAAAAATTTCATTCGATTCATTAACAGCCATTAATAGAACCTGCTCATCCTAGAATATACATAAATAAAACTAGATTAGAAAACAGGCTATAAACTATATTAACTATATTAAAAAATTATACAATACAACGAAGGAATAGGAGAAGGAAGAAGAAGAAACTAAAGGTTAAGCATTTCAAATGTTTTCGATGAAAATCATATAAAAAGTCCGAGCGCAGTTGCATCAGCGTCCAAAATCATTTTGCTTTCGACGATAGAACCACCAAATTCCCACCAACCAAAAATTCCATAATGAAGCTTCTGATCGTGTTTGTTGCTCTCTTTGCGGTAGCTCTGGCCCGGCCCGGTCATGAGCACGAACACACTGAAATCCTTAAATTGGACTCTGATGTACGAAAGGATGGCTACAAATTCGAGTAAGTTTAAAGCAATTTCCGAGCAGAGCAGAACTCATGCTAACTCTCTAATAAATAACAATAACATCAACAGAATGGAGACTAGCGATGGTACCTCGCGTCACGAAGTTGGTGAGCTGAAAGAAATCGATAAGGAACATGCTCTTGTTGTTCATGGTAGCTTTAGCTACAAGGACGAAAAGGATGGCCAAGTGTACACGGTGAACTATGTGGCCGATGAACATGGTTTCCAGCCCGAAGGTAAACATTTGCCTCAACAGCCCCAAATCCAATACTAAACGCTAAATCCGTGTAAACCAATACAAAATGACATTCCCTTTAGACTTAGACGAATGAATAATTAGAAGAGTAAAAAGAAAATGTGAAATAATTTAATGTAATGAATACACTATGTAAATAAAGGACAGCATCTAAAATGCAAAAAATCGAAATTTCGCGTTTTTGTAGATAAAGAATGAAGGTAAACACATAAATTGGTTAATTAGTGGACATCTTGCAGAATGAACTCAGGCCTCAGTCATTGCGACAAAGAATTTGCTTAACATTTCATAAAATTTCTTTTCAAGGCCTCACAATGTATATCAAGCATATTTTTAATAGATAGAGGTTCTTTAATAGATAGAGGAGAGAAGCTCTGCGTGTGCGCATTTTTTGTATTGAGCCTCCATTAATTTTTTCGTATTATCGAAAATCATGTACAATAATATAGTATTTATTTCTTCATGTTTGTAAAATTATCACGATATTGGAAAAAAAAAATTAAGATAGTTATATAAGTATAATTTTTGATATATTTATTTCTTTTTTTTAGTGTTTTTAATTGACTTTCTTTCTTCATAGTGCTTCCACGATAAACCAAAACAAAGTATAGAGAATTTTAAACCAATTTTAAACCAATTTACATTGACAATATTAATGCTGACATGTTCATGTTCATGTGAAAAATTCAATAAAGCAAACCTAAAAGCAAACAAAATTCTATATGTATTTTTCCTAAGGCCATTAAAATCTAGAAACCATAACCGTTCACAGTTCATTCATTCATGGATCTTTTTGTATAAAATTAGTGGATATACTCGTATGAAATACCCTCCCAGAATTGTCAATATTACAATAGTATTAACAAATATGTAATTTTTAGTAAATTATAGTCACTATCACTTTATGCCTTATTTTAGCTTCTCATTAAATATTCCAAAATGAATTATTGTATACAATCATTACTTTCGGTAGCATCTAAAAATTAGGCACTCATAAAAAATAAAGCCGATCAAATAGCGGTTAATATACGATAATTCCAGAACCGGAATTCGCTTCGCGATTTTTACAAGTCTGGCATGATTTTAACGAAAGTACTTATATACTTGCTATAATGAAAGTAGATAAATAAAAAAACCGATTATACAAACCAGATTCATTTAAAAATTTTGATGTGATTTCTCTTTAAAGAAATAAACAATTGCAGAAAGGTTAAAAGTCTTTCTTGCCCGAGACGCAAAACAGTATAAATTGGGCGACTGCAATTGCAACATCAACCAAAAAGCATTTGACTTTCGTCGGTACAACAAACTAATCAACATGAAATTCTTCATTGCTTTTGTCGCTTTCTTCGCTGTCTTCGCTGTTGCCGTTTTGGCCGCTCCAAGGACTGTCAAGCGGAACGCCGAACCACAGCCTGAATCCTTCGGCTATGCGTAAGTACAATAGATTTTCTGTGACCTGAGACGGCTACGTACATATATAAAATTCCATAATGCCAATGAACATATTTATTTCTTTGCAGTCTTGACGCCATTGCTGATGCTTCCACAAACCACGAACAAACCGTTCACACTTCTCACAGCGAGAAACCAAGTCTACTGGTTCATGGCTCCTTCACCTACAAGGATCTTGATTTCCACTTGAAGAAAGATCTTGATTCTTAATCCTGAAATCCTGAAATACTAAATAAAAGCATGATTGACATATAAAAATTAAATACAAAATATGATAAAATGAAGAAGATTTTTCTTGTAGGTCTCTAGTAGTAAACCTTTAGACAGATCTGCTAAGCACAAACTTAGAGAGACAGTAAATTGCGGATTTTGAAGAAAATATTTTAATGGCGTTTTTGGGGTGGAAAAAAATATTAAAGAGGCATTTTGTCGTCTCCGATTATTATATAATATAACGACGTTGGTATCATCATTGTCGCAGGAAAGATAGGTACATGTTTGGTGAAATGTACCTATTTAAATAGCATCGAAACTTAATTCATAATATTAAGACCTCATTGCGAATATTGTTGCAGCAATATCTATCAGTATTATATATGTACATAGATATACAATATCTATCAGCCTTACTTACTAGTTTTATACAAAACTTTTATATAAAACATTTTTTGCCCATATCTCAACATTTATTTAATAATCTTAACAATAAGTTTATTTACCAAACGCATGTTCCATCAGGTCAATAGCCGAAAAAAACCCAAAAAACAAAAAATAATATTTACCAGCCTTAAATAATTAAGTACTCTTATGTGTATTTAACTTAAGTAACTGGCAAATGATCATCCTTTAGCTGAAAATCGTTTTCACCGGCGGTGTAGGTGACGGTGTAGGTTTGACCACCATCGCCAATGAATTTGTATGAGCCATGAACAACGAGCGTCTCATGATCGCTACCGACGTCCTTCAGCTTAACCTCCGCATCGTGAGCGAAACCGTCTCAACAACGAATTTGAATCCTTCTGGCTGGACATCAGAATCCTGACGGGCTATTTGTACTTCAGCGCCGGGACGAGACGAAGAGTGCGACGAAAACAATAATGAATTTCATGGTGACGGTGAAGGTGGCTTTAAGTTTCAAAAGTTGTCCATTTAAAGAACTAAAACGTATTGGATAATTTGTGGAAATCATTTCGCCCTTTTATATAAACATTACTATTTTGATTTGTAAATCTAGTCGTAGCATAATTAATTCGTTCGACAAGCTAAATCATAAAGAAATAATTAAAATAGTTGTCTCTTTATGGTAAATGTCTCTTGATGGTAAACATTTTAAATCAGTTTTTGTCGTAATTTATGGCCTAAAAACATCTCAAGCGTCACGTTTTCGCAAAAATTTCGTATACACAAATTTTTTATAGGACTTATCGACGTTTTTGTGAAGAATAAATTTGCTTTTAAAATGATACATTAATTACTTTATGTTGAGAGAAAAAAAGGGTGAGGTTTTGTCCTCATTGTCTTAAATAAAGTTGGGCAGAATGTTTTTCCTTTCAAATCAAGAAGATTTGTCAGAGTAGAAATAGCAAAAAAATATAAAAGCCATTAAAAATTTAGCAAAATAACACCAGCAGCTAACAATAGCAGCATTTGTCCTGTGGGCTGTTGTTTGAAGGGTTCTGAAAACAAAGAGTCAGGCTTACCTCGAATGCAGAAATGGATTTGATTTAAAAACTCTAAAGTTATCATCTGGAAATTATGTTTAAGGTTGTGTTTATGTGGACAAAAAGCTTGCATTCTTCTTGTCAATGCTTATATAAGCAAAGTGATGAATTGTTTAAAAACTAAATTTATTCTTCACCTAAAATTCCGGTTAATTTTTAAAGTAGCTTTTTTTCATAGCATTCGCTTTAAACTCTTTTAAAACTACATACAAAATTTCAATAATGCACATAAAACTAGTTTCAAATGGTTTCTATTTAGAGACATTTATTATACGAGTAATATATAAGTATAAATCATTTCTAATTAAATTAGCAGGTAAACGAATGTCATTGCTAAAAGAACTTCTTAATGATTTCGCTTTTGGGTCGTATTTAATTATTTACAAAACGAAATACAGATTTGTATATAAAAGCGTGTGCGATTTGCAAAAATCGTCACAAACGTTTTAGTTCCTCAACAAGACAAGAATTAACACAAGGCACCACCACCACCACCGTCACCATGAAATTCGTCATTGTTTTCGTTGCTCTGTTCGTTGTTGCCTTCGCTCGTCCTCGCCCTGAAGTAGAAATTATCCGTCAGGATAATGATGTCCAGCCAGAAGGATTCAAATTCGGTATTGAGACCAGTGACGGTTCCGCTCACGATGCGGAGGGTCAGCTGAAGGACATCGGTACCGACCATGAGACGCTCGTTGTTCATGGTTCATACAAATTCGTTGCCGATGATGGTCACACTTACACTGTCACCTACACCGCCGACGAAAACGGTTTCCAGCCACAGGGTGATCATTTGCCGGTTGCTTAAGCTAAACTTATTTACTTACTTAAGCCTTGTAAATATTGTTTGTTGTTTTGATTGATGGAAAATGTGTTAATTGAAAGGAATTGATTTTTAAAATTATTAAATAAAAGTTACAGCTTTGAATAAAAGAAAAACGTTTGTTTAAAGCAATTTTTTTAATATATTAAACGAGAAAGGAATAAAAGTATTTTTTCGTTAATATTATGAACTATTTTGATACTTCTTACAAAATTTCTATAAAATGCCTTTTTGTCTTTAACTTTTTTTTGCATCGAGCTAACACTTTTGAGAATGGTTTTTTAAGTTGAATCGTATTTGTTTAATATTAATAGTCAACCAGTACTTTCTTAGACCTTTCATTACATACGAAGTTTATTATTAACTTGTTAACTTATTTTTTAATAACACAAAACGGCTCCGGGAAATAACGCCCAAATGAAATAAGGCCCAATGCGGGCCTTATTTCATTTTGCCAAATTGTTTCATTTTAAGAAATTTTGAAATTTTTATCAAAAAATGAAATAAAGCCCAAAAAAAATGAAATAACGCCCAATTTTGCGATAAATGCTGAAATGGGTTAGCTACGAAGCAGCTGTTGGACTTACTGGACTGGTTAATATACAAATACTATTCAGCAAGGGGACGGTTTTTCTGGCTGAGGGTTTTAATCCCTGCCACGGCCGAAGGCCGTCACGCAGAAGGACCCTGGATAGAGGAAAACTTTTCAGCAAAGATGGTTTTGTTGGCTGAGGGTTTTAATCCCTGCCACGGCCGAAGGCCGGCATGCAGAAGGACAATTTGCCTGCGCAGAAGGACCCTGGATAGAGGAAGACTTTTGAACAAGGAGATGGTTTTGTTGGCTGACGGTTTTAATCCTTGCCACGGCCGGAGGCCGGCATGCTGAAGGACACTTTGCCTGCGCAGAAGGACCCTGGATAGAGGAAGACTTTTCAACAGGGAGATGGTTTTGTTGGCTGAGGGTTTTAATCCCTGCCACGGCCGAAGGCCGGCACGCAGAAGGACTCTTTGCCTGCGCAGAATGACCCTGGATAGAGGAAGACTTTTCAACAAGGAGATGGTTTTGTTGGCTGACGGTTTTAATCCCTGCCACGGCCGAAGGCCGGCATGCAGAAGGACACTTTGCCTGCGCAGAACGACCCTGGATAGAGGAAGGCTTTTCAACAAGGAGATGGTTTTGTTGGCTGAAGGTTTTAATCCCTGCCACGGCCGAAGGCCGGCACGCAGAAGGACTCTTTGCCTGCGCAGAATGACCCTGGATAGAGGAAGACTTTTCAACAAGGAGATGGTTTTGTTGGCTGACGGTTTTAATCCCTGCCACGGCCGAAGGCCGGCATGCAGAAGGACACTTTGCCTGCGCAGAAGGACCCTGGATAGAGGAAGGCTTTTCAACAAGGAGATGGTTTTGTTGGCTGACGGTTTTAATCCCTGCCACGGCCGAAGGCCGGCACGCAGAAGGAACCTCGATAGAGAAAAACTTTTCAGCAAAGAAGATGGTTTTGTTGGCTGAGGGTTTTATTCCCTGCCACGGCCGAAGGCCGGCATGCAGAAGGACACTTTTTGCCTGCGCAGAAGGACCCTGGATAGAGGAAGGCTTTTCAACAAGGAGATGGTTTTGATGGCAAAGTGTTCTTCTGCGTGACGGCCTTCGGCCGTGGCAGGGATTAAAACCTTCAGCCAACAAAACCATCTCCTTGTTGAAAAGCCTTCCTCTATCCAGGGTCCTTCTGCGCAGGCAAAGTGTCCTTCTGCATGCCGGCCTTCGGCCGTGGCAGGGATTAAAACCCTCAGCCAACAAAACCATCTCCTTGTTGAAAAGTCTTCCTCTATCCAGGGTCATTCTGCGCAGGCAAAGAGTCCTTCTGCATGCCGGCCTTCGGCCGTGGCAGGGATTAAAACCCTCAGCCAACAAAACCATCTCCTTGTTGAAAAGCCTTCCTCTATCCAGGGTTCTTCTGCGCAGGCAAAGTGTCCTTCTGCATGCCGGCCTTCGGCCGTGGCAGGGATTAAAACCTTCAGCCAACAAAACCATCTCCTTGTTGAAAAGTCTTCCTCTATCCAGGGTCCTTCTGCGCAGGCAAAGTGTCCTTCAGCATGCCGGCCTCCGGCCGTGGCAGGGATTAAAACCGTCAGCCAACAAAACCATCTCCTTGTTCAAAAGTCTTCCTCTATCCAGGGTCCTTCTGCGCAGGCAAATTGTCCTTCTGCATGCCGGCCTTCGGCCGTGGCAGGGATTAAAACCGTCAGCCAACAAAACCATCTCCTTGTTGAAAAGCCTTCCTCTATCCAGGGTCCTTCTGCGCAGGCAAAGTGTCCTTCTGCATGCCGGCCTCCGGCCGTGGCAGGGATTAAAACCGTCAGCCAACAAAACCATCTCCTTGTTCAAAAGTCTTCCTCTATCCAGGGTCCTTCTGCGCAGGCAAATTGTCCTTCTGCATGCCGGCCTTCGGCCGTGGCAGGGATTAAAACCCTCAGCCAACAAAACCATCTCCTTGTTGAAAAGCCTTCCTCTATCCAGGGTCATTCTGCGCAGGCAAAGAGTCCTTCTGCGTGCCGGCCTTCGGCCGTGGCAGGGATTAAAACCGTCAGCCAACAAAACCATCTCCTTGTTGAAAAGCCTTCCTCTATCCAGGGTCCTTCTGCGCAGGCAAAGTGTCCTTCTGCATGCCGGCCTCCGGCCGTGGCAGGGATTAAAACCGTCAGCCAACAAAACCATCTCCTTGTTCAAAAGTCTTCCTCTATCCAGGGTATTTCTGCATGCATTAAAGTTCTGCATTTCTGCATTAAAGTTCAGTCGACGCCGTAATTTTGGGCGTTATTTCATTTTCAGAAATTTTAAAATTTTTAAAAAAAAATGAAATAAAGCCCACAGAAAATGAAATAAGGCCCAACGTTGGGCCTTATTTCATTTTCAGTTTTTGTTGAAAATGAAATAAAGCCCAAAAAAAATGAAATAAGGCCCAAATTTCACGATTTCAAATCTTCATATAAAAAAAAATTGGGCCTTATTTCATTTGGGCGTTATTTCCCGGAGCCACACAAAACTATCTTTTTATTTTCAAAAGATAATATTTTTTAATATTTTTGCCAATGAATGTAAAAAGTTATTACAATCAAACAACTGACTAAAATCGGACTAACTATATTTATTTTAGCTTAATGTTAAACTTAATTTTAAACCTGAACACAATTTAATGGATTCAAGGATACTTATTGCGAATCCTAATAGTAATCCAAAATGCCAGCTATCATATTATACTTTTCCGAGAGCTTTCGAAAAGATTTCGGCGACTTTTTTAAACCGCATTCTATCCTCATTTTAAACTAACATCCATTTGTAATCTATAAAGAATCCTGCGAATCTTCAATAAAACATAATGTTAAGAATTTTCCGCAGACAATCCATACTAAAGGGTCACTTCAAACAAACGTTTTATGTAAAAAACCCACACTAATTGAGTTATTAATCTTTTGTAAAAAAACTAAATTCCTTTTTTTTCCAAATTCAATATTTATTTAATAATCTTAACAATCAATTCATTTATCAATAGACATTTTCCATCAGTCGAAACAACAAACACTATATACAAGGCTTAAGTAAATTAATAAGTATAACTTAAGCAACTGGCAAATGATCACCCTGTGGCTGGAAACCGTTTTCGTCGGCGGTGTAGGTGACGGTGTAGGTGTGACCATCATCAGCAACGAATTTGTATGAACCATGAACAACGAGCGTCTCATGATCGGTTCCGACGTCCTTTAGTTTACCCTCCGCATCGTGAGCGAAACCGTCACTGGTCTCAACACCGAATTTGAATCCTTCAGGCTGGACATCAGAATCCTGACGGGCTATTTGTACTTCAGCGCCGGGACGAGCGAAGGCAACAGCGAAGAGAGCGGCGAAAACAATGATGAATTTCATGATGACGGTGCTGTGGTTTCTTGATTTAATTGTTGTCTGGTTGAAGGACTGAAACGTTTTGAATGATCTGCAGAAATCGCTGCGACTTTTTATATACAAATTTTGGCTTTTGATTTCGCTTTGTAAACAATTAAGACTACCGAAAAGCCAAACGCCAGGAGGAAGTTCTTTTAATTAGTGGCATTCGTTAAGGTGATAATTTGTTTAGGTTTTTGAAAGGTTATTCACTAAATGTCTCCAAATGCAAATCATTTGAAACTAGTTTCGTAGATTATTGAAATTTCGGTATAGCCTGAAGAGACATGTAAATCGGAAGCAAAGGCAAAAAATTTGATTAATTAAATGTGAGGGCACTCGTTAGAAATCCGATAGCATTCAGTCAAAGCCTTGTCTGGACAATAAACGTAAATTATCATAATTAGATAAAATGTCTTCTGTTAGTTTTCAAAATTTAGTTGCAATCTCATAGCTTAAGTCAGTCATTGAGAAAAATTCATTAAGGCTCATTTGAAAGAAGTCTTTTATGGGTCACATTGTATTATCAAGGACTTTCCGATAATTTGCACTTTATAACAGATTAGTTTATTTTATCGAATAATAAATTGGTTGAATAAGAACGTAACAATAAGATTATTTCTCAGACAACCTGAATTTATGATGATTATTACTATACACATTTTCATACAATGCGATCACTATAACCAAACTGTGTATGTAAAACTTTGTATGAAAAGGGCTATGAAAAGAACTTATAACATGTATTTTGTGGAATTAGCTATTAATTTTGCGTCTGTGACCATATTTCCCAATATTAAATCCCATTAAAATCAAAACATTTTCCAGGTCTCATATCGACATTCCACCCACTAACGACCCACGATTGACAGAGCAAAGGTTAATTTATTCAGAAGGAGTCACAATAACGAGTGGTGACTGTGCGAGAGGTGTTCAATATTGCGGTACTCGCTACCCTAAAGCACTTGACATGCCGGTGGTCCAGTAAACCTATGTACATATGTATATACATACTATATATATGTGTGGTACAATACATACACACTTATTAGTCATATAATATTAAGTTGTATGTATTGAGTTTGTAAATATTTTTTTTTTCTGAGTAGCCGCGGCGCCCTCTGCAAGTACATACATATATGCCGGGTTATCAATTTTTTGCTGGACGCCCTTATATACACATATGTATATAGAAATAATAATACTATAATTATAATAGAATAATAATAATTCTTTTAAGAATAATAATAGAATTTTAAAAGGAAACTCATAAATGTCTTAACCGAAAAACCCACCCTGTAAAGTTCACATTTTCTGAACCACATTAGACGATTTCTAAAGTACAATTACGGTTTCTAAACCACATTTGACGAGTTCTGAACTACATTTAACGATTTCTGATCTAATGATTTTGAATGACATTTAATGATTTTTAAATACATTTGACGATTTCTGAAATAAATTTGACGATTTCTGAAATACATTTGACAAGTTCTGAACAATAATTGACGATTTCTGAAATGAAATTTGACGATTTGTAAAACACATTTGACGATTTCTGAACTACATTTGACGATTTCTGAAATAAATTTAAGGATTTTTTGAAAACAATACAAGACAATTCAAGACAAGACAATTGTTTGACTGAACTTGTCTGAACAATATTTGCAAGTTTCTGAACTACATTTGAAGATTTCTGAACTACATTTGACGATTTCTGAAGTACATTCGACAATTTCTGAAATACAAATTACGGTTTCTGAACTACATTTAATGATTTTTTAAATACATTTGACGATTTCTGAAACAAATTTGACGATTTCTGGAAAACATTTGCTGATTTCTGAACTACATTCGAGGTGTACGAGTACGAGTTGTTTGTTTGTTCGTTTGTCTGAAGATGGTTTTTGCATTTTTTACCTCAAGCCAATCATTTTGCAACGCTTAGCTCCGCTTTTCTTTACATTAAAACTTATATCTTAGCAAAACTCATATCTTAGCAAAACTCATACCTTACTGCCAGTTTTAATTATTTACATAATTAAAAAAATTAAAAAAAAAAATTCAAAAAAAATTAAGCCAAGTCTGAAGCTTTAAAATATATCGCCAGGAGACGTTGAACTTTCTTACATTACACCCTCATTTGAGTACGATTTACGGTGACAAGCCTTTTTGTTAAATAATAACTATGTAAAGCTTTATATTGTGATGATATACGTTTCTCTTTTTTAATAACATAAACACCTAAATATTTTTAAACCATTCCATACTGTTAAACGTTTTTAAACTTTTAATCTTCAAATTAATAACTCTTGCTTTGCTTTTCATAGTTCAACATTTATTTAATAATCTTAACAATAAATTCATTCATCAATATGCCTTTTTCATTTAGTCAACAGTCGGAAAAAATCCAAACCAACAAACAATATTTACAAGCCCTAAGTCACTGAGTGTACCAACTCTTGTGTGCACTTAACTTTAACTTAAGCAACTGGCAAATGATCGCCCTTTGGCTGGAAACCGTTTTCATCGGCGGTGTAGGTGACGGTATAGGTGTGACCATCATCGGCAACGAATTTGTATGAACCATGAACAACGAGCGTCTCATGATCGGTTCCGATGTCCTTCAGCTTACCCTCCGCATCGTGAGCGAAACCGTCACTGGTCTCAACACCGAATTTGAATCCTTCTGGCTGGACATCAGAATCCTGGCGGGCTATTTGTACTTCAGCGCCGGGTCGAGCGAAGGCAACAGCGAAGAGAGCAACGAAAACAATGGCGAATTTCATGGTGACGGTGGTGGTGTGTTCTTTTAATTGTTGTCTTGTTAAAGAGCTGAAACGTTTTGTATGATTTTTGGAAATTGCTCAAGCTTTTTATATACAAACGTTTCTGTAAATTTGAAAATTTGTCGCAATTAATTCAACAAAAATAAGAGCAAACCATGAACGAAACGAAACCTTTCTTAATGTAAAGGTATTTGTTAAGATGCTAAATTCATGAGAAATGTTTTATGCATAAATTGTTTTTGATGAAAATCATTTCAAACTAGCTTTACGTTAGCTGTTGAAATTTTGAAGGCACAGTCTTTTTCGGGCAAAATTCAAAATCAAATGCGAAAAGATATTTATAAATAATTTTGACTCCAAAATTGTCTTTACGTAAAGTAACGTTAAGAAGAAAAAACAGAAGGTTTTTCGCATGAAAAATTAACATAATCGTTAATCAGTAGGTCTCGTTTTAGGCGTTACCAGCCCGAATTTAGACGGAGAAGGGTATATTTGTTTTACACTGTAAACATGACGACATCTTGTGTGTGTAAACTATATAAGGTTAAAGTTCAAAGTATTACAAAGTATAGTAAAACTATAAATTTGATTTATATAGTTATGATTTGATTTTAATAATCATTTGTAAACTCCAACGAATTTCCTGTTGCTAAGCAAACAATAAATCTGGTTTAGGCCTAATATGTACAATTCAATATTATGACGATTTATTACTTTATATCGAATGCTAATTATTCGCATTAATAAAAACGTGATCGAAACAAAAACGATTTATTTTATCAAAAATCATAGCCACATGACCCAGTCTTTGATGGAGTTGGATGCTATGATACAGCGAATAAGCGCGAATAAAAGAAAAAAAAAATGGTAACAAAAACAGTAGGAGGCAGAGGAATATTAAAGAAGACAAGAAGATACGAAGGAACCGAAGATCTTCTGTTACAAAAACCTGAATTCTAAATGTAGCAAAGCGTAGCCAAAGAGCCAGATTTATTGTGACCAAAACCTCCCGAAGAATTTCGCGTATAAAAAGGGCGCTTAACCACCAAAAGTTATTCAAGTCGTTCGTCAGCTCTCAAGCGAAACACTAACGCCAATTACTCAACCCTTTTTCAACTTAAAAATGAAATTTATCATTGTTTTCGTTGCTCTCTTCGCTGTTGCCTTCGCTCGTCCCGGCGCTGAAGTACAAATAGCCCGTCAGGATTCTGATGTCCAGCCTGAAGGATTCAAATTCGGTGTTGAGACCAGTGACGGTTTCTCCCACGATGCGGAGGGTAAGCTGAAGGACGTCGGTACCGATCATGAGACGCTCGTTGTTCATGGCTCATACAAATTTGTTGCTGATGATGGTCGCACGTACGTTGTCAACTATGTAGCCGATGAGAACGGTTTCCAACCGCAAGGCGAACATTTGCCGGTTGTTTAAATTGTTGTTGTTGTTGTTACTGATCGTAGAGGATTGAAGATTTGTATATAAAATTAGAGCTAAGAAAAAATTAAAAAGTCTTGAAAGAAAAAAAAAATTAAAAATAGTGTTTTTCAATTATTTTGCAAAGGCAGAATTTTTAGTTTTTTCTGAAAAAGTGGGTCTAAAAGAAGGTCGAAAAGAACTTTATTTCTTTTTATTATTTTTCAGGTATAAAAATTAGTACATAATGAATAGAAGAACTATTTGTTTCAAAGCCGTTTTGAACCTTCTTTGTTTACACCTGATTCCGTAATAAATAAATTGACAAAAATTATTAAAAAATAAGTTAAAAAATATAATCTTGAAGCATTATTATTAATTCAGTATATAAAACGATAATTTTGTTCAATATATTAGTTCCATTTTATTCATTATCTTCCAATAGTTCAATAAAAAAACCCTTAAAAAATTATCAGAAAGGCCTTGCAAACAAGTTCGGTAGAAGAAGATATAGTACGAGAAGATAAAGCATCATCTAAGAGATGACTTTGTTTAGGAAGTCATACAAAATACATTGATGGACACATAAAAACTGACATATATTTATTCACCATTATCATCATCATCACCATCTTGTATCATTATATATTCAATGTTGCGATTAGTTTTTATTTTAAGTTAAGGTTAAACATGTTAATTTAATTAATGTTTCTTTTTTTTTTTACTCATGGCTTCTTCAACACTTCGTGCAATTTGTAAAATGTTTTCATTTTACTTTTGAGAATTGGAAAAAAAAAGTTACTGAATGAAAAATGTATTATGGTAAAAAATTAGGGTATTTTTGGTGTAAAGATAAAAATAGAAAAAAGTCTCGCCAAACTTTTTGACTCAATTTCTTGAAGAAAGAAACTTCAATTAATTTTCAATTAATAAACAACATTCTTTGCTATTCTCAAGAGAATTTGTTGAAAAATTAACAATGAATACTACCGTACGAAAGCTCAAAAATTTGAACTGACAAAAGCGAAATTTCAGCATTAAACTTAAAAGGTCAACTTATTAGCGAAAACCTCATCGGAGCTTAACAATCAAAAATCAAACACGAAATCAATCAACCGGCTTGATGACATTTATAACTGCAAAGTCAGCGCCGTAACAAAGCATTTTTTTGTTTAATGACAATAAAACTAACCTCTATCTCTGACTGGAACCAATAAAAATGGTTTTTTATTTTCGAAATTTTTGTTTTTAAAAAGCGCTTGTTTCCTTTTCTTGTTGTCTGTTTTGTCTTTGACAAAACATAACCTTCCCCGATCTAATGCTAAGCTTTAGCATCTTAACCCTGTTACTCGGTTTTATTTTGGTAAATGCGCACCTTCTGGCTGAAAGCCATTTTCATCGGCCACGAAGTTTATTGTATACGTCTGTCCATCCGGAGCCACCCAGGAGATGGTGCCACGTACAGCCAGTGCCTCATTCTCAGTGCCGGCATTTATAACGTTAGCTTCCTCCGTACGCTCCACGCCGTCGCTGGTTTTATAGCTGTTAAAAAATACGAGTACAGCACGGTCAAATTCACGTTCAAAACAAACACGATTTACTTATAAAATTCGATGAGAAAACAGGTATGTTCACCTTTACCCATGAAGTCTATAATACCTGAATTTATAGCCACCAACGCCAATGTTATCGACCGTATATTCCAGCACCTCAGCATCCTTGGAACCTTGAGGAGCTGCATGCGTGGAGAGGGCCAGAGTAGCGCTAACGAGCAAGACTAGTAGCTATAAAGAGAGATGAAGCAATCAAGAGGCATGAGGTAACATGCAGTTACATTACCAGTTGCATTTTATAGGAGATTATTTTATTATCCTTGAGTATATAGCCGAGTATATAGCGCTCTCCTGCACTGCCTGATAATCCAAAGCTCGACACAGTCGTCGAAGATGTTCAACAAGAATAGATTTCTACGGCGTTGTAATGCATTTTTATATACCTTTGCAGTGCTGCCGAATGCGCCAAATGCCAGCAGCTTCAACAATGTCGCGCATAAACTCACCAGCAATGATTTCAACAATGAATGCATTGCAATGATGGTGAGGAGGTAGCGGAGAGGAGTTATTGGCTGTGCAGTTGTTAAGTATTACTAATTTCAAAATAAACTTGAAAACCCAGCGCAGCGTAGTACAGTTGATAACATTTAAGCAGAAGCCGCAGCAAAAACCACTGCGGTCAGCCGAAGCATCATTAGAAGAGTCAGCGGAAGAGTTTGGTAGTAGCAGCAGTAGCTACGCTTGCAAATTGCAACAAATCAAGAAGAACAACTACGGCTTTGGCAAACGATCACACAACCATTGATGATGCCAAAGCAATGGTCAGCAGTAACGAACAAGCCGGCACTGCGGTCACTGTGAACGATGAATGTTCGTGGGCACTTGTCTAATAAACATTAGAAATAATGTTCGGTGTATAAGTATAAGCGTGGAAAAATGTCGCTGGTGTTCGTGTACATCATGTGTGTGTGTGTTTGTTTGAGTTTGGTTTGTATTAATTTGTCGACTCATCCTCAAATGTTCATCCTCATTTTAATATTTATTCTTAATGTTCAAAAATGTTAACAACTTTTGTTGTCTCTGCAACCGTTTGGTGTTTGACATAATTTGTATGGTCAAAACAAGAAACTTGTAAGAAGAAGAAGAAGAAGAAGCTGAAACAAATCGTTACTATTTGAAGATTACTTAATATTTATTTATTATTTACTAAGCACATTTATTGCTTTATAGTTTTTCCAATAAAGTTGAAAATTCAAAAACAAAAACATAAAATATTCAGGAATTAGATAATATCTAGATTTAGTTTTATGTATATATTTAGATAATATCTTCCTCATGGCGTATAGAATCTGCAACTGCAACTTCTTGAAGTGCTCTCCTCAAGACGCTGAAAATACTCGTCATCGAAGCTAGCAAAATCTACTTGATCTCAAAAATATTTATATACCTTTTCTGAATGATTTTCTTGTGTTCTTTTGGTAAATTTTTTTGCAATTATGTTGCAAACATTGTATATTTTCTGTTTCTGGGGGAAGACTTGTCAGTGCGGAAAAGCCTTGTAATGCGTATAAAACGAAACTACTGAGTAATTATTTTTAATGGCAATTTAACACTTTAGCAAAGATACGTAATAATAACAACAGTCAAACGGAACAGCTATAGAATACAAACAACAACAACAACGATAGCAACAACAACGCCAGCCACAAACATTAACCATTAATATCTTGGTGTCTGCAGCGATGAGATAATTCATAGGTTTTTTATGCAACACATTCATTCAATATTTCTTAAGTGCCGAACATAAAAGACTTTTCAAATGGCACAATATAGTATTTAAGTATGTATGTTTATCAATGCTTTATAGAATGTTATTGTATGAAAAAAATAATGAAAAATAATTTATTTTAAAGTTGTTTATCTTTTCAAAAAGCCGGCGTTTTTTACATTTTTTTTTTTTTGCTACTCTTGCACAAATTTCAAAAATTATAAAACAATTCAACACACATTTTTTTTTTGGTCAGTGTTAAATTCTAATTACCTTTAATGTGACACTTAACCAACTCAACGTCAGTCCTTTTCAAAATTTTAAAAATTTCAAAAATTTTCAAAAGAATTTTTTTTTTTGAGAAAGTTCAAAATCTTATTCGAGAAACTTTGCAAAATCATTAAACTCGTTTCAGACTCTTTGTCAGATTCTTAAGAAACCTTTATAGAATTTTTAGTTTTTAGTTTTTAGTTTTTTTTTAGTTTTTAGAATTTAGAAAACTGTATTAAAATTCTTCAAACTTTAAAAACTTTTTAAA
Organism: Conops quadrifasciatus; assembly: GCA_949752815.1. NCBI lineage: Eukaryota > Metazoa > Arthropoda > Insecta > Diptera > Conopidae > Conops > Conops quadrifasciatus. The sequence goes on along the minus strand of OX457079.1, from coordinate 31,417,561 downwards.
CTTTCTCTTTAAACTTTCGCTTAGTCCCCCTCTCCCCAACCACGTCCAGATCTTGGAAAGCTTTTTCTAACTCCTCAAGTTTTTTTTCAGAATTTTCTAACTCCTCTCCAGACTCTTTTAGCACTTTTTTGACAGAGTCCGTTAAACTGCGCAGTTTTCAGACGCTTTTTTTTCGTAGTCTTTAAAAAACACTTCCATGAACTAAGTTTTAATTATTATTTGCCAATTTGAATAATACATATATGTATATATACTTTACAAACAACTTAAATAATTCAAAAAAATATTAATTTCCAAATATTTTATCGACAACAACAAACGAATTTTGCGAATGCAGCTCATTTCAAGCAACAAGCTTAAAAACCACAACAACAACAACAACAAAAAGTAGGTAATGCTTTATCGGTAGGGAGAATTGTTTATGATTATTGTAGTTTGTTGCTGTTGCTGTTGTTTTTGTTTTTGTTGGTTTTCTTTTGGTTATTTTTCTTGTAAACTTTGCAACATTTCAAGATTTTTGTCTTGTGTGCGTTTGCCAACGAAAACAACTATTTAAAAGTATGTAAATTTATTCACTCCAAAGCAAAAACATAACAACAATAACAATAAAGCAAACCACTAACGTACAATCGAGCGAACGGATGTTTACTTTACAATTTGAATAAATGTTCCGTAAGCAATAGAAACATTGCAATAATTGAAAAAACATAAAATTTGGTTTTAATCTTAGTGATTTATTTACTTGGAAAATAATAAGATCACTAAAGCATAACAATCTTAACGGCAACGGAGCATCAGAGGTGACCCAAGTCAGTGATTCCGAAAGTATTAAATGATTGTTATTTGATGCGTGGGAAACGATCCAGAAGTACGTTTGGATATTGATTGAGAATATTTATTAAACATCATGTTTTTTTCTTCTCTTTTTCCTTTATTTCTAAACTTCAGTGATAGACAATTTTGAAACAATGGTTATTTTTATATAATGTACAATTGGGATATGTGTCAAAGGGTTTTGTTTGTTGTCACTTTCCTTCACGCAATTAATATTGAAGTGAAAGTGAAAGTGTTGCTTCAACTTCATCATGAACTTGTCCATCAACTTCAATTTCAGGTCGTCCTCAGAAATTTAAAATTTAAAATTTTGATTTTTGAATTGATGTCTGTGAACGTGGTGGATGATCACGATGATCATTGAACAGATATCGTCTTTCACAAACAATTGTCATATATAGAAACTGATAAAAAACCCATAATAGAATAATAAAAATAGTAAATTTTTTATTTTTTTTATTAAATTGTTACAGTCTATTTTGGATAACCCTTTATTACCTGCTATTTTTTTAGTATTTAACTGAAATCAAAAACAAAATTTATTTTAGAAAAAAACAAATTCATTCAAAAGTTTTTTCCGCTTATTGTTATTTTATTTCAGTTTTTCGAATGGTTCTGTCTTTTTTTATTTTTAAAAAAATTACTTATTCAGTTTTTTTGTTGTTATTGTTATTGTGATCTGATTTAAATGCATCGTTATCATACAAAGCAACAGCGTTATGCACCAAACAGCAGCAGCAGAGCAATATCAAGAGCAGCTGCAACAGCATCAGCATCTGCTACAAGCAATGTACGTAGGAAAAAACCAGAACAAGAAAAACAACGATAACAAGAACAAAAACAAACAAACAAACAAAAACAAACTTTTTTAAAATGTCCCTGACATTCAAAAAGAAGCATAAGATTTATGGCTTTAATTATTGGTTTCAACATTTTATTTTTTTTAATCGTAATTTCAATCTTTAAGCATCAATCTTCTGCGCGGTGTTTTTTTTTTTAAACACTGCCTTTTTTTTTTTTATATTGTATATTTTATGCATATTGAGAGATTCGATGATGAGTTTTCTTGACTACGATGGACTTGTCAACGGAGCCCTTGACTTTTTATTTGTTATGATTTATATGGTGGATGTTTTTTTTTGTTATTGTTAGCAATATCGTAAATTACCAAATTGAAGGAAGGGCATTAACTGACGACAGAATTAACTAAAGAATTCACTTAAACTTTTGGTTTCGGTTGTAGATTTCAGTTTAAAATATTTATTATTTTGTATTATGAAATATAATTTTTTTAAAAGCTGACAAACAAATCAGCCAGTTCGAATTTTAATAAAAAAGTTTATGTGTGTACTTTTTTGGGGAGAAATTATTTTAACCATTAACAAATTAATAACACACTTTTATCTTCAATTTTCTAAAATTCGTAGTTTGTTTCCTAAATTTTTTGATTTTGGGCTTATTTATATTTATGTATTAATTATTTTTTTAAATTTTATTTCTGTACAATTTCTGTTCTGTTCTTAGTTCTTCTTTATACATATTAATAAAAAATTAGCAATTTTTGTTTTTATTTTTTTTTTTTTGCTTTTTTATTGTTAAATCAAGAAGTTCGAGGTTTGGGTTAATTTAATAAACTTTAAAGAATTTGAAAGCAAAAGTATTTTTTAGTTGTCTTTATTTTCCTGAAATTATAACTTATAATTTTCTCATAATTTTGGATTGGCGTCTTTGCCAGTGAAAATTTATGATTTTTTTTTTTTCGTATAAAAAACCAAAAATGTTAATAGGATTAAATAAATTATAAATGTAGATTATATTCATGACTCTCTCCTTCGGCTAAGTTTAATTTTTTTCTTTTAATCACCCGAAAATTGCAATTTTTCATATCATTTTCAAGAATCTTTTGTAAGCACGATTTAATGTTGTTTAAGCAAAATAAAAAAAAAATCAAATGTCAACCCAAAAAATTGCCATATCGCAAGATATTGCGTCATATGCCGAATTAATACAAAACCAGCAAATACCAGAAACAAAACTGAAAAAAAAACCTACAACAGCAACAGTCACTACTACCGCCTCGCCGAGGAATAAGCTCAAAGAAGACACTCAAAAACTATCCAAAAGACAGAAGACTGAAGAAATGAAGATGAACCATTGGACGAAGCCGACATAACGACAGACGGGCGCACAGAGCAACACAGGCAACGCCGATATAATGAATGGCGAAGTCAAGCCATTGAAAGTGAAAAAAATAATAATCTTTAATTTTTATGTATTTTTTGCTGAAACAGCGAAAAGGTAGACTTGTTTTTGTTATTGTGTGTCGGTCGAGTGTTGGTGAGATGTAATTTCTTTGGTCGGTTTCTGAAGACACACGACGACTTTCCTGTGCATCATGGAAGTGCACCAAGGAAGACTTTGCCATTGACGTTCGCCAACGCCGTTATCGTTGCCGATGCCGATGCCGATGCCTTTGCCGTATCCATAACCATTGTCGGGTGACTTACGAGATGCTACGACCTTGAAAGCGAATGGATAAATGTTAAGCGAATTAGCTGCATCAGCTGCAGCCAGCAGAAGTGGACTACATCCATTCGTGGCTGTTTTTTATTTCTTCACAACAGCGCAGCTGTTTTCCGTGAGTTACGTCACAGAGAAGTCAACAACAAAAAAGAATTAAGAAAAAAAGTAAAAACCAGAAAAGTATCCACATACTCTTACTCTTTTTACTTTTAATTATTCAAGTTAAGATACTTATGTTAAATGTTTTTATCGAATCGAATGGATACTTTTTGCTGCTTGCGTTAAAGCTAACCGAAGGCAGAATAAGAAAAATTGAGTTGACGCTCAAATAAACAGGAATCTGGAAGAAACACGTGTCTACCGGCCAGATAGGTTCAGACCAACTGAGAAATCCAAGACGACTCTTTATCTAAACGACGAATAATCTTTGCTGCTATTGTATCGTTTTTAAAGGTCGACTTAATTAAATTTTTATGTCAAGAGACGATTTTAATTAGAAAAAACTTAGAAATTATGATTTCTTATAAATTTAATGCTAAAGAGAAGTAATAAATTAATTTCAAGAAAAAAAAAGTACTGCGAAACTAGTTTTTTCATCGAATATATTTGTTAGATTGTGAAAAAAAAATTAAAAAAAAAATTAAATTTTTAAATTTTATATTTTTGTTTAAACTTAAACAAAATTTAAAATTAAAAATAATCAGGAATTATTTTAAATTAAATTAAGTATGGAATTAAAATTTAATTAAAAATTTATAATCAAAAAGTTTACATTTTCAAGAAAACTTAAAGACGATATTGTTGTTAAATGGACCAAAATGGTTTAAGGATTTGGACTTGGTCAAAACGTTCCTATTTCGTTGAAAGACTCGCAGGCTCCTGCCTTCGCAATGGAGAGGTGTTTTTCTCACATTATATTCTATTAAAGAAAATATTTTATTATTTTTAAAAGATTAATTACAATTAAAAAAATTTCCCGCAGGATTTTCCCATTTCATTGAATATATTCAAATATTTCCAATTTAATTATTATAAAAATTTCGAGAATCTCACACCAATACAATATCACACGAAAACCTCACTCGCCATGAGCTCATAAACAAATATTAATATGTATTTATATAAATATTCGAAAATAAATTAAAAAATTCTTAAATTATATTAAAGAAAAAGGAAGTAATTTTTATAGCAATTTCTTATTGAAATTGTTGATTCAATCGTAGATTAAATAATATACAATTTGTATGAAAATTATACCATGATATATAGAGAACTTCACGCTGATGAGAAAGAAAATCTCATGATTCATGGATTTTAGTATGAAATAAATCGTATGGTAATATATGTTTGTATATTGCATACTTTTAAGATTGTGGTAGATTTAAAATTTAGTTATAAATAAATTATAATTATGAGAAAAAGTAACGATGATCTGTATTGATCTATAATATGCATCATTGTTCGTCAGAAGATTACTCAATCGCTGCCACACGCAATAAATAGCTGATAGTTTTTTATTAAATTATATGTAAGTTAAAAAAGAGAATTTATTGCACAGTTTTAGGATCAGTCGATAATTGTATAATGGCTTTATAAAGATATTTTTTTTAGGTATTCAAGGGTTTATGAATAAGGTGTTAACCGGACCCTAAAAATATTCCAGTAATATTATAATATTATAAGTAAAAAAAGGGAGGGGCCTTGTTAAGATGTAGAAGGTTCCGAATAATAAAACGAAATTAAAAAAAACGATTAAAACGATTAAAAAAAATTTAATACAGCATGTAATTCAATTATTATTGACGATAAATTAAGTGAGAATGACATTTTGAGTCTTATAAATAATATACAGCTTAGCCTGCTAGAGATTGTAGAGTCCTTAAGGACAGCTTGCGATTTTTTGGTGCAGCGACTTGCTCCAAATTTATGTTGTCTTCATTTTCACTCGAAGACGAAAAGTCATCATCCTCGTCGTCTGCAACAAGAAGAGGCTGAATGGGGTCATCTACGTCTCGGATAATGCCTATCTCTTCACGTTTGGTGCCATCAGCAAAAGTAATACTGCACAAAATTCAATAAATAATACATGCACACACACGGTAAACTCATCATAAGTAGAAAACCTGTATCGGTATCCTTCTGGTGTTGGCAAATACTCGAAATCCTGTATAGGTGTTTTTGGCGTAACGTCGTTTAACAACTGTTGCTGTTGCGGTAGATATGAGTAAACGCCTTGGGAGAAAGCAGAGAGCTGTACCAGAACCTGAAAGGATTTTACACCTTTATTTACAGAGAACTTTAGGCTTCTTAATAAAACTTACCACACAAATTAATGTCATACGCATCGTGGTTAAATTAAGAAGTAACAAATAAAGTTAATGAAAGTTATAACTGCCTCGCCTGACACGCTTCATGGCTTGCCACAAAATGAAATGGTTTATAGGGAAATTCTTTGGCTGAGGCTCCCACGAGTTAAAGTTACAGCTGGTATGTTTTTTAGCCTATAACAGTATTTCGCAAACGTTGTTCAGCGAGGGACTGCTGTTCCGCCCTGGCCTTTCAGAAGTGTTCCGCAATAATACTGAAGTCCGGTCCAAGCCGGAGGCATAGGGCTTAGACATAATAACGGAATATCAGCAGGATTTGTACAATAAACGCATTGTTGTCAAGGTTTTATTAGAGGCAACAAAAGATTGCTTACAGTAGTTTTCCATACAGCGGTTACGATATTAGAAAAGGCTGGGAACCACTGACATATAATTTTTAATTTGTTTTTTTTTAAGTTTTAGTTTCCAAAATTTAATCATACGGTAAAGCAAATGGAAGAGGAGAATATTTTAATGAGCCAATTAAAAGGAAATTTTTTAACATTTCTTTCGTTTTTCATTCAAACTATTTCGAATCTGGTTTGCTTGCCTGTCTGTCTACGGGCTGAATAGTTTCAACGAAGGGAAATCATTTTTATGGTACTCTAACGACTGCTGCCTCAATGAATCTCTTTCTCACTGTCTCCGTGTACTTTTCTCTATTATGGCGTCTTTCCTTTCTTTGATGATGTTGTCAGTGCGTCTTCGATGCATTCATTATCACAAGCCTTATATTTATAGGCTTCAACAACTATCAAAGGTTTTTTATGCTTCACTATTTCGCTGCTTGAAGGGCGCCTCATTCTTATTGAATATTAATGACTGTTAATAAATAATATTTATGACAATTTGGTTTATTATACAGAGAAATACCAGAGCAGCAACAAATAACCAAGTTTTAGTGATGTGCACAAGCGAGATTTTTAAAATGTTTAAACCAATTTTCATAGTTGATTAAAGTCTTAAACATAAAAAATTATTTGAAAACTAATAATAAGAATAGGCGTTATTTTATTTCTAAAATATTTTCTTAATATTTACGAGTACGTTTAGATTCTATGCTTATAAAAGCTTTACGAAAAATCACACACATTTCAAAAAATATTAAAAAAACGTTTTTATTTATTTTAAAATTAAATCATTTTTATTTTTAATCTTTTTTGCCGTGACGAAAGGTTGAAAACCGTATTTATTTGCTTTGTACTTGACGATATACTCGTATCCATCGGCAGAAATGAAGCTATAGTCACCACGATATTCTAATGGCTCAACGGTCACATTTTCCTTTTTATTTAAAATTTCCGAATTATCAGTATTGACTTTTATCGATTCGCTGCGAACTTGCCCATTTTCGGTGTGGAAACTATTCGAACGAAAGATGAGTTTTTTCAGCATACAATTAACAATGTATTCCGAAATCAATTCTTATTGAATAATTGTAGAAATTTATATATTTTCAACAATAAATTGACAAGACAAGACAATCACAAAGATAAGATTTTACCCAAATTGTAACGATGTTCCATCATCTCCGTGTTCATTGGAAGTAGACCAACCGTGTACTAAAAACACTGACCACCAAATAATGCCAAATAAAGTTAACTTTAAAAGAGATTTTGTTAATATTTTTAAAAATATTAATTCAAATATAATATTTATAAACAAAATATACCGCAAAGTGCTCCATTTTCGGAGTTATGCGTTGCTTGCTGGCGATTCTTTGGACTTTATTTCGAAAAATTGAAATCGATACAACTACTTTAGACGGTCAATTGCAACTAATTCCATTCAAGAACCACACGTCGGTCACTACAAACATGGCTCAAATACCAAAAGTTCGTTTTATTCAAGAGAGAAAAAGTGGTCTTCGAATAAGTGCTAAATTGCGTCATCAGCGCTTGACAAAAAAACACCACAGACTCAGTTACAAATACAAGATCTTAAGAAGATATAACGATTTGAGTAAGAAGAAATGTTTTTTTGTTTAAATTATATCCCGTTTTGAGAGCTGAAATAAAAACGAATTCAAATAATTTAAATAATTTAGCGCAGTTCGTTCGGTCTGACCGTAAATGAGCATCGAAATGTGTACCTACATAATAAAAAAAAAAAAAGCAAAACAAAACGGCTGAATATTCTCACTTTCTCAATCAGTATTAAACCAACAACAACAACAACAAAAACAACAATAACCTCAAAACAGAAAATGATTCATTCTGTTCGATTTAAAGTTAATCTTAATTGTTCTTTTATTTTATTGATTATTATATAAGTAGCCACCGCCAGGCGCTTCACCATTGACTCCGCCACCGGCGCCGCCGCCGCCACCACCATTGCCACCGCTCCCATCGTCCGGATGGCCGCCACCAGCCGCAATCTTATCAAGCGCCTCTTGTATACCAATCGGTATGGGCGGTGGCGTCGGTAGATGATCGCCCTGTGGCTGGAAGCCATTTTCATCCGCGATGTAAGTCACCAGAATCGCTTGGCCCTCCGGACTCGTGTAAGAAAATGAGCCTTCCGCGGTTTGAGCCTCGGCGCCCTCGATGCCGGCGTTCTTGAGATATCCAGTTTCTTCCACATTGATACCGTTTCCGGTTTCATATTCATACTGCACAAAAAAGAGTATCAGTCACGAAAGTAACAAAAAGTGTCACGACGAGAATGACAAAAAAAAACAACTTGATTCTTGTTGTTGTAAGGATCACTGTTTGGTTTTTTTTTGTAACTGCTGATGTACCTTGTAAGACCCATCAATATTCACTTTAGATTCCATTTTAATTATGGGTATAACTGGACCGCCATTGCCACCAGCCCCACCATCGCCACCAGCTCCATTCCCATTCCCGTTGCCACCGCCTCCGTTGCCACCACCGCCGCCGGGTGGCGGATAGGAGTAGCCACCGCCTTCTCCATTGCCATTTCCTGCGGGCGGCGCTGGCGGTGGTCCTCCTCGCGGATAACCGGCTGGCCATGCTGTGGTATAAACCATGCCGGAGATGAAGAACAGAAGAAGCTGCATTTGTCAACGGAAACCGGAAAATTGAATGAAAATAACCATTTTGAAGGCCTTTCGCCTTTTCGCCTTTCCAACTTACACCGTTTTTTGCCATCTCCGTTTTTTTGGGCCACACCTTTCGATTCTTCGATTGTCTCTTTCGTATGCAAAACGGAACGTTGAACGCGTTAAACGCGTGCGTGCCACACTTTCGACTGCACGGCCGGCGGTTCGGTGAACGGTTTTATAAACTATGGTTGCGTACTCCACTTTGGAGCAGCAGCGCGCCCCGTATTACGCAGTATTATGCAGTCGGCGTTGGACGATATTGAAGAGCGTTGCACATCGGTGAACCGCACGCGTTCGGTTCACGCTCGGAAGATGCATGCGCCGCAAGTAAGAAAATGGAGCACAGAAAATGTATTACGACGCAATGTGTTTATACATACACTGAGAATTCTCAACATTTTCTTTTAACATTTCAACATTTTCTTGAATATTTTTTGGGAGGAATAAGCCCTGACGCGACTCTTTTAGTCCACGCGATAGATTTTCTACGACTGAGAAGATTGCGAGATCACGAGACGATGCAAAAAGCTATTTCAATCGAGACGAAAAACAAAAAATCTCGCCCAAATCTCGGATTAACTCGCTTTTACGCAACCCCTACCTTTCGGTTCCATTTAAAGTATTTACATCATCATTATTTTACAAAACACCAAACATACTATTTCTGCTAGTTGATTTTATTTATATTTTATTAAACAAACAAAGAAAAATTAAAATAAAAATTTGTTTTAATTAATTAATTGTGGTTTTTATTTTTAATTTTTTTAATTTCTGTGAGTATATTTTATGTAATGTATAATAAATATATTTTATTTTTCCAAATTAATTTTCAGTGTATGTAAATTCATTTTATTTTCAGTATAATCAAAATGACGACATTTTTATTCGAGACTTTTCAATATCGTTTGGCAATCAATATAGTCGTACCGAATGAGAAATTTATGGATGGCTTGGATGCATTTTTTTCGAGTTTGGGAAATGAAGAGAAAGAAAAATTACAGACGTTTATGATCTAAGACTAAGATCAATTAATTACATCACTTTTAAATCGTTGCGACTTCCCCTTTTAAAAGCATTAACTTCGCCATTTATTGATAGACTTTAACAGAAAGAAAACACGTCGAAAATTACTTTAAAACGAATTAGATTTCTGCCATTGCCCGAATCAAAATCCTTTGGGTTTATAATGAACAAGCCGATGATAACTTAAGGTTACACGAGTTTAGCTATATCTTGCTCCCTCTCTGCCCCTTCATTTTCGTGCCAAACTGCTGCTTCTATCTAAATACTGATTGATGAAATTTTCCAGACTTCTAAATTTTCCTTCGGTTAATTGAAAATTTATTGGCATTTTAACTACTCTAATGCTAAAAAATGATAAAATCTATATCCAAATCCAATTGGATGGAATAATACCCTCTCGTTTCCCCTTTACATCCCTGTTCGTAGCCACCAACCGGGCTTCAACTGCACGAACTGAGCCAGCTAATCACTTGAAACAACAAAACCTGCCGCGACCACAAGTAAGAAAAAATTAAATTAAAAATCATTTCAGAGCGTTTGTGCGAAAAGCCTTCTGCGCAACCAATCGGTAACACCTGCAACGCACCATAGCGCGCCACACCGTAGCGCAGCGCCCATGGTAATGCACCGGCAGGAGCGTCGCCAATGCCAAGGCCTGTATCAACACCGTCACCACAACAAGCAGCCACCAAACGCTCGCTCGTCGACCAACTCGTGCGTCCTCCTTCGTATAACCTGTCCATTCGAATCCTCCTTTCCCCCCTCCTCCTCCTCCTCCTCCTCCTCTCAACCCCTCAAAGGCTCGTGAGTGCTAACAAAACCAACAGAAAAGCAACGAATAACGGTTTTGCCGAAGCGCTTCAAATCTCTCGCAGGACCATTAACTTTATCCTGTACGAAATGAAAAGTGGTAGAGTGCGTGGTACTACCCTGGTGAAATTCCTCTTGCCTGGTGTCGCGTCAGATGTCTAACGCTAACTCCTGCTTGCCAAGACCAGACGGGGTTGCTTTCGCATTTACCGCCTGGCCCTCAAGTTGCCGAGCTGGCGCATCGAACTTCATGGCAAATAACAAAGGCAGGCAGGCATTTGTTGTCTGCTTGTACCACTTGCTGGCATTGTACCTGACTTGCCCCGGACGCTGCGGCGTCATCATGCAGCTGACAAGTTCTCAGAGAGGCGGCGATTTCGAAAGAGGCTTGAAAGTTTAGGAGCTATCAGTGTTGAGCGCGTTGACAAAAATTCAATGCAAATACTTGGCGAAAAATTAAAAGCGCTGCAATTGAAATAATAGCAATTACATATTAAATAAAAATATCAAATTTTTTTTTTTTTTTTTTTTTTTTTTTTGGAGCATTATTTTCCAATAATATTCGTTTCCTAAGAAATCAACTGTAGAATGAGTAAAATGTTACCAAAACTTTTTAGCATGACCTTTAAAGAAGCAACAACAACAGCAACATGCGCCACCAATGCCAAACTTACCTACGAACAAGCAACCAACTCTTGAACGATTAACTTCTTCATTTCAACCAGCTCACCCTTATTTGAAGCTATTGTTGTTGCTACTCTCTCCGACTGCTCACCCCAGAACAAGTTAATGCTGATGCTGCGAGCGCCGCTGCTGCTGGAAACAATGTCAAGCCTATTAAGCGCCCGTTGAAAGCTGCGTGAATTCCACCAGCTGACGCTGACGCATCGCCCCTCTTCATATACGCAGAACTCCATATAATATCCGAAGGACAGCATTCAATCACCACCACGACCGACCGAGAAACCAACAACACAGTCGTTGCCAAAAAATTTGATACGCACTCGTTGCAAGTAAGTTGCATTGAAGAGAAATGCACGGCCTGTGCCCGCATGCGTCCCACAAGCCACGATTCATTGATAATATTATCAATATTCTACGGTTGATGTTTGCAAATCGAGCATTAATAAGCACTACCGCGCATAAAAAAGTGGGCACAACCTGGCAAATGCATTAGAGAATATCGGTCAGTCAACGTAAGGAGGGTGCAGGAGGGATGTAGAGACGAAGGGATGGTAAAACGGGACGAAGGGATGGTAAAACGGGACGAGGGTGATATGATAAGGGAGTTGTGTGCACGCACTGCTCGCATTAGATTAAGTCGTCGCTAAATAAATAGAGAGGCCGAACGAACCTGTGGCGATTGAGTCCGCTTGATAAATTAACTTGCTGACACTTTGGCGATGGTAATCACTATACGGCCAGCTTAAGCGATTTCCGATCGCTGAAGCCAAAGGACTTCGGAATTCATTTGAACATCGATTAGGATCGATTTGAGCGGACAACAACATGTTGAAAAGGTTGCTGCCAGGGTGATGCAAAAGCCATTTGCATACGTTGTGCATTGTACAATACAATACAATATGCCTTAAGCGGGCTCTAGGAAAACTCTAGGCTGTATAGTAGTCAGAGTCGTGAATGCATTTTAATTATGAGGACATTGTTTCTTCGGGAGATTAATTGGTAGATAGTTGGCGGATTATTAAAAGCACATGTTACACTTCTCATGAAACTTGTTTTTCCTTTTTGGCGTGTGTTTTTCTATTTTTTTTTTTGTCTATAGTTTAGCGATAATACATCAGAAGTCTCTTATGTTCTCAAGTTAAATGTCATGCCTCAGTACGAAAAAGAAACTGAAACTGTTAAGGGGGGGAGAGGGGTAAAGGGATGAGGCAAGACTGAAATCGAATTCACAAGAGATCATATTCATTGATTAATATTTATGTTTAAAGAGATCATTTTACGCGATCGTTATAAGAGTACCGTTGAATATTAGAAGTTTGAAGATTTATTTTCTCTTTCAACATTTTTTTAACCGTATGTAAACCACTTGAAACTTTTTAAAACATGTTTTTAAACCAATTAAACCTAATTTGATTAATATTTATGTTTAAAGAGATCACTTTAGGCGATCTTTATAAGAGTATCATTGAAAATTAGAAGATTTATTTTCTCTTTCAATGTTTTTTTAACCCTATGTAAACCACTTGAAACTGTTTAAAACATGTTTTTAAACCAATTAAACCTAATTTGATTAATATTTATGTTTAAAGAGATCACTTTACGCGATCTTTATAAGAGTATCATTGAAAATAAGAAGATATATTTTCTGTTTTAACATTTTTTTAAACGTATGTAAACCACTTGAATCTTTTTAAACCATGTTTTTAAATCAATTAAATCTAATTTTATAAATATTTATGTTTAAAGAGATCACTTTACGCGATCTATATAAGAGTACCACAGAAAATTATAACATTTATTTTCTCTTTTAACATTTTTTTAAACGTATGTAAACCACTTGAATCTTTTTAAACCATGTTTTTAAACCAATTAAACCTAATTTGATTAATATTTATGTTTAAATTAAATTTGTTATTGTTGTTTTATGTCATTATATTGTGCATAAATTAAATTATATTACTGTATTAAATATTATTAAATAACAGGAGTATTTTTTAAACTATATTAATGAAGATTTTACTTTGTGGCCACCACCCACCGCACATTTTTCTTCCAGCTTCCTTCGGTATAGAATTTGATAAGCTTTCAAGCACTTGATTAATATTTTAGATAAACCTCCGCCGTCGAGTGCACCGCACGCACCGTGCCCTTAAATGCCTTCATCGAAAATATTAAAACAAGCAAACACCAAAACAAAAACACTTTTAAACGAAGCACTTGCCAATCTTGCTGCTGATGCATCGCGTCGTATCGCTTTTCATCTGTCACAGATCGTATCACGCGGATAATACAAAAACAATAACAACTGCTGCGGCACGTGCGGTGTGACCTGGAACACATGTTTTGCGCGGTTTGCACTTCTTGCGGATTGAGAGCTGGCGACTTCACCCTCGCTCAATGACAGATTCGATAAACGCACCGCCTGTAACCATCCTCTCTCTCTCTCTCCCCGATGCCGCAGGCTCAGTCGGAGGGCGGTCCGCCCTGTTGATCTTGCAGCGCACGAATGAATTTCGAATCTATGTCACGCGGAAATAATCTAAACATTAGCAAAGTAACTTATTAGTCGTTTTAGTGTTATGAAAACGTGTCGTCGCCTTTAAAGAGGCGCGAAAACAGGAGCGGCTTGAGGGTAAAAGAGAAAAAACATAAATGAGAGATTAGTTAAGAGAAAAATATGTGTAGTTTTCAGTTATTGAACGATGTTACAGCTTCGTTAGGGTTAAAAGGAATCAAATTGAATACCAAAAATACTGTTTTCTGAGAAAGTGTGCATAAACAAAGAATTTATTCGTTCTTGAAAGCATTTGTACGCATGGAGTCAAGACCATTTCAATGGTCAACTGCACCATGTAGCAGTTTATGCAGTTTCCTGGATAAATCTTGAATCTTTTTATATTAAAATGACTTCTTACTGCGCGTTGGCAGCTCGCAAGCACGTTGCAATGCCTTTCTATCCATTGCATCAATCGACTTTTCTCTCTTTCTTACTTATATAATATCTTACTATAATTTTCTACTATACTCGTATAATCGCAACTTACTTTTTACTTTTCTAATGAAAACCTTTTAAATTGAGGTTGGGCCTTTTCCCCGCATCCGAGCGCAAGCCGCTCGTCGCTCGTCGAAAAATCACGACCCACCCTAAACCACAAACACGAAAAAATTAAATTATTAGCTTTGGTCGAGGCCGACGCAAAGGGATGAAAATCGGGCAGGAACAGGCCGCGATCATTTAATTTCAATTAAAAACCTTTTCATGCTCAGGCAAATAGCGCGTGAGGTAAAAGCCAAAAAGGCTGCAGGAAATATTCACTGGACAATTGAAAAGGAGGAAGGAAAGATCAGACTGGGACAAGGGGAGGCTGAGTGAGAGTGAGAGGGAAAACACAAGGTCGCTCTTGCGAAAGAAGAGACGAAGTGAACAAACCTTTGTAACAGTATCCTCGTACGGTGGGTGCGGTGCAGTTAATCCGAAAGTAACTTCGATAATATTCCACTTGGCCGTCGCGACGTCGAGCCAGCACCAGGCGCAGCAACCAGGCTGTAATGGACCAGCGCTGCGTGCTAGTGGCGGGGTTGGTGCTCGCGAGATGCTGGCGCGCAAACGCTGGGAATTCTTGCACTTGTCGCCGGCAAAGCAATTGACGATGTTTTGACACAGCAAGCCGGAACAAATCGCCAACAACCACACAACAACGCATTAAAAGGATAACCACCGCCCGCTCGTTCGCCGCCTATCCATGCCTCGCCACGTTTCGAAGCAGCCCGCCCGGTGAAGGGAGTCTGTGACCGAAAATGACTGTGACCGAACACGTGGTTGGTTGGAAAAACCAAGCGCGGCGGCGGTTAGTATAAAAGTGGAGAACTTTCCAATTGGATTTCAGAATCCTGTCAGATCGCAAGGACGAAACAACCGTCGTCGGTGTTTTCGTTTCGGATTTTTTTCGTTTTGGTGTTAAAAAATTATGTACCCAGTTTTGTCGAGCGCAAATACTAGAAGACAAACTCAAGCGGCGTCTTTGGAATCAAACCATAGCCACAAACGAAACGCCAACATGATTTTTCGCATTGAACATTTGCTGCCGAGCGCAACGACAGCACCGAGAGAGCCGCCTCGAACAGCAACAACTTCTACAGAAATACCATCAGGACTTGAGAACATTAGAAAAGCACCTACAACAGCTACAACAGCAACAACAGCAGCAGCTTTGTCGGCATCTGAAAATTCGGCAACGAAACGCGTCAAACTGCAAGGACGTGTTGGTGTTTTTGCAGCTCAATTTACACCAAAAGACACACTCTCAGAGACCTTCTCCAGCCTGAGCGTCATGTCCATTGCGACGGGCAGCAGTGCCACCACGTCGGCGGAACAAACCTCGCACTGCAGTCTGTCGAACAGCATGCTCTGCATGACACCGGCCATGCTGCGCAAGATCAAGTTATCCGAGGACGTTCACAGCCACAATGCTTTATTCGAGCTGCACAATGGAAATGTACGCGTGCGCATCATACGCGACATCGAGCGCAATGCCGAGCTGGTTGCTTGGTTCGGAGAGGAAGCAACGCTGCTGATGTCGATACCGTTTCTCACGCCACTGAACATTCAAGGTGAGTAGTTGGACTTCATTGGAAGGCGATGGACAACGAAATGACTTGAGTTGATATTAGCCAATCAGCAACCTTTTGGGTGTAGCAGTCGTGGCCGAGTGGTTAAGGCGTCTGACTCGAAATCAGATTCCCTTTGGGAGCGTAGGTTCGAATCCTACCGGCTGCGTTGATTTTTTTTTTATTTTTTGTATATTTTTTTTAAATTATTGGAATTTTTTTTTATTTTAATAAATTTTTTTTTTTATTAAAATCAATTTTTTTGTCTCATTTTCGTACAGGTAATAATCGTTACACTTGTCACCTCTGCCGCCTAACCTTTGAGACGCCAAACCCTTTGAAAATCCATCTCGCACTCGGCTGCGGTCGGCATTCGTTGGACATTCTCTGGATACGGCTGCACTACGCTCTGAAAGCGATCACCTTCGGCCATCCCTTGCTGTCGTCTGCAGCACCGACGGCACCGCTTTCTTCGGTGCTTAATGTAGGTACCACGAGTACCTGCACCACCACTTACCCTTCATACGCCCATTCCGCAGTAACGTCCGCGCCATCTATTCCACCTTCGATGCATCCACCGTCGCCACGCCTTTCAGCCTTTACACGGATCTCAGCCGCCTCTACATCACTGCCCGCCTACGAATCCATGCAACGGTCATTGCCTAATGTTAACATAGCCGGTTCGGCCGTTGCCACAGCCTCCTCCACCGCCGCCTCACCCACTGCGGTATCCTCAGCAGCTGATGTGAACGGCACATCCAGTGCCTTTATGCATGTCATGCACTCTGCCGGCATGCTACCTTCACATTTAAGTCTGTTGCCGAGTGTTGGCGCCGCCGGCGGTTCCGTTGCGCATCCGTTGCACGCAGCCGCTCAAATCGAGGCCATTGTCAGCAACATGGGCGCCTCCAAGCAGGGTCACCTGTGCATTTACTGCGGCAAAGTGTATTCGCGCAAGTACGGCCTCAAGATCCACATCCGCACGCACACCGGCTTCAAGCCCTTGAAGTGCAAGTTCTGTTTGCGCCCCTTTGGCGATCCGAGCAACCTGAACAAACACGTACGTTTGCATGTGCAAGCTGGTGTGGGTACCGGCGCCGCCGCCGCCGCCTCTGAAGGCAGTGTGGGTGCGGCTGTGGGCGCGGCACCGTCAAGTGCCGCTAACGAATGCTACAGCTGCCATTTGTGTCACAAGACATTGGCGCGACGTCGTGATCTGCAGCGGCACATGGAATCGAGACATTCGTCCGGTCAGACGCAAACGCAACGGACACCGAAGGCGCAAAGGAGACGATGGTGAGAAAAGGAATTGAAATGGCAAGGAATGAGGCTGCGAAGCAGTGACAAACGGAGGAGAAAAACTGTTGTGATATTATCAGTATTATGCAAGTATCGTACATAGGTTCCTGTAAAGTATTCATGGAGAAGTATTATAAATATTTAAAAAATTCTACATATGTATGTAGTCATTTAAAAATAAAACAAAAGAAAAAAAAATATTCTGGCACGTCCTGATCAAAAAATTTATTAAGTTTTTATAGAATCTTTCATCGTATTTCATTCAGAAAATAGGAGCAGCATTCTAATATCGCAGATCTTCGGTAGAATTTCACTCAAACTTCGAAGATAAAACGCTCTTACTTTTTCCTGTACTTTTTTAAAGTTTTTTTTTGAGAATTTAAAAATGAATAAAAACAGCCATCAACTGGTTTTTTTTTTATTTTTTATGGTGAGTTTATTCAATAAAATCAATAATATTTTATTAGTGATAAAATAATATTTATCAATAATTTTTAATTAGTAATATTTTAAGGAAGCATTTTCCAATGTAATTTTTTATCGCTTTTATTGTTTTTTCCTTACAAATTGTCACATAATACATACATATGTATATATATTTTTTCATAATATTAAATACCAGATTTTTTTTCTTCTTCGTCTTTATTTTATAATATATAGATATATACTATATGTATTCTTAATAAATATGTAAAAAGGGAACGAAAAACAATCACAAAATTGCATCTGTTTAATCAACTTGTTATAAGTATGCATGTATGTATGTATGTATATATGTATGTGTTTCTTTTAGAGTTTGCTGCAAAAGTTTGATCCTACTTGATTCTACAGTTACTCGTTTTTATTTTTATTGCGTTGTAGATTTTTCTCTCTGTTAAGAGAAGAATTAATTTTATTCTTCTACTTTTTCATTTCTTCGTCTTCTTCTTCCTCCTCGTTCTCCAACGCCTTTGTACACTTAAATATAATCTCTTTAAGTGTATAAAATATTTGTACACTTGATTATATTTATTTACGTAAAATTGAGTTGAAGGAATTGAGTAGACTTTATACATACATATGTATATGTACATACGTATGAATGTGTGGTTATACACATACATATGTATTATATTTGCTTTATGTAGGCCTAGTTTTTAAGAATAGCAGTTTTTTATCACCGAACAGTTGGCAGCTATTGTGCAATATCGTGAATACGTGACGACGTATTTCATTGAAATTATACCGTGCACACTAAATATTTAGTACAATCAATAATTTCCGTAATTTTAGTTGTATTTATTGTAGTTGTATTGGTGTAGTTGTGGTTGGTGTGTGGTGGCTGCAGTGACAGATGCAGTGATCGATGGAAGAGTACTTTTCGGTTTACAAGCTGCTGTGGCTGTAGCTACATATACATATGTATATACATACTTTTATGTAGCTGCCGTTTTTTATGTATTTGTAGTTGTACTTGTAGTTGTAGTTGTGTGGTTATGCGGATTTCTGCATTTCCAAGAGTCTTTATAAAATTAGTTTTAGCCTTAGGCTGTTGTTGTCTAATTGTAGCTTTGATTGAAGTCGAAAATGTAGTATTTATTGTAGTTGTTGTTGTTGTCAGAAATAGTAGCTCTTAATTTAAGTGCCAGTTGTTGTTGTTGTTGTTGTCTTGGGAGGTGTGGTGTGGTGTCCATGCTTTTGTATTATTTTATATGGTCCGTATATTTTCAATGTGGCGTAAGTGCACTTCATGCAAAAAATGGCGTTAATGTGAGAAAACTTTCTGATACGAGCCCCTCACTTGCCAAAAGTGTAACCTCCACTTTTTGACCTTTTTAAAATTTTAGTGTCAAAGTACTCCAAAGACTTCTAACTATTTTAAGCAAATAAATTTCGCTATTTATAATGATTAATACCTTTAAATCACTAAATTTTTTAGGCCGTTGCGTATTGGTCTACATTCTAAATAGTGACATACTCGTACTTTGCCGATTTTAGCCGCTTTTTGTTTTATGGACTTAAACAGTTTGGCCACTAAGCGCCTCATATTGGTATGATCTTTTCGATTTTATGGAATTTAGCGAGCGAATCTTTTCAAAACCTCCGCAAGGATTCGAGACAAGCGGCTCGGTCAAGTTTTCAGTAGATATTTTTATAAGTAATATTTTAAAGAGTAAGCGTACTCTTTTATATCTGGATACTGATTCTTGTTACTGTCATTCGACAATGATGATGGGACATGTACGTTTTGAACTATTTTTAGGTGACAGGGATCTTCTCTGTATCGCTGTGGGTAAGAAAGGTCTCTAATATATGGTACATATAGAAATTTCTAGTACTTGTTTAAAAGTGTTGCGGTATTAGACGATTAGACGAGCTGTACGTTTTCGTTATATTCTCTCTTGTAGTTCTCCATTCTTCATTCTACTTCTGTCTTGAAAGTGTTCCCGAATGTTAACGAATTTTCAATTCGTCTCCATTTTCTCTCTTTTTGTCTTAAAAATATCTACGAGTATTTTAACCCTAAAAATAAACACACATTTATTGAACTTCTGTATTGTAACCGTTAGCTAACATTTAAATTTATTTATTCACTGACTTTATAAATAACTTAGTTTACTTGCTTTTAGGGCGGGGCCAAGGGCTGGGGGTGGCATGAATTACAGTTTCTTTGCTTTCGTAGTTACCATTCTTTGCAGAAAAAAGGCGCATATGACTTAAAGCTATTTTTTTAAACCATCTTTAATCGATCAACCTTTCATGTTTTTCAAGAGTCTTCGAACAACTCTTCGAATGAGTTTTTTCTGGTGGCAACCTCGGCTGACTTTATGAATTGTCAGCGGCATAGCTGAACGCATACTTTCGTATGTATGTATATATTATGTATACGTAAATATTATCTTAAGATTTACATCTATGTATGTATTTGAGGGTAAGTGTGAATATGTGTACATACACATACATATGTTTTTCTGTTTGCGCGTGTTAATTCTTTAATAGACACCGATTATTTGTAAATTTATGTAATTTGTTAAAGACCTTTTTCTCTTTTGTTTTTTTTTGGAATTTTCGAATTTTGTTGGGTTGTCCTTTTTTGTTTTCTTTTGCTGCTTAGCCTTCGTTATTACTCTTAAAACTAATTAATTACGTAATTTATTAAACATAAATTCCACTCGAAGCACACTTGGGTTGACTTTAATTTCTGCAAATTGTTTTCTTATTGTAATAGTTTTGAATTTTTTATTTGAAATTTTGGATTTTATTTAAACAATATGTTAACAATGATTCCTTTTTAGTTTAATGATTACAATCGTTGTTGCTCCCAATAAGGTAGATAAATCCTTCTAGATAAATCCTTTCGGATAAATCATTTTAGATATATTTTATTTAGTCTATTTTAAGTATTTTTTTCACTTTTGTGTAAGTAATATTTTGCAAAAAATGGTTGCTTTTCTTTAATTTTTATATTTTGAAATTGAGAGATATAGGTTTCTTTTTTCTTTCTTTAAACATGTATTTATAAATGTATGTATATACAAGCCTGTTTGTATGTGCGTGTGCGTAGCGTGTGCCTGCCAAGGAAAAAGGATAGTAGAGCAGAACTATTTATTTAAATCGTAATGGTCTGCTCTTTAAAAATTTCAATTAAATTAACTAAAGAGACTAATTGATGTTGTTTTCAATAATTTAATCAAACAATGACCACAGATGAAAATAAAAATGGTTTAATTTTATATTAAAAAAATTAATAAGTGAAAAAAAATTTTATTGTATGCCGCAGAAATAGAGAAAAACAAGACAACAAAATTAATAAAAATTAAACAAGATTAAATTTACAACAACTAAATAAAAAAATAAAAAATAAAATAAAGAGTATGAAAATAATTGTTATCTAAAATCATGATAAATGATTAAATTATATAAAATTGATAGGCCTAGATTAAAATATATTCAATAAATAAATATTTATAATAATAAAAAATATTCAATAAATATTTATATTTCTGTATAACGAAATACAATTTTTCTACCTTCTTTAAAAAAATTTAATACATATGTATGTATGTATAAACCAAAGAAAATGTTAATAATGATGATGATGATGATTTTAATAATATATGTAAAGCCATATAAACTATTTAATGATTTAGTAAATTTCCATATTTTCCTTAAAATTAAAGCTTACGTCTTTCAAAATTTCTATAAACCTCATCAAACTGAATAATAATTCTTAAATTAATAGAAAATATTGTGTTTAAAATCCACAAAACAGACAGGATAGTTCAGAACTTAATTAGTTTGCTAAAATCAGTTTTGGATTTATTAAAAAATTAATGAGAAAAATCTAGATTAATAAAATTCAAAATTAATAATTAGTTTTAGCTCAAAATTCGAAATATATTCAGTAATATTTTTCTTTTAACTTTTATAAATTGAAATAGAAAAACGAAAGCTTATTTCTTTTTTTTTCGCATAATAATTTTGTATTGTTAATGATAATAAAACTGACGTAAATATTCGTCGGTTTTCTTTTTTTTTTTTCTTGGACCAATTTAAATATGTATGTATTTAATTTTCTTTATGTGATCACGAGGCTCTTTCTCTTTCGTCTGAAGAAAAGAGGAGCAACGCCTTTACAACCGTTTTTTTTTGCACAAAAACTATTTTATAATTATAAAATAAAGTAAGAAACAACAACTTTTAGATAAAACATTATTTTAGTTTTGTACAGTGCTGTTTTTTTTTTTTCGTTAATTTGTTGCAGAAGTTAGTAAAAGATTAGCTTAATTTTATCGAAGACTTTTTGAATGCAAACAAATGGACGTATGTCGGTTTCTATTCGCCTGTGTGTGTATAAATGTCTGTGTTAGTAAGTGTATTTACGTATTTATGTACGCCATATTCATGGTATATGTTGTATATACCTAATATTACGTTATACATATGTATAACCGTGCGGTATCTTATAGATTTATTGCACAATCCTCTAGTGGCTAAAGAACGTTTATCAAATTCCCAATTAAAGGTTTTTAAAGCTATGCTAATTTTTTTTCTACTCAACATTATATTATGAATATGTTATAATGTTCACGGCTCTCTCGCCCTCTCGCTGCAACTAATTTTAATGATCTTAAAATTACAAGACACAGAGTAAAACACAAACAAGTATATGTATATAAGTATGTATGTATGCAAGTACTTTTGAAAAACAGCAACAACAAAACATATTATGTAATTGTTTTTTCATTGTTGCAGTTTTCTGTCTGCAAAATTTTTTTTTTTTTTGGTATTACGGTTTATAAGCTTCTTCTGTTTGCACATCCGTAATCTCTTTTATTTATGCACACATTAAGGTCGAAAATGTTTTTTTTTTGTTGTGTATGAATATTTTCAAAAGTCTATAAGCTAAAATTATGTGTATGTTGTAATATTTTAAAAAAGAAGCAAACATTTAAAGTAATCTGCCTTTAACCGATATAACGTTAATTTTATCAACGATAAAAGCAAATAAAAGAAGTTAGAAGAAGTAAAGTCCTAAACTTAAGATTTTATCTCGTATCGCTTTTACCAGTACTCGTATAAACTAATTTTAACGTTTTAGCATGTGAGATTATGCACAATAATCAAAAATTTAATTACATTTTTCAGCTTTTAAAGTTTTCTTTTAATATTAAACTAGTATTTATTTAACACATTATTTTGTAAACCTTTAATCAAATCAAAGTATACCATCCAAACCACAGCAATTAGTTAAAATTTGTAAATAATAGAAAGAGTTTAGAATTATTCATTTTGATATTTCAAGATATGATTTTTCGAAAGATATTTTTTTAATGAATTTGGCTTTTAAAAAATTAATAAATAAGTAAATATAAACAGTCTACAACAACACTTTGTGGCTAAAATTAGTCATTCGCAGTCAGAAGCGTCCAAATCGATTTCAAATTGTTGTCAAACTGTTGCCATCAAAAGGACGAAATAAGCACTTGTTCAGTATCTAACAGTTAACTGCTTAAGGCGCCTTAAATATGTATATGTATGTACTATATATGTATATGTACGTGACTATGTGTGCATCTGCTGGATCTTAATGTCTGTTGTATTTCTGTTGATATGTTAATAATTTACTCAAGAGAAATCGAAAATATGTAGATTTCAATCATAGGTAGTGGTTGCGATAGTATCCTGATTGTTGTTGTTTTTTTCAATTTTGTTAATTTGAGTAAATCATTCTTTAGTGACTTGGTCTTTAGTTCAGTTGAGTTTAGTTTAAGAACTTTTTTAAGTATAAATCTACAATAAACGAGCCGCAATACGTTATTTTATTTAGTTTTCTTTCTAGAAATTGAAATTTGTTTAGTTCAATTTCCTTTCTCTCAATCTTCTTCCTTTGTTGGGGCAACAAAAACTTCTCAAGCTATTTTGGATACATTCACTTTTTTTTTGATATTCATTTAAAAACTATAAGAAATTCATCATGAACGAAGCAAATGCTATAATAAGTCGCCCATTTTTGGTTGGTTTTCCTTTCTTGTCTGTCTAAAGAAACCATTTTCATTTATTCAATTTAATGCTAAATCATGATGTTCTGCTATATACGAGTATAATGATATTTAGTGTTTAGTGACGACGTATGTATTTTTTTCTTAATTTTTTAAAATAAAACAAGTTTCTTTAAAAACTTTTCTGAGCTCACAAAAAAAACTCTCTGCAATTTTATTGCTTTTTTTGTTATTATTTGGTTTTTTAAGGTATTTAATTTTGTATGTGGGTGAGGCGGGGGTGTGCGTGCTTGTGTCAGTGTGTGAATGTGTAAAAATAGCGTAAGTGATAAATTAAATAAACTGAAGAATTAAAGGTATCCGATAATCGATGTATCCTAGAAAGAAAAAAACAAATCTGAGACGTTGCCCTTATCCATTTTCAATGAAAAAGTACGTCACTTAAAGCAATTTATAACCTTCTAAAATCTTTTTTTGTGCTTTTGAGGGCCGGGGTACTCAATAATGGTATAAAAGACAATAATTGGTATAGTCAGCAAAGGTTTCGAAGCTTTCTGGTATTTAAATGAAGTGAAAAACATGAACACCTTGCTTCCAATTTGATTAAACTCTGGATGATGAGTTAGCTGCTAAAAATATCAGGAGTAAATTATCCTTTATAGTACAAATATTTTAAATTTTTCAAAACTAATAAAAACCCAAATCTTTAAATATCTCAAAACAAATTCGAACAAAATATGACTTACAGCACTTTCACAATAAAGGACACAATAAAACTGTTCCCTTTTTTAACAGCATAAAAATCGCTAAAACCAAAAGCGCAAATCTTTCCATCAAAAGAGAAAGATCCTTTTCGAATTAAGGTGCAAAAAAGTTTTGTAAAAAAAATTATATAAAAACGAACAGAAAGCAGAGAAGAAAAACAAAACTGTTAAGAAAAACCATTAATAGTGTTTATGTTAAAATGTTCAATGTTTATTATTGGCGTTTATGTGAACTGAAAGGCTTTATACAAATAAATTTTTCATTATTATTATTAACTATTATTATTATTATTATGATTCGGATAATTGTTAGTGTGGGATTGATTAAGTAATTCGCATTCGTTCGTTTTGGCCGAGCTGCTTTAACTCTTTTAATCTCTTTAAGATTCGTAGACAATTCTGCAATATTGTGAGTTTTGATTTTGTTTTTGTTTGCTTTTTCCACATACTACGAGTACATTCTTCAATTTATATTTTACTGACGAGCGACCGACGGTTGGTGGCTGGCTGTCTTTTTCTTTACGCTTATAAACAAACAGACAAGATATAATAATATAAAAACGTAAACGTTCATAATGAGATTGATTGATTGATTACATTTACTACATAATAAATGGTTAGTTATATGCGCGCGTGTGAGTGTGTGTGTGTGGTCGGGTAGGTGTGAGTGCGTTTTTGGGTGTGGGTGTATGTGCGTGTGTGTGTGTGTGTGTATGTGCTTTAAGCTTTACATCTACATATTGTTCTGTAACGTTTTTAGGGGATTTTTTTTTTGCCTTAAATTTCGTTAGTTTTTGTTTCCTTTTTCATTTTATCAGTACCCTGCAACTTCACTTAATATCACAGTTTTTTCAGAGATAGTTAAGATTTTATAAGAGAAAATTATAAAAATATCAAACATTAAAATAAGAGAAAAATTTGTGCAATGTTCTTAATTCAAGAGAAAAATTGTTATTTTTGCTTAAGATTTCTGTTTTGTTGTTGCCTTTAAATATTACGTTTTGATGATCATAGTAATGATGGCGACGGCGTCGGCGAAGACGATTACAACGACTACAACTACGACGACTATCATCATTATAGTTATTTATAAAAAGAAAAAGCAAAATGCACAAGGACCAGTAGAATGATTATTAAATTGTACAGTATGGTTGTAATCATTAAAGCTGTGGTTGTTGGTGGCGATGGTGTTTATCAGTGTGTTTGTATGTGAGAGAATGGTTATTAATTAGCGTCGTTTCTTTCAAGAGTTATTTGCAAGCTTAAAACATTACTCGCTTAAGCCTAAACGTACACCATTCATGCGAAGTAACTGAAAGAAAAGCAAGAAAAACTAAAAACCAGAAATAGAAAAAAATTTATGATTAAACATGAATATCGATAGGTCTTTAAAAACTAACAATACATACATTGGAGGAACACACAGACAAAGCTTTAAACAATTTGCCAAACACAAAAATGCCGAATCGAAGCGAATCAATAATGAATGTACTTAGCTTAGAAATGTCTTAGATAGAAGAAGCATTCTTCTAGGCGAATTGAGATTTTGTACTTTTTAATGTTTGCAAATTTTTACAATTGAACAATAAACAACAAACTTGGTTTGTTCCCTTTGAAAACGCTCTCCAAAGACATCGTCTTTCTTACTCTCTCTCTCTCCGTCTTTTTCGGTGGCGTCCACCGCCTGACGTTGCACATAGTCGCAGTTGAATACATACACTCAACGAAGTTTCTTAGCTCCAAGTAAATTCCAATGGACTTAACTAAAACTGAACAACAAAGTTACTTTTTTAATTTATACAATACATATTTTTTCACTAAGCTTAAGCTATCAACTAAGTTAGTTACTAATAGTTCGAACAGAAAATTCTTCGAGTGTATCTCAATAAGTTGGCTTAATTCATTAACAGTTCCTTCTCTCAGTAACGCGTTGTTAGAGTGAAATTAAAATACATAATTTGGTACTTCATGTGTTTTTTATATCCTTTACGAGTTTCTAATTCTTTGCTTTTATAGTAAATTGGCAATACGAGCGAGGGTTCCCTATTTGTTTTTGTCTTCTTCGTGTTTGTTCGTGTGTGGTTTTTTTTGGGCGGGGGCATTAATACGCAAATGTTCTTTCTCTCTACTAGCCTATAAAGTATATATATATAGCATATATATATATATATGTAAATGTATAAATTAATGTTATAGTTGTTGTAGAAGATAGTATTAATTTCACAATTTTCTTTGAGTACAGCATCGTTTCCGTTGTTGTTGTTGTTGTCGCTTGCTTTTGCTCCCGTTTTCATGCAGACACATGGACTTGCGTTTGCCAAGGACAAGCAAGCAAGCATGCACAAGCATGACATGCATGCAGTGGAGTTGGTTAGGTATATGCGTTGAATGCGTTTAGGTCTGTCTGTTGTGTGCCAGCACATTTACGTTGTTGGTGTAATTTCAACACTGTTTGCAGCTGCCAGAGGCCGGCTTGTTAACGTCGCGGCCTCTGCGCCAGCATCCAGAGCAATTTCCAGTTGACGATCGGCGTTATCATTTGGAAATTTGGTGTTGAGTTCAGCGACAGCGGCAGAGGTAGCGGCGGACGCGTCGTCGGCGGTCATAAGGACGATATCATTCGAGAGATTCCTGCCGAGAAATACGATACGATAAGGATTACTGGGAACATGGAAGCAAAAGAAGTAATTTGAAGTATGTCACAAAGGAGCGGTGGCCTACAGTAATTGCGGGTTGTCGTCTTCCGCGGGTAGTGATTTGCTCGGTCCATTGCTAAGCAACAGCGGAAATTTCTGTGGCGCACCACTGCTGTCCAATTCCTTGGCCGCATCTTCCATTGTCGTCGTCATCACATTGTTACCGCCACCACCTACCGGCTTGGTCCAAATGCCGTCGTCTTCTTCGTAATCATCGTCGTCGTCGACGTCTTCGGAGATGACGCGCTCGGTAGTTGCTGCGGCCGCCGCCTTCTCATTTTTCACATTTTCATCATTTTCAAATTTGGAGAAACTGTGAAAATCACCAACACAATTCTCCACATTTGCATTGTTGTCGTATGCGTGTTGTTCTGCGGCGGTATTGCGATGAAAAAGATGCTGTGTACTGTTGCCCTCTTTTACATCCTCGCCCTTGGACAGCGCGACGGCACTTAGACTCTCGCCCAAGTCGCTGGTGAACGTACTGAAATGTGCGTCAAAGTCTGCGAAGTTGTCCGACTGGAAGTCGGTCGTCCACGGCGTGGTGCCAGCCATGATATCATTGCTTTTCGCCGTCAACTCGTTGAAGGAATCGGCCGTGTCCCAAGGATTGTTGGTGACGCCGAAAGTGTTTAGCGCCGACGTTGACGCCGAAGGCTTGAAGAAAAGCGAATGGCCTGTGCCGTTAGCCGTTGCGTTCTCATCGTCTTCGTCCTCGTCTAAATAATCGAAGCTGTTCATTTTAATCTCTCGATCGAGAGCCAGAAAGACATCGTGAAGAAACTGTTGATCATTTGGCTTTGAAAGCCGAGCGTTACGGGCATGAAAGAAGAGGGGGGGGAAAAGGATAATACATAATGAATGAAGAATCCGTGAGTGTTATTTTCTGATGGCAATTTCACGCCACTGAAACTACTTGGAAAGTCCGGCATTTAGCTACACTGGGGGTGATTACTTACCTCGTCCTCCAGTAAATTCCTAAAGGAAAAATGAGAAGAGAATAAAAATATTGCGTCTGCGTCTTTTCCAATAACAACTTACGTCCAGTGAGCGTCACTATTGCAGTCCGACGTAATGTTGTCGTTGAGGAATTCCTTGGGTAAGTGCTGACTGTAGTCAGCGGCTTCGTGGGCGTTGCAATTCGCCAGCAATCTGCTCTGCGTAGCTAAGGCTTGCGTTAATTCACCGTCGATTGGGTTGGTTATTGATTGCCACAGTTCTAGTTTGGATGCCTCAGTTAGGCTTGATTCGATTAAGGCACCGATATGTTCGAATTCTGATATACATTGTGTAATATGCTTGAAAATCTTAATTAAATGGCCCATGTAGCCCAAGCGCCGACCCTTATCGGCGGATCTGTCAAGAAAAATGTGAGCTAATGAGCTAAAATCTAAACTTGTCTACCACTTTAGGTGGTTATTTTGAAAAATTAGATTCAAAATAACACGTTTGGCCAACGCTGTAAATAGTACTTTTTAAGTCACAGAGAAGGCACTACTACTTACTGCACGGTCCTGTTGTGGCTCCAACAATCCAGTAAACTCGATACAATTTTACATTTAGTGATAACCTAAAAAAAATGAACATTTCTATAAACGTCCTAAACAAAAACACTTTCAAGCCGTCTTACATGAATCTGCAAGGCGGACGGAGCAGTGTCGATGGGCGGGGCTGCAGTTGTGTCTGCAGCGTTATTTTCATCCACAATGGATTCATTGTTTTGCGCTGCGACATTATCCGATATATTTTCCAGACTATTTGCCATTGCTTCAGAATCAGGAGCAGGTTGTGCCGCCTCTGATTCATCAAGCGTTTCAGGTTTTGTTTCTGGTTCAGGTTCAGTTTTAATTTTTGATTCTGATTCAGTTTCGGTTTCAGATTGCGTCGGAAATTCGTCGTCGTTGTCGTTGGGAGGAGCTTCTTCATTCTTATCTTTGACATCGTTTTCATCATAGTCGTTGGTCATCATTTCCTGCATGTTCATAGGCATAGGATTTGCCTCTTCATAGGCCTCCTCGGGTTTAAAGTCGTCGCCAATGCTTTCAGCATTGTTACTGCCGAATATGAGTATTGACAAATTATTGTCGCCAGAGTTATTCTTATTGAAGGATCCATCATTGACTATTGTACTGCCCTGCATTGAGTTCGAGTTCGATAAATTTGTATAAAATACTATTTGAAGACACTTTTCCACTTCGCTGTGCAAAAAATTATTCCAACAATATTGCTTGAAAAGGGAGAGCAGGTTTTCAAAGAAATCCGTTTCGATGATGCTGAAGAGAAGCAGAAATATAAACAGGCGGAACACGATATTTCTCTCGAATTCTTGCCAACTTACGCATTTGAGACCAGCTCACTGTGGCTCTGTAGTAACATGGTGAATACGCGGCATATTTGCAGACGTACCATACCAAAGGGCGGTGCCAGTTTCCCCGAGGTAGTAACAATTTCCGGTTTCTGGTGAAAAACAGAAAATTATTACTTCTTTGTGTTGAATTAAGGGTCTTCTTCTTCTTCTTCTCCTTACTATTGGCGGGTTTCTCAATATTTCGTTAAAATCTTTAAGACGTGGTGCAATAACACTGATCACAGTTTCGAGTATTTGCTCATGTGTGTCTCTCTCACGACTCTGAATCACTTTCAGACGATCCGAATTGGGTTCATCGCTGAGGGAGAAGGAGTAAATTGAATTGTGATCGTGACGTTCCTCCAAACAACTTACACAAATACCACGGGCTTTATAAGCGTAAGTACAACCGATATTCCTGATATAATTGCGCTCTCCTGAGCATCTGCTTTTAATATTACGTTCATCAAAGCATCAATTGTCCGCTCACTCTCGATCACTTGCAGTATGGGATTGGAGCCATTGAAAGCCGGCTCAAAGGAATCATTTTCGAACTCATTCTGCCGCATTGTACGACCCGCTTGTATCAAATCACAAAGAAATTCCGAAACATTAGCATGCTTGTCGGACTCTTGAGCATCGTTAAGTATATCAATCAGTCTCTCTACAAGTTTATCTTTAGTGAGCCACTAAAGCCATAAATAAATAATGAAAAGTGCACTCATTGTTAATGTTGGAAACTCTTACGTCGAATAGATTTCGTTTTAGTGCGCCACCTTCAACATTCGTCATCATTTGCATAATTATATCGGGAATGACGGGCGTTGAAAAGTGTTTACAAATCAAATCCAAAAAGTTATTCTGTGACTTAATGTACTCCAATAACTGTAGGCACATTTGTTGATACAAAAACCAATCTTGTTCAGCCTTCTTTGTAAAAAGCATGCTAAATGTTTTGCTATAAAACGACGATAGTAAAGGATTTAACGGTGGTTCGTTTTCCAGATATGAATATAACGTTTTCAGAATATCAGCATCCGACAAAATTTTCTCATCTAAGGACGGCAAGCCACTGAGAAGCAAAGGTAAGATAAAATAAAGATTTTTAAAAACCAACTGAAGGGCTGCTGATTATTCATCAGACGAACTTACAGTGTTAAAATTTCACAAGCCATATTTGCGTGCCTGAAGCGTTGAGCCATTGGCAGTTCTTGAGAGGGTTCCACTGTAATCAGTTCAACAAGTCGTTTGAGCACATCAGGCCGTGTGAAGCTATATAAAGAAATCATACTTTCAAAATGTAAATAAGTTTTATGTGTATATCGTTTGTTAGAACGCCCATCACTGAATTTTCTTAATAAAATCATGACACACTAGAAGCCAGCACCAGACTGATAACTTTGAAAGATGTAGTCGTTGTTTTTTAAGATAAAAAAGAAATTTTATATTCGCTAACTCACTCGAGTAATATAAGATTATAAATTATTAAGAAGTCATTACTATTAGGAATGAAAAATAAAACCCACTTACTAATTAATAAGAATTTTCTTTTGTGTTTTGCACTCTTGCAAGATATCTTCATCGTCCAAGAACTCCTCGACTGTAGCATTCTGCAGCAAAATATATAAAAGTTAATTGATTATAATTGTACAATAGCCGCGAATGTAGGAACGGATAGAAACGGTTCGGTGCACTCGACTGAAACTCAGCAGTTGCAGTGCACCCTGGGTACTTCAGAAGCACAACGAACGGGGCCAGTGCAGCGCGGCCTGATTAGCCGTAATGGCAACGGTCCCTTGATTAGCGGCACTACTACTTCCTTTTCGTTTCCAATCTGTCACCTCCACCATCACCGCCCAATCCGCCTTCTCTAAATGCAACAAACAACATCATAATTACCTCCTTCTCCAGCAGCGCCTCGATGTTCTGCGAAGGCGCGTAACCTTTGTCCCAAAACATGTTCTTCGTCTGCTTCGCACAACTTTCACAACTTCACAAAAATTGTTGTTGGTTACAATGATTTGGTTTTTTTCTAACTTCTATGATTATTTAGCTTCAAAGAACTGTAAAGGAAAAACAAAATTCATGTATATTTTTTTGTACAATGCACTCGAGCAAAAGGTTAAAAATAAAAATGGTGCCTCCCTCCTCCTCTATACACTATTCCCACACTTTTACTATAACTAAACGATGGCGAATGCAAAAAACGAGAAGATAGCAAAACCGAAAGGAGGGCAGAGCTAATTTTCACAACTCAATTTTCTTCACTTTTCGCGGAGATTCGCTTGATTTTCTATAGTAATTACCTTCGTTAGGTGTTGTTCTCATTATTTTGCGTAATTTTCAGCAAAAAATAAAATTTTTGTGTGCTCAATTTAGTAAAATAATTCAACGTAGACACGGCGAAAAAATTTTCGTATCGTTCGAAAGAAAAAACTTTTTTTTTCTTTTTTTTACTCCGCTGACAGTTCATTTTATAGCAAAGAGAACAAAAGGTTTCCGATGAAGAGTGGGGGAGAAGTGAGAAATGTTGTGGAATTATTAACAATCTGGGAATTCAGAGAAACATAATATTTACTATATTATTAGTAGTATTCAATAAATTCCTAACATTTAAAATATGTATGTACAAGCCATTGGATACTTCTAAAAAATACTTTTCCTTAAATTAGTGGCATGGAATTAAATTGAAGAAAAGGAAGGAAAGGTCTAAAGTAAATATATGCCGAAGAAAACTTTATGGATGAAAGAACAAAAAACGCTAGTTTCATTGGCAGATCACGTCGTATATCTTTCCTAATAAGTATGTACACAAGTTCTATCCAATATTTTAAGGAAGTAAAAATTAAAAGAGTGAACCGTTTTGTATTTTATTTCAATGTGTACCTTAAAACTAAAAATATTCTAAAGTGGCAGCAAATGCTTATAATTCATAATCTATAAATCCGCAATACTATCAATAGGAGTTATCAACTTTGGTATTTAATATAAAAAAAATCACATTAATGTTATCGATTACACAAAATGCCATCTCTAGTGTATTATCAAAATTCGTATGCTAGGAAGGAACCAGCAAACTCACTAATTTCCTATTGGTACTATTGCGAGGCGTCAGTGAACTAAAGGTCATTATCAGCCTTCTCTTTTCAGATGCAAAGATCAATGATTTTTTAATACTACTTACCGATAACTTGGAATTTTATAAATCGTACTAATTGCTATGATAAAACTTGTATATAATTATAAAACTTAAAATATAACAAATCCTAATCACACTTTAGTAACGCAAAGTAGCGGCGGGCGACGTTCCAGTAACTAAATTTTATAGCAACATCACCATTGACAGTTCATGAGCGAAAAGGAAATCAACAGGAAATTTTTGTCTTAAGTGTGAAAGAAATAACTAGCACATACCGTTTTAAGAAATCAACACGTTTTGCAAATTTTTTTGCTTTCGTAGCCCTACATTTTCGACAAATCTCACATATTCAATACCTTATAAAAGGAGTATATACAATTTGTCAGCTGGAATTTTTTATATTGCACAAGACTTTTCAAAATATTATATTCCAATTTCTACTAATTATATATGTCGATTAAAATCTTTATACGCAACCACACTTTGTTGGCGAAAGGAAACTAAAGAAATTTTCAAGTGCTACCAGACTAATTATCTGAACAATTAAAAAAATTCCATATTGTGGGATAACCATTATTTAGGTTACTTGCCAAGGTTGTTCAATAAATAAGTTGGTTCCTTTCCCTAACTATAGGTTAGTTCGATAACGTGATTGCTGGTACTTGAAAGCAGAAACTTTTACTATTTTTTACTAAAACTCGTTCGATAACTGAAAGAACTTCAGCAAGTAAAAAAGGAAATAATATCCCCTTAGTGCTATTTTTTACGAGGAAAATTTTTTCATGAAAATTTTGATTCCATAGAGTACTGAAATAAAACAGTACTTTTTTTATTTTTAAACTTTCAAAATGAAAATTATCTATTTTTTTATTTTTACTAGGAGCGTGTTTTATAACTGAACACAAGAATTGTAGTACATTGTTAGCTGTTTTTTTTTAATGAAGTGAGTTTTCAGTTCATTAAAAAACGGTGGGGAATTTTTGAATGTCAAAAACTATTTAACATCAAATTAAAATTAGCTTTTTATTTGTTTTTTCGCGGTCTTTTTTGATCGATCTCAGCAAGCACATATGTCTTTTCTCGGTTAATTTTTTTCTAAAAGTGGAAAATTCTTTAAGTTTCCCCATAACCTCGATAGAAACCTGGATAAAACCTGGGTTTACGATTTTGTATGTAGAAAATCTATACAGTTCATGAAAAATTTTAAGGAGGTTTGGTAGCCCTGCCACACCACACAACACCAATCAAAATTTAAAGAGAGAGGCTATGTTCAGCTCTGTTAATTCTTCTCATAATTTCCCTCAATCTGTTGAGGAAGTGATTTTATATTTCAAGATCACACTATTAATAAACAAAAACTAAGCGAGTACAAATATATTTTGAAGAATATCTCTCAAAAATATGGTCAGCCACAGCCCACACAGAAAAAAAAGCAGCCACATGCAATAGAAAGATGTATAAAGTAAGTTCGGAGATCTACAAGGAAACTAATTTCCATCCTGTGAAGAGTACATCCACTGCGGAGAAAGTAGTGTCCAAATTTAAATTCCGTTATCCGAAAGATGTGAAGCCATCATCGCCGGAATCAGCAATAGTTGACGAGGATGGCGATTTGATAGTAAGCAGAAGGCCCGTGGAAGAAGCCGATTCGGCCTTTGTCATCGAAATTGAACACTCTGAGTCTACGGTTTTGCAGCTAGTGGGCCTGCAGGTATGGCGCGGGGCCCTTCTCTTAGCAGACTTTTGTATTTACCAACGCAACCAGCTGCGTAGCAAGCAATTGCTTGAGTTGGGGGCCGGCGTAGGTCTGACCAGTATCGCTGCAGCTCTATTTGCGCAAAAGGTAGTCTGTACCGATGTTGACATTGGCGGTATTTTGGATTTAATACGCGCTAACATAAAGCGAAATTGTAAGTTCTTTAAACAATGCGGCGAGATACAAGTTTTGGAATGTGACTTCATGAAGGAGCCTAAAGATTTCTCTAAAGAGTTGAAGCTTGCTGTAGAGGAGAGTGACGTGATTGTGGCAGCGGACGTGATTTACGATGACGGGTTGACGGATGCATTCATTCGTATCATCGACGTGGTATTTGCCAGTGAGAAGAGAAACGGAAAGAAGAAGGCTATTTTTATAGCTTTGGAAAAGCGATACGTCTTCACCTTGTCAGAGTGTGATGCAGTGGCGCCTATGTTCGAATATTTTCTTAAACAAACCATAGACAAACCATGGCGCTTCGAGTATATTCCCTTGGACTTTCCACAGTACTTTGAGTACGAGCGCTGCAAGGAGTTGCTACTGCTTAAACTGACCAGCAACTATTATTGAAATCGAAGTGAAAGGAAGAGTCATAAGGATCGATGATGCTAGGGTGTAAAGTGTATATTTATAGAAAGAAATGTAAATACGTATAAAAAGTATACAGGTTAGTTAGGTCTTATTTTTTCGTTCACCAAAGCTAAGATCTCCAAATAACAATACAACGCATACAGTATATAAAATATTTGTTTATGTCTTGCATAATTATGTACGAGTATTAACGAATTTGCTAATTGATCTGATACAACCGTGTAAAGCCCTAAAAAATTTATTTATAAATATAAAATAAGTGACAACCTCTAAAAGCTATTTTTCTTGTTTTTCAAAGGTTATCGAGTTGCTACAATCATCCTTCAGCGATTATAGTTCTTGCATAGCTAGAATGATATTCTGAAGCGCTGTGCGAGCATCAGATGGAGGGAATTTTTCAAGAACTTTCATTGCGGCCGTAGCGTGCTTTCGCTGTAATTCCTTGGTCTTCTCCAAGCCAGGCCCGCTTAAAATAGCTTTGTGGATCTTCCCATAATCGACGTTATCCACGGACACTTTACCCTTTTCTATTTCCGTGTAGAGGGACGGATCGTGTGCGAGATGAAAGAGTACAGGCGCGCATACCAAGCTGAAAGTAGTATCCATTGGCAAGGTACTACTTTGAAATGGCTCTGCATCTAAACAGGCCTGCCAAGTTAACGATAAATGCTTGCCGAAGAGATAAGCTTGCCTCTGCATTTCTTCATTTTGTGCGGCCAATTTTAGGGAGCCTTGACAGGCTTTGCCCAATAGGCTGCCGGCACTTAGTATGTTGCGACACTCCCATTCTCGTTCTGGGATTCCCATTGCCTTCGACACATTCAATGGCACAGAAGCATCCTGCTCATCGAATTCCACTTCTACATTGTTGTAAGAGTTTTGGGCAAAAGCAGGCGGTTTGGAGGGTAGTGCGTGATTTTGTTCATCACGGTCGCCTATGAATTCAGATTCCGAGAAATCGCGCACGGCCGACGATATCAATTCTTTCAGTTCGTGGTTGCGCAAATTAGAAAGTTCCACGGACGAGTGTCCAAGCAGATAATCTCCCATCAGCAATCCAATCTTGTTGCCAAAAGTCATGTCTTCATAGTTGGCTGTGTCTTTGCCAGCTTCCGAAGTGCGTTGTAGGTTAACCAAGCTCTACGGGTTGGCCCAAAAACAAGTTATGAGGCACAGTTTCATAAAATTAACAATTATGTACTTACATTATGCACAAGATGTGAAATACGTATCATTTCGGTGACCTCAGCCAGCGCTCGTTGGGAGTGCAGCACTCCGGCACTCTTGTCTTGCTCCACCTCCGGAATGGAGGGCGCATGCCCAGCTGCCTTGGAAATAAGCAGAACAATCAGGCCCCAGGCCTGCATCGTATTTTTTCCATTGTAAAGCAAGTGCCTAAAGGTGTAAATACAAAATAAAGAGAATTTTATTAGTAATGGCTTCTTCAGAAGTTAGCTTCCTGCTGACTTTGCTGTCTTGAGCAACGGATGAGAGCTGCCGACGAGTTTGCGCAAATGCAATGCCACATTCGCAATTTCATCGCTCAGCAGCCAGCGCAGGCTGAGAAACGACGTAGGGTAACCCACGATACGTTCTGCTTCACTGACAGCGCGATTCCAATCGTGCTTGGGAGGAGAAGCCTGCTTGATCGAAAGATCCTCGTTGTCTGCGTTGAACGTTGACGTGGTCAGGGAATAAGCCTGTAGCTGATGCAAAGTGAAAGTTGTTGCTGCTGGCACTGATCGATATAAGGCGTGGCACCGCTGCATAAACATTTTACTCAACATAATGGATTTCTGCACTTGGTTAAAACTATGTTTTACAAAATTATTCTCTCTTTCCACTAAGGCAATTACAGCGTTTTTCATAAACGTTTTAAAGTTACTGAAAAGTGAAACTTGTGCTTGCGATAGCGTCGTTTTCGTTGACCCACTTTAAACTTCAGCATCAACACAAACACGAATATTGATACAGCATAAATTTATAACTTCGCCCTTTACCTTCCAATTTCAAAATGATAAATGATTTCCATCAACAATTCCAGCTTTTCCTTACAACTTTATGCCTAATACACCAGGCTTACTTAGGTTAAAGCCGCTGGTGTGAGGCTTGGATAGAAAAGTTTTCCATTATTTGATTGGAAACCATCTTTTTATCTTTATTGTTACAATAATTATTTGCTATTCTATAAAAGTTGACTCAAAAATCGTAAGACCTATTGTTTTGTTTTTCATCGTTTTTTCTTTGACATTCTTTAAAATATTTTTTATAAAAAAAATATCAGCTGATTATTATTAGTAGCAGCGTTCGAAGTTGTTAAAATTTACGTGCACATTTTTGAACAACAAAAGCTCGTTCTTCATTATTTTCCGAATTTTTTGTTGTTTACCAGCAAAAATAAGAAAATAAATGAGGCGGAACAAGCAATAAACGAATCGTTCTAAATAAAAAATCTACACAAAATCAGATGCAGTCCTATCGTGATTTCCTATAAAAGATCAATTTCATTTTTATCGATTCTGCTTTGTTATATTCGATGTTTGGTATTTTCTATAAACGACGAACCTCGATCGAATAATGTGACAACTACAATTCCAAAGCTACCGATCGATACTGATTGTAAGATTTTCAATACCAGATTCTTATCGATTCTACTTTGTTATTTTAGTTCGATCTATAGTTGGCATTTTCAGTAAACGAACGAAGTGATCGAATAAGTTCACACAACACTTCCAATACTTCTTACGATTGTCGTTCGATGAGTGCGATTTTGAAACATTTTTCTTTCGATGAATAAGCGATATCGTTCGCTACTCAACGGCAGGGTCACGACGGCTTTTCTAATCACTTTTCTTTAAAAGCCGTTTTATTCTTTAATTTGGGAATAAAAATTTTAACAAAAATTCAATTGTTTCAAAAGAAACAAAATATTTCACATTTTGATGGATGACCTCTGGAAAGAAGTTTGTGAAAATTGCCCTTATTTAATTTTTTCGATTAAAAATCAGATAAGTAATATTAGTATACTTATAAATATTAGTAACTATACGTAACCACGTGTTCGCATCCTAAAAGTTTAAAAATCGCTTCTTAGGACCAAGATCCAAGAAACACTTCAATGTCTATGGCTTTGTCTATTGAAAATCTCACAATGAACGTTTGGTCCAAAACAGTCGTTTAGTATCACACGATTCGATCGCTTTCAATCATGGAGATTATTGAAAATCCAATTCTGCTGAGCTGAGTTTATTGAAAATTAGCATCTTTCTGTCAACGCAAAATAATAGAATTCAATAACTCTCTTGACAACAACAAATTTGGTAAATACACAACAGAATCGTGAATTATTGGACTGTTTGTGTTTACCGAATAAAAGGGT
The DNA here is from genome assembly GCA_949752815.1 of Conops quadrifasciatus. NCBI lineage: Eukaryota > Metazoa > Arthropoda > Insecta > Diptera > Conopidae > Conops > Conops quadrifasciatus. The sequence goes on along the minus strand of OX457079.1, from coordinate 31,379,193 downwards.
AACATTGCATTTCGGATTTTTTATTGTAATTGATTTGATTTAAGACAACTGACTGAAATAATGGCTTGTCGCTCACCAGGATTTGGTAGCGTTTTCAGAACTGTTAGTTCTGATACCAAGAGAGAGAGGACTACTCCGCAATTGCAGCCAGATTTTAATATTGACTATAGCATTTCTGAGTGTAGTAGCTCTAGTGATCGGACTCAGGATAGCCAAGGTTCACCTCTTCGCATATCAGGCTACAGTAGCGATGAAAATGGATTACACGCGAAGGACGGCTACGTGAACAAAGTGTACATCAAAACGCAGCAGAATACACACAGAAATTTATTAAAAACTAACCGATTGAAGAACTCTCAGTCAAAGAAAACAAAGCGTTTAAAAAAAGATCTAAAAAGTCAACAAAAATTTCGTCCGCCTAAAATCTTAACCCCTAGAAGCAACAATATCACTGCAGAGGATAGTGTTGTGGAAACACCATCATCACCTTGGCAAAAGGTGCGGAGAGACTTCACAAAGTTACGTTACTCCACTTACCGGAGATCACTCAATACTTCAAAAATATCAGCAGAAAATCTGTGCAATAATGAAGGAAGCTCTTTCAATTCGGATGAAAATTATATCGAAGAAGCTTCGTCGCCGTCTTCAAGTGCTGATGAAGAGCGGACAGCGGAGGTGGTTAGAACACCGAAAATAGCCCTTAACATTATGAGTGAATGCCGAAGCGTCAGCTCATATCACGCTCCACTCAGTACCATCAGTGTAAAGACTAGGATGCGCTGCCGTAAGGATGGCTACCTCTACCTACTATTGCGCACATTAAGAGAAGCGAAAATGGAACGCAAGTTTCTGGAACACGATAAAAAACTTGGTCTAAAAATTGGTGTTAGACTTACGGTTCTTAAGGTAGAAATGTCTTTCAGTGTTTATATGGCGACAGTACAACTGGATAATGGCTCCAAAGAAACGCCTCTGTTGTATGTAATAATCGATACGGAATTGGCGAAAAAGGTGAAGGTTGGAAGCATTTTGGAAGCATACTTTAGTGAGAAGATTGCACCCTACGAAATCAGTATGAAACAGGATGAGGAGGCAAAACCAACTTTTGTGCAACCTCATAAGTTGCTACTATTGAAGTAGTTCGCTCAGATTATGGCAAACAATTATATGACAGATAATAATAAGTAGTTTTATGTTTAAATTTAATTTAATTTAAATTTAAAATCTGAATATAAAATTCTTACTAAGTTTATAAAATTAATCGAGTCTTTTCACCTGTGTTAATACAACTTAGAAAACCTATTAATTTAAAATTTATTAATGTTTATAAGTGTATAAGTTTTCATAATTTTTTATTCGTCGTTAAATGCGCCCTTCAGTTTAAACTGATTTGACTCTTCATTATCACCACTATCGATTTGATAAATGTCGCAGCTGGAAAGTGATTACGTTCTATTTTAACAAATTTATCAAGTTAATAAATCAGTTAAGAAGTGCTATTCCTTTAAAGAGCTGTTCGTTTTTTACTTATCGCGCCAAAAGTTGCTGCCAATATTACAGAAGTTTGTTTTCTAGAAAGGAAAAGAATTTTTTAGTTTGTAAAGCAATGTAAAAAGTGTTGGTATTAATAAATAATCTATAACATCTTTAGAAAATTGTGTTCTAACTTAACCTAGTTTCTTATATATACAATATATGTATATTCGCTTGTTAATCAATTATTATAAACTTTTAAAAAAATTGCCGTTTTTATGTTTCCAACGCTTATCAGTTTTGTTAACCACCTCGTTTACGTTTCCGATAACTGTCTCACCACAAATTAAAGCACGTGCTTAGCGCATGTGACCTCTCCACTCACGGGAAGAAAGAATTTATGCAGCATGTGGTTTATTGTCCATGAGAGCCACAAAGCTCGTATAACATGAATGAAAATGTCAAAGCGGTCGTCATAGAAAATACGATTATGAAAATTACTTTAGGAGTTTTACGCTGCCCGAAAGGGACGAACAAACCAACTCTTCCCAAGCAACCACTCTCCACCGCGCGTGGAGAAGCGGAGAGAACTTTGTCGAACGCATGGGTGGTGGGCGTGGGAAGGAAGTAAGTCGCTCTCTTTCTCAACTAAAGTAAGTCGTTATGATTTGAGACACTTTCCAGCGTAACAGTCGATTTTCACCACACAATCGACGGACAGCGAAATCGATAAGGAAGAAAAATTAAAAATTCTCCTCCATCGACGTGCAACATTTTCCAAGAGCTCCGTGAAAAATTTAAAAAATTTACAGAAATTTGAAGTGAAAAATTGTGTATAAAGCGAAAATCATTAGCGGAAATGTCGAAGAAAAGTGTAAAATATCACTGATATTCATAGACGTATTTGTTAGACAGCATAAGTTCGGTTATTGATTTGAATGAAAAGTTGCTGGCAGAAGAAGAAGAAGAAGAAGAAAAAAAATTTCCAATTTCCTATCCGTTCCAATTTTACTAGCCTTGAAAAGCTTTTGTATCCCAAAATAAAAAAAAAATTGGAAGTGAATATTTCTAAAATACATATGTACATATTTATTTCCTTTATGAATTAATTACATATTACATTACATATTTTCATTTTTCGCTCCTCTTTCTTCCCCTTCTTTTCATCCACCACACACTTTTCACCTGCTGTTAGTGCCTGCTGCTGCTACTGCTTGAATTTTTAATTTTCATTCAGAAAAATCATGTTACATAAGTTTATACACATAAACCTCGATATAACATACATCTATATATACTTACGTATACGTAACTCGTACATTTTTCGAGTTTAGTTAGTTGTTTAAAGACGGCTTTCATTTTTTTAGTACATAATTATAGTAAAAATGTCATATTCCATTCTCATTCATTACTCTTTGAAGTTATGAACGCTTGCGTTTCTGCATCAAATATTTGGATACTATATAGTTGCGCTAGTTCTGGCTACAGAAAGTAGAGCTAAATAGAGAGAAAGTGGTAAAATTTTTGCGAGCTCTACGACCACGGATCCTTTGCATTAAGTAAAAGCAACAAAATGCAGCCCCCACCGCGGAAGGTAAGTACGCACATACATACATACATACTCACGCATAGGCAGCTAGCTATACGAAGGCATATGCGCATATGTACATATACAAATTTTCAAATTCGCACTCCCAAAAAAATCTTGTCAATTGAATAATATTCTAAGGGTATTTTTTAAGCTCTTGGACATGCATGAGCTAAGAATAATAGTCAGGCATATCGAACTGAGAAAGTCTGAGGTAAAGTACATTGGAATAGCCAAAGATACCAACTCCTTGAAAAAAGGAAAAAGATAGGCAAAATATACCAATTCCATATGAACAATAATCCACTCTTGTGACTTAATTCTCAGGGAAACTATGTGAAATTCTTGAAGAATTTGCACACGGAGCAAGTGGCCAAATTGCAATTGAAAAATCAGCATGAATGTGACCTGCTCGAGGACATACGCCAGTTCACCATTAAGCGTTCGGCCATCGAGAAGTCGTACAGTGAGGCCTTACTGAAGATTTCCTCACAGTATTTGAATAAGAAGATACCGAATATACCGGACATTAAGATGGAAGGCATGGAAGAGAGATGGTAAGTTGTTGCAAGCCGCTGCAGGCCGAGATGCTGACGAAGTGACGTCATTTTGAATGTCTATGGCTTTTAAAATGAACTGAGGAGGTGGGTGGGTGGGCGATTGCTTGTGAACCCTTCCTCATAACCTCGGTGAAGAGCAATACACACCAAAGGACAAGGTTTAAGAATGATGACAGCGAGGATGTTGTCAAGGTTTAAAGTGATGCCTGAACGAGGGTGTATGGTGGCTTGTTAAATCTGTGATGCATCAGAAATACTCCATTTTGAGTAGTTTGCACTTCTTTTCAGTCAAGGACTGAGAGAATAAGACTTTCGAACACTTTTTATTTATTATGTTTGAATTTATATACAATACATTCTTCCTTTTTGTCCCCAGGAACATGTGGAGCGTATGGCGTACTGTGCTCGAGGAGAACGAGAAGTTGGCACGCGCTCGCCTCGCCGCCATCGAGGTATTCCAGCAACAGATCGCCGACGAGGCCAAAGTTTTGCGCGATTATAAAGTGGCCATTTCCAAGAAATCACTATCGCAGATTGCGAATGTGCAGAAGGAATTGCACATGAGCGTCGCCGACGTGGACAAAACCAAGAAGCAATACTTCGACGAAGAGCACTGTGCTCACGACGTGCGCGATAAAGCTCGCGATATTGAGGAGAAGCTGAAGAAAAAGAAAGGTTCCTTCTTCCAGTCGATCACATCGCTGCAGAAGAACAGCGCTCGCGTGACCTCTCGCAAGGAGCTGCTGGAGGAGAAGTCGACGGGCGCGCGCAACGATTACATTCTCAGTTTGGCGGCCGCAAATGCCCACCAAAATCGTTACTTCACCGTCGATCTGCAGACCACCATGACCACCATGGAGAACTATGTATTCGAGCGGGTGGCCGAGTACCTGACCCTGATGGGACGCACCGAGCTGCTGACCTGTTCGGCCACACAGAACTCCTTCGGCAAGATTCGCGACCAAGCGCAGCAACTGACTCGAGAGTACAATCTCCAGTGTTGCTATCTCTTCTATCCGGTGCTCAAGCAACACATACAGTACGACTTCGAGCCGTGCGACAACGATCCGGTGCGCAAGGTAACCACAGAGCACGAGTCGGCTGTGGAAACCCTGACCAAGGAGGCTAAAAACCTGGCCGGCCGTGTGGTGAAGGAGAATGTGAGCATCCGTGAGCATGCCAAGAAGTTGGCGATATGCGTTTCGCTGCGCGACTCAGGCCAGCGAAGCGATCCTAACGATCCCAACGGACCTGATTTGGACACCAAGATTGAGGAGTTCAGGGACTTGATACGTCGCTCGGAGACGGAGAAGGCCAAGGCGGAAGCTTGTCTGCAGTGTCTACGCGACGGCGGCATAAACGTCGACGAATGGGTGCAGGAGGCGGAGATTATGGGTGTGCAAGAGTTGACACGATCGGCTAGTTCGATTTCTATGCGTACTGACGCCTCCGGGCAGGGCGTAAGTGACGCGAACTAAAGAAAAGGAGACAAAACTCTTTCTCTTACTTTAAATACTTCATATATTGCAGGAGAATCCTAGCTCGGATTCGTTCTACGATAGCGACAAGGAGGAGGGCCCGGCCACGGCACAGGCTTCGTCATCCAAGCTGAAAGAGGACAAACAACTTTCCAGGGACCGAACATTTAGCGACAGTGAGGAAGGTAAATGGTGCACATAAAACTGAAACAGGCTGAGCACGTAAAAACCGCCTCTCTCTTTCCGTCGTAGAAACTGACGAGCGTGTACCCGAAGGCACCGCAACTGCGCTGCCAGTGCTGACCTCCTCTACTGCTTGGGAAGATCCTATGGAAGTCAATTGGGGCGGTGAAGAAGGGGAAGAGAAGGAAGAAGAGTCTGTGGGGCCAGAAGCAAAAGGGCCGATCTTTAAGTGTACCGCTTTGTACAGTTACACGGTAACTTTAAACGGCGCGCCGAGATGAAGCGTTCGCTGTAGCGTCTAATTCACATTTCAGGCTCAAAATCCTGACGAACTATCCATAGTTGAGAACGAACAATTGGAGGTCATTGGCGAAGGAGACGGTGACGGCTGGCTGCGTGCGCGCAACTATCGCGGCGAAGAGGGCTATGTACCGCACAACTATCTGGACATCGAGCAGGAAGCAGTCATCAATGGCAGTTCCTCCGGTCACCAGCTGCGCTCGCAAATCTCTTTCTCCTCCGTTGACTACACCGTCGATGTTGAAGATCAAACCGTGGACTCGATGCAGTCACCGGATCAGGTGTCGGTCATTATGGCACCTCAGAAGAAGAAGTCTAACGTCATGTACTGCATTGCGCTCTACGATTATGACGCCACCGCCGAGGATGAGCTGACTTTTGAGGAGGGCCAGATTATCAAGATTGTCACCAAGACAGCGCACGGCGTCGATGACGGCTGGTGGGAAGGTGAGCTGGATGGCAAATTCGGCAACTTCCCTTCGCTGGTTGTGGAGGAATGCGATGAGAACGGCGAGCCGCTGAGCGAGGAGGGTGAAGAGTCACCTCCGCCGACGGCACCGCCCAGTTTTGCACTGCCACCTGCACCAGCGCTACCGCCGGAGTATGCACACGAATTGAACGAGGACTTGTTTGAGTCACAGGATGCGGCTGGTGAGCGCAGAGCTACTGAAGCCACGCTTCTTTTTCAGCTTGATGTTATTTCTTTTCCTTTTTTCGCAGATGACGACAGTGGCTACATGGTTAATGGCGGCGGCGGTGGCGCAGCGCCCAACATGCCTCCACCAGGTACGTTTGTTGCCTTCAGACCATCTCACTTGAGCCTCTTTCTCTATATCTCTAAATTTCACTTGTATTACTTCCGATTTAAATTTGATTAAGAAAAAATAACACCTCGTGCTTCTATAATACATATCGTATGTCTAGAGGTAAAATGAAGCTCTTAAGCGAGCCCAACATTCGTGTATGCTTCTTCTTCTTCATCATCCTTACTGTGATCTCAAGCTGTCAGCGCTGTCTCTGCCTTTACTGCTTCCCTTTCACGAGCGTGTGCTACTCTTATGTGTTTCCGAATATGTAATAATTTATGATTTTCTGGTGTATTCCTTCAACAGCGATGCTGCGGCTCAAGTGTAGCCTGTGTGTAGAACTATTGTCGGCGCAAATATTGTTAAGTGTTGTGGATTTTTCTTTTTGTTTGCTCATTTCTCGCTAATATTGTGCAATATATTGGCTGGGGCTAGAATGTCGCTGCTAAGAACGATACATTTTTGATGTCATCAGCTTTTCTTTTCTCTCTGTGTATTTATTATTCTTTCATTTTTGGTCTGGTGCTTCCGAGTAGGCACAAAAATAGCTAAAAGGGGTAATAATTTTAATGTTAAATTTCTCATAAGTTTTCAACTTCTTTAGTAGTTGATAGTTTCCTACACTTTTTTCCTTAAAACTAGTATTTTTCTGTGGTACATATTTATTGCCCACGTATATTTTTGTAGGTACTCTTTTGCAATTCAGTTATCGACAGCAGAAACAGAAAATCTGTCATCACACATTCGTCACAATTTCTAGAGTATCGGAAGTTATCGTATCCCGAGTTGTCGGCTAAACTGAATTTAGTTTAAATAAATGCATTGACGTTAAATCATTGTTGTCAAATTACACTAAAATCTGATCATAATAACTAACTGATCATGATACAGTTTGTATAAGGTCTCTACTTCATCATCCATACCTTATTTTCCCAACAATTTTGTTAATTTAATTGCAATGGTCAATATTTCACTTTAAATTAGCTGCATTTTTGGGCTTTTAGTTATACATTTAGAGTCTAAATTTTAGACACACTCGTAATTTTTGAGAAGGAGAAAGCTTTTCTGTTATGGTTTCGTTAAAAGAATAGATGTCGCGTTTGTTATCTTTGAGTTCGGTACATGTTGCATGCAGTGTATTGCATTTTAAAATTATTCTTGATTTACTCTTAGTATCTTCCATTATAATCCCATCATAAATCTTGCTGGAGAATTCGTACGATTAATTAACTCTTCTCGAAATTATGTTCAGTTCAGTTTTCTCGACCCTCAAACGCATCAATCCGCTGATCATACTCGTGTAATAAATTTTAAATTACAATAAATACCACTTCCGTTGCCTTTGCATTTCCGTTGGCTTTTTTTCTGCGCCAAGAATCTTCCTCAGATTCATTAGAAATGGAATAATTTTGACGATTTTTTCTCTTTTAATGCATGCAGTTCTCATACAGGAACCTGGAATGGAGGTAAGTAAGCCTTAACGTCATCCACGCTTTTGTCTTTGGCTTTGTCTTTGTCTTTACTCATGTACCAAATGATGCTCAGTCAAGCGAACGTAGTCTTCTCTATTCGGTTACGTTACTGTATATACCCTTTTGTTCTTCTCGCCAGGACGATTTCAGCGATGACGGCAAGCCGCCACCGTCTCAACCGCCACCGGCACTGGGCGGCAGGGGAGGAGATACGTTCAAATTAGGTATGGCTCAAATTATAGTTACCGCTGCAACCCCCATGGTTGAAGACGGAACAGATAAATCTTTCCCTCCGCCAGGAGAGAGAGCCGGCGATAGCGAATCAGCGTCCCACAAAAGTGCGAAGGCCGCTGAAGTAGCTGCTGAAACTCAAACGGCTGCATCATCAGCATCATCACGTGATGAGAATCAGAACGATTCTGAAGGCAGACAACAGGAGAAGCAGAGGCAGAAGCAGAAGCAGAAGCAGAAGCAGGAAAAGAGGAATGGTATGGGATGTCCTGCAATTAAAGTGACCAACTCGTCGGCAGACGACCAAAATCTATCGGATCAGGAGCAAGAGGAGGGCGCGGTGGAGGACGAGAATGGGCAGGTGCAATCACTTCAATCTATTGAGGATCCTTTCAATGAGAAAGCCAACACTGGAGGAGCAGCTGAAGGTTTTGAGGCCAACTTCGAAGCTAATTTCGAGGATGCATTCGCCGGGGCTGCGGCAGCGTCCGAAGAAAAGGATGAAAATGTCGAAGAAGTCGATGTACAAGCACCGAAGCAGGTGGTGGGAGGGCGTGCTAGTATACCGGAGGAACTGGACTCGAATCAGTTGGCAAGGCTGCAAAATCTGAAGGAGTCTAATGCGTAAGCAACATGCCTCTCAGTCTGAAGAAGTAATGAGAATGAATGAAGTGTTAAGTTATAAGAGGAAAATGTAGCGGGAAAGGAGAACAAATATAGAGAAGAAAGTTCTTTGCTTATATTGTAGCTAGTTAGATACATACGAGTAGATTCTTCAATGTAGATCTCAGGCGGCAAAGAACACTTTCTGGTGGAATCGCATCAAAGGAAACAAAATGTTGTTAAGTCAGGACATTGGGTAATCGGTGAATTCGGCACCTTCAAACGAAATAGCTCCAAACATATTCAATAATATCATAACTTACCTTAAAAAAGTATAGAAAAAATTAACACCTTGAGAAAATCGAGTGAAAAACAATCACGAAATGTACTAATTTTTCTTCTCATTTTTTGGTCTGTGTTGTTTTAGTCATGTGGTTATATAGTACCCATTTTATAAAAAGACACTTTTGATTGTATGAAATTATTGTTATTCAAAAGGTGTTAAAAGAAGGAAAAGCAACCAAAAAACTATAGAGAGAGAGACCTTTAGAGACAGAGCTCTACTGTCTCCTTGCATTCGTCAGTGCAATGTTTTGTGTCTGGGCCTATGATGTATGTACATTGTACACGCTTACTTTGTAGATGCACAGGTAATCACAGTTTTCAGTGAGCAGAGTAACAATATTGTAATGAATTCGATTGTGGAATTTTTCAGAGAGCATAAAATTGTCGAAGTGTTTTGGTAGTTTAGGCCAGAATTTAATTGTGTTGTATTGTACTTTAAATGCACCAATACATTTCACCAAAGAATAAATCCAAATAAAAAAATGATGGCAATATAACATAACATATTTAAAATCAATGAATTATTAGGGAATATTGAATACACTTTAATGGAATTTATTAAAAACATAAATTATAATAATACGTCATACAATTTGAATATATCTTCGCACTCATAAATACATATAACTGTATATACATATACATACAATACATACATACATATAATACAAAACTTACATAAGTAATACAAATACAAACTAGACAAACTTTAGTACCAAAATGAATATTTGTAGTAGAGCAAATGAGAAGATTTGTCAAAAAGTCAATTCTTTAGTTTTAATATCATTTGAGCTGCCAACGCCAGAGTGCAAAAAAAAAAAACTACTCTACCTTCAAGTATGTACTTAAAAATACATATACATAATCATACACAATTCCGTAAATACTCGTACTTATATATTCACTCTCAAAATTATTGAATTTGTAAAAAAATTTTCGTGCAAAAAGCTCATTCGTCATTTGTATATTTTGAATGTCACTTAACTATTGTCGAAATTATACTACAAAATTGTAAAATCATTGTCAATCAAAAATCAAGACATAGCTACACTTAAATCCAGATTACTTTGCCTTTCGCTGCTGTTTAGTATATATCAAAAAATGTGCAATGTTACACGTACTGATATTACACATTTATATCGTACACATTAATACTCATACCGTCTCTACATTTTCTACTTTACACTAATATTGTTTTAAAAAAACTCTAAAGGAAGTAAAGTTTTTGTTTTGAACCTTAATTAATTCCAGGCATTCTTCACTATATTTCGTGTAATTAAAATGTTTTCTAAGAAATACTAACTGCAAATATCTCTGAAATAGAAAGTGATTACTTTTAATATTTTCGAATTTAAAGGAAGGATTAATTTTCTTCAATATGTTGAAACAATGAGTAACCGTTTCCTAATTCGTACTGTTGATTAAAACTTAATTAGCAATAATCTTAAATACGATACTTAAAACTCTTTTCACAGTTAAAATTCTTATAATGAATAATTGTTTCCTTTCCAATTGCGAGTTTACTATATTCGAAATGCTTTTTGATTGAAATTCCTAAATAATTATTTCCTCAATTTTCTAAAGGCTTTGAAGGCTAAACTAGTCACTAAACTGATAGTTAGTACATACTTAATTATTATGCCAAAGGGCTAAAAATAACAAAGCAACATTAAACTGTTTAAAAAGAAGAAAAACTTGCATTTCTAATAGTAAAATAAAACTAATAGTACCTTAATTTGATGGCTTAAAAATAACTGCTCATTATAAATGGTTAAAAATAAGGAATAATAATTTTAAAACGTCCAAAAAGGACAGGAAGAACAGAAACAGAAGCCTGTGAAAAAAAGCAGTAACCATTATGAGATGTTACTTTTGGATTTTGCTCAACACTATTAAAATTATTCGATTAATATATTCCTTTGGGTACATACTGTCAGACAATTTTTTGGCATTCCGGGATGTATTAGTATGAAAATATGTAAAAAGCTGAAATAAAATGCGAAAATTTTACTATCTACGAATATTTCGATTCATATACCCGTACACACATACACACACACACACACACCTTTATATACAGGGAAAAACTTAACCATATAAAATCAGTTTATGCAACTCATAAAATTTAGTAAATAATACTTACGAACTAATACTCTTACGATAGTAAAAATTGTTAGTTTTCACTTGTTTTCATGGAATCTTGTTAACTTAAGTTGTTGAATTATTCTGTAGCTCATTACAACAACAACAACAACAAATAAAAAACCCTACATAAATAATTAACTAGTCGCATAATTGTGTTGTTCTTGTGTTCATTTTGTTATAATATATACATATATTTGTATTTGTTGTATTTGTATCTTAACTACTAAAACTTTTATGTAAACCAACAACAAATAAACAAAAAAAAAAACCACAAATTGCATTATAATCGAAGATACTGTTGTACAACTCATTAGACAAAAGAAAGAATAATTATAATAATAATAATAATAAGAAAAACATCAAAAATTGTGTTTAATGAAATGTTAGAGAAAGTATGAAATAAACAATTACTTCAAAGCTATTTTCAGCTGAAGCTACGTATTGCGGTTAAGTCCACAAAACAATAATTTGCAAAAAGAGTTATGTGCAGTAAGTAAGTAAGTATATCAACTTTTTAGTTGAAATGTATTTCTTGGCTGTTTTAAAAGATAAGAAATTTACAAACAAAAAATTTAGAAACAAAAAGATTAGGAAAATTCAAGAGGTCATAATCGCTATTATCATCGCTAGAATTATTCAAGGTAGGAAAAATTTCAACCGCAGCCTTTTACCTTTAATGAAAATATAATTTTTATTGAAAGGAAATTTATCTGCTTCAGAATTTTGCCCCGGAGTCCTCTACTCACCCGTAGTTTTTCCTTTTCGCGATCATTCTCAAGAAATCTTCTCTCAAATACGTAGAAAAGAAAAATCATTCTCTTTTTTTTTTTTGAAATATTTTTACATTAATTGTATTTATTTTATTTCATTCTCAGTTTTGTTGTTCGCTTTCGTACAATTGTTGTTGTGTTGTTGTTGTTGTATTTAACTTAATTTATTATTACAATGTTTGTTATTATACTCGTATCTTCATAATTTTATGCTTACGCTCATCATCATCATCATCATCATCATCACCATCAATCATCAATGGTGTTTTTTATGCTAAACAATATTTCCTAGTTTTAATAATACGATAAATATAATGATAATAATAATGATAATTTAATCGGTTTTGTTTTGTAAGTTTTACAAAGAAATTAATACAGTCAAAAATTATGATCATTGATCAATCAATAATATTTATATACGCACTTCTTCTTCTGCTTCTTCTTTTTCTTGTTATGTGTATATATACGAGTATAGTTCGTATATACATATATGTGTGTGTATATATATATACATATATTGTATATAACTACGAGTATATGCATATACGTATCGGCATATATATCTTGCTCATCCATGTTTGTTGTTGTTACAGAGATTATTTCATTTCACGTTTTGAATAAATACGTTTTCTTTTTTTGTGTTTTTTTGAATAGGTTTTGCTTTAGTCAGTATTTCGGAAGGATAAACCTTTTGGGAGTGATAGAATTAGTTTGTTACATAAATTGTCGTAATCGTTTTTGTTAAGGGTAATGGTAAAATGTTGTGAATGGGGAAGGTGGGGGGCTGTGCGGCGAATAGGAGAGTGTGGTTTTTCTTTTTCATATTACTATTCTACGATATCATCATGAGCAAGAGTTAGATTGTGAGTGATGGTGCAAAAAATTTAGCTAGTGTTTATTAATTAGAGTGATTTGAAAACTAATCTCCAAAATTTCTCGAATCAGTTTTTAATTTATCCATTGGAAAGCATAAAACTACGCCACACTTAACAAGAACACTGCATCCCTGAACACACATGTATTCCACTCTCTTTCTCAGAGTGGAGTCAGAGTCAGAGCAGAGTCGGCTGAACCGGTCGTTTTTCATATTTCGCGACGTGATATTCATTTAATTTGGGCTAAAAATGCATGATGTGGTTTTTATTCTTTTCTACAAAATTAGTAAAAAATAGTAAAGCCAAAATGCAATTAGCTGTTAAAAATTTGTGATGTTAAAAAGGGTCTACGCGGATGGTCGTTTGTAGAACATTAGCTAATTATCTTCATCTTCAAAGCAACATAAAAGTAACGAAAATAATATTTCTTTTTCTATAATTTCTAGGCCGATTTCCGAAGATAGTCTTTGGTAGTTGTTTAAAGAAAATTCTATGCCATTACTTGGAAATCGTTTGCTGGAAATTTTACCAGAAAAGCTCTACCGATGAGCAGCAGCATAAAAGAAACTACAAATAACGAAAATATGTATGTTTGCAATGATTCTTACAAAAAAATGCATAATAAATAGTTTATTTTCAAAAATTGATTAATTGTTTTGTTTATTTTTATGAAGTCTTAGGAACATCAGTGCATTTAAATATTTATGGACGGATAAAAAATATAATATTATGGTAAAAAAAATTTAACCTACAGAATTATTTCATTTAGTTGAAAAGCTACAAATAATTTTGAGGAATAGTTTAATTTTTTTAAGTTTATAATTATGATTGTATATAATTACAAATGAAAAAGTTTTATTCTTCATTGCTAAATTTAAATTTTTTTGTGAGAACTTTTAAATATTCATGCATTTTCGTTGGCTTTTTCTTTAGAATAATAATATACGATAGTATGAAAAAATGAATAATTGGGTCTTGGTCTTCACTGTCACCCTTCGCTTTTATTTATTTATTTAGGTGCATTTTGATATTATTCATTTTTTTATCACCGATTTTTTTAGTACTAATTCTTTGTGCTAAAAAAAATAACTACAAAAATGCTGCTCATACGGAGGTTAAGGAAAGAAGTTTTATTTAATAAATAAATAACTATAAGCAAATAGTCAGTAGTCAAATTCTAATAATTATTAAAAAAATTTTAAAAAGTTAAACGACATTTTAGTGTAATTTAAAATAATAATTTTTTAATTATTACGTACTATTAATTGAATAAATGGTTGGTTACCAAAGAAATGTGTGCCCATGATTTTTGTTGTGTATGCAGTTTTGCTCTTGTTGTTGTTAATTTAGACATCATTATTTCTTTTAAAATATTTGAGCATTTTTTTTATTTAGTTTTTTTAAAATAATATGTACTAAGTAGTTTTTTTACGTTTTTCTCCGTGCGAAGCGCTGCGTAAATTATCTAAAACTAATAACTTCTTAAAGATTCCTTTTTTTAATATTTATTTGTATTTAGAATATTCTTACGATACGATGTTTTTTTGCACTATTTTAGTTTTTAGTGATTTTAGTTTTATTTATACTTAAACGGTCCGATGTTTTTTCCTTCTAAACTGATAACTATTTTAAAAAATGTACGATATATATATAATTAAGTAATTTGCTTATTGTATACACATATTATAATAGTACGTATATACTACTATTTATAGGTATGTATATAAAAAAAAAGAAAAAAACAAAAACAAATTATCGCAACATACAACCATAAATGTCTTTTTTTTATTTTTTAATACAGCAGTTAGAATTAACTTGACAATTTTAAACGTTATAACGTTTAAATTTCTGAATTTATTAAATACGCACTAAAACGAATCTCTTCACTTTTCATTTTATATTTTCACTCAGCTTTTTTCTCTTGTTAGCATTTGCGTTAATATATATTTTTTTGTCGTATTTAAATTTGAATTATTTTTCAAAGATAAACTTAATTATTAACATTAAACTTAATAGTTATGCATTTGAATTTCTTTCTTAATGTAAATTTGTTTACAGTTTATAGATTATTCTAGTTTTTTTATTATTTAATTTTGTGAATTTTTTTTTAAAATTTTATGGAGTTCGTGTTTTCTGGTTTTTTTTTGTTAAGTAACATAAAATCTCTTTGTTGGTATTTCTTTGCTGGTGAATGAATTTGAATTTAAGTGAATTTTTTTTTTTGGTTGTGTTTTTTTTTAATATTGTGTATTAGACTATTATGTAGTCTTTTAAACTGACTACAGATTCTTTTCTAACTCTTATGCCTTGGATTTTCTTTTTTTTTGCTTTTTTGAATCTATATTAATAAATACTTTAGAATTTGCATTTGTGTTTACTTTAGTATTCTATATAATATAATATAACTCTATATATACGTATATTATATATAATTATAATATATGTTTTATATCGTATATACTCGTGTGTATAATTTCTGGGGAACACTCTGTAGTTGTTTCTCTCAAAAAATGCTTACACTCTCTTCTATGCCCTCGAAAGGGGCATACTCGTAAATACCATTCTCTCGCAAATTACTAATACATACTCACATTACAAAATACTTGCAAACATACATGTATGTATGTATGTATATATGCATGTTTGTATATACATACAGACAAACCATAAAACATTGCTCGCATTCTAAGTTGGTGTTTATGAATCTACACTGAAAAGAATGTAATAGTGGTGGAATTTAAGAAAGTACAGTGTTTTGAAAAGGGAAATGGATTCTGTGAAGTTTACGCGTAAATTGAAATTGTCGATTTTAAAACCACCATTAATGAATAGAATTAATGTATTGTAATTTGTGCATTTGCTTGATGCGACTGTTTTAAAACTGAAATCATAACAGAATCAATTCGAAATAAATCTTCAAGAGTGTTGAGGAATAAGACTGCTGACACGACCGTATTAATGTGAAGTCCGCGTCCAAATAAATCGAGCTTTTTTCAATGCTTTTTATTAGTGATAAATTGAAATTAAAATCGAGTTCAGCACAAAACCGTCGACTTCGACTCATTTCAGTGCGAAGTAATCTTCTTACGAAAGTTGTTATACACATATTTTCGGCTTTTGTTGTTGTTGTTGCTGTTGTTGTACGTATAGTCTTCGATAAGAAAATCTTATCCTTTGCTTACGAGTATTTCTTTTTTGCTTTGTTTTCTTTCTTTGAAATACGATAGTTTACGACAATTATTGTAGTAAAATTTTAAAAAAAGTTTAATAAAAACTTTAACATTTTTCCTTTTTGTTTTTTTTTTTGTATTTTTGGAATTTTTGTTTCTTTTTTCTTTTCTTTTTTATTTGATCCTATTCTGTTTTAAATGAAAAAAGCTCCGAAACCGTTGAGCGTGAATTTTATTTACTATGTGTGTGTGTATGTGTGATATCTAGTATCGGGGTTATATCCACAAAGCCACGATAAAGTAACTAAGTGTTTTGGTTTTTTTTTTGTTGTGGCCTTTATTTATGCTTTTTTGTTCCTCTTTAATATTTTTTAATAGAACCTTTAAAGTATCTTTTTCCGCGTTATTGTTGTTTTTTTTTTGTATTTAAAATTACTTCTTATCACCATTTTTGAGTATTATTTCTTCTCTTTTCAATACTTTTTTGTTTTGGGGTAACTTCTCTATTTTTGCTGGAAACGGGTTTTCTTTATATTAATATTATTTATTTTAGTGTTTTTAGTTTTATTTCAATTACGTTAAATGCATCGACTAAATGCCTTTAAAAAATAAAAGAAAGTTTATAATAGTTTCTGTCTTTCTGTCTGTCTGGGCTAAGACTGTCACTGCCTAGAACTGTTTCAGTGAAATTTTCTAATATTTTTCTTGCTTTTTTTTAAAGTGAAGAGTTGTCATTAACTCTTTCGAGTTAGGTTAAGAGAATGTACATACATAGTTTATAATTTTGCAAAAACACGGGAGTGAGGAGATAGTGCCTTTTGCCCCATAAGCCCCAATAGAGGAGAGGATATTTTTGTTGGGGGATTTTTTGTTTTTGTTCCTACGTATCTTTCGGATGGACCGTTTCTTTTGAACCGTCTTCTCGTATTTCGAAAATGTAAAAGCATGCCATTCAAAAGGTAATAATTTTTGCCAACTAACTGAAACATTTTAAAATTATAGAATATAATGATGAGACTTTTTGTGGAAAGCTGGTAAGCGCTTACTAGACGATGCCTGAGAAGCACTAAGACTTGCCAGAAGACTTTTTCTTCTAAAGTTTGGTGCTGGTGAGTGTGTACACGAAGTAATTTGTAATGGTGCTTTAATTTCAAAAAGGTGTCATTGTTGGCGTTATCTGCTTCTTCTTGCTACTACTACTACTCAGCCAATATATAAATATGTACATAGTATGTATATGCATGTTAGTACGTGATAAAGTACGTGACATTTCTGTAATAAGATAAAATAATGACATTTGTGAAGAGAAACGTGATAAAATAATGACATTTTTGAAAAGATAAATCTCACAGTTAAATAATGAAATACAAAACGTAATTTTATTTAAATATGAATGTAATTTCGTGTTTTGATATCCTTTGATGTAATAATTGGCAACAAAGAGAAAAACGGTTTGTATAAAATAATTTCTTCTGAATAATTTTAATTTTATTTTCTTATTCTGTACCTTATAACGACTGTATGGCATTTGCATTCAACACTGTTAAATAAAAATTATTTATATTATTATTATTTATTTATATATTAGAGTATTATCGATTATATGCTGACTTTTGTATTTTATATTGTATTTATATACTATCCGTATATTGCATAACATATCAGAAAGTGTGGGTGTGGGGTTGTGTAAATTTGTCGCTTCTTAACACTATTTTTTTACAAGTTTCTTTGTTATTATATTTTAATACAGTTTATACGCCTTAATTCAATTATACGACGATTCAATGCTTTTCATTTAGTCGTAGTATGTTTATACAAAAAATGGTGCTATATTGTGCCTACTTAAAAGTTTCTCACTAACTCACTAATGCTTATTCATAACGTACTCCTTGGTACTCATTATTATACTTAAGACTATAGTATGTACAGTGCTTATTACAATATATAATATGTTGAGTAATACGATATATCTTATGTAGATAGAAGTATGTACTATGTTTTATTTTTGTATAATTATTATTATTACTTTGGTTAAAGATTCTGAACATTTTCATTATTTTAGTTAGAATTTCTAAACGTTTTATTTTTTTTTTCTTATAGTTTTATTATTTTATTTTGATTCATTATATTAGTCAGAGTTTCTGAACGTTTTGGTACAGAAATTTTAATGCTATGAGAAGTATTCTCTTTCAGCTACTTTTAAAATAATAGTATTCGAGAAGTTGAACTAAATTATATTTTAATATAGCCAAAGTCGGTTCTAGTATAGAGAACGAGTTGTATGAGAGAGAGTAACGGAGTAATGCTGTAGCAAAAAAAAAAATGATAAAATTTGGATAAAATAAAATTTGTATAGTATTCGCACAAAATTTAAATTACGTTTGGATAAAAAACGACAAATAAATCTCGTCAATTATTATAGACGATGAAGTTCGCATAAACCGATGAATTCGTATAATGTCCAAATTAAATTGAAATAATATTCGCACCAAATTCGAATAAAATTAGATCAAAAAAATTCATCAAACAAAATCCGAAAAGCCATTTAACCAAATTTGTTAAAAAGGATTGTTAAAAACTTTTTAATAGTAATTTTTCATAAATTAGTAGATCTAGTAGTAGTACTATCTTTTACAATAGTTACGGTATACAATAATACTCTCGTATAATAACTACAAAGTACCCCGTATAAAGAATTAATATAATCTTCTCTAATTTTTTTTTTTAGAAACAAAAGTTGTATTTTTTAATAAATTAAAAATGTTTATTTTTCTTTGATATATGTATGTACATATGGTATGTATGTATGGTATGGTATGTATGTACTTATTTTAGTGCTATTGTTGTTTTTGTTGTAATTGTAGATTTTTTTACACAAAACACAAACACTTATTTGCAATAATTTTCCTTCAATTTTTTTCTATTGCTACGCGTGACTCTTGCTAATAATTAGAATAATAATAATAATGACAATTAATGAGAAATAGTTTATTTGTTTTTCTTTAATAATAAATCTTTGCGAAGTTTGCTCCTACTCAAATTGTTGTTGTTGCTGTTGTTGTGTTTGTTGGTTGTTACTTGCTTAAAAGGTTTCCTTTTCATTTTGTTTATTACTTAAGCATATACATATGTACGTTTATTTCATTTCAAATAATCAAGTGTAATTAAATGTAGTACAGAACCAAAACATGTTACTGTTGATTTTTCGATTGTTTCAAATTTGCTACATTTATAATAATTTTTTCTTTGTTCTTTGTTTGTTCTTTGTTTGTTTTATTATTCTCTTAAACGTGTAAAGAAACGTATAAATTACTATAATTTACTGTTATTAATTTGTGTTTTTGTTTTGTTCAGTTGTTGCTATTGTTTAATGGTTAATAAGTAACTAAATCGATTTTAATTGTGGTAATTAATTTTAAAAATGGAGCCTTGGAGCGTGTGGTAAAGTATGGTTTTTCCCAAGGTTGCTCTGGGGAAAAGGAAGGAGAAGGAGAAGGACAGAGGGTAGGACAGAAGGAAGTAAGAAGAAAGTAAATAAGGAAGTGGGGAAGGAAGAATGGAAGGAAGGCAGGCAGTCTGATGACTCAAGGCGTGTATGCATTTTAGGGCTCATTTAAGTCTACTCTAAAGGATTCTTTTTTTATCGTAGGCAGTTTCTCTTGTAAATTTTTTTTATTTATTTTAAATTGTTTATTAAATACTCGTTCATTAATTTTTAGTGTGAATGTAGTTTGTCATTTATATATGAAGCTAACTATGAAACTGTGAAAATTTAATGCGTTTGTAACTTTTCAAAAAAACTTATTAAATTTATTTAATTTCTATAGTGCTATTGGTTTTTTTCCATGATCTTATGACATTTTTAAAATGTTTTTAAATATTTGTTTGGTTTTTTTTTTGCAGTTGCAGTGCTTTGAATGAATTCTTAAAAATTTCTAAATGCTTTTTTAATTAAGTGTAAGATTTTCGG
The DNA here is from genome assembly GCA_949752815.1 of Conops quadrifasciatus. NCBI lineage: Eukaryota > Metazoa > Arthropoda > Insecta > Diptera > Conopidae > Conops > Conops quadrifasciatus. Next base: position 31,359,224 of record OX457079.1, on the reverse strand, counting down.
GAAGGAAGATTAATGGATTTTTATAAAAGTGCCATTAAAACGTAAGGACTTACAGTGAAATTTTGCCCAAAAGAATTTTTTTTCAATGCAGAAGAATACTTTTCGAAGCCTTCAAAAACTCAAATCATATAAATCGAATATTTTCACTAAAACTTTTAAAGCCAACCGTCTTTCAAGAATGATTAACGGCTTTAGTTAGTTAAATAGTTTTTTTAGAAAATCTTTGCCTTCAAAGTTTTTTATGTATCGTATGTACTATGTACATATTGTATTTCGAGGGTGTTCCATTTTGTTAAAGTAGATTTGGCAAATTTAAATGGAAGCGCTAATAGTAAATATTTTTCTCTTTAAATTCTTATGGTTTAAAGAATTTTAAAAACAGACAAGCCAGAAAATAATAATAAAAATTTTTGGGTGCACTCTTGTAGTTTTTCGTGGAGAACTAAAATTAGAGTAACTTAAACACATTTTAATTTCTTAAATTGTCTTCAGAAACTTCTTACAGTATGTATGACTAATTTTATTATTTTGTCTATGTTTTACAATATATACACAATTTTTTTTATTTTCTATTTCATATTTTGTTCTATGGTTTTTTTTTCTTATTGCAAATTCATTCGAGAAAAGGTTTTTCAGAGACAGAGTTTATAGAATTTCAATAAAACCAAAAAGTGGTTTTGTTTTTTTTGTGGTTCTGCGAATAAAAACTTATCAAAAATGAACGATTTATATCGAAAAAGCTACAAAAACTTGTAGAAAGTAGGTATTTTATTTCATTAGTTTTCTAAACATTTAAAAAAAAAATGTTAAAAATCCATTATATAAAAATGCATTGTAAATGATTACCAACAATATTTTTAAAAGGTTTAAACATTTTAATAAAAAATTAAAAATAGATATAATGTTTAAAAACTAGTTCCAAGAAAGATATTATTTGTATTTCCTTTTTTGCTTTTGCTTATCTTTCGCTTATCGTAAGGAAGACCTTTTTGCCTCTTCTTATATTTAATATTTTGCATTTGTAAAATTAATTTCTTTTAAATAACGCCATCTTCCACCACTTCCTCTATCTCTCTTTCTTTCTCTGAACTCTTTTCTCGTTTTCCTTGCAATGCATTTTAGGTTTTATATTTTGTGTTAACGGTTTTTTATGCCCGACAGCGGCAGCGTATGTTCCACGCTTTTACAGCGTTGAGTTCCTTTTTATTTTATTAATTATACGACATATTAACAACTTAATAGTAATTGGTTTTGTTGTTGTTTTGGGTTTTGCTTGCAATATTATAGTTGTGGCTTTTTTATTTTTGTAATATTTCTATGTACAATATTTTTGGAGAGCGCCCACTTTTATTTAAAAATGCATTATGGAATTATGGTACTTTGTATGGAAATTTGATGCAATCGAAACTTAGAAAGAAATTATTACCAATTGAGTTTACGCAGCGTCACTGTTAAAGCGTTCACTGTTTAGTACTAGTCGAATATTTAACAGAGCTCTTGTTAAGTGGCTTAACAGAGCACTTCGGAACATTTTGCAAGCATTTTATTTTTAAGAGAATATTTTTGTAGTTTCTTATCTGTCAATTGAATTTAATCTCCTTTTCACTGTTAAAGTGTATACGAAAATGCTTAGTGTTTAGTAGCAGCCGAATATTTAACAGAGCGTTTGTTATGTTTCATAACAGAACACTGCGGAACTAGAATTTTGTTTAACAGAGAATATTTCTGTTCTGTTCCTATCGGTAGACTGGAACTATGTAGACTAATACTGTTGCAAACGAAAATTTGATACATACTCGTATAAACTGAAAGCTGGAACTGAAATTGGATGAACATGCTGAACATTTACAGATTTGTTAATTTTATAAAATTGTAATATTCTGTACATTATTTAATCTGCAGTAATTTTGACGACGCAGTTTAAATCTGTAATTTATAAAAGAAGAACGGATAAAAGATCAGGAACAGACCATTTGTAGACCGTTGATTCTGCAATCGGTTTGGTTTATTTTTAGCGTGTTGCCTTTATTGCTCTTTATTGTTGGTACAGTAGCTATTGTTGTGCAATTCTTAGGTTGATTGCTGTTACTCCTTTGCTGCTTTTTGCTTAGTTAGTTTGATCATTCCATGTTCCGAACATTTTCCATTCTTTTATTTTATACACTTCTGCTGAAATTGATGCTCCGTGATTGCTCACGGCTGCTCTGCTGTTATAACCGTTCTTGCTGTTGCTATTATTGTTATTGTTGTTGTAGTGACTATAGTTTCTCCTTATATTGCTGCTTGGATCGGGTCGATTTTGTTGTTCGTTTCCTAAGGTTTTTACTTCTAGTGACTTTGTCCTTACATTGTGTGTGGTTTACACTCTGTTAAGTATACCTTGAAGATGTGTAAGTGCTTTTCTTTTGTGGTAGCTATTCTTTAACTTATCTTTTATCTTCCTCTGAACTCATTGAACTAATTAACTAATTATTTTTGGTACTTTTAACTAATAATTTTAATATGTTGAGCTGTTTTTTGGAGAAATTTTATTTTTTTTTTGGCTTAATTTTTATTTAATTATTCTAGCTTTTTAACTTAGTGTTTAAGTGCTAATTTTTTACCTGTTATTGTGTTTTTTTTTTTGGTATATTTATATCAATTATTTTTGCGATAATGTGCTTTTGGTTTTTACAATATCGGTTTAGCTTAGATTTTTGATTCTTTGGTTTTTCAGTTGTTCTCTCGAGCGTTATTGTTTTAACTAATAATTTTTATTTTCTGTGTATTTCTCCGATTTTGCTCTATTTTCCCTTTTGTTATGACTGCTATATAAATATATCTATGTGTTTGTGTAAATGAAATCCTTTCTAATCTCAGATTTTTTAATGCCTCTATTAATTAAAATTATTAGTGTTGTTAATATTAGTCCTTGCTGCTGCTGCTGCTGCTGCTGCTGTGCCGCTGTCAACAATTACTCCTCGCCCAACAGCACCAGGTCATCGGCGACCACATCGCTGACGTGCAGGTAAATGATCCAGTACATCAGATTGAAGCAGACGAAGCAGACCGGGAACACGATCCGCGAGTACTTGTCGATGTCCGAGGGCGTGATGCCCAACAGCTTGTTGATGTCCTGCGGATGGGCGTCGATAAGGATGATTGGGAGCAGTTTGGAGTGGAACAATGGAGAGCGATAATAGTGAAGAAGACATGAATGGAGGGTGGGGCGCATGAAAAGAGCAGAAGAAGAAGAAGAAGAAGAGAATTCGTTAGTATCCGTTCTCGGCAGTTGCGCGGTGTTGGGCTGCAATTACTTTTTTTACCTTGCCCGGGTGCAACAAATGGGACGGGACAGCTGCCTCGGCATCCGCGCTGTCCGGCGGCCCGCCGCCGCCGCCGCCGCCCGTGCCGGCGCCTGCGCCGCCCCCGCCACCAGCTGGTGGGCCCATCGGCTGTGGCCCGCCCGGCGGTCCGCCCCGGCCGCCGTTCACCGTATTCTCGAGCGTGCCGCCCTTCGAATGAGCCTTCGGATCGTGCACCTTGAATCTCACCTCCTGGAACAAGGGTCCCACTATCGAGCAACCGCGCGTACCAACATTTTGTTGGATATTTGAAAAGCCAATTGGGCGGTTACTCACTGTTTGTTTGGGTGCATGAGGATGACCATGACTGTGGCCATGGCCATGCCCATGTCCGTGATCGACCACGTTGGGATTGGGATTGGGCGGTGCCTGTACCCCATCGAGTTGTTGCTTTTTTTGCTCAGCTATCTTTTGGATCGCCATAAATCTTTGTTTTCGCATTTGAATTCGTTTTGCCATATAACCGACGGTGGCGTACTCTATATTCGTATATACGACAAGTGTATATAGTATATAGTATATGTACAGGTTGGTATGCATATACATAGGTACATATATGGACGTGTATTTGGGGGCCAGGATCGAATTAGTGGTCGATCGTGCGACCGATCGATTGGTCGGTCGATCGATTATTTTGAGGAAGCGGGTGAGGAGGGCGGTGGGGTTGCGGGTGGAAGGGGGCGAGCAGAATTCGGTGTTCAATTTTTGAAGAATTGTTGATTTGATTTCGGTTTTTTTTGGATTTTTTTGATTTTTCAATAGACGGTGCAGGGAAAACAAAGACGAGAGATTAAGGGAAGAAAGAAAGAAAGAAAAGAAGAATAACCATATGGAGAATTTTGTTATTGTCAATTTTTTAAAAATTATAAAATGTGTATGTAAAAATAAAGTCATTCGTTTCGATTTCAATACAACACGACGATTACAACACATTAAAAAAAAACAGAAAAAAAGAAAGGGAATGTTTGTAGAGAGGGCAGGACACGATGAGATGAACGAGCATGTAACGGGAAAATAACACTTTAATGAAATAATTTTTCAGACTGTTCAAAGGAAGGAACAAAGGAAGCAAGGAAGGAAGGAAGGAAGGAAGGAAGAAGGAAGGAAGGAAGGGTATGGTTTTGGAAATTAATTCAATTACATCAAAATTTTATTTCATATTTGAAATTGTATGCGAAGAGGAAGAGTAGTGGTCTTGAGCGCCGTTATTTTTTTATTTTTTAATTAATAATTAGTTAATATTTTTATGAAATATTTAATTTTGTTATATACTCGTATTATGGTCTCAAATCTCTTAAGAAACCACCTTTTGTTCGCAATTAAGGTTTATATCTCGAAAACCAGTTGCATTGCACAAGTTCCAACGAACGGATTCGCAGTCCGCGCAAATTGAAAAATGTTTGAAAAAGTATATTCTGGTTTTTGGTTCAACATTTTCTGGGCCTGCGGTATTTATGGCCAGCAATTTTTTTAAAAGAATTCTGTGAGTATACAAGTTCTCCTTGAGAAGATTTACCGAAAAAAACTTTTAAACTCAAGAGAGAGTCATTGCTTTGTGCTAAATATAACACAAAATTCGTAAAAATATAATTATTCGAGTCACTGAAATTAAGTTCCAAAACCACTTAATGGGAATGGGCAAGAGTGGGCATGCCATGGTTCTCATGACTGTTGAGCATAATGATGATGATAGATATTTGCTGATAAAATAAAAGGCAAGAAACCAGAAGAAATGAATTACAGTGAAAGCAAACATAAACTTCGCGCTACACGAGAATGGAATTTCTCAAGAAAAAAACTGGGTGGACATTTTTAATTTTACAAAAAAAGCCAACAAAATCCATTGAATGCAAACCTTAAAAACGAAAACCGATTGCTGCAAAACCAAGTTAGTGTTCCATGACTCAATGAATGGAGTGGAGTGAAAAGGAGTTCGAGTGCACTTCGAGTGAAATGGGGCGGCTGTAACTTGGAGAGGGAGGAGTGAATGGAAGTAGAGGTGCATTGTGAGCGAGCGCATTTCGAATGAATGGAGGAGAGCGGGACGGACGAGTTAAAAATCTAATATCAATGCTAATATTTTAAATGTATTGGTTGTAAAATTAAGATTTAAGAAAAGAGAGATCTTAAAAAAAAAAACCAAAACGTAGAGTATGGAAAAGCGATCGTATTTTTTCGGGTATTCGAATGGTAACGAATTGAGTTTTATTCGAATTCAAAGGTATCAAAGGTTTCAGAGGACAACTCTAGTAGTCCGTTTTGGATGAAAACTTTTCTACAAACTTTCTAAGCATTTTATAAGCAAACGATTATGTACACATTTCTTTTTTTAATAATATTATCATTGAAAGAAAATAATTGTAGAGCTTTGAAATGTAAATTCATTAAGAATAAAAACGCCGGTATCAAAAACGGGACAACAAAACGTCTTTCCCAATCTTCTCAGAGTTTGAGTGCAAATTGAGTGAGTGTTGGCATTTGAGTGATAAGTGGAATTAGAGTAACTGCTCAAAGCCGGAGTGCAAGTTAGAGTGTTGTTGAGTTGAGTGACTGTTGGAGTTTTAGTAAGCGAAAATTGGGTTAACAGAACTTAAGTTATTTCAAACTATTCCGAACGTACATATTTTGTTGTTATAATAAGTCATAATTTTTTCAATTTTTTTTTAAGAGAAACGGGTAGAAATTACTAAAGAAATTTCAATATAATACATACTCATATTTGAAGTTGAAGGTTGGCTCAAGTGACGCAATAGTGAGGATACTGTGAGATATAGTAATGATGCAACAAGGAACAAAGTTACAAGGAAATACTTACCTGTATCTGTTCTACAAATTATATTATAAAAGTGTTGATATAGCATTTTATAGAATATGCAAAATTTTAAATTTGTATTGAATTTGAAATGAAAAATTTGGATGTTTGTTATTTCGCAGATGTTTTTTCGATCACCCGAAGGAACATCTATTAATTGTCATCATCTCAGTGTCGATGTTTTGGGACGTCTGGGACGTCTGTTCCATTTTATACCTACCTCTGTCCCCGTAGCCCGAAATTTATTACATCTAAGAACGAATCATAAGAACGTATGTATGTATCTGAAAAATACTAAAGAGAACTTCAAAGAGAACAGAGCCAAGCATTTCTTTGAGAATACAATAAAAAGAAGAGAAACAAAGAAAATTTCAGGAAGAAGTACGATATTAAGAAATTTCTTAGAGCGAAATTATGTTTTTACGGGCATATTTTTCTACAATAAATACGAATATGCCCCTAAAATGAACAATTCTTTAGTGCGTTACGGTTAAAACAAACTCAGACAATTACTATTTTTGGGGAAATTCGATTATAGAAAAAATGTGTGTGTGTGTGTGTGTGTACCCACGAAAATACTGATTGCATGAGTTTCTTTTAGTCGTACAAGTCATTGCTGCGAATGAAATTGAAAGAAATCACGGCGCGCAGCAGCGCTTTCTTTGAGTGTACTCGCATGGAAAAGCGTTAGCATACGTACCGCACGAAAGGTGCCGATCCCCGACACGGAGGGGTGGTGGCGGTGTCGTCGATGCTGGTTGTGGTGCTGGCTGGTGGTAGAGAGAGGCTTGTTTTGAGTTGGGGCGTCAAAACCGAAACCGGAAGCTGGGCGTATATGATATCATGGTATCATTCTAGGTTAGGGCGTGTTTGTGTTCGGGCATTTTCGGGCTTTTTTTCGATAGAGACACAAACACGACAAAACCTACGGCTATGAATTTGATATTTTTTTCGCTTTTATTTATTGGCTGCGAGTATTTTGGCGTCCTCTGTTTTTTAGGATTCCGATTTTGGGAGTCATGGATTGGTATTGGTATCGGTGTGCATAAAAAAAAAAGACATGCGTTGCGATATGGGTTCTATATCTGTTCCCAAAAAAAAAACAAAAAAACATAAAAAGAAACAAAACAACGAGGGGCGGGCGGTAGGCGGTTATGAAGAGAAGAATCTGGTGGTTACTGTAGCGTAGAATGCAAAGAAGAAGAAGCAGAGGAAATGGTAGAATGGTGAAATATTTTTGCGCCCGTTTTTTCATACCGTTTTCGAGCGTGTCTCGATGAATCTGCATCCATTTTCTCTGAATGATAATATTTTTTTCTTCAACTTGGAAAAATTCAACGAGAACATACAAATACGAAAAAAGAGATTTGTTTTTGTTGGTTTGGTTGTTTGTTTGTTTGTTTGTTTTTGTAATTGTTTGCATTGCTGCTGCTGTTGTTGTTGTTGTGGTTGTTATTATTTATAGTGTTTCTATTGTGAATGGGGCGAGAGTTTGGGAAGACTTGGAAGGAAGGAAGGAACTGCCTTTCGGAGTTGGCGGACTGGGTGTGACTTTGTGATATTTATATCGATGATGGATTATTGCTCTTTGTGATGCCAATGAAGAGCTTTACTTGGCTGCGGCATTAACTTTTGTAAAATTTTGCTATTAATTTTTTCTCTTTGTAACAATTGAGAAAACATTAAGTTCGTATTGATTAATATTTGTGCAATTTTTTGCAATTTTTTGCAATTTTTTGTAATTTTTTGCAATTTTTTGCAATTTTTTGTAATTTGTTGCAATTTTTGTTGCAACATTGCAACACTTTTTTTTTTTAATTTTTGTGGCATTGCATTGTTGTGTGGGGTAGGGGGAGGGGGGCGGAACGGGGTACTGGTGTGGAAGTGAAGGCGTGTGAGTAGAAGCGAGAAAGTGTTATTGTTGTTGTTTATTTTCAGTTGCTGCTGCTAGTATTGAAATTCATCAATTTAGCAGATGGCGGACGTAATGCTCCATTTTTCATGCCACAAAAATGGGTTTTGTGATGACAGTTAGAGAGAAATAAATTGTGAGGTAGATTTTTAATAAGTGGATAATAATAGTGGCAGAGACAGAATTGAGAGAGTGAGATAGAGAGAAAGAGTTCATTTAATAAGAGCAATGAGCAATTTGAATTGAAAGCAAACGAAAACGAAATTGAAAAAACAAACGCATTAAAATGGGCGCTCACGAGAAGCACCATAAGTCTCTTACGAAATCATTATAAATACAATTATCTTAATTGCAAAAAAAAAAACATAATTATAATAAATATATAAATAAAGAAAAATAATTGAAAATTTTGTACAATTTCATACTTTAGTATTTTCTGAATTAAAATCAAAATCCATTAAATATTCTGCAGTAAAAGTGAAATAATCAATTAAGCGTAAGACAAAAGCAAACCAGAATCATACTCAATCAGAATCAAATCAATAGAAAAGCGAATAAACAAAGAAGAAAGAAAGAAAGAAAGAAGAGAGAGAAATTAAGAAACATATACGAGTACGCTGTTAAGCAAACATATTGAATGGAATATGACATGACATAACATGACGTGGCATGTCATTACACCAACACATTTCGGACAAGTTAACATTGCTGTGTGTGCGTGTGTTGGAAAAAGTTTCGTTTTCTTTACCCAGCAGACTGGCAAAGACCATGACGAAGCATGTGCCCAGGTACACGTCGATCGACTTGACATAGGAAATCTTCGGCAGCGCGGCGTTCGTCGACGACATCAGTGTGGTCATGGTCAGGACGGTGGTTACGCCGAGCGCCACCCGAGCCGGGGTCGCATTGCGATTCAGCCAAAATGATACCCATGATATAATAACGATCAGTCCAGAAGGTATGTAGATCTGGATGAGGTAGTATCCCATCGATCTCACAAATTGAATCTCGCACGCCAGGCGAGAGTAGTTTCCTGTTAAGGTTGGATGGATGGATGGATGGATGGATGTATGTGATGATGTGATGATGTGATGATAGATGTATGCAGGTTATGAAATGGGGCAAGACAAATGATGAGTTAGTGTATGAAATGGGCCACGAGAGCGAGAGAGAGAAAGAGAGAGATAGAGAGAAAAGTAGAAAAAATTTATTAGTATTTGTTATTTTATGCTAAAATTGAAGCATTCCATTTAAAATTCCATTACTTCGTGGATCAGTATAAAAGAAAATAATAAAATAGGAAAAATTATTTATTTGTTCATGAAACGAAATTGCAAACACAAAACACAAAAAGGATAATTTGCTTGTAAATTGTTGAAGGAAATTATGAAAAACATAAATGCTTATGCATTACGCGTAGGATGGTAAAATGTTTATAAGTTCTATCGCAGGGTTTTGCCCGCTGGCGGCGATGCTAATTGTATAGACTGTAATTTGAAAATTTGTTCAATTTATTTCAAACAAATTCAAAGAAATTACATTTAAAATATGTTGGGAGCATTATTTTTTAAAATTAATTTTTTTTAATAATTTTTGGTCCAAATAATTCTACTAATGTAACGCTTAGCAAAGCATAATCTCTTTAGGTACTCTTTGTTGAAGATCTCTTATGAGCAGGTTCGTGTCTTGGCTAGGTTTGTATAACCAACGAGTACATAAAGTACATATTAAAAATTAATAAAAATAATACTAGTAAATAGTCTGATGAGAATAGCTTTGATACAGTCGCAGAGCAATTTTGATTGCTAAAAATTTTTGGAGTTAAACGACAGAACTTTTCAACATTTTTAATAAATTCAAACTAAAAATACAATAACAATAACAATAACAATAACAAATTTGACCATACTAATGAGACAAAGAATATATCTTTCTACAATACGTGAATCTTTTTTATGAACACAACTAAAATAAATATATGAAAAAAAAAACAACTACTCATTTTGTTTTAAGGAGCTACTAAAATGTCTAAAGACTTACTGAATTTAAAATAAAAATTATTTCAATTTGCATTCTTCAAAAGCCAAATAATTTTACGAAATTAGTTGCAGCCTATTCGAGAAATATTATAAACTTTGTTACTAAAGAATTTTTTCTTTTTAATTTACTTGCCTTTCAATTCTTTTATTTTTTGCAATGAGCTCATAAAAACCAATATCATTTTTTTATTTTCTAAGCTAAGCTAACTTTTATTTTACAAATTCAATATTTAAAAGTTGTCTAGAGAGCGAAGAGAGTATGAGAGAGAGAGAAAGAGAGCATGCTTGGGAGGGCGTTTTCAATAAAACTTCAATGGCAGTTTAGAAAAAATGTTGCTTGTATTAAATTTGAAGAAAATTTACGGAAATTATAAAAATAGCGTCGCTGATTTCGGCAATGCGTTTGATCAAAGGAATAAATTAAGAGGGCTTCAGTAGTAAACGTATATACGATAGTAACTATGGGTATATACGAGTATAGCTATATATGTATGTAGTATATTAAGAGTATATAATGATGGCAGGCACAAGAACAAAAGAACAATGAATGATTTCCTCAAAAAGCTACTAAAATCTCAAGTCTCAAATAATGATAAGTTCGCTACATTTTTGTTGTTGGCGATGAAATTTTTTAAGATCGAATATTGTTGTTATTGTTGTGGTTGTGGTCGTTGTGGGCGTGTCGCTTATGAGGGAAATCATTTAGGCTAATGACAAAATAAGAAAACTGAAAAAATACTAAGTAACCAAATTATGAAACTGAAGTGAGCTGAGAAAATCATACTTAATCTGATTCTAAAGTAGACATTTTTCTAGTCTCATCTTCTTTGGTTTCATTTTTATTTTAATTTCTTTCTCTTACATTATGCTTAACAAGGATGCTAATAGCTTCATCATGCAATTTTGTACAAAGAAGTACGCTAGATATTTGAGTATGTAAATTGTCATAATGAACATTCGAACTCTTAGATGATGATTTATAAGAAATTGCGAAAAGTTTACTCAATGAAGCATTTAAATCATGCTGCTGAATGATTATTTTTCTAACTATACAATTTAAGGTTTCTAAGAAAAATTTTTAAAAATGGTTTTAATATAGTAAAATAATAAACAAGTACAAGTATGTATTATAAATTAGACTAATTTAATGACAATGTGGCATAAGCAGAGAATATGATTATAATTTATTGTATTATATCTTTGAATTATCTGCATGAATTCATACAACTTCACTAAATTGTATATGTTTAGTTAAAAAAGTCAAGTTGATTCATTTGAATTATTAAATATTTAAATGTATTTTAAGCAATGATTGCTAAAATGGCTACATTCAGAGTACTTAATGAATTGTGTTTGAATATTTTGAACAGATTACCTTTAGCAAAATCTGATTTGACACTTGCGAGCCCTCGATTTTAGCCATCATGTTTTCAGTTCTAACAAATTTTTCTCTAAATATGCTCTTACTGATAGTAATACACACAGTGCTACATTTTTAGAGACTTCCACAGGTAGTGATATATACTGTTTAAACTGTTATATAATCATTTATACATTTAAATAGCATTGTATCTTCTAAACTTATAATCAGTTTACACTTTAAATTAATCGGTGACTATAAAAGCACACTCTAAAGTTATACATTTACCTTTCTTAAGGCCCGATTTGTGTCAAAAGTCATCGGAAATTACCTCAAAAGGATTGAGGCCTGCCAAAGGTCCTGTGGAGGACATTTGAACGATATTGTTTTTCACGCATAATGGCGCAGAAGTCCGAGCATTATATCGAAATAAAAATTCACTCGATATCTTTATATTTAGTGTGCTTTTTTATACTTCATTTTCCGAAGGAGAAAATGGATAAACTTGTACTATAAACTATTACTTTTACAAGAAGCGCCACGTTTTCCAAGTGATCTAAATATAAGGAAGGGGGTGAAAAGTTACCCTTAGCCATTATCTATCGATCGATATAGGCGGGAGCTCTTGTAGCACTGTGTTATAGAATCATTTAAACGATCATATATCAATCAGAAGATTTGGTTGAACTTTTAAAAAAGAGTTTATGAGTTTATGAATTGAAGTAATCTGAAAAACCTCGTCATGATTGGTAAAGATGAAAAAGTAGGTAATTCTCTCACACAATGGGTTCCATTGAAGTGATTAACATTTTCTGGTTTAACTTTTCCAAAATAAATTCTATTTACAATAACTTCGATTGAAATAATGAATACATATGTAGCTATAAATTGAAATTTGAGCATTAAAAATTATGCATTTGACGTTTAAATAGAAATGAAAAGCAATCAGTAAATTTGATAATCGGTAACCGTCTACAGGTACCTGTGGTAAGACTGATTTCCATAGCTCTCTGGCGATGACCCAAGACCTTAAATTGCGGCAGTGACACCTCATTCGAGACACCAACCGAGTTGGGGCCCTCGTTCCATTTATACCGGATGTCCCGCATGGTGTAGCCGACTATGTATACAAACGTGGTACATGGTACGTGGTACGTGGTACGTAGATAGACAGATATACGTTCGGTGCGTGGGCGGGTGCGTCGTACGGTATGGTATTGATATGTTACGTTACGTCACGTTTTTGTGGTGGTGATGGTGGTATTGGTTGGTGGTGGAGGTGGTGATGGTAGTTTAAGTACAAGTAGTAGTGGTAGGAGTAGTAGTAGAGGATTTGGTAGTACGGTAGTAGCCGGTCGTTTATTTTCAATTAATAAGACATAAAAAGACGAATAACGAATAAACAAAAACAAAAAAAAAGAAAGGTGAATTTCTTGAGACTATTAACAAGTTGTCATTTTAGTTTTCATAAATTATTAATAGCCTCATTGAAATACTCGTAGTATCATTAAACTGCTCTAAATCAGCTTCCGCTTGAACTATTTTTCTTTTTGGCACTACTACCGGTAAAATTGCTAGAGACGGTTTTTGGTTTTTGGAAGACGTTTACATACATCTGTCTGTGCATACACGTATGTACATATGGCATATGTATGTTAGTAGATGCAGGCTAGATATATGTAAATATTTCTTAAAAATAACTTTAATAGTGCTGTTTCCGTTGTTGTTGTTTTGGTTGCTTTAACCTACAGGCTACTGTTTGTTCTTGTTGGCAGTAGTAATGATAATTGTAGCAGTTTATGACTCTTGTCGTAAACTTGGAGTCATTTTCGGGATATGGATTTTGGTCCGGGGTACATTTTATATTTAGTATGTCTATTACAAAACTTTCTTTTAAAATATTCCTGAAGCAAGTTTTCAAAGAAAACGACAAAATACATTTTCAGTTGGCAACACTTTTTTCACTTTGAAGCCTGCCCAAGCAAATGCACATGAATTCTACAACTTTTTTATTCAAGTTTATATTATCTTTTCTTTGGCACACTAAAATCGCGCGATTGCAATCAGTAAAGATCCTGACATAAAGAGCGTATTATACAAAACATGTACATATATATACACTGAAAAAAACAACCTAAGATTGGGAAATCAGGTGCCGAGAAATTATAATACACATTAAAAGAGGAATTAACGCAATATAGACAGACGTAAACAACACCGTAAGAAAAAAGGCCAATTGTTTCTATGCGAAAAATAAAACTTAGTAAAAACTGTTAGTTGTCGTTAGTGGTGGTGCTAACAACAAAATCCAAAGGAAACTCAGTGGAACCGAAAAGGGTAATGTGTATGAAATGGTACATGGCTAGAATTTCGTATAATACAACAACAAATCTAATGTAGAAAAAATGAAATAAAAACTAAAGCAATCACAAAACACAAACAACAAACACAAAAACATGTTGCGAATGTGATACAATAATATTTGGTTGTTTTTTTTTTTTTGTAAACAAATAGAATGTGGCAACGCTCGTTGCTGTTGGTACCTGTGGTTAGGTTAATTTCGGTCGCCCTCTGCCTGTGTCCCAAAACGCGGAACTGCGGTAGTTCGACCTCACTGCTCATCCCGACACTACTCAGTCCATCTTTCCAGAAGTAGCGGATGTCTCGCATCGTGTAACCGACTCCACATCCAAAACAATATACAAAATGGCGTCATTCCCAATTGTTTGCAATTCTTTTATTGTTAGTGTTCTGATTTTTAGTGTTGGCATTTGTTAAAGTATTGAATGATGTTACGATATGATTTTTGATTGTGAAGTGTCGGAAAAAACTGTTGCTGTTTTTGTTTTTTTTTTTGGCTGCTGCAAGATTTTCTCAATTTTTGAGTTTTTTCTCTTCTCAAACTAGTAGATAATGAACGAAATTCCTACGAAAGCACTTGACGTGCAGTACACTACAATTGTTTATAAGAAAAGCTTAAACTTCGTAGCCTTTATTGCATTAGCCTTAGTCTTGTGTAAGGTTTAAGAGGTGTTCTTTAAAATGAGGCTTTCTTTCTGTTCTTGTGGGTAATTTTTTCACTAAAATGCTTAATGAAAAGCAAAAAAAAGGCATGATAAGTTTGAAAAAATCGTTGAAAAATTTCCAATATAAACTCCGCAACGATTTTTATGAGACTCGTATATGATACATAAGTGTTAAATAATTATAATTTTTTGCAAAAAGTTTCGCGTTTCTCCTTTTATCAGTGTAATAATGCTAGGCGAAAAACTGAAAATAATTAAAAAATGCTTAAGAAATAAAATCAAAAGCTTGTAAGACAAGAATGAAAAATTAAAATCGCTTGAGAGTGATGGAAAAGTGGTATAATTGCAGATATTATAAGTCGTTAAAGACTCGACTCGTTAAGGTCATAGTTCTCTAAAAATCTTTTATGCTATATAAAAGACGGTACATGATTAAGGAACAAAAATAATAACAGCAGGCTGAAGAAGCTGTTCTTTAGTTAAGTCCTAAATTTATAGCTATATATTTAAAATTGTATTTTGAAGGTCTAAACCTAAATCTATCATAAACTAACACATCCAGTGTGCAATGGTTAAACGTGCTGTTTGATTTTGAGTATAGCATGGAAATTGAGAATCCTCAAAAACCTTCTTTCTATTTAAAAGAAGGAGACTATACGGGAGCGCTGAAAGGCTTGAAGCGAATAAATGGTAGACTATTAATTGTATGGAATTTTTGGTATTCATGAATGATGGCGGCCAATAGAGAAAGATAATTCTGATCAATTGATAATCAAGAACGAGAGGGCAAGGAAATATAGTGTGTATCAGATGAAAAGAGTATATAATGATGCTGAGTAAATGCTCCTTCGAAGTGATATCGATTAGTTAGAAAGATAAAAGGGAAAAACTGAATAGTAGTATTGGAAATACATAGATTGAATTTGTCCTATCTCTCATGAGGGTAACATTTTTGGTAGCATAGCCTAAAATAGAGATGGATTTTGGGTGTCGAGTATGAATTATGAGAGAAAGTTTTTAATGAAGCCTACTTTTTTGATCTGAAAAAATTAAAGGAAAGTCAATGACTGATGATTTTTTTTTGGTGACACTTGGATTGTGACTAATAATTTATTGTATTTGGCGGCTGTCTTAAATTGCACGGAGTAAAATTCCGGAGGAGTCGATGTTCGTAATCAACCTTCTGCGGTTGCTGTAGAAGAGAAGGCGACCGAAAACCAACCGATACTAATCAAAATATTGTATAAAATACAAGTAAATTGATTACTCTGGTTAGAGAGCTTTTCGTAATCCTGCGGGCATGAATGCATTATGCAATTGTCTGATGGATTCACGTAGTAAATGAGGCAAGAAACAATAAGAAAACAATAATTAAAGGCGAAAGCAACAAGAAATTGTAACATAAGAGTTAAAATAATTTTACCAATAAAAATTAATTGAACTAATTGAATAAACGGAATTTGAGGAAAAACTAATACGTTTGTTACTCTATTCGCATTTTATTCATAAGAAAAAAACAGGTCAACGCATTTATTGCATTGCTTTATTGAAAGTATATACTCGTAGAAGTTATAGAATTAGTTGTGAAAGGAGTATGCGAATATTCATCGCTCTAAAATCATAATAAATTGGGAAGAATTAAAACAAAAAAAATAGAAAAATAATAAAATAGCATATTTGCTACATATGTAAGTATACAGATAGGCTCTCAATTGGGACACTATATACACCTGATCGATGGTCGAAGGAGCGACGTAGTAGTAGGGCATGGGGGCAGGGCAGTGGTAAAGCTTTGTGATTTAGTGCCAGTCTAGCGCATATACATACGTACAAGAAAAGCTACTAAAAATGTTCGAAAGAAGCCCAAGCGTAAGCTCAAAACATTTCTGAGCTTGTGTTAAGAGTGAGCTTGTATATGATTAGTGTTAGTTAGTACGCTAACGTTTCCTTCTAGTCTTTTAAGAAGTTTTAGCCGGAAAGCTACCGCCATACTGATTTTTGCCAACGTTCTGAGGGTTTTTACTGGTTTAAAAACAGTTTGGCAAGTGTTTACTCGTATATATTCTTTATATGGTTGTTGGATTATGAACAAACAGCACAACTAAGGGTGGGTAGTATAGCCAAAATATTCTTATTTCTTAAATTGTATAATATATATATCCTAAAAAAGTTTTAAACATATTCGCACAATATGAGTCGTTCAGTGAAGTCTCGCTGTTGCATTAATACATACTCGCTTTTTCATCTAACATCGCTTTAAGACATACTCGCTGTTTAAGACACACTCGCTGTTTAAGACATACTCGCTGTTTGAGACATACTCGCTGTTTAGTAATAGTACTAATTGATTATGATGGTGAGAAATAATCGTAATTAGTGTTAATTCTTCAACACATTTAAATCGAATAAATTTAAACTAAATTTAATTGAAAATGAATTGAATTAAATTGAATCGTTGAAAGGCTTAAAATTACTTTGGACATTTTTAAAGTCTCTAAAAAATTTTATTGTTCAAATTTACTTTAACTGCTTTCGCCGGTTGTGAGTTTATCACACTGAACAACTCATACTGGAAACTTGAAAATATACTTAAATTGTATTTAACTTTTGTGTTATTTTTATTGCCTTTAATATCTTAGAAAAGTTTTCAAAATATATATATTAGATATTTGCACTTATTCGCTCACTTTGCATCTATAACTAATTGCTATATATTGTACATTTCGAATCAGTCTCTGCTATAAATTGAGTTTGGTATAAAGTACTTACAGCTCTCGATTTCTATGTGACACAGCTGTCGATCCATGGGAAAGTATTGCAGATTCATGGGACACGAAGCGGTGATGGTCAATCTGTGAATGTGATTTCGGAGATATTGCGAGAATATTAAAAAGAGCAACAATACTGAAATTCGACAAACACAACACAACACTGAGAGAAAGTATGCTTTTGTAAAGAGTACAAAAACGCGCTGAAGCTTTTTCCCTTCACACAAAAGCAAACGGTTTGCTTTTCAAATCAACATCTTTACAAAAGCTTACTTGGCGAAAGAGTTCTTGTTCTTCTTTTACGTTGTTTTGGAAGAACGTATTATACAAACGAATACGAGTACGTGTAAGTTTAGCGAGTTCAATTGGTGTTATTTATTTAGTTTAGTACGAGTATTTGGCGAGCTACGAGCGGAGGCGGTATTTCTACGGTAACTGGGACTGGAAAGCAGCTGGCAGAGGAGAGTATGTATGTATGTAGGTATATATGTATATATGTATGTACATATGTATGCAGCGAGCAATAATGCCGTATAAACGAGTATGCATGTAAGTATTTATACTCTATATTACGTTTATTATAATCCTGTAAGAAGATATCTAGATCTAGATCTAGTCTACTCTAAGCGAGCATTCGTTTAGTTCGAGGCAGTTCTACGAGTTCGCCTGAATGTTGTGAGACAAAAGGTTATCATAAAGCTAGCTGTGTTTACTTACGTTCCAACTATGTCACACGGTCACGTACCACCTACTTACGGCCGACGCAACGACTGGAAGCCGTCCAGTCGTCTTTTTGCGCTTTTGGACAGATTCTTGTTTTAATGTAGTAGAAAAATTAGTTAGTTCAGGATGGTAACGCGGCGGCTCGGCAGCGTTACTCCCAACGGGTCGAACCTTTCTACGGTGTAAAATACACTGCGTCTGTTACGGATTTCGTGGTACCTAGTGGCTATTGTGGCATGACTAATGGTTGAACGGTGGTCGGTAGGTACTACGATAGACTCTTAGATGGGTCTTGGTGGCGTATGGTTTGGTTTAATGCGGGATATACGAATAGCGGAAAGCTGTGACCTACTCGGAATGTGTACCGATATCGTAAATGTTTTTAATTCTGTATGGTGTTGCTCTTTTGTTTAGGCCAATTGAACTCACTCTGCTGATATTGATATTGATATTGATGCATAATAAAAACGGAAAAAAATTACACCAAAGTGAAACACAAAAAACGATGATTAAAAAAAAACAAAATTATGTACGGTTTGGTTAAATTTGGAATTTTTTTTTAACTTTCTTTACACATTTAATATAATGAAATTTAGGTAGTTTTTTTTACCTAATACTTCTTGTTATCGATCCGGAATGATGGACGCGTATGAATTCGTTACTGGTTGTTGCTATGTGAAAATATGATTGTTTTTCATTTACAAAAAAGGTGTCAGGTACCCAAATGTTTTTTATGAACTCGGATCCAACAGATAGTGTTTCTACACCAGGTCGTTTTCTATACGCTAAACGAGGATCAGTCCAAAATTGACGAAAGTAAAAATCCAATGTAAAGTCCTAATAAAGGTTTTTTGGTTTTTTGTTTTTGTTGTTGTTGGTTTTTTTTTTTTTTTTTTTTTTTTTTTTTTTTGATTTTTTTATATATGGTTTGACAAGAGAGAAAAAGAAAAGTCGCAGAAATACAAGAAAAAATGTAGCATTAGTAAAAATGTTAATAAGGCTTTATTTAGTATATGTTTGTATGTATAGGTATTTACTACATGTTTTATAAATTAATATCACTATGGAAAAAGTTGAAGCGGAAAGTTTTTTTTTTTAGGATAAAATTAAAACAATTCGGAAATTTATTAAATTTATACTGAAGCGAGAGGAAAGAAGGTAGATAAAAATTCAACCAATGAACAATAAAAAACGAACAAACCAGAAAAACGAAACTATTTCAAGCACTACGAATAGTTTTAATTAACTAAGTTTTCGTGTGCAGCACAAAAAAAATATCGACATTGAGAAACGTGCAATGATTATTCTCAGCGAACAACAACAACATCAAAGCTTTTTTTTTCGTTTGGCGCGAGCATGCAAAAGTCTAACTGAAGGATGAAACTAAGTACGAGCAAGTAAGCGGCGCGCTGCGGCGGCTAAAGTGGTAGAAGTGGCAAGCAGAAGTGTTGGTTGTGGCTATTGATCACAATGAAGTGTGTGAAAGAGTGAGAGAGACACAAAGAGTGAGAGAGAGAGAGAGAGAGAGAGAGGGTGGGTGCATATAAACTTAATTGAAAATTTTGCCTTCTGTTTCTTTTTTTTATTTTTTGCAACAATAGGAACTTTTCGAGTTAACTCAGGCAATGAGTCTTCGTCTTCGATTCAGAAAACTAACGGCAACAAGCGATCGGTTAAAAAGTTGGTCGCATTCTTTTTACTATAGTTTAATTAAAATCTTAACCGCGAAGTAAGAGCTAATGAATTTTTTTTCTGTGATAATGAGAGAAAAAATCGAAAGAGGATAAAATTCTGTTAGTAATGTAAAAGTTATTGAAGAGGTATGAGTATTAGAGTGAGTATTCATTGTACTCGTATAAAAACTTCTCGAAGATTCGTTGAACTGAACTCTTAGAAGTGAAGAAACGGAGCGAAAAAGCGAAGAAAACGAAGTACGAAAAACACAAAACGACCTAAAAGATGGTGCGTCATCAAAGGCGGTATATTATATATAAATCTTTATAATAAACGTATGGATATTTATTCGTTCTATATTTTTAACATCATTTCAAAATGATCATTTTGCTCTTTAGTCAAAAGGATTGATTGGGAACATTTTAACTTTTAAACTCATTTAAAATTAGTGTCTCTCTCTCTCGCACACACACACACATGTATTTTTGTATTTGCACATGTATTGTATGATACCTACAAAGCCAGCCATACACGGATTGCAAAACACATGCTTGCGATGCAACGTACATATATCCCTGTAGTGAAACATTTACACATTATATCTGTGTTTGTAAGTATGAATGTATGGATGTGGATAGATGTGTCTGTTCGCGAGGTGAGTATGTATGCATGTCGGTACGTTTCTTTGTGTACATCCGGTTATGTCTGGCATTAGCTTCTTTCGAAAGAAGTATGAGCAAAACATTTACATACAATACCATATTGCTCTTTGCTATGCCTGCTATTTTGTTGTTGTTTAATTCCTCGGCAAAGTATGAGTGGTGGGGGGAGGGGAGGTGAGGGGGGGGGGGAGAAATAATTAGAGAAGGCAGGAGTTAGTATCGCATGTAATTAAGAAAACGAAACGAAACGAAAGAGCAACACGAAAGTGTAACACGTGACTAACGGAGCAACCACTTTTTCCCCAAATTCTCTCCATCCGCGTCTCGCGTCTCGCGCAAGGTGGAGTTTTTTTTTTTTTTTGTTGGCATGTTTTGTTGTTTTTCATTGTTTTTTGCTGTTGTTCATTTGGGTCACGTCCTTCAGTGACTTTTTCATGGTTTTGGGTTAGTAATTATTTTTGGTGTTTTACTGCGTTTTAGTAGTTTTTAGAACTGTTTTATGCAGATTTTTCTTACTTTATCCTACTATTATTATTATTATTATTATAATTATTATAAGTGTTATTAGCATGAATATTGTACCATACGGTATCGGAAATGGACAATATTTCGATATATATTTTATTATATATTTAAATGCTAAACGTAATATTTTGGAAAAAACGCAAGAAATTGATTTGGTTTCCACTCGGACTCGGATTCGCCAAAACAAATGTTAGTAAGAGCAAAAGAAGTATGAGTACGAGTACGAGAATGCGTATGTACTTTTTTTGACAAGAGAACTATTATTTTTATACTAAAATACCAAAGTAACTGAAAACAAACTGATAAGAAAAAGCTATAAAAATCCTTTAGAAAATAAATAAATTAAAAAAAAAAAAAACAAAACATAAGTTTTTTAAGCGACAAAATGTCTCGTTTTTTCCACGACTTTTTCGAAGCTTGTTGATGGTAATACCATACATACACATGCATCAGCACTTACACCCACAAACACCCACCGAAACACACACACGCATACACACATCCAGTCATGCAGGCAATTAGGCACGTAGCAAAACCTTCAGCAACGTCCCAGACTTGTCTGATGTCTTGATATCTTTATGACAGTCGTAGCAAGTTTTCCGATTTGTTCGGCCGACTGAAGTTTCAGATTTCGATGAAGGCTTTTTTTTCGAAAGCGTCAGCCAATTTTAGAAAAATGAAAAGAAAACATAAAACACAGAAAGATGGCCGATTATAAAACAAACTTATAGACAAGCTGCCTGACTGACTTATGCGAAAGTTATGCATGTTTATACGTATCATGTATTAATGTTTGAATACGTTTGTATGTTTGAATGTAAGCATAGATTTTGTGAGTCTGTTGGAAAATGTAGAAATGTGGCTTAAGGTGTCCAGTTATAACGTAAGAATGTTGTTCATTGCGTGTGATGATTTAACAGATGGCACTTGTAGCACGAAGGCGCTTGACTCATGTCAGAATTTTTGCCATCCCTTCGATTTCTTTACTTTATTTAATGCCTTAATACATAGAAATGCATTCATTGCTTCTATTAAAGTGCGAAAAAAATTAAGAAATTGTCTAAAAGAAAGAAGACTTTTTAAGATTAAAATTATTAAAATTGTTTTTTTAGGGCAAGTGAGGGAGGTAAGTCTCTCGGACGCCATTCAGGATGTCATTCCTCATTTAACATAATCTCAAACATAGCAAACCAAGCCGTGTTTTCCCCACATTAAGAGCAGACAGGATATCTCGAAAACCGACGGCGTTGAAGGAATTCGTGACGCGGAAGCGGGTTCAGCGCTATAAAAGCTTTCGGAACTGAAGAGTATAGTTTGGTCACTAAAAAGCAAATATTTTAACTGGCGCCTTCGACAAATAGTTCACCCTGAGCGATAGTTCAGGGTAGTTCAACCCCGTTTTCAATTCCACAAAATGAAATCTGTTCCATTGGTAAAAGCATATTCCTTTTAGTGTCGTGTGTCATTAATTGTATAGTAGTTGTTAGTGTTGTTAGTGCATGTTAGGCAGAGTTTGTAGCTTTTTTTTTTGCCCTACAAAAATACTTGTTTAGTTTGTTTGTTATTAACAAATACGATATACCAAGAAAACAACAGGTAATATGTTAATATATACCACTTATGTATTATTCAATCAGTTAGCATGCGCGCAGCCGGCGTATTTGGGACTGCTAAGCTTACAATATGTAGGTTACAACTTTCAAACTTACAGAAACCTTTACAGTTATGGAGCTTCTCAAATAATCCAAATAAAAGGAGAGCAGAAAACAAAGGAATAAACCAAGAACTTGAAAATAATATAGCAATAGCGTTTTCAAAAAAATCAACTTGATATGATACTCATTGATAGCGTAGTCATTCATTCGTAAAGTGAATAGAAATACAATATTTTAATAGTGCTGCGTCAAGTGCACGATATAGTGCATACGATATTTGTACCTTTAAGGCACAAATGTTCGCTAAATGATTACTTTCTGGCAGTATTTGCTTTGATACTCGTGAAAAACGAGAGGGCGGCCTTAGAAATGCGTTTAGTATCAAAGGCATTAATTTTAAAGTATAAACGAGCTCTTCAGCAAATGTTAGCTAGCTGTTTATGGCAATATTTTGTGAAGTAATTTTAGGATTTTGTTCATCAAAAACAATGACAAAGCAATGACGTCGGTTTAATGACAGAGATGCAAAAATCAACGCTTTGGTAAAATGAAAATTAGAACAAAATTGAAAAATAAATCAAAGAATTTTGAGAATTTAAATCAAAAAAATAAAAAAAAAATGCATGAGATAGATAGACAGATTGACAGTTGACAGATATATATTTATATATACATACATATATACCTATGAATATAGATATATGTACATATATCGTAGATATATATATATAGTGAAGAAGGAAAAGAAAGATCTACAGAGAAACAGGGTTAGAGAGAGAGCGATAGAGTTATAGTTGTATATTTAAAAATTGTATTATCTGTTGTCACAGCAACTATTGTCGATATTGCCTTTAAAGCGTTAGCGTATTTTCGTTTTCGTTTTCGTTTTACGTTACTTCAACTCAAGCGTTTTCAAAGATATCGAACGGAACAAAACTGATTGAACTGATTGGAAAAAAAAACAAATATAAAAAACCACATAAACCACATTAATTTCATCATTACCAAGCCTTATGGCGATCGAACAATACCAATCAATTACCATCGAAAGTGAAAGAGAGATTAAGCTTCACAATTTTAAAAAAAAAAACTCAAACGAAAATCGAAACTTGTTGGTATGTACGTATGTTTGTATTTATTAACGTTAAATTTTGCGTATGTACCATGAGCACTTCCGAAACCGAACTGATACTGAGGACATACATTGTGACGCCGACTTCCACGGGTGGACCTGCAACATATACACACACACACATATGGTGTTGGTAGCTAATTAAAAATGAGCCATGATAATCCATTTCAAGCTATTGTTTTGTATTGAAAAATAGACTTAACTTAAATAAAGATACGTATGTAAGTACAATAGAAAAAAAAAATTGACTTGATAATGCTTTAATTTTTTATGTTCTGCATTTATTTTTAATAATACATAAACATTCTTATTATTAAAAACTATATTTTCCACAACTTCTGTGAAAACAGATTCATGAATTCTTGTTCCAAGCTTTGGATTTGTGAGCCTATAACAGTACTTATAAGTGCATCATTATTCGGGATGGTATACGATTTCCTCACGTTTTTAGTGGTTGCTTTGGTCAATACATGGTCCATGTTTAATAGATACATGTCTTAGCTTCTTTAATAATAGCACTTTCAGGGTTTTTGAAGGAAAATTACTTCATTATGAAATTTCAAAGCAAACAAAAAGCCGTGCTATTTACACAAAAGATGTTGAGGAGAAATTCAGTCAGATTATATAAACAGTTCCTCCAAAACCTTTATAAAATTATAGCTGAGTTTTTGGATGTGCGCTGCTTACGCTTCATTAAAAATTCCGGAATAAATAATATCCTGTGTTTTCACTCGTTTTACGTAGAAGCAGATTGCCGTATCGTATTAACAATGATATTTTCTGGGCTTCAGAGTTTCTACCTGTTTTTCTCAGCCTTTGATTTCGAACCTACTGATAGTTCTTGATAAACTTGTAACCTGTTCTCTGATTAATAATATCTTGACAGCATTTTGAGAAACAAAGTCAACAGAATGCCGGTTAAGCCAAGGACAATTGAGAGTTAAGCTCTACTGTTGTTGTTATTGAAGGTTGTTATTATCGTGGCCTATCGTTCCGATGGAAGGATGACCTCAATATTTTTGTAAAAAGCTATGAATGTAAAACGCGACGAATGAAAACCAAATCAACCTGTCGCAATTTGAATGTGAATAGCTCTTAAGTACTTTTCAACAAAAATAGTTAATTAAGATTTGGAAAAATTCATTTTATTATATTGTAGTAGCATAAAGAAAACCATTTGTCAAATACTTGGGTTTTTTACTGCTAATCTCCATCAGAAAATCATTATCGTTTATAAAGAGTCTTTAGTATTGCGAAATTCTTTAAAATTTAGGTAATCAAGAGGGCGCGTAGAGTAAACTAAAAACTCAGGAGAACTCAAGAAGGATCCTCCGCAAACTGAAATATAACTTAATGAGTGACTGCATAAAGTGCTGCGTGCCACTTAGATGTTTTCCCGTTTTTATGCTTCTTGTCATTTTTGGGTTTTGTGTTGGTTTTTTTTTTTCTCTGGTACGTTTTTTTTTTTTTGTCAGATAAAAGTTGGGCGTAGATGAAATGTAGCCACTTCCGAACTTTTGAGCTGAAAGCAAGCTTTGAAGGGTGAAGTTTTATAATGGCAGATGGAGAGTATTGAATGTTGCAGTGAATGACTGTAAAACTGTTAACTGTTGCATGCAGTAGTAAAGGTTTCTGGCTTGTTGTGAACAGCTGCTGCTGCTCAACAAAATGTTGATGCTGATTCGGGATGACGGAAAAAGTGCTTAAAAAATATTGATCAACAGAGGAGTCTGACATGAAGAGAGAAAGGCCGGGAGAGAGAGAGTGTGTGGAAACGGGGAGAGTAAAATCATTTAAAGTAAATAAAAGCAAATCATTAAGGCAACTTCTTCACCAATTGTTACTCTTTGAGAAGTTTGTGTGAGTGTTGATATCAACGAATGAGTGAACGAGTCGGCATGTTGCTCACAGACTTTGACAACACAAAAGACCTGCTGGCACTAACAAAAAATAAGCTAGAAAAATAAAATAAAAGACCAAAGAGAGAGCGAGGAATAGGTTAAGAGCTTTTGCTCACATTAAATGTTAAAAAAAAAGAGCAATTATAATATCGTATTTAACCTTAACATTTCTCTTTTTTTTTACATTAAAATTGTATTTTCAAATTAAGATTTTAAAAGCATCAAACTAAAAGAATGCAGAGCAAAAAGTGTAACGTGATAAATTCTAGTTATAGTTGAATAGTGGCTAAAAATACTGTATACGTAGCATAGATAACACAACATAATCGATATGATTTTAAAACAAGGTACTCGGTCGTGTCTTGTACCATTTTCACTTCAGACAGCGAGCTGATTGACAGCACATACATGGTTACTCCGACTTCGACGGGAGGTCCTGAAACACGGATGTATAGATCAATACATGAAAAGAACTAAACAACGAAAGAGTAACGGAAACGTAAAGAAATCACGGTAAGAAGCCGAAATTATTAACGCATGTGTATATTGATTAAAGGAATAGTATCACAATAATCCACATAAGATTCCAACTAGATCGTATTTTCACTTAAACCTATGGATATTGCGGTGGAATAATGTAAATTTATTTATTTTAACAACTTCTCAGAATGGCTTTAAAGCTACTTTCCTTTTTTCCTAATAGGAACCTGCTAATGGCTGTTATTTCTTAAGTAAAATAAATATTTTTCTTCATGTCTCACATCTTCTTCTTCTTCTTTTTTGTATTTTTTCTTATAAAATTAGTCTTCAAAGAAAGTTTTAGCAACAACCGTGAGGCGGCTGGAATGGAATCGCGCTACGTACCTCCGTAATTGGGTCTTACTCTTTTGTCGTAGCTCACACTAAAGGAGTCCAGAATGGCCGATATGTTGACATCTCCCAGCATGCTGCCGCCGCCAGTTCTGAAAAATTTTGTAAAGAACATTAATCGTCAAGGTTCAAACGATAACTGAGAAACTTATATTGAGAAAAGGCTTATAGTATTGTAGTATGATGATGATGATGATGATGAATTATTAAAACTGAAGGCTTTGACATAGTATCGGCATTAATGCTTTAATTAAGTTTGAAAGCACAAAAATTTGGAAAAACCTAAAAAAAAATATTAAATAAATCGAACCAGACAACACCGACGCGTCATCAATCAACTCGGAATGGAAAAAGATTGCCTTTGTTTTGTTAAGAAATTGCAAGGACTTGGCGACCTGCTGCGACGCCGTTCGCCATTGTCCGGTCCCACACTGGCGCGAGGTTAAGTACGCACTACAGCAAAAACAATAAAACAAAACAACAGCCTTAACAACAAAAGCAACAATCAACACGAAAAACCAACGAAAAATGGAACAATCCTTCCAGGCTACAAAAAAAAAAAAAAAACAAAAAACAAAAGCAAAAACAATAATATCGTATAAAGAAAATGAAATTGAAAAAAAAAAAACAGCAACAACAGTATTGAAATGTCAACAACGCGCCAGGCGAGTGGGCAAAAAAGGCACTTGAGTGCAATTATTTATTATGATTTTGTGCCAAACGAACGTTTAGTGCTCAAAAGAACGCACACATACATACATACAGACATACACCTACGAAATAGAAAACTCTCAGAGAATGTTTTACTCGTAAACGCATATATACGAGTATGTATGTACAAGTGTGTAAGTGTATAAGTGTGTAAATTAGCATATCAAAAACGAGATAAATACATGTTGCCATGACTGTTTTTAAAGAGCGAGAGAAAATTCTCTCTCACGTAATAACGCCCTTCCAGCCTCATTCCAGCCACAGGAACTGTGCTCACAATATTGAAGAGAGCGCTGTAAAAACGATGTAAACGAAAAAGTAAGCTCTGTTAAAAAAAGCTGCTGTTAAAATGTAGTCTGTAGCTCTGTAAAGCAAAATCTGCACAATTTTTCGTTGACATCGTTTTTAGTGGGTGCGAAGAGTGAGAAAATTGTGATAGAGAGGAAGGGAGAGAGAGAGAGAGAGAGTGAACAGAGTTAACAGAGACAACACTCAGTCACAATAAACTAAAAAAAGCTAAGCCAAGCGAGGAGCAAAAACTGCTCCACTCAAAGAAGATAACTTCTACGCTTTAAAAGGGCTATAATTCGTTCGGGATTTCTGCAATTGTGCAAAGTCCTTTCATCCAATATTTTTCTTAGCCATTGTTTTTTATTTTGTCTCCAGTTATTGTCGTTCTTGTTGTTTTTGCTTTTTCTGCTGTCTTTCCTCTGGTTTTTGCTGCAACCGTTTTGTTGTTTTATTACAGAAACTTATAATGAACATATGTATGTAAGTGTTTTGTGACTTACGCTGTTTTAAAAAGTATGTCTTTTTCTGCGTCTTCTTCTTCTTCTTCTTCTTCTTCTGCTTGTCTGTTTGCATTATGCAAGCAGAGTCCACGCCCAAGCTAGCTCAGCTCACTGCGTATCTTTTAAACTTGTTCTTGTTCTTGTTCTCTTTTATTTGTTGGTCGCACTAACAAATTTTTGGCAGATAAAATCAAGTCGCTTGAAGCGTGTTTGTTTGTGTGTACATACGTATAAAATACAACGGAATTAAGTGGAAAAAGGGTTAATAATGCCTTTGCCGTTCTTTTGAAGTCGTAAAAAACCTCTCTCTCTCTCTCGACTGGAAAAATGACAGAAAAAGCAAAAATTTTTCAAAAATCTAGTTTGCTTTGATTTTGATTGCAAATCTGTGGCTAAGTTTGCTTTCTTGTCTCTAACAGATTTATTGTATATATATCTTTTGACATATTGCCAGGTACACAAGCATTCACCAAATATTCATACATTATACGACGATATATCCTTGTGGATATGTCCGTGAACACATTGTTGCTACGCCTTCGTGATAAATTCAATTTTAATAGCGTAGCATACAAGTTTTGCAACACGATGCAGCATACAATGTGTCCTTGCAGCACATCCATTTTTCATGGACAGTTGTGTCAATTGTTAGTTTCTTGCTGCCCATAATTAGCATTAATTTGAAGCTTAAATCAATAAATATTTACATTCTGTGGTCTTCGTTGCTGGGCCGGAGCGTTCGCTCTCCAGCCTCTACGGCTCATGCATTTCAATTGCTTTCTGCCTTCGCAACGTTGCTTCATCCACGTCACTTCACTTCAGTTCAATCATGAGGGCTGTTTCCTTTTCCAGCCGTTGTTGCATGCCGTACGGCTTTAGTAATAATATTAGCTTCCTGTTCGGCAGAGGGCCCTTGAGATTGGAGCATTTGCATTGAACGTCCTTCAAAGCGGATT
The DNA here is from genome assembly GCA_949752815.1 of Conops quadrifasciatus. Taxonomy (NCBI): domain Eukaryota; kingdom Metazoa; phylum Arthropoda; class Insecta; order Diptera; family Conopidae; genus Conops; species Conops quadrifasciatus. The sequence goes on along the minus strand of OX457079.1, from coordinate 31,330,363 downwards.
TTCTTTTTGCAACTTTGAAATGTTAAGAACTTTAAGACGTTCGACGACGACGACGACGACGACGACGCGCGTCCTCGTTGTGTGTCGACAAAGAAAATGTTTGAAGTTGTATATTGTTGCATGAACAGAGCGCGGCAAGTGGCAGGGGGGAAGAGGTGCAGGGCGGCGATGACGGAGTTGCAAACTGGGACGGCGGCCAAGTGAAGTAGCCAGCGAAGCCGGTAGAGCGAACGGAAGGCAGGCAGACACAGGCGGGCAGGATATCGACTTTTCAGGCGGAAGGACTACAAAGCTCCAGAAAAGTGAGGCAAGAAAAAAGAAGCATTAAGCAGCAGCAGCAGCAGTGACATTTCAGAGGCGGTTTCCTCGTCATGAATACTTTACAGGCGACTACTTTTACGAAGATGCAAAGTTTTATTAAAGTGAAACTTGTTCGAAATTGATTTAATTTCAAATTTTGCCTTAAAAAAGCCGCTTTGGGGCGCATCTGAAAACTGTTTACATTTTACGAACTTAAATTATTATCACCAGAAATTTGAGCTATTTTCATAACAATTATTTTCCTTTGAATTATTTTTTGTGGAGCAAAAAAATCGATAATTCAAATTAAAAGGAAACATACATAGTACATACATAAATACTTCATTCAGGAATTTTTCATTGACTCAGAAGTAAATAATTTCAATTTGTTTCTCACTCCAAAGACATTCAGATGAAATGAAACGAATTCATTTGAATGAAATGCCATTGAAATGCTTTTGAATCTAATAAATTCAATTAGAACAAAAACAAAAAAAAAAAACTGACTGACTGATAATAAAATCACATCAATGACATCTGAAGAGCTCTTTTCCGAAACGTCAACAAACACTAATACGAGTACAAATAAAACAGCAACTACTGCAACAACAAAAGCAACAAAACTAACAGCCACTTTCATTCTCATCATTGTCAAGAAGCTTCAACAGCAGCAACAACAACAACAACAACAACAACAAGCTACTTTCTATGATGCTTAAGACTGAAGACGTTGGAATCGAGCAGCTCTCGTCGTGTCGGTCCGGGGACGGAGCCGAGGGACGGACGACGCACTGCTGGCAATGTTATCATCTATCAATATTTTGTAGGCAAAGGCATTAACGGTTGGCGAAGGAGATGGCTGCCGAAGAGGATGGCAACGGAGGATGGAACGGCTAAGCATGATGCAAATGTCTCGACGTAGACCGTCTGTGGTGTGGGCTTGTTGTTGGCGTGTTGGCCTGTTTGCTGTCATCCAAAAGGGATAACTTAAGATCCTTGATCTTTTTAAGCCTCCTCTCCTGCCCACTATTTCCCCCCCCCCCCTCATGTAATTTTGTTCATGTTGTTGTTGTTGTTGTTGTTGTTGTTGTTATCTTTCTTTCTGTTGACTGAAAATGCAATTTTTTTTTTGCTGCTTGCAATGTTGTTGCAAACACTTCAACTTTTGAGCCTCATTTGAAGACATTATTTATGCTATTGTTGTTGTTGTTGTTATTTTATTCTACGTCGTTTAGTTGTTGTTGTTGTTGTTGTTTTGTGTTGGTTTTGCCGGAAGAAGAAAATATTGATGCTAAAGTGCAACAACAACAGCAGCAACACTTCGAATAATGATAAGACGACAAGAACGAAAACAACAACAACAACAATAACAACAACAACAACACGAACAGCAACAAATTGCGAATACGACGAAAATGCATCTGATAACAATTTATTTGAACTTTCTTTAGGTTTTTTCGTTAGCCGAAGGTTGGCAGGAGGGCGCCAGAAGGGCGGCGGACAGGTGGCTTAACGGTCGGTATAAGCTGGGGCTTGGTTGGTGGTGGTGGTGGACTTGTGAAGTTTACTGAGTCGGCGCGAGGTGATATCTTATTAACACATTTTTCTTTAATTTAATTAAAATTATTTTCAAATTAAATTTCCGAAAAAATGTGGGTCTCATTTTAATAACTCGAATTTTTGTGCCTGAATGCGAACATCGAAAATCATGGCACGCCAGTAACAACACACACACACACACACACACACACTCACACACTACTGTACACTAATAAAAATAATAATTTACATAATTCATATAAATGAAAAATTTTGTGAATTATTGTAACTATTTTGAAAGCAAATACGTTTTTATTCTGGCATGAAACGGCAGGAACTCGGAATAAAACGAATTTTATTGCTTAAAATTTTTTGGTAAACACACCCACACACGCACGCACATACAATACATACACACGCAAACACAGCCACTTGTACTTGTTACGATGCATGTGCATGCAAGGCTTGATACTATACTCAAGCGTGATGATCTACGAGCATGGCATGGCATGGCATGGCATGCCGGAGCCGGAGCCGGAGCCGGTGTGCCGGACTCCGAGGATGGTCCTTCGAGTTCAGGGTTTATGCTAACGTATAACTAGGTTAATTAGGCGAGGTTTCGAGGTGGTCGAGGACGGCCAATTTTATCGTATTTCGGCCAGTTTGATGACGCAAATGATGTGTTGTGTTGTTTAATAGTTCGGTAGCTTTTTTGGACAATTTGCTCTGCAGCACTGCAGCCTTGAGATGTCAATAGATGGAGGATTTTCGCTTTGTTCTGGACGTTTTTCAACGGACGTTTTCGAAACGAATATTTGACATTTCATTACTTCCAGTATGCACGTTTACTTAACATACTTAGCAAGTGAGTAAATTTCTATATAAAAATGTACTTACGCTGCATCGACTACGGCTGGTTTTCTTACTGGCCCCGGCAGCATGAAGGGCAGGGCGATGGCTAACCAAATGGTGGTCCATCGCGCCATCGGTAGGCGTATCGCTGGGAGACGCTCACAAAAGGATGCTTTTGAAACCAGAAGCATGTTGTCCGAATCGTGATCGAGATGTAATCGAGTAATCGATCTGTAGAATAATCGATGTGATTGATCGATCGAGCGTTTGTGTGCTGCTGCGCTTGATGACAGACTACTGCTGCTGCTTGAACGTTGAACGCGTTGAGCGTTGCGCGTTGAGCGTTGATCTCTTGATTTCTACTGTTAGTCTTTCAAAAGTTATGTTGTTGTTGTTGTTGTACAGGACTGTCGTCGTGTGTGGCGAAAGTTAAACGTTGAAGGGAAAAAAAAACACAATTTATGATTGTTGTTGTTGTTGTTGTTGTTATTGTTGTTGTTGTTGTCGCTCTTTTCGCTCTAACTAACTGCAAATGGAAAACTATTTATTACATTTGGCCTGCTTTGATAATATTGTCAAGAAAGTTAGAAAGAAAGGAAGCGTGTAAAGAAGCGCACATTTTTTGTGTTGTTGTTGTTGTTGTTGTTTTTGTTGTTGTCCTCGCTTCGCTACGCTTCGTTGAGGCTCCTCAATGCGGGCTTTCTTTGGCTTTTGCTTTGCTATTCGGGCTTCTTTCATGCGGATCTGCTTCGGAAGGGTCTTATGTGGCGGTGCTAGTGTTGTTGTTGTTGTTGTTGTTGTTTGTGTTAATCTTCTATACGCCGTCACTTCAGCACTTTCTTAACATTCGATTGCTTCAGGTGCATGCTCATATTCGACTTCCGGCGCTACTATTGTTTTTGCTGTTGATTGTTTTTTGCACAAATTACTTTACATTCATGTCCTTTCGTTTTCGTTGCTGTTGTCCTGCAGGGAGATCGTTTCTACCTCTTTTCTTTATTTCCTTGATTTTTTCCGTCCTTCTTAAGTTTTGTTTTTTTTTGTTTTTTTTTGTTTTTTCTTAATTCCTTCAATTTTTCTTGTGTTACATTTCTTTGCGCTCGAACGCTTCGGGGCTTAGCCTTCAGTTACGCTGATTTTATTCACCCAGTTTTTTTCTACACTTCAGTATCTTACGTTCCTACGTATTCGACTACGTTTGCTGCTGGCTGCTGCTGCTGCTGCTGCGTCTGCCAAGTTTTACGACGTTGTCATCTGATTGCTCTCGAGCTAGCGATTTTCATCTCACCGCCTGCAGGTTGAGCTCACCTCGTGTTTATTGCTTTCACAAACATGCTGCTGCTGCTGCTGTTGCTGCTGCTGTCCTGACAGACAGTTTGTCATGTTGCTGCCGCTGCTGCTGTTGTCGTTGTCGTTGTTGTTGTAGTCGCTTTGGGTGTTGCCGCAGGCGGAAGAAAGTGACATTTTGCTTCTCACTCTTCACAACTTTTCATGCCTATAAAGTGCGAATACATTTCGTTGTTCTTGTAATTTCAGTTCATTTTGCACTGAAGGCTGTTGTTTTTTATGTTTCTATATTTTTTTTATGATACGCTATTTTACTTATGCCACCAGAAAGGAAAACTTAGACAAAAAGTACCCACTTTTTTGCTGATTCTTTAAGAAATTTCTTTTGAGAATTTAGTTTTTAGTTTTTTTCTTCATGTTGTTTTCGATTTCTGCTCTCGATTCATTCTAAACACACTTAATTGATTTTATTAAACTCTTTTTTCTTAAATTCTCGGCATTTTGTTTTTCTCATGTTGTAGAATTGCTGCAAAAACAAGTTTAGTTAAATGCATACACTGAAAAAAAAAGAGTTCTTCCACTTCTTTGAATTAGATCAGGGCGAGTCTCAAGCAAACTTGTATGTTTAGGCTGCCAAGTTCCGTTGCCGTTACCACGAACGGCGCGTTGCGCGGATGAAAGTTTTCTGTGAGCTCGGACGTGTTCACACAGTCTGTCTGTCTGTCTGTCTGTCTGTCTGCGGCTGCAAAGGATTAGCACCGAATAAGTGTTGTGTTGTCGCTGTTCTCTCGCTTGCTAAAAAGCGCCAGAGAGCTACAGAGGCAGAGCCGCTCAGGGAGAGACAGAGAGCGCCCGCAGAGCACTGAGCTGCGAAGACAACACGAATGTTGGTTGGTTGGTTGTGAGGCTTCGGTCTGCAAAATACGACAGCAACGAGCCTCATCAAGTGCTTGCAGAAGCGGTGCAAACGGCATCACTTTGAATGTGTGTGAATGGGTCAAAAATCTCCGTTTTTATATTGACGTATGCGAAGTATTTACATACATACATACATATGTATGGGCGAGTGTGTTTGCTTAGTAGAGATAGATGTACTCGAAAGTGTGACACACGTTGTGTATGTTCTTTTAGGTGTATAGTACGCCCGTGGGTGGTGCTATCTGTACCTTTAAGTATTCTGTTTATTTGAAGCTTAATTTACTGTAGTTGAGGATTCAAAAATTCTGATTTTATTTAAGGATGTCAGGAATGGTTGTAATAATTTTCGTAAGATTATCATAATCCTTTATTAGCCACATGAGACTTATGCGAGCTTGTTATCACAATATATTCGCGTTTACAACTACAATTTTTGGGGCTACAATTTCTCTTTTAGCCGTGAAAACTCTTCAGTCAGTCTCTAGGAAAAAGAATCATCGCAGATTTTCTGACCGAATTTCTGATAAAACTGATCAAAATTAGTAGAGCAGAAAATCACTATAGTTTCTTTGTGCAATTTTTTTTCAGAGTTGTTTTAATTTTTCTTTAATTTTGTGCAGAGTTTTATAAATTGTTTGTTGGTTTGTTCTCGCTTTAATTAATTAACATTTTACTGTTCTTATGCAAAGTGTTTTATTGGCTATTGCGGACGATTTTCGTTTTTATTTTTTGAAAAAAAAAATTATCGCCACGAAAAAATATTTAAACCAACCAATAAATAATAAATTAAAAACTTATAATTATCAATTAGGTTTGTAAGACAGAACAACAAGAACCGATTTTCTATAATAGACTGGGCGAAACAATTAAACAAACAAGCGCTGGCGGATTAATACATGCTTCTTCTTCTTCTTGTTACCACAGTCGCCTGAAACACTTTTTTCTTAGACACTTTAAAACCAAAATGTTTGCTTAATTTGGTTAATTTCGAAGGGCAGTTATCTGTACGTTTTCTAGATAGAACAAATGGAGTCTGGGAGAGTCCCTCACGCACACAGCAACGCACAAAAACACACACAGGCACATATAATTTACTTGCTGAAAATTTGTGTGTCACGTTGTTCGCTCGGAATAGAGCGCAAAGGGCCGAGCCGTGCGTTAGAAAATGCCTCGCTGCTGTCAATTCGCGCAAACCGAACCGAGCAAAGGAGCGGACATACATATGTACATATTTTTGTTGGTGCTGCAAATTTTGAAGTATACAGAACTTTGTGTTGTATTTGCTTTGTGCTTGAGCGAATTTAAATTTCTAACTGAGTTTTCATTGTGCCGAGGAAAAAAGGGGAAAAAAATGCAATTTTTCTTACACTAAAATTATTATAATAATTAGTTTTTGGCTTTAATTTTCGGCTCTTCACTTTGTTCCGGGGAGAAATTTTCGCGAAAAAAGGTTTAAAAAATGTTCAATCATTTACTTTTTCGCACGTTTTTTTTTCGCACGGTTTATAAAAATAACACATTTCACATTCATAAAAATTCTTCTGTTTAATTACTTGCAAATTTAATTTCTCCGTTTCGTTTTCATTCAAAAAAAAGTATTGAAAATTCTCGGCTATTTTTCTATAGTAGAGAAATCTTCTGGTTGGTACATATTGTATGTGCATATACATATATTATATATGTATGTACATACATACATATGTAGATATTTGCGTAGAGGAGAAATTTTGTTAAGTTGAACTTTTTTTATCGTACTTTCAATATTCCTTTTATTTTTTACATTTATTTTTGATATAAAAACTGTATAAATAAATGCTACTGCTAGCGCTGATTTTGCTTTCACTGAAGTAAAACTAACTGAGAAACGAACGAACGAACGAACGAACGAACGGAGCGTAGTTGGTGTGAGCAGCGCGATGTACAGAGACCGACTGGCCCAGAATTTCTTACATCACGAAGCTAAAAATTCTGGGTGCGACCAGAGCGACTCGTGCTGAATAGAAAAAACAAAAATTGTGAACAACGAACCAACTTGGCTTAGCTCAGGATCCGGAAACGAGAAATATATGTAGAAGCGAAGAGTTTGTGCAGACGAAAAAGGCTGACGAAGTCTCATGAAAACGAGCGGCCAAGTACTCTCACACACACACACACACACACACATACATGAGCCCGGTACCTAAGCGAATTACACTTGCTTTGTCAACTAGGCAAGGCACGAACAGAGAGCGAGAGAGAGAAAGCTTTTCACTGACGCGACTCCATTTTGGTGGCGCTGTATGGTATCCTCAATATGTTTGCGGAGATGTGTGTGTTATATGTATTTTATATGTTAAGCCGACTAGCGAATACTCTCCGCCTCTTTCTCTCGTATAGCGAATACTCTCTCTCTCTCTGTCCTCAGAGCAAGTCTCTTCGTCTGCGTTTCACTTCACTTCACTCCGTCCGCACAGAATAAAAACAGGAATTGGCAAAAGGAATTCTCGTTTAAAAAAAATTACAAATTTACTAACAAACACACACACACACACACACATGCACACACCGAACAATAACAACGACGATAGCACCTGAGCGTAAAAACTAAGCCAGAATTTACATTAAGGCACGAAGTAACCTTAAAAGAGTCAACATTTGTTGTTGCTGGCGCTAACGTAGTTTATACTTAACAAAAAAAGTTTATTTATTAAAATTTTTTTATTAGGCTGCTTTTTTGGAGTGCTTCAAAAACACTTTTCTGAACCGAAATTATTATTATTTTTTTCTTTTGGGTTAGATTTAAATTTTTTAAAAATTTTTTGTTTTTTTGGTCTTGCTCTTTATTACTTTTTCTGTATGCTACAGAACATTCTCATTTGAACGAAGCAGTTTTGAAAAATATCCTTTTTTTTTTTACAGGCAGGATGTGCCAAAAAAGAAGAAACACTCTCAAGTAACTGAAAGCCCGGAAGCAACAAAACTGAAGTTGCCAAAAACTCAGCAAACAACAAAGTTACAGTTCAAAATTTTTTGATTTATTTGTGAAAAATGAACGCAGTAATTGCTGTGGAATTTTGTAAAAGTTTTGCTAGCTAACTTTCTCTTCACGAAAGAGTAATTTAAGCATATTTTGTTCATTTCGAAATTGCTGCCACGCAAACTGCTGCGATAAGGGCCAAAAAAGCGAACAAATGCAGCTGGAATTCCTCACTTATTCATTCATTCAATTATTTATTAGAGATGTTGCTGCAAAGAGGCACAACAACAGCAAAAACAACGAGATAAACACCAAAAAAAGAACAACCAAACCATCCGAAGCACGAGTCGATTGTTTGGTAGAAGGACGTTTTGTACGGTGAGTCGATTTTGCGCGGTCGGTACTTTTAGTCGGTCAACGGGTTGGCTCGTTTTGAGTTTTTTTTTGTTGTGTTTTTGATCCAGCATAAGCCTGGTCAATGCTGGTCAATGGTCAATGCTGCAGTGATCCCAGAAGCAGCAGTAGCATATACGCGCACACACAGAGGCACGCAGAGGCACGCAGAGGCACACAGGCAAGCAAAAACATAAAACTACGGATATGTTGTTAATCCAAGGCATGAAAAGCAGCACAAAAGCGCAGACAAAAACGGCACAAAAGTGGCAAAGTGTGCACATAACTTGACTCGGCTCGAAAAGAGAGAACGAGCGAGAGAGAGAGAGAGAGAAAGAGAGTGACGGGGAGGAATGCAGAGAGATAGTGACAGAGAGAGAGAGAGAGAGTGGGAGAGAGTCAGAGACCTACCGTAGAGAAAAAAATTTAAATGGAAACAAAACAGAAAAATCACAAGCAAAACAAAGAATTTAATTTATAGCTCTGCACAAGCGGAGTTTGACTCTTCTGCCACTTCGGGCCACTTAAGGCTAAAAGGCGGAAAAGTTGCAGTGGCACAGAAGGCACAGAATGTGCTCGTTTTTTGTGCACCGGGCGTCTCAGAGGCCCAGTGGCAGGTACATACCTATAAAGGAATTGCAGCACGTGACCGAGTTAACAGCACAAGCTCTTTCTCAGCATAGGACCGACAGATAGAAAAAAAAAAAAAATAAAAAAAAAAAATTAAAAAAAAAATAATATACGAGTATAAAAAAAAATCTCTGGGAAACCTTTGTCGATCGGTCGGTCGACCGGCCATTTTAGTTTCCATTCAAGCATTTTCAGGAATAAGAGAATGAAAGCAGGAGAGAAGGAGGGGGAGATGAACTTTTTCATCGTTCGAAAAAAATTAGACATTTTTTTTTTGCGAACTTCACATGCGTGCCAAAATTCTACCTCCTTTCATCAGGGACAATAACAAAATTTTCCACTTGTTTAAAACGACATTTGCTTCTCTCTCTTCTCTCTTCTCATTTCTTTATTTCATTCGTTCTTTATGCAAGCGCAATTCAGTTAGTAAAAGAAAAAAGCAAGACAACAAACCAACAGCGCTGTAACGGGTTAAAAGACGTTTGCGAAAATGAAAGTAGGTTGAATTTAAGGCGTATCCTTTGTTACTTGCAAAAGGATCAAGAATAAGTGACACAAATCTTAAGAACTTTTGTCTAATTTTTTAATAAGAAAATTTAATCAGAATAACAAAAGAGTGCAAATTTTTAAACTTATTTTAAACCTTGATGTTTTAAAAGTATGTATTTTAAAATTTTTTATATTTTTTAAAACGTTTAATAAAACAATTTTACAACAAATTCATATCAAAATATCGTATATTTTTTTTTTGATAAATTGCACAAAAATAAACTAAATATATTTTGCCTTTATCAATCAATTTATTTATTTGTGTTTTAATTTTTTTCCTAAAAATTTTTTGATTTTATACAATTACTATTAAATTAAACCCTCAAATTTTTTTAATTCTATATAGTTCTTTTATTTGAATTTTCTATAGAATTAAAAAAAATTTTATACAGTAAAATAAAAAAATTATAAATTAAATAAATAAAATAAAAAATAAAGAATTTTAAATTAAAGTATATTTTTACTTTATATATAATTTATAATTTATACGTACGTCGTAATACGTTATACGTATTACGTAATATTTTAATTACGTTAAAAAAGTCCGCGTTATTCGGACCACTTTTAGAGAAAGTTTAAAAATGCCGCAGGTAAGAGTATAAATATTTTTAAAGTTATTCTTCTAAAGTTTAAACTCAAAAAATGTAAAAATAAATAAAAAATTTAAAAACCATTTTTCTATATCCCTTGACCGTGTTACGTACGGTTGACCATTTTCTCCAAACCGTCATGGTTTCTCCAAAAAAAATGAGTCTGCATAATTAAAACGTCTTTCGCGGCTGCTAATCGCGCGTACCAGCAGCAGCAGCAGCGGCAGCAGCACTAGTATGTAACATCGTCCGTGGTATCGTCCAGAAAAACACTTTGCGTTAGTCTTTAGTAATCCGGGCGTGTGCTTCTACGGACGCGTGACAGAAAAGGGTATACATAAGTGTCCTTCGGAGAATCGCAGACAGACTAAAACAGATTTTCATTATAACAGTAATAGAATAAGTAAGATTATAAAGCTTTTATGTAATCTTCTTCTTCTTATACCCCTTGCACTTCTTGTTCTTACTTTGGAATTCTTGTATACTGGCACTGACTGTGGTTTTTTGTGCCGTTGTCTTGCTTTTTATAATATTTTACACGGACTGCTCCTCGTTAGTTTATTGAGGATTTAGGTCAATGTACAATATTATTATGCAAAAAAGGCACAGTCATTAATTACTTAAATCTTGGTTCAGTGCTCAAGCAAGGACAAAGGGCCAGCGAGAGGCCGCCATTGCATTAAAAGATGGACAAGAAAATGTCGAGCTTTTTGCGTAATTACAAAAAACTTGTAAAACAAGACAAAGAAAATTAGACGATTCTTTGATGATGGATGGATAACAAAAAACCAGCAAAAAGTCATGTCATGGATCATGTAAAATAATGTCTTTTAAGCCACGAACACTTTCCGAAGAGGACGAAGAACAACAACAACAACAACAACAACAAGAATCTTTGAAGAAAATTCAAATGAATAAGGATGGTTCGAGAAAACATGCTTAGTAAGATGTTTTCTCAAGGAAGCAGATGCAGCAAAAAAACTAGTATGAAATAATAAAGATGCTTAGAAATTTTAGCTTGGAGTTAAGAGCACTTCACGGAAGATACTGCTCCGTCAGAAATAAAGCATTGGAATGACCAAATGTGTTATGAAAAATTTGCTCAGTGAAGAAAACAGCGTAGGGCTAATAATAATAATAAATGAAGAATAAATGAAGAGGCTTAGATGAAAATCTGCTTAATAAAGCTATTATCGAAAAATTTTCTCAGAAAGAGAATTTTTTAATTAAAGCTTTGTGAAAGAATGTGAAGATCTGACGACTACAGATTCTTCGAAAAAACATATACCGTCAAGATAATGCTTTCTTAAAAATGCGAGATTTAAAATTGGTTGGCTTTGTATTTTTGAAGCAGTACAACACTGAAATGAAACGGAAAAATAACCAAAAACGAGTTAAAAGGAGGAAACGAGTACTCAAAGAGCGTTTATTTTGTCATTAAGTGCAATCTTTTGACTACATATCACTTTTTGGAATTATGAGTTTATTTAAGGATTCTATAACAAACAATATATTTTTAGAAATTACAAATTTTGATAAAAGTATGAAAAGTTATTCCTTAAAAAACCAGAAACGTATATAATAATCACACTCTTTTCATTGTTCAACATGATGTATGATAGAGTTTCATTCTCTTTATTTCTTTCTCTCTTTCGTTTCTCTCTTTATTTTTTTCTAACTCTCTTTCGGTAGTTATTTTCTTTATTAACTACCAAAACTTATGTAAGCAAATTGTTTATTTTTGTTAAAAGTATGTTTTAAAAATATAATTAAAAGTATGACAAATTGGTCCTTTCAAACAACAAAAACGGTATATACATACAAAATAATAACTCTTTTTTGTTCTTCAAAGTGCAGCACGACGTATGATAAACTTTTATTCTCTTTCTTCCGTTTTACTGACTGTAACAATGGTACAGTTTCCAATTATGCATTTATTTAAAGAGTTTTAAGTAAAAAGTATATAATTTTAGCTAAAAGTATGATTAAAAGTATGACAAATTGTTCCTTAAAAACCGCAAACCTCCCCCCACCACCCGTATGTCGTTACGTTACCTCACGACGTATGATAAACTTTTATTCTCTTTCTCTCTCTCGTTTTAATGACTGCTACAATAGAAATTATTCCAATTATGCGTTTATTTAAAGACTTTTAAGTAAAAGGTATATAATTTTTGCTGAAAGTATGATAAAAATTATTTCTGTATGACAAATTATTCCTTAAAAAAGGAAAACCCCCCACCCTCTGTTCGGTTACGTTACCACACGACGTATGATAAACTTTTATTCTCTTCATTTCTGTCTCTCTTTCGTTTTATAAGCAGTAGCGGCCATAATATACGCGTATAATAAATTTTGCAAAATTCTTAAAACATTCATCGTTATTCATTTGCTTAAGCTGCAGCTTAAAGTACTCGTATTTAAAGAAAGGGCACCAGAATGCCAGAAAGGGACAAAAAGAGTGCACTTGAGGACGCTCAAGCAATTACAAAGAAATGCCACAACCCAAATGCATTTTAAAATATAAATGTTGATTGTTTTTTTTTTTTTTTTTTGCTATAATCGTTTTTGTTGTTGTTGCCGTCGTAGTTGTTGTTATTGACGACTCTTCCTGCCGTCTTGTCGTCGTTGTTGTTATTTGTGTTGTTGCCTTCGTTGTATCGCTCGCTGCCTTTGATACTGTTCCACTTCCCTCCGTTTATTTGCATTTAATATTTTTCCCCTTCAATTTTATTTCATTGCTTCTTTTTATCCGTAGTCGCTTTTTGGTTTTTTTTTTTCTTGCATTTTAATTTTAATGCTCGACCCGTAATTAGCCTAAGGTTTGCATGCTTTATGTGGCATTTTTGAAATGGTTGCAGCAATGCCTTTGTCCGTCTGCCAGTCTGTCCGTCTATCTGTCTGTCTCTCTGTCTATCTGTTGGTCCTTATGTCCGTCGGTGTGTGCGGACTTTGCAACCAACACATGCGACAAAAAATCATTAAAGTTGTCTGCGCTCGAGGCGCAGTTTAGCATCGTTTGAGCAGCTCTAGCCTTAACGATGATGACATGACGGAAGAAGAGGGTAGAAAGTGTTGAATGATGACGGGGGGGGGGGGGGGGGGAAGAAGGGAAGGTGGGCAGGAGAGCATGAAGTAAGAAATCATTTGAGAATTGTGAGAATGAGTATGTGAGAGAAGAGCAGAGAAGGCAGCAACAGAATGGATTGCGGCATTTTTCTCATTGCTTCATTCATCAACTTGGCCGTTAGAATGCTGGCGATATAATAAAAACAACAACAACAAAAGCAATAGGAAACAAAAACATCACCATGAACAACAACAACAACATCATTATAGCCATAAAGAGTAAGAAGTAAATCTCTTGGCAGTGGATAAAAAAACAGTACTCTATGAAAAAATATCTCAAGCGTTCATAATTTTGCTTCTTTTAAAACAAAAATTTTCTAAACTTTCGGCATTCAATGCCCAAGTTTGAGGGCTGAAAGACCTTTAAAAAAAAGCAAATCCATAAAACAGCCGGCATAATAAGCTTTAACATATAGAGTTATCCAGAAGTACCTTTAGTAGCGGTTTCTCGATGTTTTCTTTTATCTCTCACCTAGAATGATAGACGATTAACATTGAAAACTAGAAAGAAAACATTGCTGCTGTTTGTGCAATGTGTGTCTAATGATGTCCGCGTCGTTCTTAAAGGAAGATCTAAAAATTTTAATTTACCAATTTGATGTCTGTAAACGTGGTTGTGATGGCTGTTTGGCAGATATCTCCGATCACTCATAATTGTCATAGATAGTGCCTAATAACTCATAACACAAAGACCAATAAAATAATAAAAGTGAGTTTTTTTTGTAAAAAAACTTCTTATAGTATATTTTGGATAACTCCATAACTCCGTAAAGTTATGATCGTAAACTTTTATGGGCCTTAAACTTATGGTAAAACTGTTTGTCTAATATTTTTAATGGACTTTTTTAAATTTCTTAATGTCACTTTAAAAAAAAAAAAACAATGACAGTTTAATGAAACAGAAGTTTTTTCAGCAGCTTTTTTTCTTTGTCTTGTTATCTTTATTGTCTTTATTTTGTGGATGTTGTTACGGTGAGGTTGTTACGGTGGCAGCAGATAAAAATTATCATCAATTTCATAAATTGTAACTTAAATTTTTAATTCCTTTAATGGACCTTCACAAAAGCAACAATAACAGCAAATACCACAACCATGAGGTTTTGCTCTTCGCATCAGCGAAAAAACTTTTATAAAGTTTTTTTATAAAACTTTAAAACATCTGCCGCCGCGCAAATAATAATGTTTCTTCTCTCGTTATAACAAAAAATAAATTTGTGGGAAATTCTTCGTTGCAAATTTGCAACGCAAGATTTTTTGCAATTGCAAAAAAAATCACAAAAAGTTATTGCTACAAAAGTAGCATCAAAAATGACAACGACAACGACAACGACAACGACAACGACAACGAGATCAAGAGACGATAACAACAATGACCAAAAACAATGACAAAAACAAGAATACAACAGCTTACTCTTATTAATTTTTGAGCAGTAGAAGCATCGGCATCAGCATCAGCATCAGCGTCACAATGCGCAGGCGTCTGCCCGGGAATTTCTGCTTTATCTTCCAGCCAAGAACACAAACTCTGTACGAAGGCTGCTTTAAACTAAGGTACCCCCTATCGCCCTCCTTCTGGCTGTTTCAACCACTCTGGCGCTGTTTCCGTTCTGCCCAACAAAAACAGAAAACAAAAAACAAGGCAACAACAAACTTGAGAAATGAAGCTGGCTCAAGCTTCAATGTTGAAGTTGTTGGCGTGAATGATTTGTATTGTGATAGAGTTGCTGCTGCTGCTGTTCTTCTTCTTGTTGCTGTTTTGCTAGATATTATAAATGAGGGTGCTGATGATGATGATGATGATCCAGTCACTTCCTTGTATTGATTTCTGCAAAGTATTCAGTGCAAAGTACTTCTTTTCGGTTTCTCATTTCAAACTAACTCAACTCTATTTTGCTTGTGTCTTAAATGAAACAAACAGAAGTCATACAGATGTTATAAATGTTTGGTGGGGGCGGAGAAGGTGTCTGGGGGTCTGCTTCATGCTCGATGATAAATTTATCAATTCTTCTTTAACTTTTTGCAATTTCTGCAAGTTTTGCAATCTCAGTTCATTTGATTTCTATGTAAAAATATTTGTAAATAATGAAGAGGAATCGTAAAATGAGTGCTGAGAATGAGGGAGAAAGGTCTGGAAGGGGTGTGAGGGGCAGTGAGGAAATAAAATAATGCGCCAAACATTATGGAACGAACATTATCGCGTTATGAAAAATTAAAATAAATATAAAAATGTAGGCTTAGTTTATGAGCAGGCTTTGTGATTGAAACGCTTTGTCTGGAATATTTAAATAAAATGCTAACAAAAAAAACCCGGGACTTTCATAAAATAAAGCTGTTCCTGCGAAGTCTTAAAATGTACTGAAATGGTTTGTGTTACACAAAAAAGAAACCATAAACTTTCTTTGTGAAAGAAAGACATAATTTAAAGGCATAATTTTGCCAATTTGTGGATGCGATGGCTCTCTTAGTTTGCTATACACTAACAGCACACGTATGCAGCATTACACACACACTAACACGTGCAAATGTCGTGCCCAGATTGGGCCACTTGGCAAAGGATTCGTTATATTTGGTAGTTGGTAGGTTGGTCTGGTCTAGATGATAAAACAGAATTTATTTCGTAAAATGTGAGCACAATTCCAGAAATAAAAAAAAAAACCGAAAATGACAACAAATGACAAAAATTCAAATCAATACTAACAGCAATGACTATAACAATTGCAGCGATAAGAAAAGGAAGGACGGAAGGAAGGAAGAATGAAAGGTAGGAAGGAAGGAAGGTAAAAAGAAAGCAGGTAGGAAGGAAAGCAAGAAGAAGATGGAACGAAATTCAAAACAAATTTTCAGATACTATAAAGGGATCAGAGTGAAAAGGTACCCATACATACATATATCTGCAAACAGACACATACATATTGTACATACTATATAAATCTATAATACTTGCACATACTTTTTCCAACACACATCTACACACACACACGCCTACTCTAAACATTGGCCAAAAAATTATTTATTTTAGATACATATTTAGCGTCTTTGGCACACGTAGCAGGTACATGCTCGTACATGCTCGTGGCCGACACTTTCAGGCGAGGTAGAGACGACTCTGTCTGTGCTCGTTGTTTTTCAATGCATGTACAGGTGTATATGTGCGTGCGTGTGTGTGTGCATTTTAACATTGTCATGTTGTGCTGCCGAAAGCTTTCGAAGTGTTAACTGGCTCTCTCTCACTCTCTTCAAGGTATATATTTTTCCATTCGACAGGAAGAGATCAAATGGCAGAATGTCTTCAACGAGTAAGTTCTCTTCGCACACAACAGTGTTGCTGTTTTGCAGAGAGAGTTGCACAGAGAGCAAGAGAGTGTACGACTAGGTGCTCTTCGATTATTCGCAGCCAACTTTCATGATTGCTCTACGAAGTGTAGCAGGATAGAAGATGATATGGTTTGTTATTTTTGCTTTATTTAATAATTTCCGAGTTGTTGTTGTTGTTGTTGTCGTTGTTAATATTTGTATGTGTTAGCCTCTCTGTTGTTAATGACGTCATTGTGCAGCTCTTACCTTGCTGATTTATTACGCTGCGCTATAAATTTCACAGGATTTGCTCAGCTCGAGTAATACAATCGCGTACACACACACACACACACACACACACATACACACACACACACATACACAACCAGATCTAAATTTGGTTAGGAATTTTTACATCATTTTCCATACGTACATACGAACATACATACATACATATATACTTGTACACACTTTGTTGGTATGAGTTGAGTATGATTTCACCTGCACCATATTTGTTGTATTTGTTGTTGTTACTCTTAATATACTCTTAATCTGCAAAAAGGAAAAAAGTAACAATGAAGTAAAATCTGCAAAAAAAAAAAAATAAGAGGTCTTTATATACATATATTTACATATACGAGTATGTACATATGTATAGACAATGAATGTAATGAATAAATTCAACAACTTATTGTGTAGCCTCCTTTTCTTATACTATATAAATTAAGTGTACCATCATAATTTAATTGTAGGGCGTTTTTTTGTGGAAATATAGAGAGTAGAGTTTTTAAAAGTGTTTTATAACACACTTAATTTTCTTCGCAAGTCTTCTGTTTACTTCACGCCCACATCTATCACCATCGACTCTCTTCACTTTTGACACTCTTTGTGCTTCTCAAAAGGAATAACTTGGAATCGATTGAACCGTCATTTTGTTTGTCCCATCGTTCTGACGTTCTTTCAGTGAGTGTTAATTATCGAGTGGCTGTTTCTCGTGAGCGCCTTAGTGAGTGCCTTAAAAGAAATTTGGAGGTCTTCAAAAAGGAAATGTTGCCAAAGAGCTTTTTCCAAATATAATTAATTCGCAACTTTTCAAGGAAATACCGAGGGCGCCATCTTTTATGTCAGTATGTAAACGTTAAATAACTTTAACATTTATCAATAGATTGACTTGAGTAAAAATGAGTTTTCGAAACGTCAATTTAGTACAATAAATTAAACATAATTTGCTTTACAACAAAGCAACGCGCCAAATAAGTGATGCTCGAAAAAGTGATGGAAAACGGAGCAAAAATGGCACATTTTTATAGAGGCCTATAGAGGCAGCCACTTAGTTGTTGTTGTATTCAAAAACTAGTCCAAATAAATTGCAAAGGACCAAATTAAATAAAATATCTCATGTATGGAAAGCGGTTGTCTTTTTTTTTTTATAAAGTTATTCAATATTAACATACCGACATAAAAGATGGCGCAATCTGTACGTTGTTGTTGTGGCTATTATTGCTGCGTCCACTAATTGTTATTATTCCTGTACTATACTTAATTACAAGGGCCTGCATTTAGTTTACCATCTGTTAAATATTTACGCGCTGTATGTCCGTGTGTTTCTCTGCTCATATTTAATAACAATTACTTACGTGTTTCTTTGCGTGGAATGAATGCGCTTCGCGAATGAATATAATTCATAACCATAATTGCGTTCACGCAATACGCATAAATTTCGTTTGTAAATATTACGTACATTTCAACAAGAAACAAATTTTAACAAATTTAACAAAAATTTAGTAGTTTATGTAGTCTTTATGAAGTCGTTACACAGTCCTTGAAGTTTTTTGTAGTGCAACCAACTTAAAAATATATAAAAAAAAAAACTTAGGCGTTAATGAGGAAATTATGCGCAACGCACCCAAACATACTGAACGCACAAGAATGTACGGATATAGGTACATACATACTCGTATGTATACATTTATTCATTTAATTAATGAAACAACTGTATTAAAACATAGGTACACACGCACATACATATGTGCTTACGTGGCTCGTACAGCCACGTACACATATAAGACACATACTTATTTACATGGATATAGACCTTCCTCTTTAATTAAGAGCTCATGTTAATTGCAATTATTTAGCGCATGAAAAATTTATTAATTTAACCCCTTGATACATGCGCCTACACCCTCGCAATCGCATACCAGGAGACACACACACACAAACACACACACATACACACCTAGCCATACACACACAAACGCTGCGGCCCGCCACCATTCGATGCCAAATACGACGTTCGTATGTAGGTTGGTATTTATGTATGCATGTATGTGCGCTACTGACAGCCTTTTCTGTAGTTATTGATGTTGCTGTTGCTGCTGCTGCTGCTGCTGCTGCTGATGTTGTTGTTGTTGTTGTTGTTGTTGTTGTTGTTGTTAGTGTTGCTGTTTGTGTTATCGCTGTCATTTTCATATGTGTCTTTACTACTGTGTTGTCGATGATGCTGCGCTGCCAACAAAACTTTGGCCTGAACTGAAACGATGTGGATTAAAGCCATAAATTTTGCTTAAGTAGTCAGGAGGGCCGGGGCAGGGAAGGGGGCGGCGCCGGCCTTCCGTTTGGAGACTCCCGGTTGCTGATTCATTTTATACAAACGCAGTGATTTGCTCTGTTCATGTGCTTGCTGCTGCTGCTGCTGCTGCTGCTGCCGCTGATGTTAGGTTAGTACTATTTTTATTCATTTTATTGAAATTATATACAACATTTATTTATAACTCTCTCTCTCTATTTAGGAGTAAGAAGTCGGTAGAGGGCAAAAATGTATCAATATATGTAAATATGAATACTCAGTGTGTGTCAGTCGCCTTTAGCGAAGTGAATGAGTAGTCTTTAGCTGATATTCATAAGCGCATAAGCACCATCTGGGCATCGATGCTTAACGTGTTGCTAGGCAGTTTGCTACTATCGTTATTGTTGCTGCTGTTGTTGTTGTTGTTGTTGTTGCCATTAATGCTGCTGTTTAATGTATTTAGACTGGAGACAAGAAAGGAAAGATGATTTGTTTTTGGTAAACTATTTTTAGAAGTGGTCTTCATATACATAATAACGACTGTGTGTGTGTGTTTGTGGATTGTATGCTTATACAGTGTATTAAATGAAGGGCACTTGTCGTATGGACCATAATCGGATGGATTTTGTGGCGCGTTACATACAAAAGGTTGACAAGTGCCTGAACCGAAATGGTATTTTATTCAATTCAATTGCCTTTGACTAAAATTCTATATATGTACGTAAATACATGAATATATTCGTGTATATATACGGTATAGTGTATATATTGAACATATGTAGAATTAAAATATCGCATTTTTAAATTATATTTTGCAACAAAAAAAAAAAAAATACCAACAACAAAGATTCTTATACAAAATATCTACAATAAGGGTGAAAAATCGCATAACTTCTAAACCATACAAATCAAATTCTACCTAAAAATCATATAGTAAAACCGCATAACTGTAAATTGACTTCGAATTTACTGTATTTTAAGTAATTCCTTCTGAAATAATACAAAAAAACTTAAGATCTTTTTGAAAGAATTTACTGCATAAATCTTCTACATTCTGTAGCTCCGTACTTGGTCCGTGCTACGTCCTTTTACGACCGCATACTTTTGCATTCTGGGGCCGTACACAATATTAGTTGCGAAGAAATGCGTTCGGAGCTTTTTATATGCCCAGCTTAAAGTTTCTTTGCTCTGATAACTCTGATTCTTTTACCCAACGAGCGCTACGTTCGTCGCTCGTCCTGTTTTCTGTACACCAGTTTATTATATTCTTTATGTTACTCGCTACTCTTTCTCTGTTAAGCATAACAGAAATATTTGAAGCACTGAAAATCCATTGATTATACTTCTTCGTTCGAAAATCATAACTTTACGGAGCATCTATTCCTATAATTGCCAGTTTAATGCAACTCTCTTCTTTATCTTGGTATTATTCTTCAAATTGCGAAATTTGAGAAATTTTTTAAATATTTTGCAAAATAATTGTGTTATCTAAATCATGTCTGATAATACATAAATCATCGATTGTGTGGAGGCTTTAACATTTATAAAAGAAATTTTTAGTCCCAAATTCTGTGTACACTGTAGCCTCTCTTTCTCTCTCTCTCTGGAGAGTCTTTCATGCCGGCCAACTTCTTTGGGAAATTGTAAAAGAATTTCCCTGATTTTGAAAGTTTTGCGAAAACTTTTACTGCTGTTTGTTAAAGCTTTATGGGTTTGTGTCGCATACAAAGGTCTACATGTACAGTTACGTGCTACTTTGGTTAATGAAAAAAGCTGCCGAGACAATTTTCCAAAATACTTTTAATACGATAAATTTTCCGATAAACTTTTCCCACAGAAAACGGAAACCGAGTAAGCTTATTGTGAACATAATTTTAAAACTGAGTAAGCTTATTGTGACCATAATCTTAAAACCAAGTAAGCTTACTGTGACTATAAGCTTCATTAGTGGTTTACATCTTGGCTAAGTGTTGGTTGTTGATTTCTTCAGTCAACGACTGAAAGAGTGTCGTGGAGAAATTATGACTTAAAAATTCTTTGTAACGTTCAGCTTTTGTGGTTAAGAGTAATTTTTTCATCTAGACATCGAACGATTACAGTAGAAGCTACAATATTCGAGTAGAAAAGTATTTTGAAAGGATTTGATGTATGGGAACAATTCATTCGTTATTAAAGGATTTTAAAAGAGTGTACTTCGTTTTAGAGAGTATATACACAGTTTCAGATTGGTTTCATAGAACTCTAGCGTAAAAAACTGAGGTACTTTATCCTTTTTTGATCCGAAGGAGAAGCAGGGCAATCACATTGGGCCTTCCTAACATTTTCACTTAAAAATATGATCTTAAGGAACGATAAACACGATAGTTTTGGACGGTTTCTCGATGAAAATACATACTTCGATAATCCAAATGTTTGCAGAGACTTATTGTTCGTCAAATAATAAAACAATTTAAACTTTTTTTAATAAATTTTTATTGTTTTTTTACCTCCTTTCATATTTTGCTTCTTGCTTTAGTAGGTTTATTTGTTTTCATGTTTTTTTTTTTTGTTTATAATTTTCGATTTCTTCTGAGCATCCTTCTGAGAATACTCCTTTTATGCATCGGACATATGTATGTCTTTATGCATTTGATCGTATGTATTATATATGTATGTATATATGTATGTACGCGTTAAGTTAAATATTAAATATTTGGCTTTTTGTTATTTTATTCACAGAAAATATTGCTAATTCTATATATATGTTTATATAACATATATATATCGTAGGTTATTCGATATATAGTATGTGTGTATATTTAATAATTAATTTATTTAACTTTATACTCTAAATACTCTATAGTGTAAAATACTTTGATTACAAAAAACAACGCAACAACAATATAAACAAATTAAGATAATCAGTTTGAATAATAAAAAATTTTTAATTTTCAATCAAATTGGTATATGTTTGTAGATCTATGTCTGTAGATCTATAAAATATTATAGTTTTTAAGATATTCAAAATTAAAAAGAGTTATTTTACGATAATTAAAATTTTCGACTCAATTATCGTTTCTTAGTCGCATTCGGAATATAAAACTATTAGTAGTAACAATAGTTTTTGTTGTTGTTATTGCTATTGTTGTTTGCTCGAATTTTATGTATTTTAGTTTATATTAAATTGTTGTTGTTGTTATTGGTACACATTGTTGCATTTTTGTGGGAAATATTTCAAAAGAATTTAAAGCACTTACACAAATTTTTTTAATAGTAGGTAATAAATAAAATTAGTTTAAACATTTTATTACTATTAATAAAAAATGTAATAAATGTAAATTTAATAACAAAGTGTTTAACTAAAATAAAAAAAATTTCAATTTCATTTTATTAGTAGAAATAATATTGATAAATAATAATTTTATTTTTAAATTATTTTCTTTAATTTCAATTGATTAATAGAAATTATATTTATAAATAATAATTTTATTTTTCCAAATATTTGAAAAATTTTACTACGTTAAGATTGACTGATAAGATTTAAGAGTGTCGTTTCTGATGCTGATCAGATTTTTTTCTCTCACGAACTGTAACAATAACGAAATTTTAAAGTCTTTCGCAACTATTTCATGCGATACGTTTGAGATTTGTTTAGAACATTTAATATTTTATACATATACAATATTTTTTCTTTTTTTCGTTAAAAAAAGTTGAGTTAAATTTCTTGAAGTTATTTAATTAATTATTTGTTTTGTTTTTGTTTTTATTCACTCTAACGGAACATTGATATGACTTAAGCATGTTTTTTTTCAGTGTTTTGATTTCTTTATTGTTTGTTGTTTTTTTTTTTTTAGTAACCAGTGTTACACTATATATTTTTTTAAGTATTATAATATTTTATTTTTATTTTTTTTATTGATTTGTTCGTATTATGATCGTATAAATATTTTACATACGAGTACGAGTATATTGAGTTACGCCAGCGACCTCAAGACGCTGGAATTTTGCTTTACGTTTTATTGTTATTAGTAGACCGACCGGAAGCTGCCATTTTTATTGTTGTTAAAAATTAAATAGAACCAAACAAAGTTCAAAACATACGATATTATTTTTCTTTCATTTTCATTTTAATAGCGCGTAATTCTTACTAAATGCAAATATTTCGGTAATTGTTGTTGTTGTTAGAAATTTTAATGTTAATTTGTTAGCTTAAAAAGTACGGCAATAAACGTAAAACAGTCATATATTTTTTGGCTTGTTTGTTCTTGCTTTTGTTTTTTTTTTTTTTTTTGTTTAATTTTTATAAAATTTCTGATGCAAGTTCATGCCATATTATTGTGTTGTACTTAAGAACTTAATTTATTTTTATCATTTTAATTTTCAATTAATTATTAAGTTATTATTAATATTAAAATGAGTATTAAATACTAATAATTGCTATTGTAATGAGAACACTAGAATACAATAGTACAATATAAAACAATTTAGAAAAACGAAACCTTTTGTGAAATTAGAAAAAATATAATTAAAAATGAATTTTTTAAATTTAATGTCTACATTTGATCAGTCATTTTTGCAAGTTCTTATCCCTTGCTTTTTTTTGGAATTACTTAATTACTAGTAATTATTGTTACTTGTAATTTGTAATTAAATTACTTATTTTTAATTAAATAACTTATATTAAAATTTATGTAAATGTATTAAATAATTTTTAGTTGCTAGTTTTTCGTTTTTTAGTATAGACTTAACTATTTTTTTTCTAATTCGCACAATTTTTAACTTTTTGATTTTACTAATTAATTTTGATTTTAATGAAAACTTTTTATTGATTAATTTATTATTGATTTCTTTCAGTAATTATTTTCTATTACTTATGGTTTACTATTTGACACTTTTTATTTACATTTTTATTACTTGTTTTGATTACTTTATTTTTACTTTTTGATTACTTTCTTATTACTTTTTGATTACTTTATTATTACTTTTTGATTATTTTATTATTACTTTTTGATTACTTAACGTGATTACCCTTTTTGTTTATTTTTAATGTTTTGGTTTTCCTTACTTTGATTAGTTTGTGATTACTTTTTAAATACTTTCTAATTACTATTATTTTTATTAATTTATTTTGACTTTTATTTATTTTTTAATACTTTTTGATTAGTTTGTTATTACATTTCAAATACTTTTCCTACCTTTGTTTTCTTTGTTATTAATTACTGTTTATTACATTGCGATTATTTTTTTCCATTTTAAAAAGATTAAGTTTTGGCAAATTTTTGATTACTATTTTTAGTACCATCATTTTGTAATTGATTATATTTTTTATTACATTTTTATATATTTGAGTGGTTACTATTTTATTTATTTATTTTAATGCTGTCTTCTTCCTTAAATTTTTTCAGTTTTTGTTTAATTTTTAATTATTTTTTCATCACTTTTTTATACTTTTCGATTAATTTTGAAATATTTTTGATTACTTTTTAATTACGACCGTTTTAGTGACAGCTCTTTGAGTACTCAGAAGTATGATTGTGTTTGTTTAAATACAACAACACACAGTCGTACATCAATACATACATTTACATTGAAATTTGCAGACCATACTTTCTGCTTTTAATTGTTTAGTTTTTTCTTCTTTTAAATTAATAGCTAAAACTAGTCGTAATTAAGTCAATAGACTTGACTTAATTATGAATTTAGTGGTTTATGAGCTAAGCTTAATAAAACCTATATTTATTGGCTGTCCGTATGTCTGTTTCTCTATCAATCGATCAATCAATCAATCAATCAGTCAGTCACAAATTTTGCGTCTCCTTAAAATTATTTCCTTAATTAAAAAACACAAAAACAACAATAAATGCATTCGGCTGTTAACACTTGCGCCGGCAGATGGCTTTGTAATTGTCCTGTTTATATACTAGTAGTCATATTTTGTGTCGTATGTTTTGTCGTATTGTATAAATAGCGCCTCGGTGAGTCTGAAGGTGAAGTGTTGGGTTGTGCGTGTTAGTGTTTTTTTTTTTGCTGATCGCTGCTTTTTCGAATACTGTTCCTTCCGCCTGCCGCTGCTTATACTCTTCTTAGTCTTGTTCTTGTTCTTGTTCTTCTTTTTCTTCTTCCTCAACAGCTTCTCTCTATTTGCCATACGGATGACTTACATCCGGATTGCGTAGCAGAGTGTTACTTTGACTGCCCGGCAATGAGTCATGGTTGCCGAGCATCTTCTCGGTCTCCTGGCGACTGTTGGCCATGATGCGGCGTATGGTTGGCGCGCAGGGTGTACGTCAGAGGCGTGACTCCTGCGCGTGTTCGTGTCAGACTTGACCGTGGGCGTTCATGTGCATCGTTTCGGTGTCGGGCGCCGCACTTAGTTGTGCCGACGGGTAATACTGTAAAGAGGAACAATTGAGATACTGAATAGTTGTTAGAAGGTCGAATTAAGCGAATTAATTGAGTGACAAGAGGGGTTGTTGGGGAGGAGGAGGAGGATGTGAGATTGTTAAATGGCAAAGAATAAAGGCGAAGAGCGGAAGATGCTTATTACAATTGATTAAGTCCCTTTTTGTAAAGACAAAAATTTAATTAAATAAAATTGTAGATTTTAGTTTAGTTTTTTTAAAAAATTAAAAAAGGAAATAAAAAATGAGGTCCTTTTACAATTCAATCTGTTTTAAAGCTGGATTTATCGAAGGAGTAAGTAAGGAGTAAGAAAACTCCTTTAAACTTATTCTTTAGCTTCTTTGTGATAATAATTCTTCAAATAATTCACTTTTTATATGATAATAAATGCAGCCTTACTTTCGTTGCACGTTGGAGTCATTATTTGTTATGATCGTCAAAATAAAATAAAAATCTATATATAAAATAACATAAAATAAAATAAAATATATATATAAAATAAAATCAATTTTTCATACGAATTCTCTAATCCTGCGAACACTGCAATTAAAGCTTAAAATTTCTCAGGAATCGATATGATTTTCTTAAAATTGCAAAATTTATTACTAATATAGCAAAATCCACTCGATCTGAAAGACATATAAATACTCTTATGACTCTTGTTGTGTATATTATTATTATATTTTACATTAATAATAATTAATTAATTAATAGTATTAATATAATGCATTGATATTAATATTATTAAATTTTAATATTAATTAAATTTCTGCTCTAAAGCATTATAATCTCACTGCATCTAACGATAGATAATAATGATGATACTTCAAAGATTCTGCCAATTTGAAATGCTATTGTTTTGCTGTTGTTGTTATTGTTGTTGTTGTTTTTGAGGTAATTATTAAATTTGTCATATTTGAACAACAACAACAAACTAAAGCAAACAACATTTTACTAAAGCTACGAAGCTTAAAGTGAACAATTGGACTTGACGCACACACACACACACACACACACAGAGCAATTCATTGCAAATGACTTGGAATAATGACTTCATCGATTCTTGTGGCACTTGACCGGCTCGACCGACAGTGGCTTCACAGCATCGTGAGGGATTCGTTATTATGAGGTGATATGATAAGATATAATCAGAAATATTGGACATCTACACAAGACTGGAATTTCCTAACAATGGCACAATAATATTCGACACTCAGTGACGCTCAGTAGTCGTACAGCAGCACCCTGTCGAGAGCGAAGGGCGAAGCAAAATGGGAATATCCTACTGGTTGCGGCGGTCATTATCCTTATCCGCCCCGGTGCTAGCTGCTAGCTAAACTTACCAACACCCAGCGCGATTAGATCGAGAAGAAGTGTAAGCACGCACAGGCTGGAGGATGCTGGATGCTATGATAGACGGGCAAAATACTAGTCGCGTGCTGCACGGAATTTCAGGCGTTTCGGCCATGGTGAGGCTGCCGCTGCCGCTGCTGCTGCGGACGTCCCGCTGGCCAGGCATAAACGAATGTCTCTCTGACTGCTGCGGGGTGAAGTCAGAGACTCCTCCGAAATCGGTCAACTTGTGCACAATAAAGCTGGTGGTCGACGCAATGCTTCGTCGACGGAGCAGCAGCATCAACAACAGCAGCACAAAACCGTGCAAATGAGCTTCTCGTTCTGAGAATTTCAGGGAGGTCGCACAGCAGTGTGAGTGTGTGTGTGTAGGCGCATCGCTCCGAGGGGAACTGTCGGCGTCGGTGTTCAAATTACATTTTCATGGAACTCAAGTCATTTACTATACGCCAATAAATTGTGCCCGTTGACAGTGTCGCTGTAGTTGTGCCTGCTGCTTCCGGGCTGAGCCACTCGCTAAACAACGGCGAATACATTCGACGAAATGGGACGAAATGGGACGAAATGGGACGGGACGGGACGGATAACGCCAAAGTCAGGCTGTTGTTGCGAAAATTACTTGTTTTCATTCGTTGTGAAAATTGCGAAAATTGCAAAAATTAAAGTCGATTTTTTGCGGAAATTTTTAGCTAACTTAAATCACATTCGATCTAAAGTGATTTGGATTGTTTTGAAAAACAAAACAACGACGCTGTTGCGATGATTAGTTTTCATTTGAAATTAATGTAATTTGGAAAATAAAGCGATTGCGTTTTTTCGGTCAAATAATTTTACCAAAAATTTAATCCTAAGAAGCTTCTTGGCATTTTTACACTAAGCTTTTTTAGCAATTGTTGATGTAAAGAATTTCTTTTTACTCTGTTTGTTCAGATTTTATGAAATTTGTGCTGTTATCACAATTCTTGAAAGTGTTTCGGTGACGTATCTACTTTATTAGTAATTATTTTTAATTTCTTTGCTTACAAAAAATCACTATCGAGTCTTATAAAAACAACGAAAATAATAAACACTTTTTTTTCGATTTTAATAAATCAAAATATCTTCTTAGAAACCTTTGTTTTTCCTCGAACACTGTTCAGGTCGGTACTTTTTCCGGAAGTCTTGAAAAATCAACACAAAGCCAACAAAGTTTTACCGAAAACAGCGTAAACGACAACAAAAACAGTAAATATTTTACGCTTCAGTGTGGCGCTGGTTGTGGTTGACTTTACTGAAAGTGTGGCGGAAGTCGCTCCTTCCTTCCTTCCTTCCTTTCTTTGATCCACCCACGCCTCTTGCTAGCGCTTTTCGTTCGATCGATTGTCCTTTTTGACTTTCCCCGTGACTTTCTTCCCCGCACAACTTACCCCAACTCGACCGTTGTCGTAGTCCTGGCTCGCTTGAATGGTCAATTTCGCCTTGGAATGCATGGCATCCGACAGCGAATTCCTTTGAAGTGCCGCCGCCGACGTTGCGGACGAGGCGGACAGCATGGCGGCGGCGGCGGCGGAGGCCGACGACGATTTACTTTTGAAACAAAACTCGATGATGGCCACCACGACCGCCACCAGTAGACCGCCAATCAATATGTAGAAGATGCCGGCGACGTTGCTCAGCGAGAGCTCGTTGTGTGCGGTCTCTTGGTTGTCTTTGTTGAGGTTGCATTCGGTCTTGTCGTACCACCATTTGTTGCGCAGCTTTATCAGTTCGCCATTTTCCTTCAGCGACAGCACGGCCAGGTTAATCGGATCTCTATGGTGAGGGCCAAGTGTGGGCCAAGGCGTGGCAGGGTGCAGAAGATGCATTGTGCGAAAAGAAGCATGAAAAATGGAATATTACTTTGGAGAAAGAAAGAAAGAAAGTAAGCTATGAAGCTTTGAGTGTGCAAGTGTGTGTGTGTGTGTGTGTGTGTGTGTGTGTGTGTGGGTGCTGGGAGTGTCTGTCTGTCTGTGTGTGTGTGTGTGTGTGTGTGCTATGGGTGTCTGCGTGGTTTATTCAGTTTATTCGACAAAGTGTCGTAAGAGTGATAAATAATTGCGGCTACTTTGTCGACCTATGGCCCGCTCCCTTTAGTGCCCACCCTGTCACCCTGTTACCCAACCGTGCCCCCTCGCCCCCCCCCCGCCACATTTCCCTCTAAGTACTCACTTCAGCGGTGAACCGATCGGCGTCGCTATACCAAAGCCTTTAGTGTCCAAATTCCGGCCCACTTTCATCGTGTCGCAGGGCTCCCGCGCGTTTACGTACTCGTTCTTCGGCGATTCCACCAGCAGGGCGTACTTGCCCTTCGAGGTGCGCACCCGCCGAATGCCCTCGTCGTACGTATTGACGAAGACATGCTTGCGTGAATTCATATAGTCCCACATTTTGTTGTGCAGGCCGATTTGGGATCTCTGTGAGGGTGAAGAAGAAGAAGAAACAAAAAGAAGAAGAAGAAGAAGAACATTAGTAAGCGGTGCAGTAGAAGACTGAGAGAGAAAAACGCAAGCGACAAGAAAAATTAAAACGGAATCAAAGAATCTCAATGTAATCATTGCGGAAAAGACTTTCGTAGGAAAGACCCTCGCAATCCTTTTCAAGGCGACGCTTGTCAAAATTTGCAATCTTTATTAAATTGAAATTCGAATGGCACCAAAAGTGATGATGATGAAGGGTTCTTGACATGCGTTGCTGAGAGAATCCCAAGCACTTTTTATGGGATTTTAATAAAAACTCTTTGATTTCTTAGAGAGAAGTCGAGCCAAGAGGATTGACGTCATTTGCGGATTTTATTGTATAAAATTGTTATCTTACTTAAGAAAAAAATTTAAAAAAAAGAAGACCAAAATTAAAAAGTGACTAAAGAAAGGAAAGCTCCAGAATTTTTTCATGTATTCTTAAAGCGACAATGAAATGTATGATATAATTTGTTAGGAATTGCGTAAATTGTAGATAATCGAAAGGAGAGAAGAAGTTTATAGTCGATATGATAAAAATTGTCCGATATCATGTTGTATAGTATAAATCAATAGAGGAGAAAAAATCGTCATTATTATTCTTTTGCCATAAGTTGTTATTGTTATCCATCATAATCTTAAATTAATAAAAAAAAAATCCCGAAAAGTTGATTCCTTTTAGGTCCGTTTGGGTAAATTGAAATTAATATTTTCTTTTTGTATTATTCAAAAGAAACTTAGTCCATCAAAAATGCCTTCAATCAATCGACATTTATTCCAGAGCGGCCAATTGATTTATTTTCATTTACTCATCAATAAAACCATTAATAAAATTGATAAGTTTACTCGTAATTTGGTTCTTTTTTGTTAGTGAAATTGTCAGCAATGGACTTTTTTTGGTTCCTCAGGCACCATTCATTCAGTCGTTGGACCGAGGCAAAAAATGCAGCAATTCAGTTAAAATTCATTGAAATACGCGTAATGAAATAAAAGTTAAATTGTTTCCGGGTCGCTGTTAACCGTAAAATTGGCTGAAACCAATACTAGTTGGGTTGAAACGACGCGTCGCGATGGCTCGTTGGCACTCCAAATGCTCTTAGTTGTTGACATTCATCAGCGCAACCTTCCCCTCTCACCCCCACAACCCACCCACTCCCCCACAACCCACTCCCCTCCCCTCCCACACAAATGACAAAGAAAAACGCTGAAGTGTTTTGAGTCGAAGCAAGTTGTAAAAAGTGTTACTCTTGCTGATGCCGCCGCTGCTGCTGCTGCTGCTGCTGCTGAAGTCAACGTTGTCAAAATTAATTGCACGATGTCACATCGCTGTCATCGTAGTCACCACACAGACACACACACATTTACACATTGACAAATACGCTTTTGCTACGAGTATTTGCATCATTCGGCGTCTGATTGTCGTGCGTGCCGCGCTGTGTTTGTGCACGCGACAATCGCTGATTGCACTGACGTGCCGCACAAAAACAACAACAACAACGAACACAAGTAACATCCTAACAATATTTTACAAGCTGATTGGCTGTACCTCTCTCCTCCCTTTTCGGGATACTCACTCTGAAAAAATCCCACGTCGATCCATGCAGCAGCGTGCCGTATTGCACTTCGGTTTGCGTTGCCAGGTCTTCCGGTGAATTGATTGGTGTTACCATGCGTTCCACCGTGAGGAAAGCCGCCAAATTAGCCGTGTACGAAGAAATGAGGATGAGCGTGAAGAACCACCAGACGGCGCCCACAATGCGTCCGGAGATTGAACGCGGCGAAATGTCGCAACCTTGCTGCATGAATGCGGCCAACGAAAACCAGAACGAATTCAAGATGCTGAACTCATTGACGGCTGCAGCTATGTTCGTTTCGCCGGCGGCTGCGGACATCTGGTGAGAGGCGGTGGTATTCAGGCCACTGCCCGGTGGCCCGACAGTGCCCGGTGTAAGCGGCCCTATGGGTGGTCCCGTCGGTACACCACCGATAATGCCAGGCGGCTGTTGATTGATCAACTGATCGTGATGCGAATGAGAGGCGGCTGGTGCAGCTGATTGTTGGAGGCGGTAGGAAGTAGGAAGAAAATTTTAATGGAAAACAGGAAAAAATTAAAAAATAGAAAAACAAAAGAGAAGGGAGAAGAATAAAGTTTCACTGTGAAGGCGGCCAGTAAAACGTTATGGCATTTCAATCAGTAAAAAACAGTAAAAGTAGCCAAATTGTGAACAGAGCTAACTGATTCAAGGAAGGGGAAAAGTACCCCCTTTTATTTAAAAAAAGGGGTCTATCCATCATCTTTAGGTACGCGTATCTTATCGTTATTTTAGACGGTTTTAGTTAAATTTTTTGAGAACCTTCGTTCGATAACTCTCTGTATAGATTATTAAAAACGCCGCCTTATTATGGACTAGGTATGTATTGTCAAATCTTTATCCTTTCTATTTTCGGAGGAAATCCAAAACTCCGGTCTTATTTCTTTCCTCTTTTTTTTTTTGGAAATTTAATTTCGTATGAATGATGGTAGTAACAAAAAGTATTGCTTTTTTAACACCTTCGAAGGCTCTTTTACTCACCTGCCGGAAGCTGAACAATGCGCCACTCGTACGGTGAGAAGCGGGACACGAAGAAGAGCACAATGCTGACACCAATGTAGCTGAAAATCACGCTTACCTGTAACAATAGCAGGGCGAAAAGAGAGAGGGGGAGAAAAAATGGAAAAAAATTAGAAAACTTTTTTCCGAGTGAATAAAAAAAAGCGTATAAAAGTAAAAGAGTTCGCAGCTGCAGAGTCGAAAAAGGAATAAAGAAATTCGTAGAAGGAAGTATAGAGAATTTTTGTAGAACATTAACCCATTGAGAGCTACATACGTCTCTGCGGTTAAAAATAGCACATGGCAATGTTTATTAAAGGAGTCATATATACGTACTCGTAAGAGTCATTATTATTTAGATTATTTGTAATTATTATTACTCTAATATTATCTATTATTATTATTAATTTTACCTTATATTTTGTACTTGGTTAGTTTATCTTTTTAAAAAGGTCTCAAAGAAAACTAAACTTAAACCTTTTGTCTGTACTATTTTATGCTCCAATAAGAATACCAAACATATAGACGCACATCGGTTTTCAACGGGTTAAGGTCTTTATGCGATGTTTATGAACAAAGAAAACTGACACTAGTAGTGAAACCGACCGACGTGATGAAACTTCTGGAAGACCAGAGCAAGCGAAAAGGTGAGGAAAACAGCGTTCAGCAATTCAGACACGCAGAACCGTCGGTCGGAAGATCTGTCTCTCTGTCGGATAATATTACGCTGCAAACAACAGAACGAAAATAAACAAACAAACAAATGCCGAGACTGAAGTACTCACACCCATAAGAACAATCTCGAAGAATAGACGAGATAAAAAAAAAGAAAGACAGAAAGGCTGATGTAATTCTCTGCATGCTTTTTATATTTTTTTGTGAAAATGTTTCCAATTACAAAAGGAAGAATACGTCAAGTATTGGTGTGTGGTGTGTACGGACTGGCTGTCCGTCTGTCTATCGGTCTGTCTGTCGGTTGATATATTCCAATAATTTTGTGCTTTTGCTCAATGTTCATTTATTCAGTTGTCGTTTATAAAAAGCTGCTTCCGCCAGACACACAACAGGACACAAAACAAGTAACAATGAGTATGTACGAGTACTTCCGAGTACTCAAATCAAACCCAAGTAAACGTAAGTGGATGGCTTCGTATATGGATGGTCGTGTCGATGTCTATGTATGTGTACTCGTACATCGTAAATTTATATCGAAACGGCGGTAATTAAAGCCTTACGCGAGTAAAATAATGGCCTATAATCAAATAAAATGTAATAAAAATGTTTTATTTTCACTTTTTTATTACATTTTATTTGATTATTTTTCACGTGGCGAAGAGTAAGAAATGAGAGAAGGACACAGATATTTTAAGATGCTGACTTAAAAAAAAAATTCAAATCGACTTCATATTTATCTATGAAAAATTAAGCGAATTCTTGCAAATAAATAGAATAAGCATCAAGGCTTATCTTCTCTTTTAAACCTCAGGCGAAATTCTGTTGGGTTTTGTAACTTTTTTTGTTTAAACTTTGTTTTGTTTAAGCGAACTTTTTCAAATCGACGCTACGGCCGTCGTTTGTGCTGTGCACCAGAGGCACGTTTCGGCAGGATTTACGGAAATTAAATCAAGTTGCGAAGATTTTGCGGAGAATCAATAAAAGCAGGCTTCTTCGAAGAAGAAGAAGAAGTTCTTTAGCTTGTTTTTATTGTTTTTATTTGGTTTCTTACGAAACTTAGTTTGTGTTGTTTTTTGTTTTTTTTTTTTTCATTTCATGCTTTACATAAGTTTAAGGCGTTTTGTGATTCACGGCGGCCTCAGAGAAGAATGCAAAATTATTTAAGAAAGCTTCGAAGAAAAGGTTGCCAACTTTTCTCATTTATATTCAACGGCATTTCTGCAACATTGAGTTTAGACAGAAAATTGCAACGCGTCCTGAAAACTTCGCGCTCTATAAATTAAAAAAACTTTGAATAAATGCAAAGAAACAATAAAAGGTTGGCTGAAAGGTTGGTTGTTGGAAAAGGTTCGAAAAAGGGTTGAAAAAGTGTGTGTTTTTCAAGGGGTAGGAAGAGAACACAAACAACGAGACTCACCCAAATTTCCTGCGACAAAGGATTCATGAAACTGAACACGCCCGGTGTTTGCTTGACCGGCTTCTTTATCATTATCGAGATGCCGAGCGACATGAATGGTTTGCTGAAGTCAATGACGCGCTCTCGCTCGGCGGTAATCGTCATTGCGGCAATTGCAATATCCGCTTCCTGTAAACAAAAGTAAACATGAATCGAGCAGGACAGAGCCGGATCAGGAGAAATCGTTGTTAAACGGATGCAAGAAATAGTGTTTTCGTTCCACGTCCCACAGCACTCACCCGTCGCACCAGTTCGCCGACCATGCCATCCCATCCGCCTCGTACGTTCAGATTCTCCGCACCGTAACCACCGTCTTTGACCAGTCTCATTTCATCTGGGAACGCCAAAGAATGGAGAAAACAAATCAATAAAAGCGTTATTAACAAACAAGTGCACCATTTTTATTGTGGTGGCGCTGGTCAAGTGTTACCACCGCAGGTGGGGGCAATTCAAACTGTTGTTCGGACTGAGTACTTACAGCTGATGCCCAGCTTTTTGGCCAGCAGCTCCGCCAGATCTTTGCAGTAGCCTTCGAAGCGATTATTGCCCTCCAGCTGTTCGCCCAGCGCTGGCGACTTCAGCATGATGTAGGGCTCCTCCAGCAGTGTGGTCACTATATAGGTGCGGTTTTTCTCGATCTCGACGGGCGGCCGTAAGCGCACGTACTTGGCCGAGTGCGGCTGCAGGCCCGCCACGTCCGTCCACTCGGCCACCTTGACCATGGCGCTGTTGACGGTCATCTCGACAATGTGCAGCGTGTAGTTCTGGCGTCGTCCGTCATCGTTGAACTTGATGTCGCCGGTGAGGCCCTCGATTTCAACCTGCGCGCACGAACGAAGCACAAACTCAGTTTTCAAGTGAAAATCTAACACTGAGCAGCCCCAAAAGGGCGACTCATTTAACATTTTCAATGTGGTAAAACCTTAATGTTTACAAGAGTATAGTACCACTTGAATTTACTCCCTCTCTCTCTCTCTCTCTCTCTCTCTCTCTCTCTCTTACTCTCGTACTCACCTTGCGTAGGTAACGCGATATTTTGTCTCCATGCTCCCAAGGATTCACCCAACCCTTCGATGTGTTACAGTCTAATGCTCGTGCTGCATTGTTGTTGTTGCCACCACTGCCACCGCCACCGCCCCCACCACTTCCACCGCCCAGGCCGCTGCCACCGCCCAGGCCACCCGAAGCCATGGAAGTGCCATTGGGCGAGGTCGAGGCAGCCGCCGCTGCCATCAGCATCATCGTCTGACCTCGGCGCTGGATGTTGTTACGAAACTGATCGGGTTTCTTTCGAAGTATTTTATTAAAAGCCTCCACCAGGACGAAAACAGCATCGTACATGAGCGCTGCTTGAGCCTGTAACCATGGAGCCATGTTTGTTTTTATTGTTATAGTTGTTGTTGTTGTTGTTGTTGTTGTTGTTGTGGTTATTGCAGTGTTGATGGAGTTGTGAAAGCGTAAAGAAGTAGAAAATGTTCATTAGAATTTAGTAAAGTACTTAGCAGGCATCCGTTTATGTTTACGAGGAGGACATTTCCCTTCCCTTTGTTTCCATTAGACTCCTCTCGCCCTCCCTTTCACGTCGTACTTGGTTTTTATTCGTCTCTTAACCGTTAGGTTTAAGTGCGCCATTGAGAATTCTTTAAGTATTGGATAATGCCGGCTATTTTGTATTTAATTATTGCCGTTTTTTTCGGTGTTATTTCAGTGTTGTTTCAGTGTTATTGTTGTAATATATTAAGAGGAGTATTAATTTAACGAGTCGTGTGACTCGCTACAACATTCTATGAATATAAGACTCGCCCCACGAGAAGTTTCGCATTCTACAATTAACAGACTTATTTGATTCCAAAGTAAAAACCTTTCTTAGTCACGAGTCAAAGGCTGACTCGTTGTATAAGTACAAAGGGTGACTCGGTATATCAATAAAAGGCTGACTCGTTGTATCAGTACAAAGGCTGACTCGTTGTATCAGTACAAAGGGTGACTCGTTAGATCAGTAAAAGTCTGACTCGTTAGATCAGTAAAAGTCTGACTCGTTATATCAGTAAAAGGTTGACTCGTTAGATGAGTACAAAGGCTGATTCGTTATACCAATACAAAGGCCGACTCGTTATATCACTAAAAGGTTGACTCGTTGTACCAGTACAAAGGCTGACTCGTTACGGTAGAAGACTTACTCGTTCAGTAAGTAAACGATATTATATTCATACGTATTGCTTTTTAGCCCACAGTGGGCTAGATCTACATTTAGCCGCAATGTAAAATTAGGCACAAACGGCTCCGAAAGTAAATACCGGTTTTCGTTTGCCCTGAAGGCTGCCATAAGGATGAGAACAGCAGCAGCAACAACAACGGCAACAACAACAGCCAAATGCTACATGTAAATTGTGTATGTTTTGTGCGCGTGTGTGTTTATGACAACTTGTATTCGATTATTCATCTCTGTCTCTGTTTGTTTGCATTTTCCGTTTCATGTTTGTACATTACCGAAATCGATTCTCTTCCGGCGCCAACGGAAGTTGCCGGATCCAAACGTTTCCAGCCGTCATAGAACTCTCGCACCAGACGCCGATTAGTGTCAACGATGCGGAATCCGGTTATATTGACAGCACCGAATTCGATGACTTCACTTTCCCAGCGGTCGTCCATAACCTACAAGAAGAGAGGCGGAATGTTAAGAAGAGTGGAAGTAGAAGAGGTTCCAAAGGGTGAGAGAATCGGTAGAAAGAAGGGCCATCAACACAACACAGCAAAATTTAGGCACCACAAAGTTCGCATGACTTTCAATGCGATGCACGAGGCTGCGTCAGCAACCTCAGAAATTTTGAGTGCCGGATGCGGCGAACTATGAATCCTTACAACACATTCTCAAATGACCATTCGTTCAACCGACAGTAATAGTAACGGTAACGTAACAGCAGCAGCAATGGCAACAACAACAACTACGGCAGCAATAACAATAACACTATTGAAGTGCATACTTGTAAAGCTTCGGTTGTTCCTGGTGCTGCCTGCTGCTGGATACTCACCAAACCACTCAACAAATAATGGTACGTCCGCCGGCCCAGCGTCACGTCGCGCACGTGCGTGATAAGGATCTCCTTAGCCATTTCGGTGGGGCAGTCGAGCACGATGTACTTGTTGGCAAAGCGGCTTAGTGCCTCCAGAGTGTGCAGGAAGTCGAGGGCCATCGTAACGTTGGCGATGCGTTTGACCATTTCCACTTGAAAGGATTCATTACCTGGTCGCAAGCCTTGATAGATTTGCTGCAAGCGCAGTAACCCTGCGGCAGAGAACAAGAAGAAGAAGAAGCGCAAAATACTTGTATAGACAAGGATGCTTTTGAAATAGTAGAGCAAAAAATATGCAAAAGGATTATTGAAACTCTCGACCAAACGCATAAGAGGGACAAACAGCAGCAAAAGCAGCATCATCATCATCATCATCATGATTATTAACATTCCAATAGTATCAATATAATGCCACCATTATTGTGTTCCATAGAATTGAATCGTACGTCGTCCGTCGTCCGTCGTCCATCCGTCGAGAGAAAAAAGGCCGAGACACGAGAATCCTGATGATTGATGAATGGATGCCACACAAGCGTAACAACAACATCAACCGCACAACAACAAGCTAACGCAAAATACCTCGGTACATTTCTTTCTTGTCGACTCGAGTGACTTTTCAGAAAATCTGATGGCAGGCATTTTACAATTTTAATCTCTTTCTGGTCTTTTCTCATGCGGACTGTGTGCTGATGATGACGATGATGATGATGATGATGTTGCTTGCGTTGCTGTCCATATTGTTGCGGGCAATGATTCCTCTTTTGGGAACGAGGCTGGTTTTGATTTGAGTTTACAGCTCGATTTATTGAGTTATGGTTTCTTCATTACATCGTTGTGGAAACACGATGCATGCATGCGTACATGCATACTCGTACATCCATACATATTTACACGCGCAGACAGACGCATACGGCAAAATACGCATACAACTTGCCGTATTCGATATTATCGAACTGCCAGGAGAATTATTTTTGTGCCTTCTATTCGTTTTGCTTTGGATTCTGGCTCTTTCCGGTTGACTTTTGAAAGCCTAAAATCCTTTCGATTCAGGAAATTTGTAATTTTATTTTGGAAATTTATTGTGGTTTCAGAACATTTTTACGGCACCATTGAAAAAGTACTAGAATATTTCTGCCGTTTAGTGTATGTAAAAGTATATTTAACTGGTTGAAGTTTTGTTTTTCTGGCCGCAAGACTTTGTTTGAGACGATTTTCATGGTTAACTTTCTTGAATTTGATTTACAATTTCCTTAAAAAAATTCCCAGACAAATGCCAGTACTCGAAAAGCTCGTCTTTGCCTACATTTTAGGAGCTTTTTTCCATTCCAAAAGCTATTCATCAACCGCAAACATAGATAAAGACGAACTAGTCCTTTGGCGACTTCAGACTTTTTAGCCTAAGCGCGACACACAGTTTGCTCCTTTAAGCCATTAAGAGAAATAAATCTAAGAGCTATTTAGTAGCCCGTTTTTAGTGGCCCTCGAAGCTTTTGTTCGAGCTTTTGTTCAAATCTTTGTTTAGCTTAAGCAATGAAATCTTGTTGCTTCTCGGGCCTGGCACTTTCGTAATCGAATGCATTTGATTTTATATTTATTTTCTAAAATTGCATTTTGTGTTTTTTAATTTTTTTTTAAAATTAAATTCTATACTGCGGTATGGATTTCTGAAATTCGTACGTATTTTGTTTATTTTTTTGTTGTGAACTTTTAGTCTAATTTTGGTGGGCGAGACGTTATGACGGGATAGCAAAATAAAATGCTTGTGCTTGTGGTGGTAGAAATTTCTTTGTGTTTGTGAATTTGGGTGTGCCGAATATTTCATTTATTGAAGCGAATTTTGGGATAATTAAAGTGTTTTGGAAGTGTTATAGAATACAATAGAATAAAGTAGAATAGAATAGAAAAAATAACACGTTGGGGGTAGTTTTATTTTGATTAAATCCATGTTTAATATAAAGTCGACTTCTTCCTTTGTTCAAAATAAATTATTGCAGTGCAAATTACTCATTATTTATTATCATTAAATCAATTAAATTCAATTGTCTTCAATAATAACAATAATAATCATCATGTTGATTATGAAAAAAAACATCATTTCGAATAGATATTAATTATGATTGTTGTCAATTTTTTCTTATTTTGTGAAAAAAGTGTCCACTACAAGAAATGAAGACAGTTTTGATTGCGTGCAAAAAGTTGCTAAGAATTAATTAAATCGATCCGAGCGAGCAGAAACAATATACAATCCGAAGAAATTTTTCTTTTGAGCTTCTGCAATCAATTGATGCTTCATCAATTAGTTTTCGCTTTCTTTTAACGGCATGCCAGAAGAAAAAAAAAATAAATCTTTGAAAGAGTTTTTCTTTCCAACCCAATAAATTGTATTTGATTTGCTGATTCGTAGAAATATTAAAGTTTTTCTTTATATTCTGTTTTTTTTTTTTTGTTAAAATCTCTTCCTGCCACGTTCTCCGTCCGCAACGATTCGTAATAAATTAGCTTTTCTTTCTCGAGTCCTCGCCTTGTTGGTTGCATTCGTAAATTTTTTCTCAATTATGAATTTCTCTTGTTCGTTTTCGTTTTGGAATTTTTTTGTTTTAGTGTTGTTGTGTGGCTTGTTATTTTTTTTTAATTTTCAGGATTCAATTCGCCTCACTTTTTTTTGCCTTACTTCCATATACAATGAAAGTAGGTATGTCTGAGTGTGCATAGGTACCTATGCATGTGTGTAGTATGTGTGTCTGCTGTGTATGTCAATATTTACATTTTTTTATTGAAAAAATCCATTCGTAGATGCTTTTTTGTGAGCTTTTATATTAAATTGACTCTATGACTCTTTCTCTATATACATAGGTATCTCTCTCTCCACATTTTCTCTCTCTCTGAATGTCTCCTATCTCTCTCTATTTTTATGTAATTATTTAATTGCTTGATATAGCAAAACATTAGCAGATTTTTTGGATGAAGTTTTTTCATTTCCAATTTTAAAATTTTTCCAATTGTAGTTTTTTGTATTGTATTAATTTCATACATACTCGTACATACATTAATTTTAAATTGTTTTTGTAGAATTTGACACAGTTATTTTCCATTATTTATTGTTTTTTTTTAATTGTTGTTGGCGCGGTTGTAGCCTTTTTTACATGCGAAATAAGGCTAATTGTATATGATTTATTGACTTGAGAAATTTTCAGGTAATTTTTATGGCTTTAGTAAAGTGGAATTGGACTTTTTGGAATAATTTTAGGTGGTGCTAAATTGGTCCACTGAAAGTTGTTACTAAAAAGACAAAAAAAAAGCACAAAACTACAAACTAATGTGGCACAAACAATGATGATAATAATAATGATGATAACAATAATAACGTTAATAACAATAAAAAGGTTGGAAATAGCCGAAAGAAATATTTGCGTACGAGAAACTAACGATTTATTAAAAGAAAAGTTTCTTGTTTTCTTAGTTTTTTCTTTTTAGAATTTTATTTTACTTTTTTGTTGTTGTTGTTGTTATTTCTTATTTGGCATCCATTGCTTAACGCCCGACTGGAGATTTGTGTGACTCGTTTTCTTTGTTGGCGCTGCAAATACTCGTAGAATCGGAATAAGAAGCAGAGAAAAGAAAAAACGTGGTCGTAGTCGCGTTATTTCTACCACGAAAAGCCGGATATGCATAAATCTTGAATATATACATTCACAAGTATACACACACACACACACACACACCCGCGAGCAAACGTTCGAAAGCACGCACACGAAGACAATAAACAGACAGCGGCGGCAAGCAGCAACATTTCAATAAATGTTCAATGTCAAAATTATTGTTGCAAAAAGTTACTTAAACAATAACAGTTACAAGTTACGAGTAAGTAAAAGTAGGGGGAGGGGGGGTGGGTGGGTGGGTGGGTATATGTGTGTATGTACGCATGTGTTTGCGCCAGTTCGTCTGTGTAGAAAGAATTTCTCGCAAATTTTTCCACTCAATCTTCGTGTTCTTTTTTTACTTTAGGTTAGCTCAAATTATTGTAAGTTTCGTTTCTTCTCCTTCTTCTTCTTCTTCTTCTTTTTCTTCTTCTTCTTCTTCTTCTTCTTCTCCTTCTTCTTCTTGTTTCCTCCTCTCTTTCCTCCCTCAGTCATAATCACCTTACGCATCAATATTGCCTTTAGGATTGAATGATTTGCGGCACAATCAGTGAAGCATGCGGCGATATTGCCGGCAAATACGCCGATGTTGTGGATTTGGCAGGTGGCGAGGCGCAGGGGGCAGGGGGCGTGGCTTTGAAAATTTTGCATAGTGTAGCATAAATAATATGAAAAGGCATATTATTACTTTATAAACATAAATATCTATTTTTTGGGGTTTTATGCTTCGACGCTTGAATGATTCTGGATGGTGCTCGAGACTGCGGCAAGAGGTGGAGAGAGGTTGTGCTGATGTTCGGGGGGTAGTGGGGGTAGTATTTATTGCTGAGCGCAAAACGTCTGCTTGAAAAAATATTGGTGCCGAATATTAACTCTAATGGAACCTAAAAATTTGCTTGTCTTTTACTTTCTTCTTGATTAGTCTGATTTCTCATCCAAAAATGTCGCAAAAGAAAATGCAAAAAAAAAGAAATTTTCAAAAATATTCAAATTTCTTTTTTTCCTTTCTTCTATTACCGTTTTTTTATTTTTATTAAATTGTTTATTAGATTACTCGTAGTTAATGCTTTCTGAAACAATTAAAATTACGCAAATTCTATAAAACATTTGACCTGAGTTGGGCTCGTAAAATCGTTAAGATAATTAAATAAAAGCATTAATTTTATTTGATACTATTTTATGCATGCGTTTACATCATGCTCACGCAACGTACTCATGTAGTGGCGCATAAACGGGCCCATTGACACAAATACCAACGTCAAAACTGTCCTCACCTTACACTGCTGAAGTGTACTAACACACGCACACACACACACACACACGCACACAGAACTGAATTCACTCAAATCTACTCACGAACACACACATCAACACTCATACATACACACACGTACACCCATCAATTTGGTATGAATGCAATTTACACTGACAGCTGAAGTGTAAGCTAGCACGTCTGTTGACGGCGCAGCGCCGAATACACGGGTGTATGTAAACCTCTTCTTCTTCTTCCTTTTGTCTTCTTGAACTTGCTCTTCTCTGGGCTCTTCTGCTATTTCAAGATTCATTGAGTTTGAGCTTTAAGTCTCAAAGAGATTGAGATGCTTTCTTGGCCTTATTCAAGAAGCAAGTGCAAGTTTAATGGTTAACTCGAGACGAGACGTTTTGCACATGTGTGTGTGTGTGTGTGTGCGTGTGAGTGTGACTAGGTGTACTTACTGGGTGCATTAGTATGTATACGTACATACATAAGTATAAATGGGCGTCTATTTGAATAAAGGTACATATTCTGTTTATTTGGGTCATTTAGCTTCTAAATGAATTTTCATGGTCTCTCGTAGT
Source organism: Conops quadrifasciatus (assembly GCA_949752815.1). Classification (NCBI taxonomy): domain Eukaryota; kingdom Metazoa; phylum Arthropoda; class Insecta; order Diptera; family Conopidae; genus Conops; species Conops quadrifasciatus. Next base: position 31,287,876 of record OX457079.1, on the reverse strand, counting down.
TGGCGAGAAAACTTACTTAAAACTTAAAAGCTGGCTGGCTTTGGTAGTTGCTTTGCATTCCTTTTGGGAAAACCGAAACTGAAGAAAATATGGAAAAGTGAAAGACGGTGAGAAGACGGAGTTAAGAATAATGCCAGTGTAAGACATACTAAAAATATAAACATCCACAACAACACTTTCTTTAAGTACGTTTCAAACCGTAGACCGTACTACGGCCACCGCGGCCGTAGTTTCAAGAAAGTTTAGAAGTTGAACAAAATCAGAAAAAACAACAACAATGTCAAGCACGACCAAAACATTATGGAAGAGCATCGATCGATCGATCGTGAGTACTGAAATTTTAACAGATTCTGCTGCGACTGCAAAACTGGTGGTGGTTGTTGTTGTTGTTGCTGGTAGTTTTCTATAAACTCTACATAATTCATGCGAAAAGTTTTACGTATAATAAAGTATGTTAGTTCAGCAGCTCAACAGCTCAACGGCTCAGCAGCTGAACGTACGAGTAGCTGCTTATTATGCGCTAGTTTTTCGATTTCGCAAATGTTGTTGTTGTTGTTAGTTGTTGTTAGAAAGGCAATTGTAAATTATTGATGGGCTGCGGTTGCTGTTGTTGTTTCAGTTAAAGTTTTCTGATTTAAGATGGCAACATGGCCAACGTTGTTGAGAACATAATAAAGAACCATTACATCTTCCATCACCACCAAGACGTCATCATCGTCATCGATTGGAGTAATGCCATGATGATAATGATGATGGAATTGTAGTTATTTTTAATTTATTCAGAGCCTTTGTTAGCGCAGGGTTACGCAAACCGACACATGGCCGCATAAAATACCATCATATACAGTTATAGACATACACACACACACAGACACACAAATAGTTCTATATCAGTTTTACCATTTGGTTTTTCTTTGCATATTATTATATTTATATACGCACGAAGTGTTATTAATTTCTTAGAGAAATTTTCACTTTTTAAACCATCGACGGTTAAAGTTTTCAACTCTAGTATAAACTTTTAACTGGTGTGTAGACGGTCGTATGGTTGACCATACGAAAGCTCTTTTTATTTCAATTTTAAATGAAATTTATACATAATAACGAATTTAAACAACTGACGCGTAAAACAAGTTCAAGAATAAATGAATGAATTTTGCGAAAATTAAGATGTTTTAGACAATTTCATTGACTTTGTTTGTATTTTCTTCTCTCCCTATTGCTATCCCATTCTGTCTTTCTCTGTTTTTCCATAGACCTAATTGTTGTTATTTGTTGTTGTTTTTTGTGTTATGCAGAAACCATACATATACATAATATATATGTATATATTTTCACTGTCTTCTGCAATTGTTGATACATAGTATGTAATCGTATGTAATCATTTTGAGTGTGTGCGTGTGTGTTTAAGTGAGTATATGCATACGAGTATACACGAGTATACACTCGTATGTTTTACTGTTTGCTTTCCGTTGTTGTTATTTTTGTTTTTGTTGTTCTCTTTCCTCTTTCCAAATGATGATAAATTTTTAATTATCGCAGCAAACTTCATGCTGCCGTCCTTGACAGAATGTATTCAACACAGCAGCGCTCGCTTGTTGGTGAATGCATGAATGTATGTATGTATGTACATAGGTATGTATGTGTTTGCAAATGCGTTTTCCGGCAAATATGTATTGTACTCTGTGTGTTCGGCTGTGTGTCTTCGGCTCTTCTGCTCTTGAGTTTGTTTATGGCCAGCGTCTTGGTTAAGGCTGCCTTAATACCAAATTACTTTTGTAATTAAGGCAGAATGAATGCCGCAGGATTAATTATTCCCTTTCTTGCCTTTCATCTCTGTCATTTTTAATCTCTACTTCACTCTCTGTCTCAGTCTTTCTTTCTTTCTACCTTGAATAAAATGCAACCAATTTAAGATCTGCGCACTGACAACAGAATTCTGCAGAAAATCGAAGATTTCAAAAGATTTATAACAAATACATACATCAGATCATTAATTTTAACTTTAATCATCCATCTGCAATGGATTCTGTTGCATTGAACAACAGCTGTTAATCGTTAGTTAATTTATTTGAAAATAGTTTTCAGCAGAAATCTTGTGTTGAAATCAAATCTTGTTTATAAATTTGCTGCCATTTCAATAGAATTTTCTATTTATAGTTTTGTTATTTTCATAAACTACCAACATTTTTTTCATAAATTTCATAAGAACCTAAAAATAAAAATGAAATTATAAATGCATCATGATGATTGCAAAGAATGCACAAACAGCATAAACAGAATTAAGTAATCATTTTAAAAGCTTTTCATTTCATCGTTGTAAAGGTCTTGTTCGAAGGATGAATAAAATTTGCCATCAAAATTGTAAACGATGGATATATTCATCATGTTGCATGAAAATACGTAAATGTTATGGGTTTTATACGACCGGAAAATATGTCGATGCTTGGGAAAAATGATGGCTGACGACAGGTCATCTGCACACTACTAACACACGCACACTACCGCTAGCTCGTATCATATTCGCGTTTGTATAAATACTGCTTGCCGTCGTAAAAAAAATCACTTTTATGAAGCATTAAATTAAAAAGGTCGAAAGCATGAAATTCAGTGCATGTGACACAAACAAAAACACAACCGAAAAGTATACAAATAATGAATAAATAGAAAAATTATCAATATGAGAAAATGAGCATGGTAAAAATAGCATGCATTACGAGTTGTCTGGTGGTTATTTACGTAATCAGTTTACAGACGTTTGCTACCGAATGAAGGTCAGGGTTATGCTATCAAGCTAAAGAGAGTCCTTCTGTTCGTAAACATACGAATAGAAGACGACATCAATATCATCTTGTTGGACACTTACCATCATGTGAATCGTAAAGATATATTATTTTACGCCAACCATAGAATTGTATTGTATCGATGATAGCCTGATGGTAATCGGGACGCATGCTGATGGCGAAATCGAGAAAGCCAGACGAAGGCGTGAGCACCTATAAACATAAAAAAACGAAAATGATTTTGATTTGTTTTATTGTTTATTTTTATTTTGATTTGATTTTGAATTTTCCATAACGCAGATGTAGGCCTGAAGCAAGTATATACTGCTTAACCAGATACAAATCGTTATTACATCATCTTTTCGATTACTTTTCTTGCGTTATTTGGTGAATTCTTTTATGACCTCTTAAAACGTATTAGAAATATTATTATTTTTATACTTTTGAATTAGATTTTTTGGTACAATTTTATGATTTGTGCGCTTTGCTTTTTTACCAAGAACATTTTTAGGCTCCTTTCGTGAGCTTATACACATTTTTGTGTAAGCTTCATTTCTGATAAACTAATACGAATTTGAGGTAAAAAAAAATATATATAAACTCACTTTTTCCGGGAACCATGGCGTCACGAATGGCATTTGGAAAGTGTTGCTGTACGAATGCAGCGTGTCGAAAGAGTCCGGCGAAACAGCGCCCAACATCGAGTAGACGCCGCGAGAGAACTGATTGCATACTATAAAGTAAAAGAAAAAAAATTAAATATTTTTTTGAATGTGGTTTGAAACGAATTTTCATCAAGCCTTGGCCAATTTTTTGCCCGGAGACTAAAGAGAAGAGTATCGATGACAATGCAGTAATGCTGAAAGCGATTTGTCTTCGAGCCTTCGAATTTGCCGGAGAATGACAAAAATTCGTTTCAAATTTGTGCGAATTTGAAACGACAATTTTTTGGATTTTTTAAAGTTTTTTTAGTAGAGTAACGAACATACTTAAACGTGATAGCTTGAAGGCATCGGCTGTGTTGATGACATCGACGTAAGCTTGCAGCTCGAAACGACGTGAGGAAACGTTCAGATTATGATTCAGCATTGCGTATTTAAAGGCCGACTGGACTTCATCGGTACCTTGTTCGAAGATGGCACCTGTTAAGGGTGAAGAAGAAGAAGAAGAAGAAGAAGAAGAAGAAGAAGAAGAAGAAGGCGAAGGTTTCATTAGAGTAAATGTAGTACTATTCAATTTTCGAATTCAAAATGATTTGAAGTTAGGGTGACGATTATTCAGGGAAAGTTGAAACCATTGAAAATTATTTTTATTCTAACTATTTAGTATTTTTAAAAAATAAACCATTTTGTGGTAAATATTTTGATAATGCAAAAATATCAAATAAAACGGGAGAAAATAAATAAAGTCGAGTAAGATATATTTCACGCTAATTTTATTTGATTTAGAATAATTAGAAATTATAATTATAATTCGAATTTAGAAATTAATTTCTGATGATCATTAATTTCTAATGGTGTTTGTGTGACCCGGTTTAAATCATGTCATGCTTTTAAAACCGTTCAAGTTCAAATTTGACACTGATTAAACTGAAAATATTAATGTATGCTGTTATATCGACCGATGCTTTTGCATCGTCCTACCGCCCTCCCTCGGAGCTATGCATGACAAACTCGCATTTTGTAGTTAATAAATATTTTCCACTGCAGCATGGTTTTGTCAGCTGTCTGTCATTTTGACACAATTTCTTTTTTCTATTCGAAAAACTGTAGTAAAAAATTAAAAAAAAAGTAGAAAAACTTTGCTTTTTTCCAAATTGCTCGAAATTGCTGTGCATTTGTTGACTTTTTTAGTGTGTTTGGGTGAAACTTTTTTTTCCAAGGACTTTCTAATTGTTGTTTTTCTATGGTACGGCTGTTGCTACTTCCTGTGGTGCTACTTTTTCTGCGGCTCCTGTTTCCGTGCTGCCCAAAAACTTCATTTCAATTGACAACTTTCGATGCGTAGCGAAACAATTTCGTTGGTTTTTTGCCATGAATTTTTTTCATTTTTATTATTTTATTATTTTCCACTTGACGAATGGAAACAAAAAAAAAAACAAGAATTTATACCGAATCTGATGACTGAAAGAAAAGCCATCGTAAAACGAAACGAAAGCCAACTGAAAGAGTTTTGAAAACACCATAAAAACCATTCAAACTTTGCTTTTGTTGACAAGTTGACAAATGTTACCAAATCGAAAAATAAAAATAGACAATAATAAGTTAAAAAACTAAGATATTTAACAAATAAAACCCTATCAAGTCGCTGTTAATGCTAACGACAATAATTTCGCCTCAAAGGCAAAATTTTATTTATTTAACTTCATCACTTCGGATAATTCTTTATTCGAAAATAAAGAACAAAATTTTTGAAAAAATACAAAAAAAGCAGTCTTATTAAATTCTCCGAGTTTCTGTTATTTTTAGAAGAATTTTAAATATTTTTATTTAAATAACGAAATAAAAGTGTTATCCAAAATAGTCTACAGAAGGTTCTTTCAAAATGTTATGTTTTTGCCATTTTCAATAATATTCCTTTTTTACTTTATTATGAGCTCTTGTCTATGACAATAATGATGATAATCTTGTCTAATGACAATACAGACAACAATGTGGAATGAAAGCTGAAGTGCCACTACCAACACTTTTGCAAATAGCAGCAATATTTTCATTCGAACGAGCTGTTTTTGGTCTGCCAGACTTTAGTTTATCATGAACGGATCCAGTTTCATAAAATTTTTTAACAAAATTTCGAAATTGTTTGTTCCTATGGATGATTATGGCGAAAAATCGCAGAGAATTTTTTGTTGAAAACTGAATTTCAAAATAAATTCTAATAACTTTAATACGCTTTTTTTTGTACGACCACTCGTTGCTATCATTGTCTATTATTGTAGGTTAGAAATAAAAGAAAGTGGCAGAAAACAAACATGGCGTTTGACAGATATTCTCATTTAACATTGTAAAGGTACTTTTGGATAAACCTATACAATCTTCTTCAAGGCTGGCCCGCATTAGCTGCGAGTTTAACTACAAATTATTTTCAATTCTTTAAACTTTTTAGCTCGTGCTTGCGAAATTGAAAAAAAATTACCACATTAAAATTTATAGTGTGTAATTATTCAGTGGTATCGTATTAAATGATTTTAAATGAAGCACAAAAAACAAAAACAAGCGATAAAACATATAAAAACAAGCCTGGCGTTTGTGTACTCGTACAAAAAGTAAGTACGTAGTAATAACACAAAAACAACAACAACAAAATAAACAATTAAAACAATAAGTATAATAAAAGTAACAACAACAACAACAACAACAACAACAACAACAACAACAACAACAACAACAACAACAACAACAACAACAACAACAACAACAACAACAACAACAACAACAACAACAACAACAACAACAACAACAACAACAACAAAAGCGATATAAAAATTTGGCGCTACGAGTATTATCATTAGCGACCATTTTGCAGCATTCACAAGAGTTTATAAACACTCATCGACAACAACTACAACAACAACAAACTGTTATTAGTAGAAAAGAGAATTAATTTTCAATTGCAAACAAAGAGATAACGATAAAGGGCGTGAGAGGGATGGAGGAAGTGTTCGGAAGAGAGTTCCGAACTAATAATGGGTAACCGGAGGCAAATCGACCAGCCCAAGTGTACCGAACCGAAGGATAATACAAGGTATGTATATATTTATTTTAATTACAAGTTTCATGAGCAAGCAAGTATTTAGTTTGTATGGCCGAATGCACGAACACACACACACACACACACGTACCAGTATTACAGTATTAGACGTCTATTAGTTGAACCTAAAAGCGCTAAATCGGAAACGGAAAATGGTACATAAATTATTTTAACGCTCAAAGCAGACAGAGTATCAGCAGGTAAGTATGTCTGTTTCTGTATCTGTGTGAATAATAAACTGAAATGTAACGGGTGCGCCAGCTTCTACGTCGGTATAAAAACATTGTATTACTCTAACATTTATCCAACGATTGACTTGAGTATGCATGTTTTTGAAACGCCAATTTAGTGCAATTTTAAACGAAAAAACGCCTCGATCTAGTGGTGTTCGAAAAAATGACAGAAGACGCAGAAAAAAAGGGCACATTTTGCTTTGGCCAATACAGGCGGCCACTTGATTGACGTTGCATTCAAACTCTAGTCCAAATAAATTATAAAGCACCAAATTAAACCAAAATACCTCATATATGTAGGATGAGGCAAAGACCATGTCAACGTTACTGACAATAAATAAACGTAACAGAATATAACTCAGAAACACTCACACACAAAATACTTTGTTTAAATAATATTTTATTCATTAACTCTTCATTGTATTTTTGTATTGAGAAAAATATTAAAATATATTTTCATTGTAATTTTGTGACGAAAAGCAACGAAACATTTTGGTGTGAAATAAATTCAGTTTTATAAAAGCTGTGTTTTCATTATTTAATTTAGAAGTTTAATTTGAAAACCTTGGAGTCGTTAAACTCCATTACATTCACCAACTTGTCTTGAAGTCACAGAACTCCAGTCAACATTTTTGGGGCTTCAACTCTACATTTTTGGGGGCTCAACCGTACGTCGGGAAAAAGGCGAAAACCGGGTCAATTATTAAGGACTTCCCTTGTAAAGGAATGATCCAAGTTCGCCTATTTGGAGAAATATTTTTGTTGCCACGCTACTACAGGAATAATTACTCCGTAAGATACTATCTCGATCTCTCAAGGACTATAAGTTATGAAGAAGAAAAGCAGTGAGAAATAGAATAGAAGAGGTGAAACAAGAGACAGGAAGAAATCTGAACAAGAAAGCATAAGAAGAAAACGTGATAAGAAGAAGAAAAAGTGATAAGGAGAAAGAAACTCATAAAAGAAATAAGAAAGAAAATCGTTATCCAGAGAACCAATCCAAAGAAAATTCTAATTACGGTGAGAAATTACACTAATCCTGTGGATGGATTATGGAAAGGTGAAAAATATTTAAAGCCAATATTTATAAATTTGTTGTTTAAAATTGTTATAAACATTATTTTTTTTGTATTTAGAAAACAAAAAATATTTTAAAATCAAATAATTTTCTTTAAACTAAAATTTAGTATACTCATATTATATATATTATAATTATATCGAAAATTAATCGCAACTACACTGTGAAATACATAATTGTGAACAATGGACATTCCAACTATTTTGACTTTAACAGTAGATGGACTAAAAACGAAACTAAAAGAACTAAAGTTAGATCAAAACGGACTTAAAAAAGAATTGCAAACGAGACTTCTTCAACATTTCGGTCATTCTGAGCGATTAGAAAATGAGGACAGCGATAAAGAGTCCAATCAATCCGAATATGCAGACGTTGCATCAGGTCAACGCAATGTATTTATCGAAAAAACCCATTTCACTCTCCGCGATATTGAAGACTGCGTGTCGTCCTTTTCGGGAACGAATTCACTTGACATTAATCAGTGGATCCAAGAGTTTGAGGACAGCGCTGCCACCGTAAATTGGAACCCCTTACAAAAATTTATATACGCAAAACAGCTTTTGAAAGGTGCAGCGAAACTTTTCGTAAGAAGTCAGAGTGATATTCGAACTTGGAATGTTCTAAAAGAAGCTCTTTTAAAGGAGTTTGGACATAAATTATCATCACTAGATATTCATAGAATGTTAAGAAACCGTCGAAAAAATACCAACGAAACTCTACGCGAATACCTTTATACGCTAATTGAAATCGGAAAACCCATAAAATTAGACGAAAATAGTCTGATTGAATATTTTATAGAAGGCATTCCCGATTCGAAGTCGAACAAAACAATTTTATACCAATCGAAATCAATTTCGGAACTTAAAGACCACATTAAAATATATGAAAAAATTCATCCTACACAATTTAATAAATGGTCTCCGAAACCAAATTATCGTGAAACGAAAATCGTAAATAGGGAAAATGTAAATAGGGATATATCAAGACAATTTTTCAAAGACGAACATAAACCTCATTTTAGTCCAACATATCCAAACAAACAATTTAGATGTTTCAAATGTAATGAGATAGGACATCGCTCGTACGAATGCAAATACCAAGATCAGAGTTCAGATAAACAACCATTAGTCCGAAAGAATAATGCAAACACAATTTCTAACAATAATTCATATTTGAATACGAGTTACGGATTAATTTTTAAAGATATTTGCGTACTAAACACTAAAATTTCTGCATTAATCGACACTGGATGTGATGTTTGCCTGATGCGTTTTGATACACTAGAAAAACTTAACAGTCCAGTAAAATTAAGCCAAGAAAAGAAACATTTGGTAGGTATAGGCGAATATAAACTTACAACTTTAGGCAGCTTTACTACTATAGTTAAAATTGACGAAGTAGTATTAGACATAACTTTCCATGTTACCAAAAGTAGTGATATACGGTTCGAAACAGTAATAGGGAGCAATATTTTAAAAGATGTTGAGCTATCGGTGAAGAAAGGTAATGCAAAATTTATACGAAGCAAAGAAGAAAATGATAACATTCTTAAGAATGACCAAGAAAATAACAAAGTTTTGGAAAATAATACAGTTGAGAACGAAGATATTTTTAAAGAATTTAGAAATATATCGTTGGCAAATGAATCAGATTTATCTAATAAATTCGGTTTAGACATTTCGCATCTTGAAAATCCTTATTTTAACACTATTGCAACAATGGTAAAAAGTTATAACCCTTCAAAAAAATCGAATTCTCCAATACAAATGAAAATTTTACTAAGCGATGAATTGCCAATTTATCATCGGCCTAGAAGAATTTCACATTCAGACCAAAAGATCGTAGAAGATCAAATACAAACGTGGCTATCAGAAAAAATAATTCAGCCCAGTACATCAGAATTTACCTCGCCTATTGTTTTAGTATCAAAAAAAGACGGAACTAAAAGACTTTGCTGTGATTACAGAAAGCTAAATACTAAAATTATAAAAGACCATTTTCCAATTACGTTGATAGATGACGCACTCGAAAAGTTACAAGGCGCTAGAGTATACACTACCTTAGACCTAAAAAACGGATTTTTTCACGTTCCGGTCGAACCAGCATCTAGAAAATACACATCGTTTATAACACATAATGGCCAATACGAATTTATGTATGTTCCATTCGGCATATCAAATTCACCAGCCGTGTTTGCAAGATTCATTCAATCAGTTTTGAGAGATTTAATAAACAATGGAATTATTATCGTTTATGTCGATGACATAATTATACCATCCCAAAATGAAAAAGAAGGCATTGAAAAGCTTAAAATCTTCCTCAAAGTTGCTAGTGAGAATGGTTTGAACATTAATTGGAAAAAATGCGAATTTCTTAAAAGGAAAGTAGAATTTCTTGGTTACATTGTAGAAAACGGAACATTAAAACCATCAGAAAAGAAAATTAACGCAGTGAAATCCTTTCCAGTACCAACAGACAAAAAGGCCTTACAACGATTTCTGGGGTTAACGTCTTATTTCAGGCGATTTATGAAAGATTACGCCCTTATTGCAAAGCCTTTATCTGATCTTTTGAGAAAAGATTCAAAATTTAAATTAGAAGAAGAACAAATACTATCTTTTCAACATTTAAAGCAACTTCTCATTAATGCACCTGTACTTAAGATTTACAATCCAAAGGCTACCACAGAGATACACACAGACGCAAGTAGTTACGGCTACGGAGCTGTCATGCTCCAAAAAGACGAGGAAGATCAGAAATTTCACCCAGTACAATATATGAGTAGAAAGACCAAGCCGGCTGAAGAGAAATATCACTCATACGACCTTGAAATATTAGCAATTGTAGAAGCTTTAAAGAAATGGCGAACGTATGTTTTAGGATTGAAATTTAAGATTGTCACAGACTGTAATGCTCTAACTATGACCCTGAAGAAAAAAGATATTCCTCCAAGAATATCTCGCTGGGCAATGTTCCTACAGGAATTCGAATATGAAATTGAGCATCGTTCAGCAACCAGAATGAAACATGTTGATGCCTTGAGCAGAGTATGTTTGCTCGTAGAGGATACTTTGAAACATCGATTAAAAAGTGCACAAATGGAGGACGACTGGATAAGAGCCGTGCGCAAAATACTGGAAAGTACCCAGTACGAAGACTTTTATATTAAACAAGACATTCTTTATAAAGATCCCAACAAGGATTTGATCGTATTGCCAGTAGTTATGGAAGAGGAAATCATTAAAATTTCTCACAAACAAGGACACTTTTCTATTAAAAAAACCCAAGATAATTTAGAAAAATCTTTTTACATTCCTCATTTGATACCAAAAGTTACAAAAGTCGTTCGTAGTTGCATAGAGTGCATTATGAGTGAAAGAAAAGCGGGAAAGAAAGAAGGATATTTGTCACCAATAGAAAAAGAAGATAAGCCACTGCAAACATACCACATTGACCATGTTGGACCTTTAGAAAACACTCATAAAAAATATAACCACATTTTTGCAGTAGTCGATGCTTTTTCTAAGTTTGTATGGTTATATCCAACCAGAAGTACAAATACTGCAGAAGTCATCGATAAACTAAAAAGTCAAGCAACAGTATTTGGGAATCCGCGAAGAATAATTACTGATAGAGGTTCTGCATTCACATCTAACAGTTTTAAAGAATATTGTGAATCAGAAAACATTCAGCAATTACTGATAGCAACAGGAGTACCTCGAGGCAATGGTCAAATTGAACGAATTCATAGAATTGTAATACCACTGCTCTCCAAATTATGTTTAGAAAATCCTACACATTGGTATAAGCACGTTTATAGGGTACAACAGGCAATAAATAACTCACCACCAAGAAGCACTAAAATATCGCCATTTAAAATATTAACCGGTTTAGATATGCGAGGCCCAATAGAAAAAGATTTACAACGAATTTTAGAAGAAGAAAACTTTAAGGAATTTGAGAAAGAACGCGAAAATATTCGTGAAATCGCTAAAGAAAATATTAATTGCATTCAAGAAGAAAACCGGAAAACTTTTAATAAAAACCGAAAAGAAGAAATTCAATATAATTTAGAAGATTTAGTGGCAATTAAGCGCTCACAATTTGGTCCGGGATTAAAAATTAAACCTAAATTCTTGGGTCCATACAAAATAGTTGCTAAACACAACTATGGTAGGTATGAGGTTGAAAAATTAGGTAATCACGAAGGGCCAAAAAGAACGACAACAGTCGCCGAGTTTATAAAAAAGTGGAATCCCACATTCGGGTCGAATGGTTCGTCAGGATGGCCGAATGTAGGATGAGGCAAAGACCATGTCAACGTTACTGACAATAAATAAACGTAACAGAATATAACTCAGAAACACTCACACACAAAATACTTTGTTTAAATAATATTTTATTCATTAACTCTTCATTGTATTTTTGTATTGAGAAAAATATTAAAATATATTTTCATTGTAATTTTGTGACGAAAAGCAACGAAACATTTTGGTGTGAAATAAATTCAGTTTTATAAAAGCTGTGTTTTCATTATTTAATTTAGAAGTTTAATTTGAAAACCTTGGAGTCGTTAAACTCCATTACATTCACCAACTTGTCTTGAAGTCACAGAACTCCAGTCAACATTTTTGGGGCTTCAACTCTACATATATTGAAATCGGTTTTTTAAAAAAAAAAGTTATTCAATATTCACATACCGACATAGAAGATGGCACCCTATATTTTTTATTCATACATTCATAACCAGCAGCTGAAATGAAATGAAATGAAATGAAATAAAATAAAAGTTGTGCATAGCTTCGGCGACACCAAAGCGGCAAATCTGCGCTCAATACTCGGGCAAAATTTTTATGATAGAAAGCGAAGCATGCATGCAGGCACACAGTATGCAATGTACACACATAGACTGAAAATGCATCCACCCTCACTCCTGGCCTAGCTTGCCGCCGCTTGGCCGACAAAGTATCAGCCCATTCAGCCCGGTCACGATTTGGCAGCCTGTTTGTGCATTACTCGCTGCGTTTTGACGGTCCATCGGTCTGTCGAACTGTCTGCCGATCTGTCATTATAGCCTTTTCGAAGTTTAGCAGCAGCTACTACAACCAACCCAGCGACCTACATTGACACACACGTGCCAACAACATCATCGAAAGCTCTAGTAATTGTAACAGTGACGTTAGCAGCTGCATTGCTTGCAAACGGCGATGAAAGCGCCTCTGTGTGTATGCATGTAATTCCGCTGGTGTAATGCTTGCATATTTTTCGTTTTTATTCCTCTCAAACACTAACGAATGCGTTGTAGAAAAAAAGGCTCTGTCATTTCACGAATACTCACAGTAGAAATGAACAACTCAAACTAAAACAAGTATGAGTACAACGACGACGGAAAAAAAAAACAAACAATGAATGGCAAGAACAAAAAAATCACACAAAACAATAAAAAAGAAATCCTTGCCCTCGATGGGGTTGTTAAAAGGTTGAGGGGGGGGGGGGGGTGGTTAAGGGGAAACCACCAATGTTATACTCACCCAGTGGTATTTTCTCGGTTAATGACGATTGCGCAGCGCTTAAGTTTATACAAACACTTGCTTGCAGAAGCCATAAAAAAGGAAGTAATTTTAAGCCAAAAAACATTTTGAATGTGGTTTTGCACTGCTGCAAACGTTGCTGATAATGATGATGACGATGATGATGATGATGATGACAATGTTGTAGGCCAGAGCAATGGCGACAATGATGATGATGCTTAGTTTAGTGGTGCTGACGATGATCACAATATATTTAAGTGGTTTCTGTGATTGATTATTGCTTCAGCTGCGTATGCTTTTCTGTTGCTTTTGCTGCTCTTGTGGTTGTTGTTAATGTTTTTATACTTTTCTTTTCTCTAAACTTTTTCCCTTTTTCGCTTTTGCCTCCTTCCTTCCTTCCTTCCTTCCTTTTCTACTTAGTTCAATTTTTTCTTGTAGCACAATATTTCGTCACTGTCGTAACAGAGTAACACAGAATTATAGTATGTTGTTCATAAATTAAATTTTTGTTGCAGCTGTTGATGTTGTCGATGTTCACAGATTATTTCACAATGATGATGATGCTAATACTGATGATGACTATACTTTCATCAATATTGTTTTTGAATGCTACTGTTGATTTTACGTTGCATTTTACTGAGATTGTTTTATTTTTAACGCTTTTGAGGACGCATTTTTTAAACTTTTGGTGTTTTTTTTTAAATTTTGATTTTTGTTTTTTCTACTTTTGATTTTTTTTGCGTTTTTGTTAATACGATTATAATTATTTCACTAAAGAAAATACTGTGTAAATGTGTATGCGAGTTTATACGGCTTTGGTTCTTTAGAAAACAGTCTCATTATGTTTTTTTAGTAGAACACTTTTTTCCTTTTATTAGAATGTAATTCATATGATTTTCGAGACCTCGCAGCAATTTAGTTCAGGTTTTGTTATAATCCTTTTTCTTCCTGCTTCGTGGAGATTCTTTGCGTGGTGGAGATTTTGTGTTAACTGATTTTGAAGTACATACTCGCCGATTTTCGATTTTTAATGTCAACACTTTTTATATATGTTCCCTCTTAAAAGTAGTTGAGCTTTTAGTAACTCTTTAAATATTCTGAGCACTCTTTCACTTGTTTTGATTCTCGTTACTCTTGATTCTTACAGTTGTTGTTGTTGTTGTTGTTGTTGTTGTTGTTGTTGTTTTTGGAACTCAACGTGGTGTGGCACTTTTACAATTTCATTTCCTTTTGTATGTAATTCTTTTTGAATTTCACAATATCGCAATTTAGAAAACGTTAAGTTGAAGTTTATAATTAATTCTTAAACTATTTTCTATCAAAGAAATTCATAAATAATGACTTCTTTTTGTGGCTTAAGGATTCTTCCCTTTTGAGAATTCTCGATTTTATAAATATTTCAATAGAATTTGACACATTTTAATATTTAATGGTTTTTGTTATAGTCTCTTTCTTTCCATTTTTCTGCGCAATATCTTTTCACTTCACCTCACTAATAACGTTTTTCGCGTTCTTTGTCAACATTTCGCGCAAATTAAAAACAATAATGATAATGAACACTTTTCATGAATTTCATTCTTGGCAGAATATAAATCTTGAAAATTTTAGTTTTTGTTTTTGTTTAGTTAAAGCCTACCACAAACCTGATGGTACATATATAAGTGTTATCAACGAAAGTTTCATGCTCTTCACAGACTTTTACTAAATTCACTTTTTTGTTTTTATGCTACTTTTTTAATTATTCTTTTTGCGTTGCGTCCTTTTTGCGTTTTGTGCGATGCGTTTTTGCAATCTTTTTTTAAAATGCTACTTATTTTCATTTCGTTGACTTCATCTTGTCCACGGCGACGACGACGACGACGACTCATTATTTTCGTCTGGTTGCACACGACGCCCATGGGAGGGCGTGGTGAGTCGGAAAACAGACACCAGCTCAGACATCGTATACTCTGCGGAGGCGTGGCAGTTATACGCGCAGGGACATGCTCGGCCAACTGCTTTAATTATGCTTTCGTTACGCGTATTCGGTGCATCCAGTTCTGTATTCAGTGTCAGCTCGTTCCAGTTGTTTAATGGTAGGAATTGCTGTTATTGTTGTTGTTGTCGTTTTTGTTTGTATATTTTTGCAGTTTTTGTCTACTTTTCCGGAGTTGTTTCTGGTGATGTTAATGACGTTCTGACGATGTTGCCGGTTTTGCTATCGTTGCATGTACATACATATAACGTGCTACGTTGTTGCTTTTGTGTTCCGTTAGTTGTCACTGCCCCAGTGACCGTAACCGTTTCGTATTCATCACGTTTATTGTTTTCGTTCAGTTCAGTTAAGTTACTTTTCGTTAAAGATGGACGATTCTGCAAACGTCGTTAAATTCGTGAGTGGCACAAACGGCTTGTTGTTAAAATTATTATTGTTTGACTGAAATTGATGCTGCTGCTGCCTTCTCGTAGTTTGTCTTTTTATTGTTTTCGTATCCTTGAAACTCTTTTAAACGCTTAATTGAACACGTTTTCAGTGTCCTCGCTTTCGATTGTTTAATATTTGCTGAACACGTTTTAATTTAAATACATTTTTTTAATTTTTGCAATTTTATTTCTCTTTTTAAATCTTGTTCTCTATTTCTCTTTTTAAAATTTTCAAAAAATCTTTTTTATTTTGATTAATATTTTCGGATTTTTACATGATTTCAATTGAAAAAATTCGGTAATATTTTAATATTTAAGTATCCATTCAACTTTAAGTAACTGTATGAACACTCTCTTTAACCCTTCCTCTGTCTGCTTCATACCAATTAGAATAAAATTAACTCCGTGTAAATGAAGCATCCGCTAACCAGAAAATGGTTAAGAGAACGCTAAAGAATCCACCGTGAATAAGATAGAAGCAGTGCTGCAAAGGTCCAAAATGTGTTTATAATGCTCAAAAATTTTTTTCCCCCCAAAATTCTTACAATTTGTCCTTTTTAAAATTATTTAAAAAATAAGAGTAACATTTTCATTATAATAAGCGCGCTAAATTAAAAGCATGAAATATTATATTTTTTATCTTTTTCCGAATTTTTGTAGTATACTCGTATTATATTTAAATTTTTTCCAATATTAAAAAATAAATTTATTAAAATATAAATTTGAAATATCGTATTAGTTTTTCTTAAAAATTAACTTAAAATTTTTTTGCCGCTATTAGAAATTTTTTATATCTTGACAATTCTTGAATTTCGTGCAAAGTTCTGTAGGCAAAGTTTTCCAACAATGCCTGACATATTCAAGTGTTAAAAGTTGTCTAACATTTTCCTAAAAAGGTAATAATTTCAATTTAATTGCATATCATACTACACACGATTAATAAAAAAAAATTAAGATATACAATTTTTCTAAATTGAAACTATGAGAGCTAATGGTTGCTGATAAAATTAGTAACAAAAATTCATAAAAAAATAAACACAATACTTAAGGACAAGGCAATAAAAGAGAACATTTTTTGTCTTGATTTTTTGTTAGCAGAGTAATTTTTTTGTGCATCACTGTGCACCAACAACAAACTACGACGAAATGCAGCGGAAGAGAAAATGCGGAATTTAAATTCGTTTTCATTATTAGATTTCTTTTTTTATACAAGTACACTAAACGAATTAGCAGCTCCATTAACGGTTCCTAACCACACTCGACTCGAACGGTTGGTTTTTTTTTGCTGCAATGAAACTGCTAAAATATCTGTCAGTTGTTTTCTTTTTAAAGAAATACTCTGGTAAGAGGAGAAGGAGAGATAAACGTGAAATCGACATATATAGGTTGAAGTACTTCCGCCGCATGCACGCTTATTTACTTCAGTTTCATTTCCGTTTTCGTGTTTATTTGATTAAAAAAATTAAAAAAAAAAATTCCCACAAAAATTATTCTCACTTTTTTTCGCTTCTTTTTCTCACTATTTATTCTTGCTATTATTCGAACCGCATTCGCACGATTCGAGTGCGAACTCGTGAGTGTACGAACTTTAAACGATGTAAAACGGAAGTCAGACTCGAGCACATTTTGCGTTTTTCTTTTTATTTTAATGATTATTATTTTATGGAATTTTTTTTCCGTAGGATTATGGAATTTATTCTAAGATGCGTAATGCCCTAACGCTACGATACGATACGTTGCGAAACACTTCACACTTCATTACCAACCAGCTGAAAGCGAAATAATTTGCAGTGACTGCTTATGCTTTGTCTGGTGCTGCCACTGCTGCTTGATTTGACTCGTACTCGCAGCTCGCGTCCGTATTCCGTCTGTTCCGGTGCGCGTTCTAATAAGTACTAAAATATTTTAGAATCTCGTCGAGGCTTAAAGCCCAAAACAACAAAATTTCCATTGCCTTCTGCTTGTTGCTGTTGTTGTTATGGTCGAGGTAGTTGTTGTTATTGTTGGAAATCTGCTTTATGGTGTTGTTCAGAGCGCCAGAAAAGGTCGTATGCCGTTCTAGAATTCAGAAGCTCATTTGGCACCACTCGACAACAACAAAAATCACACTTCCTTCCATAATGTAAGCTTGTATCTACAATACTCTATTACTCTTATTCCATAATGCTTTAAATTACAAGTTTTTACCACGGCTGTAAAGCCTCGAAGGACGAAGGATGCTGTTGCACTCTTTGGGTTATGATGCTCTCGCCTCTCCTCGAAATAAAGCCATTAATTCTTGTTAGAAGAGAACAACACAGTAACCTTTTAGTACCCAACCATTCAGGAAATGCTACAGCAGAGCAACGTTGAAAACAGCATACAAAAAACCAAATACAGAACGCATAGGAGAAGAAAATACTAAAATAATTTTTAGTACATGATTTCAAAGAGTTCTAAAGAGAGAAGCATGGTAATAAGAGTTGAATGAGCGAGGTACCTGGAGGGTAAGAGTAAATAACAAATAATATATTGTACTACTGCGCAGCAGAGACACTAAGAGCAACCAACTAAGAGTTGACATTGAAATGTTAATGTTATTGACCCAATATCGAGTTTGTGGTTACCATACACATTTTCTTGTAACAAATTATTATTGTTGATGGTTTGAGATTTCCAAGATAAATGTTACTATGTATTTTCTTAGCAGTAATGAAATATTAGACTTGTGTACAGAGCTGCAACAGTGTTGTCAAATCTCATGTTTGAGTAGAAACTTTTTCTCAGCAGAAGGAGAATCATACACAAATTAGTGCGCTCGACACTGCTGTTCGACCTTAATAGGTCTTTCATAGAATTGCACGAAAATTTTGAAATGAATTTTGAAATTTTGATGTTATCTTAGCGAAATGGCAATAACAGAGACTCGACACGAGAGCATCTCGGAAAGGACTGGTTGTGGAGCTGTTAAATCCTTCTCAAATGTTATATGCATGTTATTTGGACTCTTCATTGCTACATGACGTGTCAATGTTATCATAAAATAACAGAGGAATGACAGAATTCTACTCTTCCTTAGCAGAAGGAGAATAACACAGAGCCCTCGATACTGTTGTGCATCCTTAATATGTTTTAACAGAATTGAAGGAGCATCTTCGAATGTTAATATTTTCTTAGCTAAATTGAAATAACAGCGACTTGAAAGAAAAGCACCTATAATACTTAATTTCTTTTAGCTGAATTAAAACTAAAGAGACTGATTGTAGAGCTGTTAGATGCTTTTCAAATATTATGTGGACATTGCTAAGTTGCTACATAATAGTACGTGTCAATGTTATCGTAAAGTAACATAACAGAGTTCTAAATAGTAAACGAAGAAAGTACTGTTAGTGTTATTTAGACCCTTCATTGCTACATTACGTGTCAATGTTACCATAATATACGAGTAACAGAGAATTGACAGAGTTCTCAGAGTTCTGCTTTTCCTTAGCAGCAGGAGAATAACACCGAGGGCTCGACACTGTTATTCGTCTTTATAGGTTTTAACAGAAAATAACAGAAAATCGAATTGAGAGCACCTCAAAATAGACTGCTTGTGGAACTGTTAAAGGCTTTTGAAATGTTATATGAATGTTCTTTAGAGCCTTCAGTGCTACATCACGTGTTAATGTTATTATCAGACAGAGGAGTAACAGAGGAGTAACAGAGTCCTCAATGAACTTAACTAATAAACGCTTGTTAGATATTAATTTATTTCATCAGAATAAGAAATAAAAACAACTGATCACAGAACTGTTAGAGCGTTATTAAATCTAATCTAATTAAGAACTAAATATCCCGAAAAATCGCACAATCTCTCTAAGGAAACTTTAAAATTTCACTCGGAAAAGGACAAACGTATGTATTAATATTTGAGAACTTATGCCGGGCAAAAATTTTTGGGATTCAGCGGCCGAATGATTCACAAAGCAAAAGCCCATTTCGATGAATTTAGTCAAAAATGCCAACAGAAACTGCTGCCAGATGCAACGTAGTCCACAGCGACAAGAGCAATAACCACAATGCCAGCATTTTCTCGGTCTGAGAGAGAGCGGAGGGGGGAGGGGGGGCAAGGAAGGAAGGAAGGAAGGCAGGAAGGAAGGAAGGAAGGAAGGAAGAGGTACCGCTGTTTTATAGTATTCGCAGCAGATTCCACAATGATTAAAATCGTCTGTAGCAAAAATATACACGTCAAAAAGAATAAACATTTATTTACCATCAATTACCGCTATTACACCCCCTTCTCAATCCCCTCCCCCCTTCCCTTATCCATCGGGAATTTTTATCTTTGCCTGTTAATGTGAATAATAATATTTTGGATACTGTTAAACGCAGTGACGATTGTTTTTTATGCGTTAAACGTATCCATAGAAGTTTTTTATGGTTATTGTACTATATAAAGTATCGGTTATCGTGTGGAGCAAATATACGTATAATCACACACATGGGTATTATATGGATATGTTTGTACGTACTATAGGCATATAGTACTGAGGTGCTTCTTTTCATTCAGAGATTAGTTGTCCTTCAGTTGATTGCTTTTATTGCACTCGTAGCGTCTATTTTCTACAACACTTCTCGTTAACTCTGGGAGCGCATTTCATTTTATCCGCCATACTTTTTTATTTATTTCGTTCTTTCTCGCCTTTCGCCTTTCGTTTGTATTCAATTTTTTACAAATACTGGCGCGCATAAAAGAATATTGGCCCGGTGCACTTTCGTCTGTGTCATTATGAAAGGCACAGAGAGATTCCTTGCCGAATACGTCCGTTATGCGTCCTAACTAGATAATTCAACATTTTTCATAGATTAACATAGTTTTTCCATTCTTGCTGTAAATATTTCCATTCCATTGCCAATAGTAATTCGTTTCTTGGGCAGCAAAAAATACATGGTTGATGATTGTTGATTTTAACTTTTTTCAGCTGTATTTTTTATGTCGCTATTATTCAAGTTTCTCCAGCGTTATGCTACTACGTTACGTTGCTACGTAATCCATTTAGTTGTGCAATCTCTGTTTCCTGTTTCCGTGCATGAGCATGGATATCCGTTTCTCCACCGTGAGTG
Source organism: Conops quadrifasciatus (assembly GCA_949752815.1). Taxonomy (NCBI): domain Eukaryota; kingdom Metazoa; phylum Arthropoda; class Insecta; order Diptera; family Conopidae; genus Conops; species Conops quadrifasciatus. The sequence goes on along the minus strand of OX457079.1, from coordinate 31,267,013 downwards.
CGACATGATGGTCGGTTCGTTTTTTACTTCATTTTTTTTCTTTTTTTTTTTGCATTGTTTCTTTCATTCGTTCGTGCTTTTACCGACTATAAGCGTTGCGTAATCTTCATTTTCCGTTTCGTTTGCTTCCGCTTTCGCTTTTATTCCGTTCCGTTCAGTTTCGTTCATTGCTAATCCTTTGTTTTAACTGTTTTTTACTTGTTTTTCGATTTGGTCTGTGTTCGTAACAACAACAAAAAAAAATGTTTGCTTTTATCGAAGTTTTGAAAGCATTTTTCGATAATCGTGAAGTAGAGAGTTTTCCGCAACTGCAGAAAAACAAACGACAAAAAAGAATGAAAAGTTAAGCTTAATTCGTCGAAAGTTGTTTTAAAGTTTTATTTATAAAGTAAGCCGAAATTTCGTGGGAAATTTTTCTTTAATATAATTGCTGTAATAGTAAAGTGTTTGGCATAAAAGTTTTCTTATCACTAAATCATTTGCCGCAGTTTTGAAATCGTTGGATCATAACAAAAGTATGCATTATAATTATGATACAATAGCTTTTATAGGTTTCATTGCGGCTTTATTAATATTCCGGATATTCATGTGCCGAATAAATTGTGTTTCGAATTGGTTTTGAGTTATTTACCTTCGAATTTCTTCAATATACTTGAACTTGACTGAGTGTAGGGTAATTTCATATAGGTTCGTTTTCAACCAAATTTCCATGACATTTCCATGATTTTTCATTTCATGGATTTCCACAATTTTGCCTCCAGCCAGCATCAATGGGATGAAATAGATATTCAGGACTCCTCGTTGTGTGAATCGAATCGTATCGATTGTGGGCGAACCTTGAGTATTTATTTACATTAACAAAATTTACTCTAGTTTTCAGTTATGTTCTCGCACTCTTGGCCGTGACCGTGACGGTTGTTGCGGAAGCTGTTGCGAAGACCGGAGACGATAACGATGGCGGTATTTATTGAGGTTGGGAAGTAGCATTAAAGGTCCTCAGTTCGTTAATGGTTTTTATTTAGCAGTCAATCTGCAAAATTTATTTTATTACCGGAAATGCACAAACCATGTCGAAATGTGTGGCTCTTTAAGTGATGGAATTATTGTATGATTGTATGATTTATGGAGTGCAGAAGTCGGGCGGAGAATAGGAGAAAGCCAGCCAGGTCAATTCTTTTTTGATTTAAATTAAATGAAATCAAATCAAATCAAATCCACGTAAAACAATTCGTATTTAAGAGAGAATAAAAATTGTGAAAATTTGTAGAAATTTTATATTATTAGTTAATTGTTTTTAATAATAATTTTTAATAATAATAATAGTTTTTATATAATTATAGTATTTTTATTAAAAAAAATAAACGATGCAATATAATAAATGGTGAATTTATTTAAATTAATAGAAAAGGCTATATTATTGCAGATTTATACAAGCCGGCCCTTAAATAAAGAAGCAACACTTTAAACAGCTCGACTCTTTGATTAAATAACAAATTCGTAATCAATTATAACCTTATTTTTTTTAAAATTATTTTTTATTTTATTTTATTATTGCAAGAGGTTGAAAACCTGTTTTAAGTAAAAATTTACCTTCAAAAGATTTTTATTTCCTAGAATTAATTTTTGAAGAACAAGGGCCAAAGAGCTGCGGATATACCATAAAAAAATACAACTTCATTTATCACTTCATTAATTGAATTTACTTCCGATTTTGTGTCGAAATAATCAAGCTACAAAAATTGAAAAGCTGTGGCATCAAAGCCAACGACGTGACGTAAAAGCAATAACATTTAAAGAAGCTCTATTTAATGCGATGATGCGTATGAACAACATGCGTGCTCAGGTTAAAAGTTTTAATTAATTTTTATTGTTTAAAAATGTAAATTTTTAATGTTTCTCTTTGATCCGTAATGAAGGCCAATTTATTTACAAACGTGTGCAGATTATACAACCAAATAGGAGCAACAACAACAGCAACAGCAACAGCAACAAAAACAACAACAACATTAACCCAGATAATTTACATAAATTCGTTAAACATCATTAATTTCTCATTAACAATTTATAGAATAAAGAAATTTAAAATCTCTTACTTCAGGTAAATTTCATTATAAAAACCCAAGAAAAAACAGCACCGAAGGTTACACATAAAAAGTCCGTGCTTCCGTCGCTGTCGCTCTCTCCTTATCTTTCTTTATCTTCTCAAGTGTGAAACATTAAGATTTCTTTATTATTTCTGACTCTTTGCCAAACCCAAACTGTTCGAACTTATTCTCGTACTCAAGACTTTGGGCCGATATTGTGCTCGCTTATCGTTTGCGCTCTACTCCTCTCCTTCACACTCTCACGCTTTCATTGTTAAGATAAATTCTCGATTATCTCAGACTTAAAGCAATAAAAGCTGCATAAATTTTCAATCTGTTCGATTGCCGATTGGTTCAGTCGTCGTCGTCGTCGTCTTCGCCGGGCATAACGTACATAACTGCTTGGTGGAACGTACAAGAATAAGCATGGTAGGACGAAAATGAAATTTATTCGCCATAAAAACGAAAACTTCGCCACTTAATCGTACTCAGATAAAAACGGAAACCGAAGCGTGACGGTAACCGGCACCGCCACCGCCACCGCCACCAGCATCATTTAATATCGACTGCGAAGCAATCGAAGTGTTCGTAGTTACCGTCCTTCGCCAGGATGACGAGAAGAGTATAATAAAACTACAAAGAATGGCTTGAGAAAAAAATCATGAGTATTTAATGGAAAAAGGAAGACTACAGTAAAATGAAAATAATATTGAGTATTGATTACTTGCGCAATACTTGCCCAATACTTGCCCCGTACTTGCCCCATACTTGCCCCATACTTGCCCCATACTTGCCCCATACTTGCCAGTTTGCCAAATTTCGGCTCTCTGTCTGGACTTTAATCTCTTTGTAACGCATCAAATTTCCGGTGCCAGGAAACGGTATCTCTACGATAATGACAATGATGACTCCAAGTTACTGTGATTACTTGAAAGGTATTCCCTGCCATCATAAAGCAATTTAGATTTTATTGTGTTAAGATTTGGAATTTATTTCGCTCTAAACAGAGAATTTCCTGCTATTATTACCATAGTCTGCGTAAGTCCATTATAATAACGCTTAAGCTAGCTGTCCTTATGTCAGTTCATTAAAAAGAAGGATAATATAACATATTGCAGGTCTACAGAGTTAAAAAGTCATGCTATATACTTTTTTTTGGAGATCTTAGACGCTCTGAACTCGATCTCGATTTCAGCTTTGAAGTGAAAGTTAAGATGATTATAATAAAGATATACAATGTCACACATGACGTATGTTATTATATGGTATATAAGGTACATTTAATTTTCTTATATCTTGGTATTTCATGTTTTTATTGCCTGACATTCGCGGTGCCATCATACTCCATGTTTTTTCAATAAAAAACGTCCATTTAAAAAATGAGGTCATCTTTAAAGCCAGCAGCTTTTTTAATTTTCGAGTCCTAAACGAAAGCAAATTGCTTTGTTTTTAATTATTTTTGGTTTATTTTTATGAAAACGGAGAAAGAGAGAAAAATACATATCATTTCATTTATTTTTTATCTTCTCTGCCAACTCTACGCTTCGTTGTTATTGCTTTGTGATCAAATCTAAGTTATTTCAAAATTGGTTCCACTGAAATAAAATGAAAATGATTTGGTTTCTTTTCAACGTATTGTACAACAACAATTGATTTTTCCCGTTTTTTGGCAGTTCATCTGTCATTCGTTCTCTGTACTCGTTTTATTATTCGTTTAGTCGGTTGATGAGTTGTTATGCTGTCAACGTTTTGACAGTTTCGCTGAAATGCAGAAAAATGTCATAATTTGTATATGTACCATGAAGAAACGCTGACAGAGATAATATTTTTAGATTTTGCCTTGTATTGATAAACAAAATTGTATAGAAAGATTGTAGAAAGTTTGATAAATGAGGAGGAAAGAGCCAAAATATCTTTATATATTAATATCTTTATTATATTATATTATAATATTATTATATTATATATTAATATCTTAATATCTTTTAATATCTCCTGAATATGTTTATAATTTTTAATAAATGCGGTATTGCTTATTTTCGGCTTTTATCTCACAAATCTCTCCCTTTGACTTTTTAAAACTTTGTCTATAACAAACAAAATAATTTCTAATTCTGCAGTTTTTAATAAAATTTTCTGCAAGAATCCTCTCAGCTCGTGTGTGCGAGCAGTTTTCGCTGTCTTTTGAGATAACCCTTTCATATCTTACTCTCCGTCTGTGCATCACTTTTTGTTGACACTTCAGGATATGTTTAAGTTTTAATTAAAATGAGCACTTCCTGTCATTGCCGAAAGTCTTAAGATTTAAATGAATTAACTGTGATTTATTTTTACCTAAACGGTTTACCCATCCGGATGATGATAAAGGGCCGCTTTGGAGTGTTAGGTTAAATGTAAACCTTTAACTTAAGGCTGACTAAGTAAAAGTAAAACTAAGTAAACTCCTGACTAAGTAAAACGTGTCCAGATTTATTTCTGCGGGCTTTCAAAATGTATTTGCTTGGAGAATCTTTACTGCTTCAAAGTTTCTCAACTCTTTATGAAAATATTGATATACTCGTAGATTCTCGGCTGTAGACTTTGTATGGTATTATGGTATTAAATCTGTGGAATTTTTGATTTAAACTTTTTGAAGAAAGTCGGTGATATGTTTCAATAATTGCTGTTAAATAATGTGTCCCTTTTTCTTACGGAACATTAATAAAATTTTTAATGAGGTGTTGAATAAAGACTCCCTCAATCCTAAGCCTTTGTCAGTTTTTAGGTTGGTATAAGTTAGTTATAAGATTGGTTGAGAATAACGTCCTTATGGCGTCTGCGACTGTCGTTCTAGAAAGCAACGAAGTGCTTGCGGAATTATTTTACTATAAAAAATAATTGATCTTTTGTATTTCCCAAAATTAATATTATTAATTACTTGATTATCATATGTAAGTACTCACTCCTTTTGTTGTTGTTTTCCTATAGTTATTATTCCTCTTCTTCTTCCATGGTCATTGTCGTTATTTTTATCTTGGCGCCAGCACAAATTTTGACTTTTCTTCCTGCCTTACTCCGAAGAATGCTCTTTCCTTACTTGTCGAGTGAATCTTAAGCATTTTTATAAAAAATTAAAAGTAAATGCAATGAGTACTCACTCAGCATAATTCAAGCTCATACGAAAGAGCACTTTTATTCTATTTGCTGGGTTTAATTTTTTTGCCAGAGGGATCGACAGCAGCAGCAAAACCATGTAAAAGTTTATTATATGCATGTACATATGTGTATGGCTTTGCCGGCAGCGTCATTCACACCGCCACGAAGAAACCATCACATAAGTTCGCTTAAGCGCATACAATGCAATCTTCTTAAGCCAACATAGTACTCGTACATACTCGTACAACAGCTATTGCTAAAAATATTCTCTTTAACTTTTGCGGCGAACATGTTTTATATTGCGTTTCTTCTCTCCATTCACTCCATCCGTCCGTTTGTCCGTCTGGTTGCATCTTCCTCTACTTTCTATTCAGTCATTCTGTCCTTTTAAACTATTCTAGCAAGCTTTCTTGGGTGTGTGAGTGTATACTCACTCTCGCATGTGATGGGTGTCTTCCATCATTGTCTGACTGAGCTGAGTCTTCGAGCATTAACAACCATGAAGAAGACCTTAGCGTACGAGTATACATACATATATTGTAGAAATATATGCGCGTGTGTGTGTGTGTGTGTGTGAGGGTGTCTGTATGAAGGGACGTATGTATGGACGGCTTTGGGGCTACTGGTTACTAACAAGTTTAGGAGTTAAAGACAGGATACGAAAGACAGAAAGAGATCAAGAACGACAAGTAAGTCAACAAGGAAGAAAGATAGGAAGAAAAGACTAAAGAAGGGTGAAAAAGAAGGGAGGAAAAGGACGAAGACCAGGTCAGTTTACAGTGGATGGATATTTCCGAATCGGTTAAATTCGTTTCGATGGTAACAATATCCGGTACTCAATGCGCAATCAAAGGGATAAAATCGGGGTTAGTTTTAAATGAAAGGACCTTAAGAAACAGGTTTACTTGAATTAAGTCAATTTGACTTTCTTTTATTTTATTTTTTATTTTTATTTAGTTTGCTAAGTGTTATTTAGAACTTAAACAGCAAAAGACTTGCTCAAAGAGACACAAAAGCAACAAAAACAAGAACCCAACAATTTTCATTAATGTATAGATTATTTTCACACATACACAGAGAGAGAGAGAGAGAGAGAGAGAGAGAGAGCGAGAGAGCGTAGTCTATAAGTGCACGGGCTCATTGATTCTGCTATATATTTTTTTTTAGACCTTCACCTTTTCTACAAACATGCTTTGCGTTGCTATTTTCATCATCTTCTGCTTCTTCTTCTCTTCTTCTTCTTCTTCTTCTTCTTCCTCTTCTTCTTTTTGCTGTTGTGTAAACTTGTGTGCTGTTGCGTTGATGCGGTTGTTGTTGTTGTTGTTGTTGCTGCCTTTTGGAAACATGACACAAACATGGAAGTTGTCTGTCCGTCTGTCTGTCTGTCTGTCTGTTACACCAAAGCGTTTCATTCGTTTATGTACATATGTACGTACGTACATACATCCAGTGCAGAAGTGTATGTGCGCGCCAGTGTGTAAATGGCTCCCATCAGGAGCCAGAAGACCTTTCTGTCCTCGTTGTTGTTGTTGTTGTTGTTATTGGACGATTTAAACGATTCTCAATTATTTTCCAATCAATTTCAGTTGTATTGCTTTGAACTCAGTATATTTTTTCTTTGTGTGTTTTATTTCTCTGCAAAGTTACTATTCTCCATTATTCGACAAAATTGGACGAGATCCGAAATTTAAGACTATTCAATTTTGTTCGATTCAATTTAACACAAAAATAAAGATTATATTCTACATTTCCACAAATTTAATGAAATAAAAAAATAAAAATGAAGCAAAACGAAGTGGATTGAATTGAACTGTATCATTCAAATGATATTAATTTAAATTTTCAGCAAAAATGAGTTTTTAATTTAATTAAATTAAAAAATTCTTATGACCATAGGAACTGTCTGCAATACGAGTGTTACTACAGCGGCAGTGATTATTGTTTTGCAATCTATTGTTCAAACAAATTTGAGTAATTTAAAAAGACAAAGTATTTTAGAGAGACTTATTAATTTTTTATTAATTTTAACCGAGGCAACTAAAGTTTTTATTAAGTCAATATTTCTACATTAAAGATAAATTTCTTACTAGAGCTTGCAGCAAGCCTCTAGTGTTAATTTTCTTGGGTCATAAGTCTGGAACGATTTAAATTGTAAGCCCAGAAAATAATCAAAAAAGGCTCATAAAAGAGTCCTAAAAGGCTCATAAAAGAGTCCTAAAAAACAATCATAAAAGGCTCAGAAAATAATCATAAAAGGCTCAGAAAGCAATCATAAAACAAACAGAAAAGAGTCCTAAAAGGCTCAAAAAACAATCATAAAAGGCTACGAAAAAATTCATAAAAGGCTTAGAAAACAATCATAAAAGGCTCAGAAAACAATCATAAAAGGTTCAGAAAAGAGTCCCAAAAAGCTTATAATTGTGACATAAAAGGCTCCGAAAAGATACATAAAAGGCTCAAAAAACAATCATAAGCGGCTCAGAATAGAATCATAAAAGGCTCAGAAAATCTTATTTTTTATTGAAATTTTAAACTGACAAAACGCACAATTTAATGAATCTGTTCTGACTCTTATTTAGGACTCTTTTTAGCGAGCCGTCTAGGAAGGAAAAAACGTTAATTGCTGACTCTTTTATGTGTTCATAAAGAGCGCGATTGCTCAGAAATATGAATCTTTTCTGAATCTAAAAATACTCATATTGTTTGCGGGAACTACTCTCACCAATGAATGGTTAGGTCTCCTCTCCGTTTCCTCAATTCTATTTTCTCCCTCTCTTTTCACGCCTCGTTTTGATCTCTTTAAAATTTCATTTTCATAATGAAAATTTAATGAACTCACTTTATGCTTAAAATCTAATTATCATGCTGCCCGTAATGTTAAAATTTGTTGTTTATGTTGACATCGAAACTTTCCTGCCGACCACGTGAGCATTAGTGTTGTTTTGTTGGGGCAATTTTAACTGGAAATTTTTGCTGCGCCACCAGATGATACCACACTTGGTGGTGCCGCTAACATCAGATCTTCTAAAAACCACGTCGCACTTGCAACATAATATAATTGCTCTGCAATTATGTTGCTAAAATCATGACTCTTTGGTGATATTTGGTGTTTGTGTATGTTGGTTTCTTATGTTGTCAAGAGATTGGGGCCAGAAAGTTCTCTGCGCAGGCATCGTATTAATTGGTTTTGTCTGTGCCGGCTGCTGTTTTGGTTTTGCCACTATTTACTGCATAATTATAGGTTCGTTAACAAACCTCTCTGGCACTAGTTGTAGCTGTATGATTTTATTTTATGAAGCTGAGATAAAAATATTTGAAAACTTTTAAATGTATTTCTTTTCAAGTATAAAGAAAGTTTTGAAAACGCCAGTTTCTTCTAACGTAGTACCTGAGAGCAATGAAGGCCATAGCTTTTTATTTCTCTTGTAGCTTTACATACCGAATAAACACCAAAAAAAGCAATAAAATTGTATTTTTATGAGCTGTGCTAACCATAAATCTTTATTGAAAGCTCCTTTGCACGCTGGTACTATCTCTGGTACTGTCGCAAGAGAGCCAGCGGAGGCACCGCCGAGCAGTGGCGCACTTACATGCATAAAAGTGGTACAAATACAGAAGAGTTGAGGTGGGCCTTCTTCTTTCACTGAGCTCTTAGAGTTCAGCAAAATCACAATCGTAAATTTGTCGTAGTATGAGTTATATGACGTTTTGTTTTTGTGTAGTGCGTAAGTGCAGCAATACTTGTATGAATAAAAGGCAATTGGTTGGTGCGTAGGTTTTTGGCGAAAATTAAAAAAAAAAATTATGAGTTATCCTGAGTTAATTCATTTGCTTAAAATTTGAATGCAAGAAAGTGTCATAAAAAGGATTGTTATTGATAGATGTCAACAGCGTCAAAGCGGTCATTTCAAACCATTCACTTACTTTTCTTCTCTTGCAGATCTATTCACTAAACTTTTTTTAGATTTATTTTATCTATGATTTGTATTGATACTTCGAAAAGCCATTGGCAGATTAAGAAGAGCTTCCTTTGTGCATTCTTGACAAATAGACTTTTAATCGATATTTTTTCGATGGCATTCTTTATGCTCCCGGAATGTACATTGCAGCTTCCTTTCATCCGCAGAGACATTAAAATGGAGATTCAGAACGGTTTTCTTTATTGCTTTTCTCAAACGAGCTCATACCTTCGATTATCGCAAATACATTTAAAAAAAAGAAATAAAATCCTCTACACGCCGTAGATGGCTTATTCTCGAGGTGCTCTATTACTAAACATCGTCATCATCTTAATCTTTCCGAGTATGTAATATTTTTGCTTCTTTATCCTTTTTTCTCTATGAAATGACCGCATAACTTCTTTCCGATTTTCTTAACCTTTTGCCAAGAAAACTGACAGCGAAAAGCTGAAATGAACTTGGATCAACATGAAAAGTAAACAGCTCAACGTTCATTATTTTCTGTGTGTCGACCTTGCCAGACACGGTCAGCTCTTTTTAAGTAAACCTCACATTCCACTTACCACACACACTTGCTTTTCTTTTTTTAACCGTTAATCAATCGACCGCACACCGCGTCAAGTCGACCGGACTAACCAAATGACTGCGTGACCGACTGACCAACTGACCCACCGAAGGTTTCAGTGAGAATATTGCAGGTTTATCTCTGATATTGTGCTGTTTTAGTGTTGGATAAATTGCGGTTTCACTTCTTATTCCACACTTTTTCGCTTTATCTTCGACCCTTTTGGGCAAGTGTGAACCAAATGACCTTGAGTGAGAATGAATTTGAATGAGATTTAGGTCTTTGAGCTATCAAAATCTAGTTGATGGTTTTTCGCCCCATTTTGATCTATTTTGAACCTTCCATTCTTTTCGTTTGTTCTTCCATTCTTTGTCGATGATAGTACAGAAGACGCAATGACGCACTTTTAAAAGTAACTTGCATAATGCGACATTAAAATAGGCGTGGCTATTAAACACTAAACACTATTGTTGTAATATTTTAATTTATGTATTGTTGGTATCTCCGAAAATGTGAGTGGCTTCAGCACGATGCAGCGGCCTATTATTGGCCTTCCTCGAATTTTTTTACAACTGCGTTGTGATCTTCATGGCTGCACGTCCTGATAAACAAAAGTGCTCTTGCGCAAACACAGCTCTTTTCTTCCGCCATTGCTTTGTTGCTGCTAACAAATTAATAACAGCAGTTCCGGAGAGCGGCGAGTGTTGGCGTATGTGCTCGATGCGCTCTCGCCCTGTTTGTTGAAAGCGGCCGCATCGTGCATGCCCTCGCTCTGCCTGCACATCCGCTCTTCTTATATTTCATTCAAGTGCAAATTTCGAGCGTGCCCGGACTGTGATAAAAGCCACGGCAACGACGACGGCGATGTTGACATTCAACCATTCCACACACCTTGAAGAGGCGTGTATCGAAGCCCTTCGTAATGCTTAGATTTTTATAAAATTTTGCAGAGAAAACTAAATGATGAAATTAATTGTTTATTTCATTACTTTACACTTAGAGAACTCTTCGCTTTTTGATTGATTTTTGAATCAATATCTTGAATCAAATCTTTTTTGAAGACTTTGAATCTTTTCCAACAAAAGAATAAGACAAAAGCAAGAAGCAGTTCAAAGCGAAAACTACGGGACTATGCAGCGGTCTTAGTTCTTCAAGCAAAAGCTGACTTATGGTGGCGACACAGCACCAACTAAACTGAAATTGGGCGACCAGCGCGATGCTTGCAAACACTTGAAATTGCTGCAATTTCTCATAGAAACATATACTTTCGTTTTCGCCAACAATTCATTCAAGTTCGCGCTTTTTTCTCCCTTTTTCGCCATTTTTTGCAGCGCGACAGGTACGCGCTCGTAGTAGAAAAGATAATAAAATCGCTTACTGAAAAACGCGACTGAAAAATTGTTGGTTGCTCCTGGTCGGTTGCAGCTGTCAACGGCTGCGAAACCGGCAATGGATTCAAGCCTCAAGGAGTACCAGAGAAATTTATGGTTTTTTTCAGGTAACCTCCATAGACCGACCACCTGCAACACCCCTTTGGAGAATTGAATAAATAAAAAGCGCGTTCTTCTTTAAAATTTTAGCAACGGAACGCTGGCGGCTGGAGCTGAATCTGTTGCTGCTCTTGTTTCTTCACTCTCTCTTTCATTTATAAAGCATCCTTCCGTTGCAGTTGCGAAGTGACCACCTTAACGACCGGTGATTACTGCATTCAAATAAAAAGTATAGAAAAAAAGTTGAGAAGGAAATAATTTCGCCAGCGGCATCTACTATTCGCCAATGCGGTACGAAGGGTGAGGTGCGAGCTAGGTGCATACGTTTCTAGCGTGAAGAGTATCGTAGCAGCCACAGCAGAAATTAAGATAACAATGAAAGGACATACAACCAGGTAGAGACTATCAACTTTTAAAAGCTTTTCGCAATTATTCTAATTTAATTTTTCCTCCTCTTTTTTGTGTTTTTAAGTAAATGTTAAAAGTAATTTTTTCCATTCATTTTCGTTTCGTCTTCGAAGCATGAGTTGACTTTTTTCATTTCTGATTTAAAAAAAAAATAATTTAAAGTCATAATAAGCTATCATAACTAGTTGGTGCCGAAACTCGTACATCAAAATAAAATAAAGAAAAGCCAGAGGTAACTATAGTACGTTAAGAAACGTACGTTGGTCCAGCTCTTCTCTCTTTCCGTTTCTTGCTCATTTCCTGCCGTTGAGAAACGACACCAATACAACAATTTCCAACATGGTTTTTCCAGTGTGCATGGTACAGCCGTGAGTTTTAATTTAATTTCGTCCCATTTTGCCTCCAGGCATAAAGCGTGTACTTATGAGGCACAGGATAGAAAGGGGCAACGAGGGCGAACGTGGGTGGCGAACGTGTCGAACGTGCTGAACGTCGACAGTTGGCCGGAAGGAAAGCAATTTAATTAATTCGCGAAACTACTTTATCGGTTAACAAAGCAAGTGCAAGCAAGAGTTGCGGGTCATTCAGTACATCAACTGTAATGACATTCGAGCGCACTTCCATCAATTAGTGCAAAATCGAGGAGCAAAAAAAAAAACAGTGCAACGTGCCACGACAGAAGAAGACCTAAGAAATTCAGGCGCTGGAAATTCCGGAACTTCAATACGTTTCATTTCTACAGACATTTTTAGCTACGTTTGATGTACAAACGAGTATGTATGAATTTGCAGACGCGGATTTAAAAATACGTCTATCTTTTCCATCGAAATGGAGTTATTGTTTGATTTTCTGAAATCCGTTACTCTACCGCACCATAAACTAATTTGCGTATACGCGTGAAAAAAATCAGCATAAATTTATTTAATATAATTAAATCACGCCCTGGTTTTATTTCTGCTGTGAAAAGCGAGCCATTTCCTTTTGGTAAAAAATATAATGGGATGAGAATTGGACCTTCTCGTATACACTAAAAAAAAATTACTTGATATTAAAATTAATGCATTTCATTAGTTCTTTCTAATGCAGAAAGAGAGGTAAGGAAAAGAAAAGGAAAGTAGAAAAGTATGGGCGACAAAGCAGGCGATCGGTTCAATTTCTTCGGTTAAATTGTGAAAATGGTAAAGGACCAAAAAGCGGAATTTCCAATTTCTAAAGAGAAGGAAAGCACCCTCGTTGCCTTTTCCTTCTCTCTGTCTGTCTTTATACGGTCCACCCCCTCCCTCCCTCCCACCCACGTGTTGGTTTCTTTGACCAACGAGCAAACTCATGCACAGTCATTAACATTAAAGAGAGAGAGAGCGTCTTCCTTCCCCTTCCCTCTTCTCAGGGACCTTGAAGAGCCGCTTGTTCGGCGATGGGGGATGAAGAAGAATAAGGCAAGGACGAAGATAAATGATACAACTGTGGTTACCCAACTCTTCTTCTTTTACATTTTCGGTTTTTTATCAAAAGATTTTTGTTGTTGTTGTTGTCTCCTTATATATTTTATTGAGCTTAATATGAATTTTTTTAAAACCTTTTATCATTTCTGTCTCCGGTTTTTTAAGCGCTGAATAGATGTTTCTTTTAAATGATTGGCAATCCCGGCACGTTTTTACATTATATTAGAGAGAGTGAGAGAGTGAGATCTATATGCTGCTGTCATACGCCTTTTGAATTTTAAACAAGACGCTGCCATTCTTACCCAGAAGTTAAACAGCTTTGATGACTTTTCTTTCAAATTTCGTGAAGATGAATGAAAACGTAGTTGACGTGGACCATTTCAGTTGAAGCAAAATTTCTCATAATCATTTGAAATAATCATAATGTGAAATTTGAATAAAATTATACTTTATAATAATAATTTGCTAATTTTTTAACACGTTGTCGGTTCGGTCTTTCCGAAAGATAGTAATCATTTCAAATGATCGATGTTGTAATTTACCATTTCATATTTATATAAGTACAATATTTCATAATTCAAATTTTAATTTCCATTGAATTTTTTCCTAGAAGTTAACGCTTCCTTTGATTATTGTTTTTTACGACATTAATAAAAAATGCATGTATTTTGACTGCAACTAGTCAGTGTCGTTCATTAGCGGCCTTTCTTTAACATCTCAACAGTTTCAATGTCTGCCGCCCTTTGCTTTTAGTCTTTTTATAAATATAATCGAAGTGTCTTTTTTAAAAAAACATTATCTTATTCGAAGCGAAAGCGAGGGGTGCTCGTCTCCTTTCGTGCCCTTTGTTTCGAAAAGTACTCGGTAACGATGGATGGATGGGCCTTAATGGTTATCTGCCTCTTGCTTCTATTCGTTGTTGGTAACTTTTTATTTTGCACAGATTGTGATGATGCTTCGCTCTGGTAAGCGCTTCAATTAAGTTGGTTTTTGTAGCGTCGACGTTTTAAATTTTAAGGCACAGTAAAGTGAAAAGGAACGAAAAAGCAAGAGGCCAGACGTCTAGGCCAGAAATAACGGTAAGTGAACACCAAGTGAGAGGGCGCGAATCTTGTTTAATGCGAAATAAAAATAAAACCATCGTTTGGTGTCTGTTTGTTAGGTGCCTTCCATGTTGCATAGATTCCTTTTTGCATGGATTAACATTTCGATTCGTAAAATAAAAGGGGAAGGCAAAACAGAGGAGAAAAGGCGTTAAGGGCTTGCCGCTGTCAAAACAAAAGCCCGACGTTTTAAGGTATCGAAGCCACAAAGCGAAGCGGACACAAAAGGCTTTAGCTATAGTCACAACCACAGCCTCTAGTAAATAAAAGAGACTGTGAAAAGAGTAAAGATTTTTTTTATCCTCTAGTGCCGATGATTACATTGACAAAAAATGAGAGAAATCAAAAGCAAAAGCGTTGCCTTTGCATTCATTCTGCTCAAAGGATAAAGAATTTTTTTAACGATTTTTTAAATGGAAGATTTTTTTTTTGTAGTGAGCTCTGCAATAAAAGGTTATTTTCGGCTTTTTAATTTGTGGTTACCCTTTTTATAATAAATATTTGAATTTAATGAAATGTTTAATTTCTCAGAAAAAAATCGTTGCATATTATGATTGCAAGTTGCAACGATATTATATGTGTCCTTTAAATACCCAAAAAGATAATTATATACAATTTTTGCACTCTTCTCATAAATATTCTAATATTTGGCAAAAATATTTACCGTTTATCATAACATTTAGCATCTGCTTTCCTTGCGTTTGTTTGTTTTTGATTTAAAAAATGTATCACATTTAGCTAATAATATGTTTTACGTAAGTATGTATATCACTTTTTATTTGAATATTTTGTGTTAAGTTTTTATAAATATTAATGAAACTGTGAAAATGCAAAATTTGCGGCCATTCCACTCCATAACAGAAAAAAAAAAACAAAAAAAATAAAAGGAAAGATCATAAAAAAGATGATTACACAAATGAGTTATTTATTTTTACGTTTAATAACTGAAAATTATAAAGTTTTAATAACATTCATAGCGTAAAATGATGCTAGTAGCAGTCAAGAGCGGAGTAATAAAAATAATAGTCAATAAATACAAATAATTAAAGCATTCATAAAAGAATATAAAACACATGCTTAACAACGATATAATTATATGCATGTTTTTTTTAATTTAAATTATTAAAATATAATCTAAACAAGAATTGTTTTTACATTTTATTCGGGTACCGCTAAGCACTGTCTCTCCCTCTCTCTCTCCCTCTCTTTGCTCATGGTTCGCAATACAAAGAATCAGAATGCACACATACACATACAGCTATAGCTATACAAACTTTTGCACAAGCAGCAGCACCTACATACGTAAATAATTGAAAACATTAACGAAAACTTCGTCGTTGGCCTTCGGTAAAACAACAATCGCTTTCGTGTATCTGTATAGAAAGTTTGTCTAAACAGGAACAGCAACAGCGACCAAATTTCTCAAAACAGCAACAATTTCAAAGACAAATGTTATTAAATTTACATTGTAAATTAAATTATATTATCATTACGTTTAGCAGCAGAATAACTCTCCGCTCGCGACGCGTCCTCACAGCATCCTTAAGCCATTTTAGACTACAAATTTGCTAAACGGTTTAAATTGTGTTCTCGATTATTATCATCATTACCAACAACTCTAACAATACTAGTACCACCCACGCTACCAACACCAACCACCATGTAAGCAGTAAGTCTGCGGCTCTAAATAATGCTCGAAAAATCATATCCGTTGCTGTATGTAGTTTAGTAAATGCTAAAGCAATACAAGCAGGTACCATGTTAAATTTGTAACATCTTCAAACACAACAACAACAACGCCTGCAACGCCCCACCTGGCTGTTTGAATGTTTGTATGCGTGTGGATGTGAGTGTGGGGATGTTTACGAATAGGTGTAACTTGTGAAGATTTATGGTCGAGCGAATAGTAGGTGTCGTATTTGTCTGGTTCGGTAGCTCACATCACAATAACAACAGCAACAACAGTTCAGTTTGACTGAAGATGTTGCGTTTTATGCGAATGCTTTTCAAAAATTGTTTGTATGTGCCGTTTTTACAAGAAAAATATACCATCATAACCATAAGCTGCAGCTTATACGAGTAGCATACAACATACAGAACGTTACAACCTCCTTCCTTTTTATATTCGGAGAGAAAACTCTCGGAAAAAAAATTTATTAAGTTGTTAATAATAGAAGAGACGTTGTAAAGAACAAAAAATTATGAAATGCCAACATTTCAAATGAAGTCATCTGGTAACCCACTCGTAAAATAAGCTATAAGATGATATGATATCGTTTATAAAGTGCTTTCAAACCAAAACGTTTGCAACACGTTGGTAAGTGCTGCAAAGTTAATATTAAGTTGGTACCGTAACCGGAGTTTAGTTATAATTTTTAACCTCTTCGATAGCTTAATTCATCCGCTCTATTTTCCAGCCACTCCTTTCGTCACCTTCCATTACCACACTTTATGATGGGTACAAGCTAATATTTATACAACTTTGCTCGCACCAGGAATGGTGCGGGCTTTGCGGTGTGGTAACTACTTGACAACTACGTACGTGAAAAATCTGTGAATGGCAGAAGCTTTAGTTAAATCCGCTTATGAGAAACTTTAACATTTTCTATGGTTAATTGACAGAAAGTAATTAATATAGTAAAACATGAAAAATTTTAATAAAAAGTAAAATATTTTCATCAACTCCCTGATGATGCGATTTTTTAGAGCAGATAAAGAAATAATAAACTATATCAAAAATAAATTTTTAACTTTGTTCCCGATTTCCTTTCGGGAAGTCTTTTAAGTATTAATTCGTTAACTCTGTAGTATTAAACTTTAGATTTAAATATAATTTCAACAAAATACTTTGCCATTTTAATAACAATATTAGTAAAATTTTCCTTTAATTTATTGTATATAGCAGACGGTGATATTTTCCACTGGAAACATTTTTTTAAATAAAGTTTGTGAAATGAAAGAAAAAATATTGAATTACGAGTATAATTACCATAAATGAAAATAAATCATCATCATCATCATCAAATGAATTGCTGAGTGGTCAAAAATTATTATTTATTAATTCACATCAATGCGTTAAAATTTTATTAATACTGGATTAGTACAAAAGCTTCAGAGAAATTTCTCGACCGCTGAGCAGCGCCACAGTTTGTGATTTATAATTAATATGAATGCTAAAATTAAAAAAAAATAAATTTATGAAAAACATGAAAGCTTTGAAAGGAGCTTTATTACAAGTTTATAATAATAGTTAATAATAGTTTTTTAATAATAGTTAACGCTATCTTTGCTATTTTTTCGGCTTGTTATTGCTCTGGAGTAATATTAATTATTTTATACAACATTTTTTCCTATAAAATTCTTTAGTTTAATTTCAGTCAAAGTATTTATTAATTACTTTTTTCAAGATATTTTGAAAATATTTTTGTTTTAATAAATATTTTGTATGCAGTGTCAACAACAACAACAACAACAACAACAATGCCAGTACAACAAATATTACTATTCAGTGAGTGAATGAGGAAATTCAATGAAAATTCGCTGAAATATGATCATGCTGTACATATTGCAATAAATAAGAATTATTCCTGGCTTTCATTGGCTTCGATGGTGTTCGGGTGAACAAACGTGCTTTGTTTTGCGCGGTTGTTTTCGGAAAGTGTTACCACCTGATGCAAAACCACAGAAATAATCGTTTGTTCGTTCGTTTATCCGTCCTTCCGTCTGGTTGTAGAATCCGCTGAGCTGGAACGCAACCATTGGGGAAAAATACCAATAGATTTTTCATAAATTGTTTTTACTAGTGCTCACATGCGCCAAATGAGACTATTCCTATACGCACTTACGAAATAATAAAACTGAAAAATTCTCCTAAATTTTGTTTCAATATTATTTTCCACGTTTAAGTTTTATTTGCGCTCTTCAAAATTTAACTATGGACAGGACTATTGAGTTTAAGTATAGAGATAACATTATGAAGGTTTGCAAAAATAAATTGTATGCACTGTAATAACGTAGTTATTAGCAGTTAATAACAAAATTTTCGAAGCTCCAAAAGAAGATTCATGTAGCACAGTTCATCTAAGCTAAAATAGGTTAAGAGTAATTAGTAATATTTCGCTAATATCCATGAGAATCATCATCATCATCATTATCATCATTACTAAGCAATAATTTTCAATTTATAGACATAAAATTCATTATAGAAAACCACATATTTTTGACTGAAGCCTCACGTTCCTTCGTGTTCAGCAATTCAGCTGTACTGTAGGAACACATCATGCAAATGCAAGGCAATATTTTACGTGACGAATGTTTCGTCTTAATCTTTTGTGGTATAATTTTTTACTGCTATTTTCTTACGATCTGCCTCACTGACTAGCACGAACGCACGCAGTGTCTATTATTTTTGCTGAAAACGCGCATGGAATTTTATATGCGTTATTTTATACCTTATACTGTGGCAAATGCTTTGATTATATATATTAGGGGTGAAGACGTAGTTGTTTCATGTGATAATAGATATAAATTGCTGTATTTTGTCACATACCAAATGTCATATTGTTATTTCAGAACTATCATAATTATTTCTCTTACCAAAACCATTATAATCAAATTCGATAATACTTAGTATTTCAGTAGTCTCTTTGGAACGAAAAAATAGTATCTTGGCACAGATAAGCCATGAAATCCATCACTATATACGAGTATACATACATGAAATTGGCTCAACAAGCATCAAGATACGCTCATCATTCATACTTTTAAGAATATATTATAGAAAGAAATATATATAGAAATATAAAAGAAAATAACAAAGAAATATAAGAAGAAATATTGTAAGAAATATAATAATAAGAATAGAAAAATATAAGATACGAGTATATCTTATGTTATAAGAAAATATCTCTTCTTTGGAACAATTCTACTCGTATTTAGACAATTTTCTGCATTTTAGACATTTAATGCATTATTCATCATACATCAAGACATTAGGGTTTACGGTATTGCGGTGTAAAGAACTATTCATTTCACTCTACGGACTTCTAACTTTTTGAAAGAAAAAATATATCCTAATAATTCTTCACAGAATAAAAGCGCAAGAACTTTCCAGTCTATATTGTCCATTTAATACAATACTAATGGTTATTAATCTTTAAATACTTTGTACAATAAACTGTATTATCGTCACTTAGTTTCAGTTTAGTTTTTCGAAAGATTTAAATTTTATTATCTTACAAACATTAAAAAATGTGTGTAAAAGTAATTCAGTAAATGTGCAGTAAAAGTAATTCATAGCAATTTTTTGCCATTAATTTGACAACTTACAAAGTAAAAATATCGTATTTTATTTCATCAATTCGTACTCTTAGTACACGTAGCAAATCGAAATGTTTGTATTGAAGAAATTAAATTTGATTTCAGAGTCAATTTCTGGAATGATGAAAATGCAATGTCATAAAATTGAGGCGATCGGACATCAGTGGCAGAATGCGTGGAATGATAGGATGGAAGAGTGGGGGAGGGAGTGCTTTGGATGAACGACTTTGGAAAAATAATTAAGCTTTCCATGAAAGGAAAGTTTCATTTTTGCTACTATGAAAACACTTAAGTAAAAAATCCATCAAGTTATAACGAATGGCAGAGGAATCTCGAATAGTATACAACAAAGTAAAATATATCGCTTCAAAGGCGCGGCAAGGGAAGGTGTTTACGGTGTAAATGTGTGCCTTCAAGGTAATCAAGTCTGTTATAAAAATTACGGCACAGAAAGAATATCAAATACATTTTTAGGGCTCTTACGGCTGGGGGCGACTACCACTACCACCCCCCCCCCCCCATCAACGATGGTGGTCCCCCGAAACTTTCTTATATATTTCCGTCTTGGGATTTTGCCATGGAAATTGGAAAAATGAAAAATACTTTCAATAAAGTTATTGATAAAGTTTTATTTGGAAGCCTTTGAAGCTGGCGGCAATGTTTTTTTTCGGAATATTGAACAAAGAAAAACATTAAACAAAAGAGCAATTTTCTCTATGTTTTAATTTCAATTCTTAAGGGCATAAATAAATACAATGTTACTATTATTGTTGTTTTGTTGTTGTTACTGTAATTGTTACACCTAAGTTTTAAATCAATTAGTAATTATTATGGAAGCCAAAGGTGTAAAAAAACAGATAAATGATGTCTTTATTTTGGCCTAAAGAAGATTTGGTTAAAGTGTTTTGTATTTAAGCCGCTTAAAAGGATATATCGAAGGATAATAAGAAGGAAGAGAGTAAAGGAGTATGCTTTATTAATTTTTAAAAAACATCTCATCTCATTGCAAAGTTTTATTCCATCCAAAATAACCTTAACATGATCATGAAAGCGACAGAGGGCAACCAATAAACCAAAAATAGTGACAGCAAGAACAATGCGGTATCACTGACAAAAGCAAAACTCTCTGAAATTGTTCGTATTTTAGAAAAGCTACAGAAAGGTCCTTCTCTCAAGCTAGATCCTGTCAGGTGCGATTCAGTAAGAACGAGAACAATGGACGACATCCGGAAAAGCAGCGAAAACACAAAGTCGCAATTTTGCTAACAGATGAACGTTCTAAGAAAAGATATTTTCTTTTGATTAAGAAGAAATAATCAAAACAAAAAGACTAAGAACGGTTACAGCAAGAAGCTGTTACTGAAATAAAAAATAAAGAAAAGTAATAAGCCGTCCAACATTCAGTGGCACTTTTATTCTTTCATTCTTCTGCTTTTATTCTACCCGAGACACTCAAGGAAAAAAGGCTTAAAAAAGGTGTGCTGAAAAGTTTTGATAAGAAAATAATTTGTTTGTGAAAATGGCGCTTGCGGAAAGAGACGAATAATAATCAATTTTTGCGGTTATCGTGGTTAAAAGCATTGGAAAGAAAAAAGTTTGTAAAGGTTCAGACAGTAAAAATTGCAATGAAATTATAATTTTTTTTTTATGCTTCTTAACAAGAACCTGCAGAGAATAGAAGACTATTACAACGGAACTTACAGGCAGACTTATGGGCATGAATTTGAGTGATTAGAATAGAACAAAGGAACTTATTTGAAATTTTCGGAAGGAAGGAAAGTGCACCAACGAATATACAGGGTCATCCATTTTCTCTTTCGGAAAGTGAAGTAAAAAAAAGCACACTAAGTATTCAGATATCAATTGAATTTTTATTTCATTATAATGCGTGGACTTTGCCATTATGCGTGAAAAACAATATCGTTCAAATGTCTTCAAGAGTTCTTTACATACATAAAACGATTTATTTGTACCGTTTTTTCCCTTAAAAAATTTCCCCAGATATCTTTTAATATGTGTTCTCTGAATCTGTTCGAGTGAAATTTCAAAATATCTAAACGCTTTTATTGAATTTAAGTGTCTCTATATCTTCAGAAGAAATCTTAATTTCGAAATAACCGAAAGGGTAAGTTTATGTCATTATCATGACTATTATCAAGTAACCTCAATCTAGTCAACGGGATGTCAGAACAAAAAGGATTCACTTTCTGTTGCGTTGAAAACTGGTAAGAGTCTTCACACACACACACACACACACACGCATTATCAGCAAGGTTTCAACAGACATACTTCATTTCTCACTCAACGAAAAGGAAATCCTGACACAGATTTTACAAGTTACCTCTCCGGTAACAACAAAAACAACAAAAACAACAAAAACACAAGAAAAACAACAACGACACAACAACAACAACAGAGAATAAAAAGTCTAAGCCATGGAGATTCCCAAGCTTTAATGCAATTGTTGCAATCTGTGTTGCGAGACCATACGCATTACGTAAATGTAGGTAATGCGTTGTGGTCGAAGGCTCGGTCTCTGGCTGCAAGAGCAAAGAGACCAGGAGATGTGCTAAGCGTTCAAAGTAAGAGTTCTGTGAAATTAAGTTAACTCAATCCTTTGTTTGATTTCGTATTTCCTGTCATTCACTAATTTGTTTTCTTGTTTACTTTGTCAGCTTTCTAAAGTCCTAAGCAATAAAAATACATACTTATTTGCTTTATACTTTAAAATGAAGAGCAGTACTAGCTGCTGTTGCTGTGGCTGTTGTTGAATTCCAGTGCGTTGACTCTATGGCATCTGTGTCCAATATGTACAGCTCATAGTGAAAGAGGCCACAGTAATGCAGTGAAGCTCATTTACAGAGTGCGACGAACAGGTTCAATAAACAGAGCAAGGGGGAAAGACAAAAAGAAAAACTACACGCATTTTTCTATTCCTTTTTTTTTTCAAAGCTTTCTGCTTTTTGTTATAAAGTTTCACATTAGTGCAAAATTAAACACAAATGACTATGGGTTCAATTTAAAAGACGAAAAAGTAAGTAAATTTTTGTTTATTCTTATTCATATTATATTTTGATTTAGATAACTAAATAAGATTTAGTTATTAATTAGTCACGTACAGTAGAATACAGTTCAGTATCATCATAATCATAAACAAGGAACAATCAATAATCAATCATAAATCATTGATGAATCAATTATAAATTCAAGGAATATAGTAAAAAGTTATAAATTCACGTACAAAGAAATTAATTTTATAGAATATGAATTAGCACCATTTGGCCCATATCTCATGGCCATGGCCATGTTATTATCTTAAACTAATGAGATTTGAAAACTTTATAATTGTATAAAATAGCAATTTGCATTAATAGCAATTGGTTTTCATATTCCTTTGTGAAGATTTGCCAAATATACAACTTTGTAGAGCTTTTAACTAAATCAAAGGCTACTTGGTTTAACTGTTGACCGCATTCAATTCTAACAAACGCAGCAGCTATTAAACCAACTAAACCGGAATTGCCAGAGGCATGTGATAAAGATGGAAAACCGCATGTAACCGCATTCGGTTCCAGCAAATGGTTTGTGGAAACGCACTGGAGAGCTCGTGTGTATTCAGATGAAACGCCAAGGGATGATTGCCGGGTAGATTGGAGACGAGGAAGGAAGGCAGGAAGGAATGCCCGAGAGTGAGTGAGTTTGAAAGAGAAGTGTGAGCCCGTTTTAATAGAAACATCTTTGAAATGTGTGTAATCCAATGGTAGATCCGCATGTGATGGTACTTCATTGCCATTATTGAATTTTAATTGTATGATTGATTCCGTTGCGACATCACGGTAACGATAACGATAAAAAAAACTCAGCGTTTGCGATGAGTCAGTCAAGTCATGTCATATCAATTGCTATTTTGTTTAATTTTGTTTGCCGTTTCAATTTGGCGGATGAAATCGTATGCCAGGCGGCGAGTGGGAGGAGGAATAATGTTAATGCATTGCTGCTTCCATCCACGCACGGACGGACGGACGGAAAAGTTTACTTTGCAAACGCACGAGTGGACTGTTGAAAGGTTGGAATGATCGCAGAGCAGAAGTTTGTCAGCAACAGACATGAGCAGCTCTTGAAAAGTTTAATTTTCGCAAATCGGAGGAAATGCCTGATGGAGGCACGCATCCAATGCACTGACGATTGCATGGATGCTAGTTTATTTCGTACGTTTCGTGAATTTTTTCACCACGAAATATTTAAATATTAATTTTAATGAATTTAGTGATTTATTATGAGTACGAAAGTATTTTTTTCAATTTCATTTTTTATGAAATTTATTTTAATATTAAATTTAAAAAAAAAATTTTTTTTAAAATATAAAAAAGTATTATTTTAATTACCTTAATATTGTTCTAATCGAATATTTTTTTAGTTCTCAACCTTTCGCAAGGAAGAACTGAGAGATCCAGGGTTTTTGTTATATTCTGCACAAAAGTGATGAATAATACTCTTATCAAATAGCATTTTATAAATGGTAAATAAACTGGATTTAAACCACTTTATATTTTTCGGAACTGTATTCACTGTATTCGAGTGTGTTTCAATGCGAAATTCTTTTCACGTAACCGAACGGGACAGATTTCTTTATACAAGCGTGTTTACGATAAAAGTCACACTTTCCTCCAGCGGCACAAACGGCACGAAGGACGGCGGAAAATGCATTCTCTCCACTGCAGAGAGCTCTAGTCAAAGTAAAGAGCTTCTAAGAGGTATCACTTACTGGAGCACGTAATTTGATTTGTACATTATACGCGCAGACTGATCGAATGGAACACACTATCGGCGAAAGGAAAGAGTATTCTCTTGATACGAGTACACGTTTTTTGTTGTAGCTTGTAGATGTTGTGTCAACGCTGTTGCATTATTAAGTCACAAACAGAGCTGTATAAATTGTTAAGTTGTCTTCTTCCTCTCTCAGAGAATGGCATCAGCTGGTTCCATCATGTGCATGCATGTTTGACATCTATTTTATGTAGTAATGACATTTTCTTTTGCCAACAGGTAGCAATACAATCACCGCGAAACCAACGACAACGACAACGACCAGGTCGTCATCATCATCATCATGATCATTGTCATCTTCCCGTCAGCAGCGGCGGTAATAATGCCTCCTTTGATGCTGTTACTATCGCCCACATGACACCTGCCGACGGTATAGCTCTGAAAAAGCGTCGGTGGAAAATGCATTGAAAGCAATACATTTACATTTGAAAGCAACGTTACGCGGCCTGCTTGCATAACGGCTACTACACCAACGCGGCGAGGCCTCACTCAACGCTGAAAGCCATGTGAATTTTTATGACGTCATATATATTTAACAATCCAGCGAGTACGAGTATGAGTTTCAAGAAAAATAGAAACATCACGTCTTTTAATAGCGAGCGAGCAAGGGACAAAATGTGTCACATCAGCAAAGCGACATAACATTAAATTTTTTTAACCGTTGAAGTGTTATCAAAAGTGAAGATGGTGGCTGAAGTCACTGAAATTCTTGTATTTTCTTCTGAATTTTCTTTAAAATTAAAAAATTTAAATTCCTAATTTTCTGATAATCATAAAATATGCTTTGCAATGTAATAAAACTTTTCCAAATTCTTTGTCATAACAATTAAAATCAAAACATTAATTGGATGCAATTGCTATAATACTCTCTAGCAATATAAAATTAAATAATAATTTATTTTTTATAAAAAATAAATAAAAAATTGTACAAAAAATTCTCTGCAATTTTTCGTTTTTGCAATTTTTTTTTTCATTTCAACAATAGTTTCATTATATCAATACAAAAATTTGGCACATCATCACACATATTTCTAAAGCTTAGAGCGTGGAAGGCACGAATGAGTTCGAAATGGCATTATTTTCATCTTATTTCGCTCTTCCACTCTACTTTATTATTTGATTTTTTTTTTTTTGCTTGGATACTTGTGCTTGGATTATTTGAAAATGGTTTCAGCTTCTTCCGAATTCAATAAAAATATCTGAAGCACATGAGCCAAGTGCATTTGTGTGTGTGTGTGTGTGTGTGTGCGTGTGTGTGTAAGTGTGTTTGCAGTTGGCAGAATAGAGTGTGTCCAAAACTAATATTGAGTGACAAAGTATTGAATCTAAGAGTAAAAATTCCATACGATAATAAATGGATATCATTACGTAATGAAACTCGAGAATTATTTTCTTTTGCCGAAGTTTTTCGAGGGTTGCTCATTTTGTTCGTTTTTTGGTGTTCTTATGGTCTGATGCTTAAAATTTTACTGAAGAGTGTACAAATATTGAACCCTTTCTTAACCTGACCAAATAGGTCATTCCTCAAATTCACCAGAGTCAGGTTCAATTTTTGACGTTCAAATAACTCTATTATAACTATTGGTGAGGACTCATATTGAGAAATTATGTCCCAAACAAAGCTATGATAATTTCTGATCATGACAAATCACAAACAAATAAATCTCGTGTGAAATCTTTATTGCATTTTTATATTAAATATCTAAAAAATTCGTAAAAATTACGTCTTAAAAAACATTTCATAACTTCATTTGCATTCTCGCAACGTACTATCTTTTATGGTTTTTATAACAGAGCAAAGTATGACAGTAAACGAAAATATGTTTTTGTAACAATTGGCAAAGGACGTTTTCAAGAACATACTCATGGTAAAAGTTTTATGAAGACAAATGCCAATTTATGGTCTGCTTTAGACTGCTCTTTTTAGTCATTCTCTAGAAATGAGAAAAACTTTGTGGTTGGGCTGATGACAATATTTTGGTTATTTCTTTGTAATGAATGTAAATTTTAGCCGCTTTCTTTAAACAACAATGTTTAGAGAAGCTCATTAACTTGTTATCGGAAATATTTTTTTTTCTATGAAATTGTTGCTCTAACGATATAAGATATAAAATTGAACAATGAAAATGTTAAAAATACATGATTCAAAATAGAGAAAAACTTTTTGGTGTCCATAACATTTTGTGTTAAAACAGAAACGTCCAAATTTCTTGTCATTTTGCCAGGCGACAAACTCTTAATAATGCCTTCTCATTTGCGACAATAACGTAGTTGAAAGAGCCAACCGGAGCAGTAGCCAAGACCAATAAAAACCGTTTACATAAATAATTTTTTGCAATATCTTTTGTAAGAGTCTGATTTGAAATGGTCAATGCAATAAACGCAAGAAAAAGAAAGAAAAACTTAATGATGTGGGAAGGAATTGAAAATACAAATTAGTTTCTTATGTACAAACATAAAATTTAAAATAATGGATGACCGGATATCAAAAAAAAAAAAACACCCGTTTCATAAATTTTTTTTGATTGGTTTCTGTACCGAACGAAGATAGTCGAACGACCTACTAAATAAACTCCTTTTCCTAAAGGCCTTTATGAAGTTTATTAAGGTTTTTAAAATTAATTTTCTTTGATGAATGAATTCTTACGGAATTCTGTAAATTTTTAGAACAGAACTATTCAAATGCCTTTAATAAAAATTGGATTATTTGCAGGGTTTAATCTATGAGAAGGTTAACCCTTCTAAGGTAAGGATAAATACTCTTTGGAATTTCGATATATTCGATGCTTGGCAACGAAGTTGCTGTAAAGAATTTCTTGCCTGCAGCTTCGTCATTCTTGAAATTCTAATAAAGCACACTCGATTTTGTTCTTTGAAGGATAACCTTTGACCCTTTTGAGTTGAAAAGGCAGTTCGCTGAAGTAATCGAAAAAGGATTGACTTTACCTATCGAGCTCGGTTTAGTCTTTTGTGCTTGCAGTAACTAGAACTCGGTACATCTATGAGAAACTTACCTTTCACAAAAATAGAAATACCAGCATACCACACACACACACACCCACCCACACACGCCTATACACTCTCTCTAAAGACAAGAGAAAAACAATCTTTTTCTTCTTATGCTTCAAACAGCTTTAGAAACGGAGAAAACATTTTTAAAAAAACACTCTTAAACCGTGCCACCAACATACTTGAATTCTGATCACTCACGCAGCTCGTTCACACAAGCAGGATGCACACAAATATACACACGTATTAAAAACACATAAAGATTTCTTTCAAGTTTTTTCTCTGTTGACTTTTGCCGTCTTCAGCGTCAAAGAGAGGTTCGTTCCAGAAGAAGTCCTCTTTTTGGCGAGATGGCTTTTTTTTGTTGTTTTTTTTTTTTCATCTGATAATATACAACAGCATACATTGGTAGATGTGTGTGTGTGTGTGTGTGTGTGTGTGTGCGCGTGTCTGTACGTGTATGTGGTTTCGACGGAAATGAAAATGTGAGTATGTACACGCTTGTATGTTGTGTCTGAACGATAAGTTGGTCTTCGCCAACGGAAACTTCTTCCTTCGCCCTTCGCTCTGATGCTTTTCTAGATTTTTAAACATCAGAGCTGGCGCAGGAAGTAGTAGCTTTATTTGGTAATCATCATTTAAAATAAATAAGCTTCACTGAAATTGTTTTAATTAACTAACTTCCATAACTTGTTGTTGGGCAAAATTTTTTTGTTCATTTTTTTTCTTTGTGTTTATATTTTTAAACCATTTTCTTTAGTAACAAAAATGTAACATAAAAGCCATTTCAATTTAAAAGTTTAGTAAACATATTATCAAATAGACTGGAAGGAACGACATTCTCGTCATGTCCCTTTGATAATAAAATAAAATTAAGCCCCTTTAATTATATAAAATTTTTTTTTAATGAAAAGTATTACCTTTGCATTGCGTAGATTTCAATAAACACATACGAGTGCAAAAATCATTGTTCATTCAGTAATGAAATTGAATTGATTATAGCTATGCATTAAAAAATATACAATAACAATTTTAATAAATTGATTTTTCAGAACAGAGAACTAAAATTTCCAACATCAGGACAAAGTAATCATTATTTCGTTTAGAATTGAAAAGTCATAAAAAACGAAAAGCCGCAAAAATAATTGTTTGAAACAATTGAATTTTATTTCGCTATATCCGTTAAAAGCCATTAACAAGTTTTCAGTAATGAAAATGGAACCGTTAACTATAAGGCACGGCGCTGTGGGAGACTGATCGCGACCATGAACAATGCTGTCTGCCTCCGCAAACAGTTTTTTAAAGATATTTACTCTTCGGAACCGAGAGAACCGTTCGAAAGTTGCTCCTGTGGTCGGTCCTTTAAGGACTTGCTTAGGGTGCAAAAGCTGCCTTCCGGGGAAACTTTAGAGAGCTCTGTCGAAGTTCCACCAAAACACTCTTTAGCTAAGTGGCATTTAATTATGCTTCTTATGACTTTAAAGTGCTTCATAAAAATTGCATAAACTCGTCATCTTTGTAATTTCTAATTTTTTTGTTTTTATTAAAATGAAACCTTATGTTTTTTCAAGCATAATAAAAAGCAAAATAATTTAAAACAAAAAACCAGCAAAAAATCCATTAAAAGAAGGACACTTTTATGGTCGGCGACTTTCGCTCCAGTTTTCGGTACGTGCAACCGTCCGTCTTCACATCATCAGTCTTTGCTGTTTTTATTATCATATTGTATTCCACTTTATACTACGCTAACAAGGCGGCAATTTTATAATTCAAAATTCTGCAAAATATCCAAAGGCACTCTTGTCTGGAGAAAGCACGGACTGTACGGTAAAATGTTTTAAACATAACAACTTACGGTGTTATGGCCACCAGCAAAGTGTGGCTTTAAGCGACTTGCAATGAAGGCTAGCGGCCAGTCAGACCGAATTAACTTTGCAAATAATAAAAATTAGGTTAAATGTCACAAAATCTTATGCTCATGACTGGCTGGATGGCAGAGGGTAAAGGTCAGTTAAGGGTTAAAATCTGAAAACATGGAAGTAATGTGACATGCCGTGCGGCAATCTGAAGAAGCTGTACTCTCGAATCAGAGAGAGATTAAAAGTTGAGTTTAATGTGATGTTTAAACTTTTTGAGGCTTGAGGTTAAACAAACATTCATGATGACATTTTATTCTGTATGACTAACTTTAAAGCTAGATTTTAGGCAGGCGATTTATTTAAACTCTAACATCCTGATTCATTCCAAGTAGGTTTGTGTCTGTGCTATCACACTATAATCCTTCACACAATTTCAAAGAATTATTCAATTAAATTAAATTTATTTTGCTACAAAGTATTTAAATGTACTACAGTAAGAATTGGCATATTTATTTTTTCGTACTCAATTTGCATGAAAGTGCATTGTTATTACTATGAAGTTCTTGCTATTGACAAATTTCTTCATATCCGTGTTTGTCGAAAATAAAATCCATCGATCCAACGTCATTGTGTGACTATGTGGGTGAGATGAAGCTGGAGGAGGGCGAATGGACATTTGCTGATCCTTTTCTTTGCTTTCAGTCGTCTTTCAATTTGTGCTGTCAGCAAAAGTATCCTTATTTATTAAGATTATACAAAGCTTCAAAGTCTAGAAACTCAATCTGGCATTCTTTTGGATTTGAACAAGTTCAAAGTTTCAAATTGAAAAGTTTTCAACATAATTAAATATTGTATTTGCAAAAGACTATGCCAGAACAGAGACACATTTAAGTTTTTGAATAGTACTACTATTGAAATGAATCTTGAGGCAAAGATTCACTCAATCTTTCTCCATGGAATAAATACACTTTCTCTGTGCTTTTTTAATAATAAAATGAAATGGTCGGTCTTTTTTAGGGTCAAAGAAATACTCAGAAGTACCTAAGAGAGATATGCTCTGAATATAAATTTTATTATAATTAAATTCGGTTAAAAAGTTGGCTGAAAAAAGTAAAAAATAGAGAAAACAGTTTTTATACTTGTCTTTACAAATCTAGCAACCATTCTCAAAAGCAAAAACTCTGAAAAGATTACGATAACTCTCACTATTTATTAGCATCTCAAAGAACTGGATTGAATTTCGAATTACGAGTTTTTGAATAAAACGAATCGGAAAGTCAACAAATCTCCAGAGAAAAGGAAAAGAGATTTTAGGACACAAAAAGTTCTTCAACTTTAAACGAAATTTGAAAACGTTCTTTCGAAATGGCTCGATGTAATCGTCATGCATATTCGCATTGACAACATCATTATCTTCTTGGAAACCGTAACGAAAACGGTGGCAACAAAGCTGAACTCTTCATAATGCGTATAAAACTATCGAAGTTTAAGATATCTGGGTCGTCAGCCAGAGCTGTTGACTGTTGAAGAAAATTGAGCCCGTTGCATTTCTGCCACAATGACTTCGCCCTACTGAAAATGACTCTGCAGGGTTGAACTCCGTTACTGCGAGTTGACGAAAGTTTTAATCGTAAAAATTGCTTAAGAGTTGGGCCAGCAGCTGCCGTAGCTGAAACAACTATATTGCAAGTTGTGCCAAGTACTGCCTTTGAATTAACAACCATTTTGCAGTCTCTTCAAAGTAGAGAGCGGGAAGAAAAAGGGAAATAAATAAATCCAGCGACATCAAAACCGAAAAAGGCATAATAAGTAGTAAAAATAAAACTGAAAAAAGAGTTATAATAAAGAAAAGTTGGAAGGGGGAGGAAATAAATCGGAAAAGAACAAGTAGTAAAAAGTAAGTAAAAGCGCTCCAACAAAATTTCGTAAAGTAAGCGTAATTGGCGTAAGCGATTGGCGGGAACCCATAAACTTTTCAACACGACAACCATCTGGAGACATTTATAAAGTTTTCAGCGAATGAAGGCACAGACCTACCTACCACACACCCGCTGCGATATCGACAGTGCGGTTTGTTCGAAATTACTGATAAGCATCCATCGATGTCGGCTACTCCAATCGGACAGCCGTGAACAAATTGCCGAAAAGGAGCCAAACGACAAGTAACAATCGCAAGGTACAGAGTTAATAAGAAAACTGATAATTTACTCAGGGCGATGTGCCAAAGTTTACTGAAATGACGTGCCTTCACCTCTACGATGCTGCGGCAGACATGAACGGTGTGATTTGGGTGTTCTTTTGGCGCTTCCAAGGAAAGCATAGTACTTATTTATCTTCTTTGCAGTTAGTTGGTATTGCTTGAAAGAGCCATGAAAAGCGTAGCAGCAAAGGAGTTTCTACAACCGCTCTCTGCAGGTGGCAACATGGACACCGATATAAAATGACATCATAAATTATTTGTGACCCATAGAAGATGAAGAACAAGATGGACGATAAGACCTAAAATACATAAAAGCAGCATTGTAAAACTTTCGAGCCTTAAGAAATTGAATTTTATAGTAAGTAAGCATTTTTATTTAACAGGGTGTTGATAATCGTCATGAATTTCACAGATTTGTTAAAACTTTCAATTAATACTATGTATTAATATTATTAATATTATTATATATTTTCGTGTTCGTGAGCTCAAAATAGTTTTTGGATTGAAAGCTTAAATTTTGAGAGGAAAGAACATATTTTCTTTGGAGATAACTTACATACTTCAATGCTTCAGGAAAGCTTCTTAAAGAGTAATACCAGACTCAAATATCTTAAGCATAAAAGAACAGGAAATCAGTATTCCTGAATAATTCCAACTCATGAGTATTTTACACTGAAGCAAATTCAAGCTTTGGTGTCGCACCAAAGGACACATACTACAATACATTCATTAGCGTAATTATTTATATCAACGTCGCTACCGGAAAGTTCTGTTGCTGCTTGTGCTGCCTACTCCCAAATGCCATGCATCAATGCTTGGCACTTGCATGTCTGCTTCTTCTTTTTGCCTGTAAGTTGTTTGTCGATTGAGTTCGCAGACCTGGTTGCAAATTCATACTCGTGTGCATACGCGGCGTTCTTGTTTACTTCAAGCTAAATGAAGTATGTCCTACACAGTCAAACAAACGCTATTACCTACGCCTTTACCCGT
Organism: Conops quadrifasciatus; assembly: GCA_949752815.1. NCBI lineage: Eukaryota > Metazoa > Arthropoda > Insecta > Diptera > Conopidae > Conops > Conops quadrifasciatus. Next base: position 31,234,623 of record OX457079.1, on the reverse strand, counting down.
ATATTGTCACCGGTATAGGATAATTATATTGCTCCGCCCAACATCACACAACGCACATGCACACTTTTCTCACTCCGTCAACGAATGAATTCTGTCTTCTTGCTTCCAATTTATTTTTGCATTGTTTTAATGCAGTCATTGTTGCTCCATGCGTCGCGCTTATTTTAAGTGACGCAACCATACAGTAATAGTAATAATGAATAACGCGATGATGATTATTTTACGAGCATATTTGATTAATGATTCCATGCATCATCGCCATTCGAGTTGGTTGCTGCTTGTGATAATTTCATTTATTCACACAATCAAAATTTCGCATTATTCAGAAATAATCCAGAAGCCAGAACAAAAGACGAATCAGAAATTAAAAGGCTCAGATTTTGAGTGGAGTGGTAGATAAGCTTGCTGAAGAGGGAGATGCCGCGAGTAGATTAAAAAAAAAATTTCATTTGTTATGAAAGAGAAAAGAGCTGGAGATTTAATAATTCAGTAATTTTTAACATTTTATAAATATTAAAATAGGAGTATGTATAGTAAATCTTTTTCGGGTCTGCCAGACTTTGCTTTTTTATGATCAGATTTAATAAACTTTCAATAAACTTTTTGACCATACTTCGAATTGGAGCAGCAACAATGGACCATAAGGTGGGTGTTTTTTACTAAATAATGTTTCTCAAACCTAATTTTAATAACTATAGCACTCTCTGTAATGGTATACTCCATTGTTAAAATTGTCTATTATTGTAGGTAAGAAATAAAGACATTCTCGTTCAACATTCTTGAGTACAAACTCGTGGTGTTCGCCATTCCTTTCCTTCGTTGATGGCTCAATTTAAAGTCTAGAACAATGAGACGTTGCGAATTAGAGCATCCTCGTCAGAGGAATGGATGAAATGGAAATGAGAGGAGGTTCAAAGAGATTTGCGTACAGGGGCAGAGGTGACGATTAGTGTTGATGTTGAGGACAAGGATTTCGACTGTTGAATGGTTGGAAATCTGATGAAGCTGGAAGATGGGTCATGAAATAGTCTAAGCTAAATATTGTAAGCTGTTGCGTGCCTGCAAGTCTTGAAAGGTCATGGTGACGAGGGGTGGAATTGGTTACAAAATAGTCAAAAACTCTGTGAAAATATTTAACATCTCATGCCTCAGCACTCGGCATCTGTCGCTAGAATTTCTTTAACTTTCCAAAAAAAACACTGGCTGGGATGCAGGCGCAGCATCAATTTAAATTGTGCCAGAAGTCGCAAAAGTTCCCGGCAACTTCAGGCGACGACTCTGTGTGGACAATTCTAGAAGAAAAGTTGGGAAACCAGTCGAATTCCTGACATTTGGAAATCGAGCATCTAAAAAAAAATCACTTTCTTTACATTCTTCTACACGAAGTGACTTTCGCCAAAGCTTTAGTGAATGGACGCCGGAAAAGAAAAGGATGATGTTATTATTTAATATGATTTAAATGATACTCCTTTAAAATAGCTCCATTTGTTTTCATGTGCCAGCCAACTTCCTACTCCGCCCCCCAACAGCACCCACATCTCCGTAAAATACAACGTTCAATTTTCGCAACCCAGAGAAAGTAAAAAAAAATTCTCCAAAACAATTAATCTAAAGCAATGGACACACCAGCTGAAGTAGAAAAAAAAATCAAGAAACGCTTGAGCGCAAAAAAGCTTTCGTTTGTGCTGTACTGTTTGCATGTTGAAGAGCATGAAACAAAGGATACCGAAATGGATTCATTGGCGTTGTTTGCACTGCGAATGCGTTGGATGCGCTCGCGTGTTTATGACCCAGCGCCCGTTTGTTTGCCACCACGTTGATTCGTTTTTGGGTCCATACATTTCTCTGCCCGTTCAGCCATTCTTGTGCCCGTCCGCACTGTGCGCACTAAAGCAAGCTATAGCGTGACAATTTATGAGTAGAAATCTTTCTGGTGGCTGCTCCACGCTCCACGCTCCACGACCAGACGTAAATCCGTTTTTTGTCTCTCAACCAACAAAGAAATTTTTTGCGTAGCATAATTTTCCTCTTTAATTGTTATACTAACACTCAAGTTTTGCTCACTTTATTCTTCTCTTCTGCAAGTACTTTTTAAAAAAAATGTATTTGCGTGAATTTTTGTCAGATGCAGAAAAGTGATAATTTTTTTTTCGAGAATTTGTAAATTACAAAATTATATTTTGCTTTAATACGATACAAATCAAAAACTAGAATTTTATTATTCAGATATCCTCTCCTCGTGCATATCTGAACGATCTGAAAATAATCGTAATAAATAAAAAACCATTAAAAATTTAATCCTTTCTGGAGAAAATCTGAACCAAAAGAAAAACAGTTGTTGAATATTTTACTTGAGGAAAAGGCTATACAAATATCATTTTTATTTCGAGACAAGCCCACACACCAACCGATGGAATTATGTGCGTGCGTGCGAAAGAAAGCTTTAACTCCGACAGCGATTAAGCAAACAATAAATTCTAATTAACTTAAGATGGCGTGGCGTGCTTTTATTATGTGATAAAATGAAAGAAAGAAGAAAATTACGATGGATTTAGCAAAAAGAAGGATTGAGGTTCGAATCAAGACGAAGCAAATTGGAAAAATACTCTCTGCGTTATATTAAAGCAGGAGTCGTACATACACAAAACATAACCGAAGAAAAAGTGAGCTCAAGTATTACCTCACCAACACTGCAGTCTGCTTGTTTTTAACCTGTCCCTCGTTATACATTATAGTTTAAACCCGTATATCTCTGATAACCAAGTTAATATTTAAACTTACCAATAATTAAATCTCAACCAATGTTTTAACATTGTTGACTTAAGGACACAAATACTTTTATATTTTTATAAATAATTCCATTTACAATTCATTTACAATAATTCCAAATAATTAAATTTGGATATTACCGCATTTAATATTCTCCCAATACTTCTCCCCCAATTCTTTCCCTCCCACTTAATGCTTGTAATTAATACACATGTACGAGTATGTGTACATGTATACATATGTAAGCATGTATAAGCATGAAGCACCAACGAAATTGAAAAAGTTAATTCGTGAGTAAAAAATTCGATTGATTTCTTTAACGAGTTGAAAGCTCGAGAGCACTTAAAAAATTATACGAATAAATAGCAAATGTTTGCAAACTTTTGAAGCCAGCAAGAGAAAAACTGATGATAGTAGTTTAGTTCTTTTAAAAAGAAAAAGATTATTTATCAAAAAATCCAAAAAAAAACGCACATAGTTTTTAATTGAATTAGTGGAAAAAGTGATGACGCGACTAAAAAAATTACAGGACATTACAGGATGGTACTCTATGCTTATGTAATATTAATAGGAGTATATTTTATTTATAGTACTACGATAAATCAAATTAAGCGATACTATTTCAACAAAACTGTAACTAGCATTTTAAATTTATTACTCACAGCCTTTGATTTTGAATCTGGCTATAGTATGCATGGTTCTCTGACACTTTTTAGCTCTAATTAATTTATCATTATTTATTATTTACGAGGATTAGCAAATGTATCAAACAAAAAATACCTTCCAACAACTATTTAGAGTGTTTATTATGCAGAAGAGATGACACTAATGCAGTCAGATTTGGCGCGCAGTTTGGTTTTTGTTTCGTGCTAACCGATTTATAAACTGAAAAACAAATCGGTGTAAAAATTACAAGTATGTACATTCCATTTCAATTTTTATTTCAAATACTAACCCATTTCTTTTCTCCAATTTTTATAGCTTTAGTATAATGTACATATTTAATATAGCATCAACTCTAATCGAAACCTACAACAGAAAACCACAAAATATGTAATTACGATAAACCACAAATTCAATAATTCGGCAGGAAGGAAGAACGAAAAGATGGTAGGAAGGGTAAAAAGAAGGAAAGGAAGTATTAAGACGTTACTTAAAGATTATTTAATAAGTTTATGTTTTGGAAAATGTTTGTGGTTGCTGTGGAAGACAGTTTTCAAAGATAATTTTCATTATTTGCCGAAAAGAAAAAAAACAAGTCATTTACTCTTACTTAAGATTAAGTAATTATTTGTCAGTAATTATATTTGCTGAGTTGTGAAATTAATTAGAGTATACTCGTACATACTTGTGTAATTTTGAAGTGTAGGCAGTTGTTGTGGTTATTATTGTTTTGGATTGGTTGTAATTGTTGTTATTGCTATAGCTTGCAGAGTTCTCGTTGTTCTAAAAGTTTTGCCGCTATCATGGTCATAAAGGTTCGTAACTTTTACTTACAATTTTTTTCACAGTATTTTTTATTTGTTGGGAGAAATTTTTTTATGCATTATTTCATGAGATTGCAAAAAAAAAAACAAGTGCAACAAAATCAATTTTATTGTAATAAAATATTTTTGAAAAATAGAATAAAAGCTGTTAAAAAACTGTAGAAAAAATTAAAGATTATTCGATATGTTTCAAGAGATTTTTGTTTGTTATTAAATTGTTATTAAATTTATTTAATTTAGTATGTACTCGGACAACGGTAGATATTTATAGTAATGCCGATTATAAAATGAAAAGTTAGAAATAATTATTATTTTCTACTTCGTAGTATGGTTTTTTTTGCATCGTTGTTTTGTTGTTTAAGATATGACTGAATATTACAAGTATTTATTATTTATTTTACTCGATAAATAAACAACTAAAATTCTTTTCTTAACAAGGTCTACAAATTATGTTCTATTATTTATATAGAATTTACCACATTTTAAACCATTTAAAGCTATTTCGACTCCAAGAATGATAAATAATGATGGATGTAATTATTTTGGGATCAAATAAAGCCGATTGTGGTGATACAATTGGTGTTCAAGTTCTTTTGATTGTTCGAAAGCTTTATAATAAACCGAATTTATTTAGGCAGGAGTTTGATTTAACACTCGTATTTGTATAAATGCATTATTGATGTATTGATTATATTAGTTTTAAATTAAAATATCTATAAAAACCAAACTAATACAACTGCAATATTATCTATTAATGATAGTTTTGGTTTTGTTTGGGAATTTTTTTAATTGTAGTCAAATGAGTTTTAACGAAAAGCATTATTCTGTTTCTTTCTATTATACCGGATAGAAGCTTAATTTATTTAATTAATAAATGCGCGAACTCTATACAAAGTTAATGATGAGAAAATTATGTTGAGGAGCTTAATTTGCACGCATTACAGACCTATTTACACGAAAGATTAATTTGCAACAGATTGATATACATACATGCAGAAACAGACAAGAGAAGAGGCAAAATCATAGGTAGTTAATTGCGGAATGAATGTTGAGGCAGTGAAAAGTGAAGTTATTGAAAAAATGTTGCTAAAAGGATTATTCCACAATCTATACTAAATATAATTCATTACCCTAAATAGTATAGATTATATCAGTGCTGTGGAAAACTAAGCGCTTGTGTTTGTTAAAGAAATACATACAATGATCCGGTTATATTTACAAAGTAACCAAGTAGACTTGTTTGTCAAGTCGTGTAGTTTCTCACGATCTTCGAATCAAAAAACTAAGAGATACGTAAAATGTTGATTTATTGCCAACAAAGGCAACACCAAACAAACAAACAACGCAAATAAACACAAAAACTCATGCAAATGCAAAACTTTACTAGTATGTACTATATAAACTAACTACAAGCAGAAGGTGCAAATAACAGCAACCACCACGAAACAACGTTCTGTACGTGAAAAATTTCCGTGACAAATTAAATAAATAAAAAACACTTTTACACGATTTTTCTACACGGAACATATGTTTCTATCGTGTAAAAAATGACTTGAGTGTATTTTAATTATAATTCGTTGGATAAGAAATAATTTCATCTGAGTCAAGTTTTTCACGATAAATTGAAAATTTTGAAGAGTAAGTTAAAGAAATTATATTTTCATAAAACACATTTATGAAATTTAATTAATACTTTAATTTTTTATGCTTCGAATATTGAAAAACATTTTTATAAAAATTTACTCTAAATTTACTCTCTTTTTATATACTCGAGAGATTTATACTTTATATGTTTTGAAATATTAGAGCCTTAAATTCATTGCAAACAAACATATCCTTTTCAGACGCAAAAAAAGAGCCACTTGTGAATTTTCCAGTACGTGGTTACACAAGTTATTTCTGTCAAATTTTCCATTGCAGTCCATATATTGTCAACATGTGCCAATTTTTAACACTAACCGGACGGACATAAATAAAACAGACCAAATTGATAGAGAAGAACAAAAAAGTCGAATTGCAAATCGGCCAACCAACGCCCGGATGCACGAAACAAGTTGTCCGGAAATAAAATCAATCAGCGTTGCAAAATTACATCGGTTGTGAAAAAATCTAGATCGGCTCGAGGGATTTTTTATTGAGTTTAAAATAATTTTTTTTGGGCGTTTTAGTGTTTTTATAGAAATCAATTGGATTTTGCTCACGCTCACGGTGTTTGAGCATGACAAGAGTGTGTGTGTGTGTATGTTTACTTGATTGTATTATAATGCCGTATAGTATTAAATTTAAGATTAGAAACGACAGCAACTACACAAATCAATCAAATTGTTAAAATCGTTTCTATACACTTTTCCCAATAAAGTTTGATTTAAAGAAATCAACAAAAAAAATTGTTCTTGGAGAGATGCTCTCTTTTTTTTTTTGTTTTTGGAAGCATAACTCCTCCATCCCGTTTTTAACAGATTTAAGGTTATGTTAAATCTTTCTCCATAAAGCTCTCCACTCTACGAACAAATACTTAACTTGTTTGGAATCTCAGAAGTTGGAATGTCTGAAATTCTCCGACAATTTACAATTTATGATCTCCTCACTTATGTTGAAATAATCTAATTAAAAACACAACGAGTTATAAGTTGAATGAAAGTAGTTTTGTGTGTGTATGCAATGCCTTTAAATGAAATACTCTCAAAAAACGCTATCGCCTTCCATCTGCTTCTTGTCTGTATTCGGCTCGAGAGCCGAAGCAGTTACATTTAATGACGCAGTTAAATGCTTTTCGTAATTAATTTCAATAATTATTATTTTCCACATTTTAAAACAAACCGAATTAACTCGTCATAATTAATGGCTTACAGGAAAGAAAGCCGGTGTGCGCTTGCCTTCATAATGCAATTTACCAGCCAGATGCGATATTATAAAGTAATATTTTAAGAGCATAAAAAGAATCACATTTCGTACATATGTTTTACGATATTGGTTTTTAATGCAACCTCGAACGTATTCTTTACTTCATGCGAACAATATGGAAAGCCTTAAGCTATTCGGTGATGAAAAAATATTATTATTATGGGAGGAAAATTATCTGAGCTTTATTTTCGGAAAATATATAAACACAACGGACACACACTGATCGCTGGATAAAGAACGGTATTATCATTGCGTACACGAAAGTGTGTCATTAAGTAATAGCTATGTTTCGTGTTGAGTTGTAAAATTTATTGCACTAACAGAGTAGTTAAAGAGTAGTTAAAAAAAGACGTATACAAAGGACGCATACAAAGTAAAGAAAATCATGTTTTTAGAGCTGTTTATATTCTCTTTCAAAGAAAACTTTTGAATATTCAAAGATCTTCACAGTTAATCACAAAATTTGCCCTTCAAATAAGGATTATGTAACTAATGAAGAACCTCAATATATCAATAACAAATACCAATACGTACATATGTCTATAATCATCGAGCCAAGCAAGAAAACTTGCATTGAATAAAAAAACAAATGAAACAAATGTTTCAATTAATTAAAGATATTCCGTACCTACGAGCGGAAAAGTTTATTACATAAAGACAGAAAGACGTTGACCTCTACATTAAAAAGACAACAACAACACAACAATACTACAATTTCTACTCAACTGTACTTACTTTTACATAAAACATTTGCATTCTCGAGCACTGTTGAAACTACTGTCATTATCTTCTTTATGTGTACTTACTGAAGAATCTGTTTATCTCATGAGAGCTAGCGCACAGTACACCAGAAATGGAAACTTATAAAAGAATATAACATATTCCTGTTGCTGTTGTTGTTGTTGTGGCACTGCGGCTAACCGCTTGCGTGGTTAATTGATGAGTTTGCCATCCAGTGTATTCGAGTGCTGTTGTTATTGATTTTGCTCTTCCCTCAATTTACTGGAGGATGCTGATGGTATCCTTAGCACAGCGATAAACAGAGTCGACAAATTCACATAGGACCTGATTCAGTTGCCAGGATTCTTACCGGCTCTTACGCCTGCTCTTACTCTTTGGTTAGTCTTTGACCGTAGAAGCGCATTATACAGTTTTTATGTTTGTGCCTTCTTGTACAAAATGAGAAGAAACAAAAATGCACACTAACACAAATTCAATTAGCATTAAAAACAATGACCATTAGAGAACCTCAACGATGGCCCAAAGGCTTTCTTAACAGCAGCATCAGCGTCAGCCGCAGTCCCATAAACTGTAGTCATATTTAGTTTCAAGGTACTCAAAGTATTCGTACCTCAAGCACGAGAGGTAAATGCTTCTTTTTTACTTCCACAAAAAGGAGGCTAATTAGAATTAATGCAAAAAAGCAAAAAAAAAAAAATTTGTAAAAGTTTGTAAGCTCCAGTGACCATATTTCTTAATTTCTAGGGTACCCGCTCGTTGTCGTCCTTAAGGTCCTTTTTTTATTTTCCGCTTTTCACTGCACCAAACATAAAATAATATTATTTATACACTAAAAAGACTGTCTTGTTGAGGAGAGTTTAAAAAAAAAAAACTTCTTTAAAATAAAAAAGTAAAATAGTTTTGGTTGGCAACTTGGCAGTTCTGCAATTTACAGAGCACAGCAGTCGTTGGAAGCAGCACTAACAACAACAACAAAAATAAATAACAAAAATTTCTATACAAAAGCGGTGCCCTGCAGCAAAAGCCGTAATTTTTCACAGCTAGCGCATCCTTTGAATTCGCGCGGTGGTGCTGAGCGTACAGAGTTACTGCTGTTAGCTTTTTCCATTTTTGTTTACGTCTCGTTTATGCAACCAAGGTTTTTGATACTCGTATACATATACGTATGTAACATCGTCATCATCTTGTTCATCTTGTTAATCGTCATTTCATGTCATCTTGTTAAAAATGATAATGCTTAGTAAGAAAATGAGAATTATAAAGATGTTAATGATGAACATTTTAAGTTAATTTAGTGGACATATGTTAAGGATCAATAAGCTAGCTGTGAAGATGCAGATGCAGATCATAACCATAGCACCATTAAGCATGCCGATCATGCTGATAATGAAGGCCTTAAAGTCTTTGTATTTTATTGTATGTAAGATAACAAATTTCGGTATTATAACAATAAAACATGCAATAGCGATATAGGAGTATGTATTATTTATTCTTTGAGCTAAAACGGAAAACAACTTCTCTCTTTTCTTTTGCAACGAACTTGCTCTCTTTGTTTCGTTTTTGCCCATGATATTCTACTTTTTTTTTAGTTACAGGAAACTTGTTCCATTTTCAGCTCTAAGGCCTGTCTACATCACTTTACGTTACGTTACGTCACATACGAGTATTGTCTACATTTCACGATGAAGGTAATGGCTGAGACGTATGCTTTTAAAGATTAGTACTAGCAGTAACTACGGGCTCTTTGTGACTATGGCTTTTTTGTGACTTCCTTCTGCCCCAGTTTTCACCACAGCGATGATGTTTGCAAGTGTTAAGCACGTAACTTTCAATTTTAAAAGTCTTATTATGTAGCTATATTATTACCACACGAGAAACATAGATTGCGCAACTGAAGTGCAATCGGCTATATACTAATTCTTAATTACTGAACTCTTCTCGTCTAAGCCGGCTGAACTATTTGTTAAATTATATAAAATAGGCCTTTATTCAACAAACAATTGTAATTCCATACGACATAGACAAAATGAGGTTGCCGTTGCCGGAAATGCTGCAGCTAAACCTAAAACCAGAAAGTTTGCAGAAAAAATTCACCCTAGTGCAATTATGTACTGAAAAAAAAAAAAACGAAAATCTTTGAGAAAATAAACGAAGAAAGTAGAAACAGAAGAGAGCATGAAGAAAAATTGTGTGCGATTAAGTCTGGAAAAATAACGGAAATTCTACTGTAGACAGAAAACCGAACAGAATGGAGAACAGCAGAAAGTCTGCGGATGCTGATGCAGTGCCGATTCGCTTCCGTTTGGTTCGGTTCGATTGAAGTAATCATTATTTTTCTGGTAGCGGCGCATGACTTACAAAAATCTCTTTCTTTCATCCTTTGAAATGTCCAACATGACAAAAAGGCATAATCATAATCATCCATAGAAATATTGTCGGTGCATTTCAAATGATGACGTTAGAGAATATGGCGCATATTAAAATAAATATCTGCTCGCAAACAATCTGAAATCTTTTGAGTGAATTACTCTAAAATAATGTTTCTTAACGGTTTGTAGAGACTATCTGTAGTCACAATTGGTCTGGATTTTTTAAACAAGTTAAAGAGAAAGGCTGAATAAGAAAAAAAATTTGGTATACGTATATAAATTGTATAAGCGAATACTTTAAAAGGAAGAATTGCAATTTGGAAAAGTTTACTTCTGCTTTTAAAAAACATCAGAAAGAAGTCTTCAGGCAGAAGATTAGAAAATGGTTTCTATAGCTGCCGCTCTCTCTCTCCCTATTTTTATGTACCATTCCTTTATCATTTCTCACTACAATAGAAATGGTCCTTTACTGAGGGAAAATTGAAAAAACTTTTTCTAACGCTTTGTAAAAATTACTTTTTACAATTTGGACGAAGAAAAGTTTCTAAATTACAGACTCTTTTACGTTGGAAAAAGTTTTTGCCTTTCGATAGGAAAATTGGTATTTAGATATAATACTTAATACTCGTACATATATATTTTATATATACTTTATATATACTTATGTATATTATCCATTATATTATCCATATATTTAAATAGAAAATTAAATAAGAAAACAAAATTAAAAATAATTTTTTAATTTTTTACATGTCGGCATAGATAAACGTATCTACGCCTTTTATAAATGCCACGCTCAAGGCTGGATGGAGCGAGCTTCTCTTTCATTGAAAAACCTTGAAAGATGATATGTGTACAAAATTAATGCACGAGAGCGATATATACATATGTATATAGATATATACTCGTATATATATTGTCTGAAAAGCAGCAGTTGGTTTTGACTTAGGAAAAATAGACTCTTTTACAGAAATTTATATTTAATGGGCCAAAATTGCCAATTTCAGAAATACTAATATTACGAGTAGAAGGACGTACATACATATTTTCAGGATACAGCTTTTATTATGGCAGAAGTCTAAAAACACTTCCGGAAAAGCATCGAGAAACCAGAAAAGCTGAAGCGTATTTTTAAGCAAAACACTTTTCAACCTATCAACGTATTCTTGTTAATGTACATACTACATACATATATCGGTATATGTGGATTTTCTGGGGATTTCATAGAAGGGCAAAACTCTACCATTCTCATATACTTCACAACGCGGGCAATTTATTTGGAAATTTCAATTAAGCACGGATTTTTAATCTCTTCGATGGATTTTAGATGGTTTTTATGGATGTCTGTACTAGATTCTTTTATTATTACAATCAATAAATGTTTGTCAGGTATTCAATGTTTTTTATGAACAATACATCAAAAACCTTTTGAGTGTTCTACAGTTAATATAAAAAGCATTGAATTAAAAGGGTTGACCACTCCGGAATAAAAACACGCACACATGTGCATGCACAAGTTTATTCAGACATGCATTGGTTAACATTCTATAATTTTTTAATTTTTAATTCCTCAAAAATCCATTTATTTTCCCTTTTAGGATATAACAACTCCCTCTAGCGAACATCATTTCATTGAATTTGTCGAAAACTTTTTTAATAGTTATTTTTAATTGATTTTTAAAGCATTTAAAAATGGGCAATTGTTTTATGTTATTGTTTATTATTGTTTTTATTTATACAATATATATACATACATAATGTATACATAATAATACATAATGTATGTATGGAGCAGTACAAAAGATTCATATTAAACATAAAAAGAGCTTCTTAAAATTTTTTCCAGTTCTTTTAAAAAACTTTTATCTCTACAACAAAAATGTTCCTTCTCCCTCAACCGAGAGTTTTAAACAAACAACTAATTTCTCAACTAATTACAGATAGTTTTTATTGCTTTAAATTGTTGATGAAATTAATAAATAACTAATAAATAATTAGAATTTTGGAAATTGATAAAATTTTGTTAACTTTTTTCATTTTTCTGTTCTGTTATTTTTTTAGAATTTTTTTTGGTTATCCTTCGGGAGATACTGTCTTCAGGTGGAAAATGTCCAAACAAAATAAAGTTTTAATAACAAGTAGTAATATTTATTCGTAAAATAAATGAATGGAAGAAGCAAAAATGCCGACAAGAACTTATCAGGACCATAACGACTCTTTTGAAATAAACTCATGGAAAATGTACCATTTTCATCAACAACATCAAACAACTCAGTCAACCACGTAATGAGACATTCTTGACTCTTTGGTACGCGCTTGTGGTTGTTGCACATCGCAGTGTGCACGCAATATTACAACAACATGGTATAAGGAGGGGCCCAGTGGGTGGTGGGAGACAGTTGGAGGGGGTGGCGGATTGGCAAGGGCAAGACAAATAAAAACTTCTTCATTTTCAGCCGCCTGTCACCGAGTCAAGTGCCGGAAATAATTTTCTAACTTTTTACTTATGTACTGCCGGAAGCATAAAGTGGCAGCCATAATAAGGAAATGAAAGAAAAACTGCTCACATAAGAAAGTAGAATGCAGCAGAGCAGAACAGTTGCGATAGCAAACGTAAAGTAAATGCAATCAGCAGCAGTCGCGGAAGTACTTACTTCAGCGTAGAATCAACCGAAGTAATGCAGTAAAATGCGGTTGAGTAAAAAAAAATCTAATAATATTACACTTCAAAACTTAAAGAGCAATAAAATCTGCTTTAAAGGATGTTTTATTTTTGGTGCAACATTTAGTATAATCGACCTCAAGCGTCTGCGAATTTACCGCGCATTACAAGAAAGTCGAAAATGTTGCTAAAAGAACAAGATATAAATTTAAAGAAAGTGATAAAAAATGAGAAGATATTTTAATTGAAATTCAATTCTATGATAATAAGAATCCAATTAACAATGATCGTTTTATGGACGGACCAGTCCATTGACTTATTTTTTTAGAAGACTAAATCCATACATTTTGAAGAAGAAGAATATTTTAATTTCAGTACGATTGGAATATGAGGCGATTCTTTAGCTTCGTATCTTATTTGAAGTGTACTACTTTAGAAAATATTTCTTATTTTGTTAACTATTTTACAATTGCCTTTTTCTATATTTTATATTTAATTTTATCGCTAATTTCACATTTTATCAAAACGTTAAATTTTTTTAACATATTTTTGCCGATCATCCGTTATTATGAATTTTTGTAATGAATGCTTATTTTTTTTAACACCAATTTTTATAACACCAATGGTACAATATAATAATGGTACAATACGGGGTAGCTCAAATTAAGTAGGTACTAAAAACATTATTTTCGATTAAATACTGCTGATATGGAACTAAGCACTAAATAACGCCAGTGAAAAAATAAAAGTGGGCGTCTGTAATACAAGCCTTAAGAGAGGCCATAAACTAAACTAAAACCATTTGTCACTTTGTTTTGTTCGTTGTTTTGCTTTGGAAATATGTGTTGGCGTTTTTATGCTCCAAAAAGTCTTTTTTTGGCAATAAAGCGAATCTTGTCCATAAAGTCACAAGATAATTGTCTAGAATAATGATAATGAAAAAATATATATAGCCTTAAAAATATTTGGCAACGATGAACGGTGTGCAAATTATACAAAGCAAAGATTTATTTTATCTATTTAACGCTTTATTTATTTATTTATTCTATTTATTTTATCTATTCCAAAATGTGTCTGCACACTTGTATGCAATCCGACATGTACGCTATGTATTTATTATGCATGAACGAATATATTGAATTTGGCAACATTCTTTAGATAGTTAGATTTTGTATACTACGTAACAGATGTTTTTCGGCCAAAAAACATAACGCGATTTCGTTTAAAATTAATATCTCCAAAATCGATGTCTTTGAAAGTCACTCGCGGTAATAAGTTTAACCTTTAGGTATAACTCTTTATATCACAATTTCAAAAATTGATCATGACTTTTATGGAGTAAAAAGCGTCAGGTTTTACACAAAATAATCAGCGATAAAAAACTAGTAACAGAAAGAATTTGTCGACTGAGAAAATGTACAATGCCGTCAATGTAGCAATCAATACCAGCAACAGAAATGGTTCATAATTGAGCTGTCAAAAGTGCAGTCAATGAAAAAAGGTCGGTGAAAAAGTGTGCGGGAAAAAAGAAACAAAAACTTACTGATTTGCGACTTAAAAAATACCATACAATAAATCATTTTTGACACTATAGAAAATCCAGTAGATCCCACGTAAGTTTAATAAAAACTTTGGAAGATTTGACGAGTATTTAGCAAAATTCATTTACTTCCTTTCTTTCGTACGGGCAGAAAAATAATTTTTTGTTTTGATAAGATTTTACTTAATCTGTGTCATGTTTAAATGTCAACATTTTCCCAGATACCAAAAGAACTACAATAATATAATTTATGGTTACATACGTCGCGTATTTTCTTACGGTTGGCTACCTTTGCATGAATTCCTGTTTGTCTGTCTGTCTGTCTGTCTGTGCATCTGCCTATCTGTCTCGCTAACGAAAATGTGAGGCACACTTGCAGCAAAATATTTAAATATTTATTACTTCTATAAAATAATAAAATAAAAATAAAAAATAAAATAAAAAATAAATATATCGTTCTCGGTTCATTTTGCGACTCAAAAAATGTGTCTCATTTCGAGTGAAAAGTTCGTTATTTCGGTATTTTTAGGATCTCAAAATATATTTTAAAATATAGAACCAAAAAACCGTCTTCTCGGCTCTCCTCGGCCGAAAACTTCTGTCTAATTTCAGGCTAACGTCTGAAAAAGCTTGTACCGTTCTCAATAAACCGAAAATATTCTCATTTCGTACCCATCACGAGTGCTAAAAACCAATTTTAGACGGACAAATGAAAAATAATGATAAATATCATCATATGCGGATCACGCCTATATCGAGGGCGTGTAGTAAAAGTAATATTTAAATTTAAAACTACTCAATTACGTCGAAGGAATGATTATGACCGAATATAATAAAAGGCTTAAAGGCATGGACATTAAGCATACGTTTTTTTTTTGTAAACACACTACATTTCCTTCCGACGATGTATGCTATACTTACAATATTACCGTTATAAAAGCCTACGGGCATAAATTTTAATTAAATGTAATGAGCAGCACCTTCTTTACTCTACTCTCTACAGGCTATTTTGTTTATTGCTTGTGTTTGTAGTACATATATGTCGTAGGTGCAGTTACCTCGAAAGTTGTTTCGAAAGAAAAAAAAAATCATTTTAATTGGTTTTATAAAATCGTAAGCAATTTTCATTTAACTGCGTATTCCTGGCAGCCCTAAACTTATTTCATGGCTTGCTTAGAAAATCAAAGAAAATGTGCGGAAAAAGAAACTAAAGTAAATTTTTTCTTAGATAATTTTCTAACATCTTATCTTTATTTACTCACTTTGTAAAGAAATCAATTTTACTCTCTAGCAAATGTCTTTAATTTTTTCAGTTTTTTCATTGCTACGTTTCTAGACACCGCAAACAACCAAAGATTTCGTATGCCAAAAAAGCATGATATTGAAAAAAATTACGAATATTTCTTCTGTATGCAAAAGCAGAGACCTTTCAGCATATCCTAATGATGCGGATAGGCAAATATTTTATACCTTTTTTGGAAAAACTATACTTTGCAGTTATACTATATTTTGCAGTTATTATTTGCACGAATGTCGTAAAAGGAATGGAGAGAAAGCAGAATAAAATGTAATTAAAAACGTTGCATAATCATTAAACTAACCTTGGAAAGAGGTCGAAATCGTCTGTCTCAAATCCTTGATGTTTGCTTGCTTAGAACAAATCCTTAGGTGTGAATGTCTGAATTCCGCAAAAATACGGGGCAACAAAGCAGAATGAAAAATAATGGTTGAAACAGAGAAAATTATTCTCACATTCCAACAGAATTCTGACAGCCGAGATTTCTAAAAGTCATAGAAGCGCAAACAAATACATATGCATACCTACGTAATACATGTTGTGAATGACAAATGATGAATGATGAATGCCTCAACTGCGAAAAGAAGACATGCATACATACGCATGAAAATGCAAGGGAAGCATAAAAAGCATATGAAAAGGATAATTCACTGGATTTTCATAAAATTCTTTCAAAGGTGTCAAACCATGCGATTAACGTTGCGTTAATGAAGTAACGTTGCCAGTTCGAATATGTATAAAATCCATCGAAGTTTGAGGGATTAATAGACTAGTTTTAGTACAATTAGAAAATTAGTATAAGTCGTTATACATACTAATATAATCAATACGGATATCAGTTAATGTATTGTAATAGGCTTTCATTAAAACTTTTCTTTACCGTATGAATAACATAAGACTTATATTTTCTCTCAAGGCTGACGAAATTGAGACAACAAAAAGTGAAATCTATCAAAGCCTCATCTTCTGATAGCCCACATCTTTTCATCTTTTCACGCCCACAATCTTTTCCATTATATTCTCTTCAACGCTTTTTACTTTTACTGACACTTTCCTTTCCCTTCACTTCGGTTGCTAAGCGTTCGTGACTATAATATAGTACATAGTCATTTGGTGCCATTCAAAATCGTAAAAGCAAGAGCAAGCATCCATTATGTTAAATATAAAGTAGTTGAAACCACAAACCACTGAATGACTGTTGGAACCATTTCTGCGAAAACAAGAGCGCCTCAGCAATTAATTCCTAAAAGCTGAAAGGAGAAAACCACGCATAAATTCGACCGAACAGAAAGAGAATATGGAGACAATAGAAATGCTTCTGCAAGGAGCAGGAAAGGCGTAGCAGGAGGGGCGGGGAGGGGGCAGAGATTAAAAGGGTTAGAGTAGAATAGAAACCTATCCGACGAAATGAGTGACAGCAAACCACAAAATGCTTTCTTTGAAGCATAAAATATGCCTTTTGTGTGGCCCACAAGAAGACACAGCTCTTGCTGCAGACGATACCTCGAGTTGCACTAAGAATGTGTGTCGGCATGACTACCGGTGACACATGCACAAAAACTATTTCTAAATGCTTGGTTTATACTGACTATCTTTTCGCGGGGAAAAAGCATTAATCCTTACACAATTGTAACTTAGAAATATGATGATGAAAATATATTTCGACCATGCGTTCGTTTCGTGCTTTCATGAGCCCTAAGAGTCTAGAGTGTGCAATACATATTTCCAGCTGCCATCTGCAGACTCTTTGAGATTCTTGCGATATGTTCAAAAAATTCAAAGCCTTTCTAGAAATAATTTGAGCAAAAATCAAAACAAATTACGCGTATATGACATTCAGTTTAAAGTACAACGACATTTTACTAAAATATCTTCTAGAGAATGATGTGCTCGAACATTGTTCGAGCTCGCTTTGGTTGCTGCCGCCAAATACAAACATTTCTTCGGCTGAATTTTTACATCCTTTCACATATATTTTAACACTTAAAGTGTTTCACTTTTAAAGTGTTTCACTATCCAATTAATTGTTACCTCGTTACCTTATCTTTTGAGAACCTTCACGAACTTTGCCGCTGTTACTCAATTCAAAATTCATAACAAAGCAAATCCTTTATAGGAGCAAAGGACTTGATACTCTTGTCATGTACTCGTTTAGTACAGCCGTCTTCAATGACACTTGTTGTGGAAGCCAACAGCCAACAGCCACGCCAAAGACGAGCACTCGTATAAATATAAAGATTTTGCTGACACTTTTACACTTCTCTGGCCATACATGGTCAACCTGCTTGGTTTCATTTCGCAACCATGTGCTGTAGCTCTCACTCCTTCAATACATACTCGTGCCCATAAAATATACTTCTATGCACCTTCCAGCCACTGAATATTCTCCTTCAGTTTGTTGTTCGTTACTTTGGCTCGTCGTTGCGCTTGACAAAGAGCCACAACCGGTGATAAAATGCTACGATGTCAACATTTTTAATTTATCCCCGGGTGATGCCATTGTGCTGTACTACCATTTTGCAGCTTGTTAGTCTCTATGGAGAGCCGTTCAGACCTAAACCGTGCTCGTCCTGGTCATCAGAGGAGCTAGTCTTCAAGCAGACCGGTTGCGAAACTGGTAGAAGG
This sequence comes from Conops quadrifasciatus, assembly GCA_949752815.1. NCBI lineage: Eukaryota > Metazoa > Arthropoda > Insecta > Diptera > Conopidae > Conops > Conops quadrifasciatus. The sequence continues at coordinate 31,216,229 of OX457079.1, read as the reverse complement.
ATAATAAGTAATAATGCTTAGAAGGGGATGAAAGAGGAGCAGGAAGTAAGTGTGCAGAAAATTGGCTTTGTTTTGTATTTTGTGATCAAACAGAGTCTTCTCATTATATAGCATTTTTTTTTCTAACTTAGTTTTTGGATAGGATGGTAGGACAATTTGAAAGCTTATAAATAATATTTTAAAACTCATTATAAGAAAAAAAATCAAGATATTATAAAATTTTAAGGGATTCTTTTAGTAAATCATATTTATAAAATCTACTAAAAAAGGCATTATTAAAAAAAAATTTCAAATAAAGCTAGGAATAATGCACAAGCTAAATACCTTGATATTTGACGAGACAACAATCTTCTTTTTATAAAATTTTATTTTAGTTTTTTACTCTTTTGGCAGTATTAGAAGAAATTTTCTCTTTTCCCCTTTTCTTTTTCTCCTTTTAATTTTATATTTTGATTATTCCGACAGAGTTACAAGATAGAACATTTTAATAAACTCTTTTATTTTGTCTTTTTTATAATTAAATTTAAAACTTTTTCCGACTTTCGGACAGAATAAATTCTTAGTGAGCTAGTGATGAATTCTAACCCTGTTTTGGGCTCTGCAGTGTGGTGAAACCTTGGTTAGGTTGAAGAAACCTTGGAAATATATAAAAAAAAGTGGGCAAATTAGCACTTCGTTAAATTATAAATGACAAAATGAGGGCAAGCAACGACAAGGAAGCAGGAAACGGTAGCGGAACTTCCGGAGTGGAAGCCTGATGCTGCTGCTGCCACTGAAATCTGCTGTTGAAAGTGGAAACAAAGTTTTATTAGTTTGGATCTTCAAAGAATAAATAATTAACTCACTTAATTGAATGAAATTATTCTTCACGAGGTGGTGAGAGAGAGAGAGAGAGAGAGAGAGAGAGAGGGCGTAGAAAGAATGTGCCAGTAAAAAAGGAAAACTCCTTTGTTGGGTAAATGTACCCGCCTGAGGATCATTTAATTTCTTCATTGCTGAAGGTGTGGAAAAACACATTTTTTGGGAAATGCTTAAAGGGTATTTTTTAGAATTCGTGTCAAACGGCATGGACCCTTTTGTTATTAAGGTAAACTTTTTTAAAATATTTGCAACTACAGAAAAGTATAGCGAATCAGAATTTTTGTACACGATTAAAAAAAAATAAAAGGATTCAAGAATGAAGAAGTGGAACGTATTGTAACTAATTCAGAATATTCTCATTATCATTGAATGATTTGAGTCAATTTCAATTCAATGCCAGAAAAAATTATCAACGCTAAAAATTGTTTATACGCCGCGATGCCTAAAATCCGAGTTTTATTTTTTTACAATGTCTCAGTGCTCAATTTTATAAGGACAAATAACAAAAATTTACACTACTAAATTTACAAATTTTAAGATTTTTTTTCTTGCATTTCTTTTATATTACGATATATTTTTATTGGCTGGGTCAAATTTTTCTATAACTCCTTCATCAATTTGGAAGAAAATGAATTTTTTTGGCCATTTTCCAAACTCTGTTGCTTTGAAAATGCGAATGAATAGTAAGTCAATAAGTAGAGGTTTATCTGGTTTTATCAGTGTCAAATAGAACTACAAATTATATAAACTTAGCAAATAGATTATATGACATTTATAAGAAATTAAAAAAAGATTTATTGTTCAGAATGGTAGGAGAAACATCTGTTATTCCCTGGAGAAAGAAGAAATTGCTAGAACGATATAAACTATTTTTAGTCAAGACCATGTCTCGTATCGGGAGACCAATACCTACTCAATGGTAATCGGATCTCAGACAATATTTCCTGAATCTAAAAAAAACTCGCTGGTGCGTGCATTATTTGTTTTTACCACTAACTCTATTGCTTTGTTCTGACAGGTTACTTTGTACCTTGTCATCATTGTTATTTTTAACTACGATATTATCCTTCTATTGAGTTTTTTTCGATTTATTCAATAACATATTTTTCATTTCTTACTGGTTGGTCCTTCAATTAGTTTTATAGAATCATCAGATGAACTGAAAATCATGGCTGGTGGATGATTTTCCAATTAAGATTTACAAAAGCTTATCGGTTTTTATTGTTCATCAGCTTGACAAACATAATAAAAATAAAAGCTTATTCTTTTTCTTGCTAAATTTTTGGCATACTTGAAAAATTGATCGTAGTATCATAGTACTGTAACAAAAGTAGCGAACAATGACAAATGGTTGGTTTGCTTTGTTCTTTTTCTTTCGTGATGATGTAAAAAGTCAGCGAGACCGGAAATCCATTGCTTGCAGCACGAAGGGGGAAATGGCTAATGTCTGGGAATGTCTTTTCCAGAGACAATGCAATTATATCCAAAGAAATACTATAATCTTTGCAAAATAATTGTAAAGGATGTATGGAGCAGTAGCAACAACAATAAAAATAATGATTGAGTATATACGATATAAAAAAAATACATAGAAAATAGAATAAAATAAAATTTTAAAATAAGAGAAAATTTTGAAATATTATTTATTTTATAGATTTTATTTATATTATAGAAATATTGAAATATATGTAGATAAAGTTGGTAATAAATTTTATCGGACTCGTTGATTCAAAGCAATATATAAAACACAGCTACAAGAAAGCCCAGCTTTCCCAATTAGCTCAGAAACCAAATTAGCTCATAAAGTAATCGGTTTATTGTGTTCACTTGAAATCAAGAGGGTCAAAACCAATAAGACGTTACTTAACCAATTTAGACGTTAACCAATTTAGACAGACTTATAGACTGTCTCAAAAAAGATTTTTTTTAAATTTTGTACATATAAAATATATGTATATTAACCAAAGCATCATAAAATTGTAAAGTATAAAAACTTACGATAGTAAAACTTTTTGTAAGCTCTCAATGAAGCTGAACTCCTGATGGAATTTTATACTTCTTAATTATTTTATATTTCTACAATATAAACAATTGATTTTAGTAAAAAACGTATAATAATAATAATAACAATTTAACTGCCGCCTCTGCTTTTTGACTTTCGCATTTACTGTTTCCAAGGAAACCTCGCCAACGTTTTTGAACACCTTCTTTTCTAATAATTATTTTTAGCACCAAAAAAAATTAAAAAAGAAATCAAAGCTACATAATTTTAGGAAAATTTGTGCAAAAACATTTGACTTCTTTAGAGAAGAATAAGAAAAGAAGTGGTGCAACAGATGCCGCGTCAATATCTTCCTTGGAAGCCAGAGTTTATTCTACTTCCAAAAGAAATTGAAAATAATGTGCTCTCGAATGTCACAAATTGTGCTTTTTAGCCATGTTTTTATGGCATTAATAAACACAAATCATGGTTTTATAACTTTGTTTAGAATGTAAGAAGGATTTATTGGCTGCAGACTACTTGACCGCATTGAAATTGGACACTTTGTGGTAACTCTACGGCTTACGATACATACAAGTATATTTTCGTCTCACCGTTTTTCGTCTCCAAATTACATAGTTTTGCGCACGATAAAACTGTCATACAAGCAAACGCGTAACCACACACACACTGGCAAAATTACTCACACCATAAAGTGAAAAATAACAGTTATCCATTGAGTATGCAATAACTCTATGGATACACACAAGATATACTCGGCCTCTTTCGAGCCCATGCCTCAAAATTTGGTAGACATTTTCAGTGGAAATTGAATTTCAATTGAAGAAAGTCTATAAATTTCAATATTATTATATCTGCAACAAGAAATCATGCTATTTTATTGGAACAAATTTTATGAAATGTCTTGAGGCGATCAGAGGATGAGCATTGTGGGTGTGAGTGCTGAAGAAAAGGAAGAGACAGAAATAAGTATTTGTGAAGTAGAAGCCTCGAAGTTTCCAAAGAAAAAAGTACAAATTTTCTTATTCGTAAAACTGAAGACAAATGAATAGAGAACACAAACAGTTCTTAGTTTTTTCCCTCCATTTTCTAGGAAGTTTGTGGTTTCTGTCGGAAACTTCTTACAACTTCACTAACATTAAACGTAGCCATCAAGCTTTTTGTGTATTTTGATTCGTCAAAAACGTCTTGATTCGTTCGTTTGGCTTGAAGTATTTTGAGAGACATTTGTAAGTTCTCAACAGTTCTCCAGTAGTCAATTTTACCTTCATGCGTTTTTCATCTGTTAAAACGATGCTCTTTATGATGATGGTTGCTGAAAGAGAGAAATAACTAACCCTGAGAAGAAGGACCACTGAAGGAATGAAAAATATTGTATTAAAAATTCTTTCAAAAATTACTGAAGGTTAATGTGCTTTTCTCTGCATTGTGCGAGGAGGCCAACAGACACATCGCATTACTAACAAACATAACTAAATAACGACCAAGAGGCACTTTAAAAGACGAAGCACAGAACAGATAGAAATAGAAGAGCAGTCTCTCCCCTTCGAGGAGGGCAGTAGAGGGAAGAAGGGAAGGAGAAAGAAGGAGACCTGACACACTAAAGCGATTCCTACGAATAATAATTTTCATTTCATCGTTTGGATAAATTTAGTTACTTTAACATAATTACATAATAATTTTTTTTTATCATGTCACATTTCTTTTATCAAAAAAAAAAAAAAACTATTTTTGCCAACAGCTTTTTTGCAGTATACAAAAAATATTACTGTATGCAATCACGAGGCTCAGGATAACTTGAGAAACTCGTTTAGAAAAGCAGTACGAAACTTTTTTTAACATACTTGTATATAATAATATTATTAAAATAAACTGGTTAAAAACGTTGTAAGAAATTAGGCTATTCGAAATCTTGGCTAAAATCCTCCACTTTTTTGTAATATAAAGAGTTCTCAATCCTCGCCGAAATTTTAAGAATCGCTTCATCAGTTTCATCGTCGGATCATTGCTTTCATTTCTTTTTCTTTTTATCACTTTTGCCAATTTGTGCAAACATAAAATAGCTCTTATCGCCAGTGGTGGTAACCCACAACCACCGACCGTAGACTCCGATATATCCCCCTGTTGCTGGCACAGTCAGTTTCAGACCTCAAAGCTTGCTGGTTACTAAAATTATAAAAGTTTTTTTTTCTGGCCATCCTCGGACCGGACCGGACACATTCGATATTGTCCGGGTGTGGTGGATAAGAAGTCAACCATCGTCCGTCAACCCATAATGTCATTCTTCATCACACAGAGAGTAAACCGCAACACTTCTCCATTCTCTCTTCACTTCGGCATTCTTTTCTCAACAAACTTTAACTTCTGTGATGGATTGTTAGTCATGTTTTATACGCTTAAGTAGGAAAAAAGTACACCCAAAACAGTCTGTCCTTAAAGTTCAACTAAAAGTTGTTACTAATATGAACTTTCTTAAACTATCTACAATACATTATTTAAGCTCTTTAGAACTGCTTAACCCTTAAATCACTCATCATCAAGATTTACATAAAAAGTTCTGTTTTAAGGCTACCTTAAATGTTGCTTTTTAGCGATTTTGTTATTTGAAATGGCCATATTTTTTCCTGAAACAATTGGTTTGAAAGCGATAATGCCATACTGACGTCGAAAACATGGACTTATGGGTGGACGAGTTTGGCGACAACGTAGATATGAGAATAAACGGGACTCTAACTTTCTTTAGGAAGAGCTATTTTTGCTAGACTTTATTTAAGTTACGAAACTCAAAATGAACTTTAAAAAAGTAATAAAATGTTATTTTGAGAAACGGTTTGAAGTAGAAGATTATAATTTCTCTAATTTCTTGCCTCCATTCTTTCCTCCCCTCGCATTTATTAATAAGTCTACCATGATTTTATTTTGTCTGCAACGAATTTAAGTGAAGTTTTTTGGTTGCGGCGAGAATTTTTCAAAATAGCAGAATCGTGTTTATGCGCTATCATAATCGGCAATAAAATGCCATACCTTATTTTAAGCAACCTCCGTGCCGGGAGCAGAGCACGTGACCACGACCACCACCATTACCACCTCTATCGAAACAACTGCTCGCCTGAGGCATCTCCCTTTGCCATGAAGAACACCATAAAGACGTATATTAAGTGGTTTGTTACGTGATTTCGTAACATCTGCGGAGTTTCAAAGCACAGCACTCTTCATGTCATCCACGATGTTTATGGCTTTGGAACACGTTACCCGTCTTACTGAAACAATATGGCCATTCGCGTTGCTTTAAATTTTAAAGTAAACAAAAATATACCCGCATTCGTTTGTAATAAAAATGTTGAATACTCATTTTTATTGGTTTTTGTAAGAAACCGAAATTCGAAATTCGTTTCGAAACGAAATTCGTTAATACAGGTAGTGTTAGCTTCTTCATAAGCTAAATTTAGTTTTTTTTTGGAATATGTTACAAGATTTTATGGATCATTGCATCTATTGCTTTCGTTTGAGTAACGTATCAGTACGTTCTTATGAAAACCTCAATTTTGAAGACTCAGACCTGCGCTCATGCGTGATTTTTTAGTAGCCAAAGACAATGCGCCTCTTATTTACTCAACCAAGTTTCAACATACATACATACATATGCATCAATTTGTCGATACATACGTGGGTATATATTGTATATAAGATATAAGAACAATTCTCAAAAATTAAATATGCTTACTTTTCTCACTGACTGTGAGGCAACGTTACGAATTCCTTAACAGAGAATGCTTTCGTTTTTTGCGACTTTTGCTGCTGCTACACTCAAATGACATCACGTAAATGACATCACGTCGCGTATGTCGTTGTCATCCATGACTTTACGGTGCACCAAAAAGACTGCGAACCGAAACGAAAAGGCTATGGATGACGGAATGAATGAATGAAACGATGACGGTAAGCGTGTCCCAACAATTTATCATAGTTAAGCAAATGTATGCAGTATTAGTTACCAAACAGGACAAGAGACCACCGTCAGCTCTGCTGCGGGAAATATTCTCTAGTAAATTTTAATTTTAGCGTAACTTTTATAAAATTTTTTTAAGTCTTTAAAGACACGAACTAGACACTTACAACGAGTTTTTACTCACATAAAAGTTGTTTCATTAGTAGAGCACTTCCTTTTACTCGCGAAGATGAGTGGAAAAAGAAGAAAAAAACAATAAAATGAAATAACTTAAGTAACCTTAGTTAGAGTTCTGGGAGAAGGTTAGACCTAATAGAGTCTACTTAAAGCAAATGGTTAACATCATTTCCATGATTAACATGGAAAAGGGTACTAATGAACTAATGAGATGCTAATCGGGTACACTATAAAGTATTTCATTATTATATGTATTTTAAATTTTTTAACTTTTTGATATTTTTTTATATTTTATTTTTTTTTTTTTTTTTGCTATTTGAAAAAGTAATTTTTTAAGTTGACCCTTCCTTTCGTAAACTGCAATGATGACGACGACGACAACGACGGTTGTTTATGAACCTGACGATTATAAACGCGAAATGTAACCACAAGTGTTGCTGCCAGATTTTTTGCAATGACCCAGAACAGAATGGTTTTCTTTTGGTTGATCTTCGTGTGAAAATGCAACGATAATGCACAAGCACTCAACTTTTTTTGCAAATTAAATAGAATAAAAAAATCCATTAAAACCCGAAAACCAAAGCTTCATTGATGAAGTAGTTAAGTGGAAATGGAAAGAGGGCGTGAAAGCCATAAAAAGCAAAGCTGCTGGTAAGCGCAATACTTAATCTCGCGGAAGCGTGCAAAAGCATTGTATTCGTGAGAAGGCAGAAATCTTAAGCGAAAATCAAGGAAATATAAAAATACTCTATCGACAAAAGAAAAGTTAAAGTGCAGCGAATAGCATTGAACGAAAGTGGAGAAATCACAGTAAAATTTTATTGTCATTCTTTCTGTCAGCAAGCAAGACTTACCACAATACTAGAAGCGATATAAGTTTAATGATATTCTAGAAGCGCTATAAGTTTTATGATATTCTGGTATTTCTGGTGTGGTTATAGTTTTCCCAGCCGCAGCAATAGCTTTTAAGGTCTCTGAAAATTAAAAAGGCCTTAAAGTTAAAGTTAAAGTATTTCACTTTTATTGATTATTTCCACTTCTTAAAACATATTAATTATAATGTATACTAATATGTATATAATAATGTATTCCATTTCTTGGAAAACTTAATTAATATAAAATATCTAATTGTAAGAGTTCAGTGATTTAAAGAATACAATTCGCACAACAACAACAAGCACAACTGCTCTCATCCTTCGAAGTGTCTGCCATTGCATTCACGAAAACCGTTGCGTACGTCATAGCCATTACGAGTATACACTGGTATGCGTACGCGTGCTCTTGTAGATTTCGAAGATACGATATTTGCTTACGTATGAATGGCACGCAGCGGCGCATTCGATTGAAGTGCGTTGCGTTTAATCAATATTTTTTCATTAAAAATTATTAATGTCTGAGCGACAGATTCTGCTGTTTTAAGTCTGATGTTCTTGTAAACGGAAATATTGTAATTAAACAATTTTCACTTCTCTTTGCATTAAAATAATAATAATAATAATCAATTATTATGGCGAAATGCTTAAATAAATTACGTTAGTAGGAAAAATGGCAATGGCAATAATAATAATAAATATTTTATTAAATGGCAATAAAAATAGAAATATTTTGTCCGCAAATATCACGAATAGCTCACAGCCTTTCAAGCATCATCCTCTAGTGGAAGCAGTCAGCGTCTTAACTTTGTTGCATAGAAACGATGGCAACTCTGGCCACTCTGGTGGTAGTAATGATGGTAGATATAAATACCATGTCATTCGAGCAAACAAACAAATGCACAAATAGACACACAGACACACTGTGCTTCTTCCTTGGTACGTACCTATGAAGACAATTACAGATCCGCTCGGTGTAATAACCGCCGCCGGAGGGAGGGGGAGCAAAGGAAATGTTAAGACCTGCCAGACATTTTACACCCACACACGCTCAAGCGCATGGTATTGAATGCATTGCTGATTGCGGCAACGGAAATGCTCTTTCCACATTCAGTGCTGTCGTCAGGAAGGAAGTGAAGACAGCAGACATCGTTTGGCATTCGTACATGTACTTATTTTGTACTTATTTGGGTTAAAAGGAATAGCGATCGATGTATGTACGTTTAGAGGTTATTTCCCGTAACGGGGTTATTTTTCTCATTGCATTCAATCAATTTAAAATACTCTCAAAAGTCACTAATCGCAGAAGTTAAACAATTTTTGATCCCCTTCAAAGTCACGAAGGAAGATTGATTACGTAACATAAATAGTAAAAAAAGCATGCAAAAAAGCTTTTGTGCTTCCTGTGCTGTATTTTCTCTGTTATTCTGCAGGCACAAATAGTTAAATATCTTATATTTTCCATTCTCTTAATCGTCTGTGAGAAGGCCTTTGTCACGAGAATATTGAAAATCGAAAAGACCTCTCGAATAAGGTTTATTAGCGCGCTGTGGCTCTCAAAACACTACAATAAATGTGGCTTATTATCCAAATTGAGCTATAATATAACTACTGTGATAATATATCTTTAAAATTTCACTTTTTTATTGTGCAATTAATTTTATTCTCTTCTTTGTTCGTTTTTTGTACAGTTTAAAAGATCATCAGCGCCAGTAGCGTCGATATCATTCATTTCATTGCTCACACTTCGACCCTGTTATCCTTAGAAAAGGTAATTTTTCAGCTTTAGACGAAGCTCTTCGCTTATCTCGCTCACAATAGTTTTGCAATGAGAAATTGTCTTTCTCAATATCTCTCTCGCTGCCATTTTAGCTTTCGCTTCGTTGGCTTTTTGGTTCTATTGTGTTTTTGGTTAAAGCAAAAGTTAAGTGGTATCGAAATCAAGATGAAACTTAAAAAATATAGTTAAAAACTGGAGAAATTATAGCCATTTATATTTCGCAATACGACGATTCGAAGCAAAACAAACTCGAAACGAATTGAATTCAGTTTTGAATGAATTTTCAGTGAATTGAATTCAATTTTGCAATTTTATTTCTGTATGTTTTTCATTTGCTCACTCACTATCTCTTTCTCGCCACATTGCATTCTAGCTCTTATCTGGCTTAAACAAGTTTTACGACACAACGTAGTATAAGTTGTCGTATTTATTGAATAATTCATAGAGTTCAAACGTATCGTCGTTCGATTTGTCTTTTTATGCAAAGATTTTGATTTTCAATATTACTCATTGTGCGCTCTCTCTCTCTTTCTCTCCGACTTTCTCTCTCTTCGAATTGAAATTTATTTTGAATAAAATTTTGTTTTATTTAATCGACTGATAGAGAAAGAAAAAGCTATGACTAATTAATTAACCAAAAGGAAGGACCAAATACTTCTCCATTGTTACTATTTTAGTGGCCCTCAAGTGGCAAAATTCGTTACTACTTCTTAGAATAAAATAAAATTAACGAAAGGGGTCAATTTTTCCGCTTTGGTTATTATGGTTTGTTTTTGTTTTTTGTAGTTTTCTATAAAAAAATGCAGACGAAGAATAAAAAAATATTGTGGAGAGAGCTTGTCGAAATCAAAAGCAAATTAGACCATGATTACATATTTTACAAATTTATTCAATAAGCTCGAGACATTAATAGATGTGCTATTAACAATTCGAAAGGACATTTTGTGATAAACCATTTTTCAAAAATTTTTTCCAACTTAGTAACAAGTAACTTTTCAGCACTTAACTTTTTTCTAAAGCCCTTTTTCCATTCTTATGTGTTTATCATCTGTACGTGTACGTATGAAGTAATAAATTTGATTGTATTGTAAGGAGCTGAGATATATAAAAAAAAAAAATTGGAAAAAAACTCTTCGCTTTCAACACATTCGAATCAATCCTCAAATATTTATACTGGGTCGAATGTGCTTTTTACGCAATCACTCTTGAGCCTGCTTTTGTTCAAGTATGAACCCGAGAAATGATTGTAGCTTAAAAAAAGAGAAACAAGGACGCCACATTCGCGTGCCAAAAAGTTGTCGTCAACCAATTTAATGATCCTTGACGTGCCCTGGTTTTTATCCTCCCTCCATCTTGTTGTTGTTGTTGTTTGTTTTCGGACTCAGAACTTTTTCGGATTTCTTTTTTTTGTTCATGGACCGCAAAGAGGATACTGATGCTTTTTTCATCAATACCTGAGCACTTTACAGTTGACTGGGGCGACGTAACGCGGTCAACCTGCAGTGATTCATTTTTATTTTTGGGAAATTTATTGCATGGAGTATACTTTATTCATTATAAAGTATATTTTTTATTATTCCTTTGGCTCCTTTTTTGAAATGTTGTTTTTCAGGCAAGCTATAGATCAATGTTGAAGGAGCTAATGGTAATGTTTGAAAGAGGACATATATCTGGATATAATACTCGTAGTAAAAAAGGTTTGAGAAGTTAAGTATGCTATATCTACAATTTATCTAGATACAATAGAAAGAAAAACGCCCTTAAGTCGACGAAAAGTGATTGTGGCTAAAAAATCACTTTACAAACATTTAAACTTTGTCAGCTTTTTGTTGCCAAAAATATATCGATCTTATATCGGCTGAATTTTGCATAAGACCTCTCTTCCAACTCTTCCACCGCCCGAAACCAAAGAGAACATTGAGCAAAAAACCAATGTACCAATTTTAAAATGTTCCCAAAAACTTCATCGTACAAAAAGAGTGCTTCCTACATTGATTTCTCTGCTTAACATTTAATCGAGCACAAACCACAAAATGCACAGAATGAGCGACTATTCATTCCTTCACTGCCTTCCGCTTCGTCGTGCTCTTCTTTCCACTCGGTCAAGGCTCTTAGCTATCATTCACCCTGACCCCTGAAATCAACACATACTTTACTTCTTCTCTGCTCTCTTCTGCTCTGCTCCTCTCTGCTCTTTTGAAGCATTCAAAAAAGTGAAAAAGCGCGAACGCTCTGAAGCACTGTGCAAACGAATACCTGCTCGAGAATTCATTATAAAATATTGCATGTAGCCCATCAAACGTTGCCAGCATTTCCATTTGCATAAGTTGCAGCCGAGAATACCGAAATTTCGAAACTCCTCTGAAGTGGTTTTCAATTGAGAGGCTCGTTTAACCAACAGAGCCGCAAATAATCCCAAAAAAGGAAAAATAAAACTCAATTGAAAACTTTCAATAAACAACCTGACTACTTTTTCAGAAAACCTTTACCATAAAAGGTTTAACTATTTCAAAACTTTAGCACTATTTGAGAAATGGCCTTGCAGCCTTAAAATGCAGACAGTGTGCGAATACATTTCATTAAATTTATGTAAGTCCTACGAGAGACGCCAATACTCAATATTTATTAGAAGTAAAATTTTATTTTTTAAGCGATATTCAGATATTCATAACTATGCTTGTATTGTGTCATATGTCCACTTATGATAATAGTCACACGCCCACTCGTTGGTATACAAACATGTGTATATATATATTTTTCAATAAAGTACAACCAGATAACCGCTTTGTTTATTATTTTTGCGTATAGGCATCTGCTCACCGGAACACACAATATTCATTGCAGTTAATACTACCGACAACAACAACAACAAAGCATAGCAACAACTGCCCCAAAAGCAAAAAAACACCCATGCTTTGTATTGACGAGTATCAATGAATAACAGCTGCCGATAAATCAAGTGAAACGGACGAAGAGAAAAACTACCAGGAGAAATTGTCATCCATCTTCTCCAAGAGCGTTAGCTCTTATACTCGCCTCTTCTCTGACAGTCTGCCTTACAGGCTACTCGGTACAAAGGCTATTTAAGTTTTTTCTATACAAAGTCTGAGTTATGAAGGTGAAATCCACTGAAGGTCCGTTAAAAGGAAGAGCAGCAAGAAAGACACAAGACCTTTTGGTCAGCAATCTATCAAACAATCGATTCCTCCATCATTTTGTATAAATGAACATCTTTTACGTATGAATATTTGCCTCGCATGCCCACAAACCTTTTACTCATGGTGACCAACTAAATTTATGGAATTAAGGAATCAATAACTTGTAAGGCTTAAGTCGGTAAGGGCAAAAATATATTTACTTTTTAAGGGATAATTACGAATATTAAAAAATAATTGAAATTAATTCGATGAAGGGCCAGTACTAAAAGTACTTCCTTCTCTCTCTTCACTTGTCACTCTTTATGCTCTACGGACTATGATACAAGATTGTCGTTATAGTTTGCTCTGAGCTTGTACAAATGAAATATGTGTCTTTATTCTTTTCCTCTACACAGGAAGAGACAATATATCAATATGAGAGAAAGAGAAACTGAAAAAGGGAATGGAAAATGGAAGGAGACTTTTTTGGAAAAGTAGGATATAGAACGGTGTTGATAAATGAGAGACAAATTTATTTTCCATTCTCAATCTGGAAGTACTAAGTACTAAATATTCTCTCTATCAACCTTCTCTAAAGAGATGCATATATGGAAAAATAACGGTACATTCTCAGTTCTCTCTTAGTGCAAATATTCCTGACCTAGTTAACTTTTTATTGTTTTGTTATGGTTGTTGCTGTTGTTACCAAAGGGGCACTTTTTCTTCTTTTGTTGCTGGTCAGTTTTTACTCTTCGTGAGGATATTTTATGCTTTTCGAAATACATACATAGTAAAAAATGTATTTCGAAGTAAAAACTACTAGAGCGAGAGCTTCGACATTAAGTAACTATTAAAAAAATGCAACTTATGACACATTTTATTACTAATTTTTTGTTATAGAACAGAACATATTTTTAAAATTATATAAATCTCTTTAGAAAGTTATAAGTTTTCTTAACCAGATCTGTTGGAGTAATGGATTCGTTGTCTATTTTATTTAAAAACTTGTTAAATTTGAACGAGAAAATATTTTTCGGTTCTGTTAAATCTAGGAAGAACATTTAATTTGAAAGCAAAAAAATAGAAACAAAAGAAAAAAAATCTGCCAACTTTTTCTAAACTTCATGCACGCATTGTGGTTGATCTGCCTGCAAAAAGTTTAGGGCACTTAGTGACCACCAGATTGCGTGCGAAATGACATTTTTGCAAGACCGGTTAAGAGCTTGACGGCTGACAGTTGTGCAGTTGAGAACTGAAAACGAATAAAAAAAGAGTTGGTCGTCTCGAGAGAATAGAAAGAAATAGAAAAGAAAGAAGAGAAAACATAGGCTGCCGAAAAGCAAAGAAGAAAACCGTAATAAAAACGAAAAGAATGCAGCTCTAACAACAAAATGAACATCAAGCGACTGACGTCAAATGAAAACGAAAAGCAGAATATTAAGAAGCTATAAGAAGAGAGATTCTCTGGAATTTCATCAAAATTAACTGGTAAATAGTTGTAGGTGTATTACTCTCACAACGTATTGAGCCTGCCTTTAACTTAGGCCAATACATTTTTTTTTATTGGCATCTCCTCACCCTGTAAATCATTCATCATGCATATCTTTTGAATATTCATAAAGCCTTTTTACATAATGTTTTGAAATTAGCACCAATAAAAGTTTATTGAAATAAGGTTCACTCCCTTTTAACTCGTAATAGTTTTTTACTCTTAAATCTGTTGCTTCAACTACGAATACTTTTCAAGGATTTTTTTTTTACCCTAGAGTTATGCACTCAAAGACAGTGACCACTTTAGTACGACCAGCCCTTGTTCCAATGACTTTCTGAAGTCTCTGTTCAAACAAATGTTCAACAAAATGTTCAAACAAATTGTTTTTGTTGAACTAATTTCGACTATTTTTTTTGTTTTTTTTTGCTGTTTGGAGATTTGCTGAAAAACGTTGTTCTTGAAAGTATTTTTAGTTGAGGCTGTTTTAGTTCCTCACAGTACAAAAAATAAATCTTATGAATAATTAAAACTTCACTATTGAAGTTATGTTCTCCTTTCTCTCTCCGAAAAAAATTAAGCTACTCGTAGAAAGCAGGAATTTCGAAGAGAACGATTTTTTAGGTTATGCTTCGCGTCGAATTTGGCTAGACGAAGTTTTCTATATCAATAAAATTTAATGAGGATTTTCATATTCTTCCCTTCTTCCCAAATTCACGATTTTAAAATGCATTTAAAATACAAAATAAATAGCAAATTACTCGTATAAATAAATACTTTAAACTTTAAAAACTTTTTCTGTAAGTTAATAAATATACTTCTATTATATATTATAACAGAATAGAAGCTTTTCCTTTTTAAACCCATTTTCTTCAATGAAAGAATTTTAATAAAATTAAAGCTTCGTAGTCGCAAGAAGGACCTCCATTTTATGTTCTGTTCTTTATGCAGCAAAAGTTTTCAATGCAAGATCAATACAAAAAAAACTTTTAGTGCAAACTTAAATTGATCATTTTAAAACTGTAGAAGTTTAGCAAAAGTTTTATCAACGAGATTTTAGAGAAAATAAATTTAAAAAAAAAATTGTTGTTTCAGTTGTTTCTCTGGGAGACAGTCAAAATCCCGAATTACAAAATCCCGAAACGACAAAATCCCGAAAAATTTTAAAATCCCGAAACGACAAAATCCCGATGCGACAAAATCCCGAAACGACAAAATCCCGAAAAATTTTTAATACCGAAATGAGAAATCCCGAAAATCACGAAATAAAATTTAAATTAATGAAGAAATGACATTTAAGTCAAAATTTTTTCCGAAGCGAAGTACGCGCCTACTTGCCTTTCTTTACAATGGCAGAAAAGCAAAGACAACAAATCGAGAGAATTTTGTTGTCTGAAGGTTATAGTCTACAATATGCAAAAAACTTCACATGACCGTGAGGATTCTACTGATTGAGGTTATGATCGCTGCCGCGACCGAAGGCCGCCAATACGCGGAAAAACCTGTATGCAAAAACTTCACATGACCGTGAGGATTCTGCTGATTGAGGGTTATGATCCCTGCCGCGGCCGAAGGCCGCTAATACGCGAAAAAACTTCACATGACCGTGAGGATTCTGCTGATTGAGGGTTATGATACCTGCCGCGGCCGAAGGCCGCCAATACGCGAAAAAACTTGTATGCAAAAAACTTCACATGACCGTGAGGATTCTGCTGATTGAGGGTTATGATCCCTGCCGCAGCCGAAGGCTGCAAATACGCGGAAAAACCTGTATGCAAAAAACCTCACATCACCTCACCTCAGAGCCTTCGAGAGGGCTCTGCTAAAATTTTGTTAATAATGTTTTTTTTTATTTTTTAATAATAATTTTAGAAAAGTAAAATAAGAGTAATTTTTTATTACTTTCTTGGAATTGTTTGCTAGTGGTTTTAAAATGTTCAAGAAGATGGAGAATACCGAAAAACTAGTTTTGTAATTTCGGGTTTTTGTTATTTCGGGATTTTGTCGTTTCGGGATTTTGTCATTTCGGGATTTTGTCGTTCGGGATTTTGTCGTTCGGGATTTTGTCGTTCGGGATTTTGTCTTTCGGGATTTCGTTACCAACCCGTTTCTCTAGCTATGCAAAAGGTTTTGTTATGGCGTGACAGAGGAAGAAACGAAAGCGATGGGTAGAAACTAAACATTCATAAATCATGTTGCGTTAGCAATTTTATAACATTTTCTTATTGCGGTCCATGTAATGATATTAAATAGAAACAACTTTCAAAATTTTATATGACATTAATTGTAAACTATAAACATCATTGATTTAAATTCATTCACGATTAATAAAAAAAAACTCTTTCTGAATAACAAACGCTGTGTCCGTCTGGCACATAAATCAAAAACTGGCAGTACAACTCGACAACGGAAGGAAGGAATTAACAAAAGATAACAAAAGGATATTACAAACGTGATTAGGCTCGGTCACAAGCCACGATCCACATCTGACAAACTGACAAAAACACAATTTTGAAATTATAAACCACATTTAGCAGAGAAAACATCAGAATAGCAGACTACTCTAAGCATGTTAAGACATCACAAAGCAATAAGACAATGTTACCACAATGCGCGACACTAGCAGGATGCTTGCAGGAATAAGATACGGCTGATGAATGACTTCACGCGTCATAATAAAAAAAAAAATAATAAAAATGTATTAAAATTAGAAAGTGAGAAATTATGTCAATGAGATACATGTAGATAAAAGTCGCATTATATTACTTTATTCCTAGTAACCAATGCAAACCTTGCTATCGCTACCTCCATCTCCTCTTCTTCGGTACCTTTCGCTATTAGTATCTCATTTATTCTCTTATGAAAAATTGATATAAACTTATTACTTTAAATTGCGGCTTATTTCCAGAATTTGTGTAAATTTGCTCTGGGCAAATTTAAAATCAAAAATTATATGAAAACTTTTTGCTAAAGAAGAAGAAGAAACTTACAGCTGTTTCAGTTCTTTACACTTTTTGTCTATGCATACCTTATTTTGAGGTTCAGTTTGAGTTTCTATTTGTTATGGTCTCGGGCGGAAGGACTTTATTGCAGAAGTTTTAATTGTCCGCAACGAAACTTTATGAGTACTAAGGAATACTCCAGCCACTTACTACTCTTTCGTTATTAATAAGAAAGAATTACTTTCAATTTTAATGGTTTTTACTTCTAGTAGAATGATAAAAATAAAAATTTGAATGCTTCTCAGAGGAATATAGAAATCATATTAATTTGTATTTTGCTTTATTCATTTCTCTTCGTCTTCTTTTTTTTATTTTTAGTATATTATGAAAGAAATTAATGGAAGTATTTTACAATCGCAAGCAGAATATTTTCTGTGTTGTTTTCTACTCTCTTCTGGTGTAATTGATTGTGCTTTTGGCATACTGAAATAATTAATGAAGAATTTCTATCGTAATCTTTTTTGGAATCTAGCATATATATATTTTAAAAATATGTACTTAATTTAATTTTAAAAATAATAAATTTGTTTTTATTTTTCTAAGACTGTATTTTACAAGTTTGATAAGTCAAGGACCAAAAAAAAATTCTTAGGGAAAATAGAGTGCATTTCCCTAAGTCAGAAAAATTCGATGGAAAAGTAGGTGAAACTTCTCTACCGCCGTTATCCTCATCATCAACGTTCTCTACCGCCTTTATCCTCATCAAATTGTAACTAACGTCTTTTCGACTATGTCTTGCAGGCTCTTTCTAAATGGCGAAAATTCTTTTTTCGTTTTCATTTCGTTGAAATGAAGTTTAATTGCGAATTGGCAAGTAATACCTTGCCAATAAGACTTCATAAATTTGTCCAACATAGTTATAAAAATAAAGAAAGGTAGATAGTATTCCTACTAAATAAAAAATCTAAAAATACAATTTGATCCTGAGGCTTCAAATGTATTGACAAAATCACCCTCATCTGCACGAAACCAGATACCACCATAAAACCGTACTTCCTTGTTGTATGAAAAAAGGCGGTTCTGAAGTGCAGAAGATTAAAGCTATAAAGGAAACTTGCGCCGGAAAATAATCGAGAAGAGAAAATTACAAAAGCGGATATTGTTATGTGCACAATACCTTACCTTGCAAGCAAGGCTTGTATGTATGGATACGTACGTGTGACCGTTTGTGCGTGTGTATTTGAGTTGGTGTTTCAGTGTAAATAAAAGCCGTAAGCACCTGCTGTGATGGCGCCTTCGCTATTCATTGGAAGAAACCATCAGAGGTGATGACATAAAGAAAAAAGTTAAGTCGGTCGAAGAGCAAGCGCCGTCAAAATCAATTTATTTGTAAGCACCATCGTCATGGTAAGCATCATAATCACTAGAATCATCATCATCATTTTGGCAATTCAACTTCTAACATTTTTAACTGCACTGATTTTTAATAGAGAAAAGAAAAGAATAAGAAAAGAAAGACTAAAAAAAATTACCGATTGTTGTTCTCGATTTATACGGAACCACAAAAACCAAATGGTAGTTAAGGAAAATAAAAAATTAGCATCATTAAGTAAACTCACACACATAGACAGACTGACTTTATCAAGTCAGTTTAATTGTGTTTGGGAATGGGTCTGAGGGACTGGCAAACTTTGGAGCTTATTCCGTTTTGTGGTGAGTTGAGCTCATATGAAAAATTATTGTCACTTGCGCAATTACCAGCAAAGTGACAATACCCACACGCATATGCACTGACACTGACACTAACAGGCAAGGACGATTTATATGTACGTACACATTTACAATCCAGACACAAATACGTACATCACCATACATAACTCTTGCACTTCCTTTGAACTGCTTGCTTGCGTGCTTCCTTAGTTAATTATTTGAATGTGTGAGGAAGAATGAGTTTTGTGGGCCAAAACGGTGGCTTCCTTTAGCTTCTTTTTCTTTTTTTCTACGGTTTTTTGTTCTCACATTCTTGCATGTAAGAAGTAGGGTTGCCCCAATCTGTCGCTGGTTGGCATGTTAAATAATGTCTTTTTCTTAGGGAAATTTTTTTTCTCTCAATATAATTACGTTTAAAATTAATGAGCGTGATGCTGGATTTGAACATGAAAATCAGTTCAAGAGATCGCAAACGTGCTAGTAAAGAATTTTACATCGAAATATGCATACATATCGTACATATATCGTATATTTGCATGTAGGTATGCGTAAGTATACAAGTGCATGAGAGATTTCTTCGGTTTCAGTAGAAGGGAATTAACTTTTTTTATGGCTTTCAATCTATTTATTTAATGAGAAAAAGTATAAGAAAAAATCCTATAAAATTCCTAAGACGTAAACTGAATCTGGCCATTTATAAATTCTTTCCTTCTCTCAAGATTATAGATATATATTATTAAAAATTATTAAAAATTATATATAAAACTTTACATATGTATATTAAAAATTATTTATTTATTTTTGTATTTCAACTGGATGGTCCCTTCAAACCGATAAGAGAATACTCCTGGAGGATATGAAGCACTAATAAAAAATGACGAATGAAATCCTCAAGCATCTTTCTTCGCAAATCATAATGACTCTTGAGATCCTGAGACGTCGATTTGTTGAAATATGTATTTATCTTTTAATCCTTAGAGTATTAGTAGTAATACTTAATTGTGCAGTTTTACGGAGTTATGAAGTATTGATTGATGAATGGTCTTACAGAGTACCTGGTTTCTTCCCTTCCTCTTTCACCACGTATTTAGAATCAGTCAGTAATTCCTTTTCTACAAATTACTGACTGATTCTTCCATAAAGAATCCACAAAAGAATCCAAAAAATTAAGAATGAGGAAAGTGTTTTAAAGCAACATTGAAAACAAAAAAGTCGGGTTATATATAGAAACAGTTAGAGACACCGACGATACGTAAAAATATCCATCGCATTTCGTTGAAGAGAAAAATCCTTTTCTTGCTGCTGCTGCTTTGTTTTACTTCTGTTTCTCTTTTACCATTTTTCTTCTTAACTCTCTTTGTGCTCTTAGCGTTCACCAAACCATTCCTAGATTTGCCCTCTTATTCGGTAAACACAAACAACCCGATTCTGTTATTTTATTTTCCAAATTTGTTGTTGCTTACAGGCAAAAACTAGAACACGACAAAGCAGAATCGGGTTGTTTATGTTTACCGAATAAGGTTATTATTTTCTGGCAAAAATTTACTCCTCCCCCCAACCCCTCTCTTCTCATTATTTCATTGTTTGATTGCAATTCATTTTGAAATTTGCTCGAAGTACATATGTAAAAATCGCCTCGTGGCAAAGGTTTAATGAAAAGTCATAATCGTAAAAAGATATTGTTTTTAATTAAAAGTTTCTTCTGTTATTCTTCTCGCTGGTTGAATATCATTCATTTCTTTAAACATTCCAACAAAATTATTATTAAAATCCTTTACAAGCCACCAAACAGCGAACCAACCAATTCATCCAGTAGTCATCAGTCAGTCTGAAACGCCCAACCGACATCCAGGCATGACCTGGAATAAGGTATATTGCAGCATTGTTGCTGTTTTTGTGGTTGTTACTTTTGTAATTTATTTCCTTTTTCGTTGATGAAATTCAATTTTGGCATGACGTATGCCGCGCAGACAGCGTTCCGCTTCAAAAAATCAACTACTGAGGACTGGCAAGAAGTAACTGGAAACCGAGAGCCAGCCGAAATCACTTCAGGCATATAATTTGAATGTTTCAAAATAATTAATTAAAACGAGGCTCAATGGATCAAGTACGTACGTAAATGGACGACAGAAAAGGAAATTTTTGTATAAGAAAAAAAATAATCTGTTTATTTGATTTTATTTAAGAGAACACTTAAATGAATATAGAGGATATATATCGTACACAGCGCTACATGAAAAATTTACTATACAAAAGCTAATTTCTTTAACGAATTTCACGATTTAAGGGATTTCCACGATAGCACTGTAAAGCTAAAATAATACACAATAATGCTTCAAAATAGATATTTATACCGAAGAAATACAAATAAAAATGAAATAAATTTTTCTAAAAATGTAAAATCTTTAGAAAATATATTAAGCTATTATTAAGAATTATAGTATTATTAAAAAAATAAGCTTTTCCAAATGGTTTCTGAAGTATTTTTTATAAGAAATATTTTTTCAGCTCTCGGTTTAAAGAATAATACAGCGCTATTTTTCAACGCAGAGTTTGTGTTAAAATTTAAAATGTCGTTTTGTGTGTGTGTATTAATATTTGTCTGTATGTTATTGTCAATTGATTTTTGTTATAAAAAAAAGAATTTATACAGATGGTCTAGGACATCGTTTCAGGACAGAATTTGCAGGGACAAGCAAGCTTTCAAGTAACTTTATGGAACTAAGTACATATTTATTAACGAAAATCGTATATGTATGTGTTAATGTACATGTTTGCACATGTACGAGTATGCATGCGCTTGTGTTATATTTGTAACGTAAAAAAAATCTTTATAGTCAGTTTTCATGAAAAAACACAAACAATTGAACTTCAATAAAATTCTGTTTAATTTCCAACAGCGTTAAAAACAATGCTATAAAAGAATTATTTGTATATTGTTTTATTTATATATTTATTTATTTATTTATTTGTTTATTTATTTATTTATTTATTTATTTATTTATTTACTTATTTTTTTCCTTCGGACAATTTGATAATTTAAAAAACGAAAATTTTACGTATTTAAAATCGATATCAGACATTTAGCAAACTATTTTCATATTGATTTAAAGAGATACACTTGAACTCACTCAAATATCACTTAATATCCGTTGCTTTGATAAATTTTAATATTCATAGAAAAACATACTGCATAAAATATGTAATAAATTTGTTAATGGACGGTGCTGGTCTTAAGTGATCGTTAGAAAAACACATGAAGTGTACATGTTGAATATACTGAATACATTTTTTTTTAAATATTTTGCGCATTAACCGGTCTTAACATCTCTCGTCATAACAATATCATCTGTCCTTTCTTCAATGAGTTGCTGAATAATTCTGGGACAAGATTTATTTTGGTTTGCTTCTGATTCTGCTCATTTTCGAAGCGAGTTTTGCTCATAGTGCCTCGCAAAACTAACAACCACATAAACCGGGTATGTAGGATTTTGCTTTAAACCATTTTAAACCGGTGGAAATTTGGTTGCTGAATGGAACTTGGTTGTTTGCTAAAGCCATATAAAGTTTGATGGTCGCATTTGTTGAGGTATGACATCGCCATTTGTGCTGCTTGCAGTGATGGTGAAAGGATTTCAAATTGACATACATATGTATATAAGATACTCACACACATACACACATTATAGCATATACAAGTATGAACGTAATTGTAATGCAGCAGCGGCGTTATCTCTTTGCATTGTTTTGAAGCAATTTGCATTTTATAGTTTTACGACACTAAAAGTGTTGCGATTTTGATAGGACGGCAATTTTCTTAATGTTATCGTTGTTCTTATTGTTATTTTCTCCAACGATTTTCAAGCAAAATGTATATTTTCTAAGATCTTCATGGCTATTTTCTCTGAAAAACCTTTAACAGCTTGAGGTTAGGAAGATTTTATTTCTTGATGTACAGCAAATTATTTCTTCTGAATAACATCAAATGAATTGATTCCTGCGAGTATCTTTAGGGGAGGCTTAATTTATTCACTAATTTTTTAAAGTAATAACTGTAGAGTGTAGCTTCAACACTAGTAGTATTTGGCCCTGCGTTTTTTAATGTTTGACCATGACCAAAATGTATTCACATTTGAAAAAAAATTCTTTTTACTCATTCTTTTGCTCATTTACTTTTCAATTTATTGTTCGATGTTTTTTATTTATTATTTTAATTATTTTTAATTATTTAATTATTTAATTATTTTAATTATTTAATTTTAATTATTTAATTATTTATTATTAAAAAACCAACGAGATTTCAAAGAGCTAAATATTTTTAATATTTTTGTATAGTATTTAATTCGGATTTTGAAAATAGTTCATGCGGTTGGCCAAAGGATTTATCAAAGGATTTTTTAGTGCATAATTCATTTTGTTTTCTGGCAGTCATTTTAACCAGCGGCGTATGTAGCTTTTCCTTTTGGTGGGAAGACTCCAAATTCTTTGAGGGGTTCAAAGTCATTTGAACTGAAAAAATTTTGTAAGTTTTTATGATTAAAAGGAAAATATAATAGAAAAAGTGTATAAGAAAAAATTTGAAAAACTACAAAAGCAGAAAATTTGTTCAGAAGCTCTGAATTTTTCCTCTCCATATCTTTTTACACGAGGGGAGGGGTTCCGGACCCATGGAGCCTGCTAAATACACAATTTGCTTTAAGTGGTACTTATGTACTAAATGGTACATTTTGCTGTACCATTATTGTTGCTGCATACGCATACATATTTGAATTCTGTCGATTTGATTACAACTTGTTGCTATAGTTTTTTTCTTGCTTCCGTTGATGCGATTGTTGTTAATTTTTTCCGGTACAAGCCGGAGGATGCAAAGGATTTTGCAAAAAATACCAAATAACTATTTGCGGTTTCAATGCATTTTGAGTTTCGAATCCTCACAGGAATGTATGCACACGCACGCACACATTCGCATCGTCCATACATGCACATAAAGCATAATTTGGTTGCTTACAAGTATATCTAAATACTTAAACACAATTAAGTTGTTAAATTCTGTATTTATTTATTTTTAGCATGATTTTGACAAAAGCCGAAATTACAAAATTGCAACAACCTACAAAGTTTTTACTTAAAAAAAGGGTAGTAAAAATTAAAATTAAAAAAAAAAAAAATTGCAACAAAAACTCGTCTAAGTTATTAATAAGAATTTTTAAGAGTAAAGCTTTCCGAAATTGTGGTTAAGAGCTCTAAAGTAATTTCATTTAATGAGTTTTGTAGTAATTTGTTGTTGTTGTTGTTGTTGTTACTCTTGTTGTGTGGTTATTGTTATTGTTATTGTAATTGTTGTTGTACTGTTGTTGATGTTCTTGCTGCGGTATCTTACTTTTATAAAATATAAATCATACTTAGTGTAGTAAAGAACTGTTTGGACCGACAGGGCCGAAGAAGACGCAGTGGAAGAAAAATGGAACACAGTGGACGTGGTTCGTTGAATAAGAACACTCAGTGAGGGTAAAAAGACCAAAATATGTTAGCAAAGTTCTTAAAAACTTTAAGCATATCGAGATTTTATAATTTTATATTTATATAATTTTATATTAAAATTTCGGAATTTTTTGAATTTTTTCCGTGTCATAAATTTCTTAATATTTTTAACCAACGCACATCAACACCTTCTTTCTTTCACGCTCTGACTGTCCCGCCTTATTTTCCCTACTGTTTTCTTTAAGTTGTTGTGATAAATTTTTCTACTTTGGTTGAAAAAAAAAGAAGCCTATTTCTATAATTCGTCTTGCTCGATAAAAGGTTGAAAAAAAGTCAAATAGAATAGAATTTTTGCACGCTGACTTGTTCTCAATGAAGCACGACCTTTATGGATATTGTTGCTGTTGTTGTTTTTTGTTGCCGTTGTTTCAGACAAAATCTAATTTTTTTCCACTTATATCGCATTTTTAACCATTTATAACACACACACACTCCCCTCGTCCCACTCTCACACACACACACACTAACACTTACACCAACTTGGCATGCAAACGCGTTGCAGGCACGGAAAAACCGGAAGTTGCTAAAAATTTCAAAATAATCTCATAAACGTGGAACAATATTGAATTTTCTCTTCGCTTTTCACTTGATATTGTCTACTTTGATGGAAATTGGCATAAAAAGAAAAGAAATAAGAACGGAAAATTTAAAACGGTAAAAAAAGGAGAGAAGTGAAAGTACAGAAACAGCGAAGTAGAAAAGAGGTTACTGTAGATATAAGCTTATACATATTATAAAAAAGAGCATTGGAGTGGCGCACCGGTAACACCTGCGAAAGCATTAACAAAAGGCATTCACCCTTAAATACGCTTATGTTAAGTATAAAAGATCTTTAAATTGGTTTTAAACCATCTCACTGGCAACGTATACTTAAAGTTCAAAGCTTAATCTTCAACATTTGCTAGAAACCTGAATAAAATGTAATAAAACTGATCAATGTAGTCCTAGTCTTATTATGCCTTTATCACTTCCTTTGCCCGTCTAAGAGCACACTTCTTCGTTTGCCTTCAGCAAATACTCAGTAGAGCAAATAAAACTTTAGCAGGTGCCAGCAAGAGAGCACTGAATGCACTTCCTTTGCGCGAAGTCGCGGCTTCCTAAGATGCAAAAGGCATGACACAGTACTCAAGAGCAGACGCAATAGCAAACTGATGATGATGGTTTTGGGTAAGGGTGAGGATGAAGATGTTGCTAATGGTTACTACAATGAAGGATTAATATTGAATAAGATGACGATGGTGATGATGATGATGGTGATATTGAAGCTGAGAGTTCTAGTTAATATTGCTGAGGAATATAGTTCTTCTTGTATGCGCGTGTCTCTACGGCCTCTCCTTACTTTATATTTTAGTTAAGCATTTGATTGTGCTTTTTGGATAATTGCGCAAAATATTTAAGTATGTATTGTAGATTTAATAGTTTAGCGTAAAAGAGGATATCTCTTGACTACCTATAATACCTCTATGGCCGTCTTTAATATCTTCTTCGTTCTCAAAGAACATCAGGAAACTATATTTTCTCCTTCCGGGGCCTTATCATAAATATTTGGTGCTTTTTTAGAAACACCTTTTAAAATTTAGATTTATAAAATTCTGGTGGAAAAGATTATTTCCTGTTGTTCGATGTGGTTTGATGATTTTACAGTTGAGAAGGCGAAGAAGAAGAAGGATTCTTTGAAAGATTTTTTCATCTCCTCTTCCCCCACATTTTCGTAAAGAAACTGGTAGCTCACGTTAGACAAAATATCGTTTGTTCACTGAGTATTTTTTTATTAAAAAACTTTTTTCTTGACGTCCAGAAGCATTACATGCTAATATTGTTGCATTTGACTTTAATTTTGCACAGTTCACGAAGCCTGTGGACCAAAATACGTCTACTACCTTCGCAGAGAAGCGCAACAAACAGGAAAAGAGGAGCGAACGTTCCTTTTATGCTCGCACCTTGAGGCGTTGCAGCGAAACGAACCGAACAACAGCAGCTTTTAACACATTTAAACGGCAAAAACTTTTTCAATTTCGTTGTCGGAAAGAGCGTACAAAAATGTTCTTCATTTCAGCATTTTGATGACAGCGTGAGCGTCAACGACGAATCCGGCAGTGCAGCTGAGAGCAGCAGCGGTACCCACTTGATGTAATTGAGTAGGCTTTAAAGTGAGGTTCAATATAGCAAAATGCAATTAATTTATGCTTAGCAGAAAATGAACGAAATTCTCTTTGTTTGCTTTGGATAAAGTGGAAAAATGTTAAGTAACACTGAAAAAAGTTAGAACCAACCTTTTCAAGCACCACCAACCAACCACTTGGGCGCGGTCTTTTTTCCCTGGATGCCCCAGAAGGTAAACATTCATCTGCTGCGCCTGTTCCAATTTGCGCTGTCATTGTACTTGTGTGCGTTGGTGCAAGAGACGGCTGAATGTGTCTGCGCTATAAATAATGATGTCCTAAACTATACCGGGGTAGTGCCAATGCCGCAACAAGACGATTGCGGTAAAATCAGACCGTCAAAATTGTTGACAATGCTTCCGATTTGCATGAGAGTAATGATCATTGCAGAGGTTTACGAATACCCTGCGTCTCGCAATTTTCTCGCATCGTTTGTGACTGACAGCGGGATCAAGAGAAGTGGATTGTTAGGTAGTATGTTGCTGTATAGTGTTAAAGAAATCATTGCTTTTCATTGCACTTTCCAGGTACGCGTTACTAAGAAAATAATTGGTATAAAATTTTCACATGCTCGATGCAGAAAAAGTGGTGCGAAATTTTCTGCATCGTCAAATATTTGCAGGCAAATCCTGGAAGAGAAAAAAGCGGTGCAAAAAGAGCTGTCCCGTTTCAAATGCTTTGATATATTTTTCTTATTAAAAAAAAATGTTTTTTATAACACTTTGGAATTTGCTAAAATCAATAAATTTCAATTTAGTATGATGATTAAAAAAATTATTTATAAAACAAATTTCGATAGATTGGTTTAAGAGAATGATAGAGAAGACATGCAAACGACAAAGCATGATTTAAAGCTTCATGTTCAAACCACGAAAAAACCCCAAATAATTCGAAATACTGATAATCACGATGAAGAATTTTTCAAAATTACAAAATAATTAAATTGACTGTTATAATAATTTCATCATATCCTTTTTACCAACACAATTTATTTTGTAATCATACTGGAAAGATAGTATTTGAATAATTTGCATTTGTTTTTCAAATTTCAACAAATTAAAACGAATAAAATTTTGATATAATGCCGGCGGGAGCGCAAATTTATCACGTCTATGCTTCCATCAGTTTATTATAGCGAACGTCTCTCCTGTCTTTAGCATAGAATATAAAATAATATAATATAATTTGTGCAAGTAAGTACTTCGAAATTGCCGCCAGCAATCCAATTAGGAATAATCTGAACTAAACTGTGATGCACAAGTTAAATCTATTGCGAAAGTATCATTAATTCGTATTAGCACTTGTTTGGTTTTGGCACGCAATCAATTGTTCGACTCTGTCTGACTTTCTGTGCGCGACTGATTACTGGCGATAATAATAAATGCGAAAGGAGAAGCAATGCCAGATGATGATAGAAAGCATACGCAAACGTATAAACATGTTGTTAGTGAGGAGTCGCATTTTAAAGCTTGAAATATTCTTAAAACGTTTCTTCTCAATTAATACTACCATAAAGTCTTATAATCTTATAAATCATACTGTCGAGTATTTTCTCGATTTTTACAACCAACCGTTCTAGCAGCAACAGAAACCAATCAATATGAACATTATACGATTGAGAACATTAAAATTAACGGAGCTTGCAGAAGGTTGTTATTACTCGTATTAATAAAATAGATAGCTTTAAAACTCAGTGTGCGGTATAAAGTTGTTTGCTCAAGATAAATTGACTGACTTTATAAGCTTATAAAGCTATTTTATTTTTAAAAAAAAGCGGTTAAAAACTGAAACAGAAACTGCCAACAGATCAAGAAATCTCATCAAGATATGCTAACAAGCAATACGATGATGCGCCACAATCACTGACATCATTCTCTCCGCAAAAGAAACGAAGAAAATTAAAATGTTCACTCAGGCTTGTATTGATGTTTGGATTAATATTCAGTATGAATGAGCCAACGAACGAGTCGGTGGAGGGACAAAGTTCCAGGGACAATGTTTTCATGGGAAGCAATGAAGATGTAATGAACAAACTCGAATATTAAATACGAAGTTCAAAAATATGAAGGAGAATAAGGAGTCTTGAAAACAGATTCAATCAATGTTTTATTATATGAGTATGTATTTTTGTACTTTGCTAGAACATTCTCAAAAAAAACAAGTTAATTTTGTAAACTACTCGTATTGTGGCCAAACAGATATTTTTCTAGTCCAAATTGCATTTAAACTTAAGAAGTTTTTATTAAGGTCGTTTATTGACACATTTATCAGCTTCATTGCTTAAAATATTCAATCGAACACTCATTCCTTGACGAATACCGCATACTCATGCCAAAACCACCGAAATTAAACATCACTAAATCACAACAACAATAAAAAAAAAAACCTGTTTCAGTCACAGTGATTTGAAAAAAGTTTCAATCATTTTTTGCTTCTATTGTGACTGTTTATTGAAATGTTGTCAAATGTTCTCAATTTCAAACATGTTGTTGTATCATCTTTCAGCTGGTCGAATGATACACGTATCATACAATATATAGTATATCTTTGCGAGCATGAGTAATATTGCATAGTAATATTTTCACTGTGATTATAAAATATCTGATTGTTAAGCTGATTGAAAAAATGATGATGATGAACATGAGATTCTTATGCAAATTATTGTGCAATTTTAATAAAGTTACAAGGTCGTATTAACAGAAAGATGAACACGAAGGACAATGTATTATGCACTTGCTGAACAATTTGGCACACGCTGTTGGCAACTGAGGCTCTTAAAGATTGCAGAATGTATATTTAGGTATACAAAAAAAAAAAAACTGAATGTAAAAGAAAATATGAATATAAAACAAAATATGAATAAACAAAATATTTTTTTTCTAACATTTGACATTTTTTGTAATTTGGCATTTGTTAAGAAAAAAAAACTGCAGAAAAAAATTGTGGTTATGTTGAAAAGAAAATTTTTCATGTTCTCTACCTTGAAATTCTACGGTTTTTCTACAAGCCACATTAAAATGAAGCTTATTATTTTAGAATTTACCGGTAAAATAGCAAATCAAAGAACAATAATAAATTCGAATATAAACAACAACAACAAAATTAATGCATCAAAAAATTACTTAACCAGGTGAAAGTAAATCTGATTAAATTATCATTCAAAGCAATCAAGGACTATTTCAATACTATAATACATATTCGCAAATCAATCCATACAGAGCAATAAATAAAGCCACTGTAAATACTGAAGGACGGATGAAGTTGGCTACAGCTCTTCATAAGAATATCTCTTATTCTCTTTCTCTTATTCCCTTCTCTTGTGCACAAAAACTTCTTCCAATATGTTGACTCCTGAAGAGCAAGTACAAGCTGCGTACAAGAAAAAGCCATGGCAAATAAATATTTTACTAAAGATGCCAAAAATGTATGTGGCAACACCACAAACAGCAGGCCGACAATTAAAAACTTCGGTTTAGTTTCTTCAAATGTCTCTCAAAAGTTGTTGTTTAAAACGGAAAATTACAACTTGCGCTTGAACTTTTAAACCATAGGAAATATTTTTTCAAAATTTTAAGAAATGGATTTTATAAGGATGGGAGGAAATACACTTTTTTCCTCCCATCCTTATAAAATTAAGGAGATATAAAATAAATTAAAAAAAAAAAGTTTCTTTTCCGAAACATTTTTCTTCCAAACAATTTTGTTCCTCCACGTTCGACTGGAGAAACCTCCACTGCTGCTGTTGTTCTCCGAAAATAGCAATCAATCTAAATTTCGCCATAATAAAAATTTATGACGAAAAATCCACAGAACATAAAGTTTTGATCTCATTAAATTTTTTAACAAACATTCTTCAGCCGTAAGTAATTCATCAAATTAATGTAAAAAATGTTACAAGAAGCTGCAAAGAAGAACAAACAAACCAGAAAGTCTTGCATATTTTAAGCCAATTAACTCATTAGCAAAGTTTCACTTTGCACAAAAGAAACTACAGTTTTCTCAGTAAAAATGTGAGCATAAGCATAAGCTGCTAACCGACCCATTTTCTACCTTATCCGTGCACAGTCGCTTCCGGTTTTGAGAAGAGAGAGTGTGAAAATTTTAATAAAAATTCACGAATTCTTGCCGCAACTACTTTTATTCGTCGTTGGCTTTGGAGCTGCTACGCTCGGGGAAAGCTGCAGATACGAATATTGGCCGCCGGGTATAATTACAACTTTTCGCACCAAATACGAGTACTCCTAAAGGAAATGGTTAAAAGTTGCAAAATCGTTCGTTTTTCGAGTGAATTTTTGCGCACATTCCTCGCCTTTCTGCACATTTTCTAAAGAGTGTAAAATTTTTATGTTAATCCTGCATCTGGATGAATTGGTGCACAGATCCATGAGTTCTTAGTGGCCTCCAGAGTGGCGTACGCTGCTTAGTCAGCAGAACTTTTAGATTGGGTTCATATGACTGCATACACTTTTGGGTAAAATGTGTGCATTTTGAGCCGCGCTTGTTTAAGCGTATTAAACAATCACCGAAATGCGGCAATTCCTTAATCATCTTCCTTAAATCCAGCATTCCATCATCCGTCAATCCTTTCATCCGTCCGTTCATTTAATTTTCGGCACTTGCGTTGGAAATTAATACCGCCAAATTTTGTGGCCTTTTTCGCTTTTGTGGAAACGCCGAATTGGTCTTCGTGAATTTATTGATTCCTTTTATGTTTGTCATTCTCATTGCCGATGTTGTCATTTTATTGCTGCCATTGTCGCCATTCGCCGGTAATGCTGACATTCATACAAATCTGTTGCAGACCTTAACCACCGACGACCACTTAACAACGTTCATGGGTACAAAAACATCGCTACTAGCAATGACAACCAAAGAACCAACCTCAGCTACGCCAGTAACGGAGGCAGCGAGAAAACCGGTGCTTTGGCAGCGTTATCGGCACCGGTACCGGTAACAGTAACGGGCATCGGTTTTTGTACCAGTAATGCCAGTGTCAGCGTTTCATGGGTAATACTGGTCGACCGGGACAGCACATGCACCGACCGGATGCGCCAAGTAGCCAAAACCGAAGAATCAAGAAATTCAAGACGAGAAAAGTTAAAAAAAAATATGCTAGCTTACAGCGCTTCACTGAGCTACAGCGAAATCCTTCACCGAAAAAAGTTACTTAACTTTAATGACTTCGACTGAAAAGAATATTTGGTTGGAGATATAAAGAAATATGGAGGAAGAAGGAGAAGTAAGGTAAAGTAAGGAAAATCCTATTTAAGTAAGAAAAGAAGTTAATCTGTCACCAGAAAATCCCAAATGGGTGATGAAGAGGTACTGTACTTGAGGTCATAGGAACACTTGAGGTCAACTTACAGAATTTCTCAATAGGAATCAATTCAATTTTGGGATCTAATAAGAGTGTATAATTTGTTAGGTGTTTTTTTTTTGTTTGGGAAGACGAATAACTACCGGCAATATAAAAGTGTAAAGACAGAAAAGAGGAAAGCATCCTGTCATGTTTATGTTTATTTGTTTGTTTGTAATATACGTATTCCGATCGGAACAACTTTTGAACTATTGCAATCGATTCTCATAGAAATGAGAAGCCAATTTCGTGTGGGTGTCCCTTCAGTGTGCGCTTGAAATAAGCAATCTGGCTCATTTCGTTAGATCGCTATTTTATACACAACTGTTGTTGTTGTTGTTGCTGTTGTTATTATTGTTGCTACCATCTCTGTTTATGTCAATATTGCCCTTCAGGCATTGAAAATCATACAAAACACAGCAGCGCTGGCGCTTCGGAGGGTGTGGCATTATGCAGCACGGTCAGAACATAGCGCTTTCAGCCAATTTCATTCCCGGTTTTATTCTGGTTATTGTTGTCGCTGTCGCATTTGGTTTTGTTGTTGTTTCTGCTGTTGGATGAATTTTATTGCACTGTGCTTGTGCTCCAGCAATATTTTGGAGCACAATATTAGACGAGTTGTCCTCGATTTAATTCGATCAGTTCTATTTGGAGACCTACTTACTGTGTTTGTGTAAATATTCGACACCTCATTTGTACGCATGTCGTTTTATGTGTGTCATACGTGTATGAATGAGTGTGTGAGTATGTGTGTGTGTGTGTGTGTTTGTCGCATGTATTCAAAGTGTGTGTGCAATAAATGATTTGTGCATTAATTGAATTTAATTCATACGATAGAGAGCCTGTGCGTTACAATACAGAAGCCAGACATTTTCGGTTAGCAATCGCCCAAACACGAGGCTACCGCCAAATTTACGACCGCTGAGCTTTTGGTCGGTAACTGCTGCATGCACCAGAACATTGGATTCAATTGTATGGGACGATACGCATATTTAGCCGGCATATTTTCTATTAGCGTCACTATATATATACACATAAGATATACACATGATTTACACCAGCAGTAAAATATTTATATAAGAAGTATAAAGAAGACACAAACTATACCTTTTTTGTTTTCTTCACTGAAAGCAATGCAGATAGATCGTGTCAATTCCTAAAAAATGAGAAATTGGGGAAATGTTAAAATTTTAGTAGCAGAAAACAGGAAAATGCACTTTCCAATAAACCTTCTGGTTTTTTCACGACTACAAACTACCAAAAAAAATCAAGGATCACCAGTTGTAACAAAAGAAAAGTGACAACAATAAAATATTGATATACTGACAAACTTTTTTATAAGTGGAGAAATTGGAATATTCGAATTCGGTTTACAGATTTCAAAATCAAAAATTTTTCTATAAAAAATTTATATTTTTTAATTATTATATCTTTGAAATGGCATCCATAAAATCCATAAAAAAATTGCATTCATAAAAATTGGTTATTAATTATTCTCTGATTTTCTTCTCCGGTTCTCTGAATTTCGTATCAGTTTTTGTGACAATTTTTTTATCAGTTTTTGTACCAAGTTCTTCTCCTGGATTTTGTATCAATTTAAACCGTTTACTTAACGGTTTACTTTACCGTTTTAGCAAACTAAAACCGAATGCATTCTCAGTACTTCTCCGTAACGTCTGGTTTTCAGTCCTTAAGGTGCGAAGAAGACTTTTCTTTGCCATTGTTGACTTTATGTTAGATCCCAAAGAAATCTTTCTCCACAACATTCGTTCTGATATCGTTCTGACATCCTTCTTTTAAAATTGTACAAGTTTAAAGCCAGCAATATTTCGTGTAATTATGGCAGGAGGCGGATAACTGGTCATTACTGCTGGCCCGTAGAGGCCGAAATATAATCTCAAAATAATCCTTGGAGCTAAAGAATGTCAGCTGTCGGCCATTGTACGTAAAAATGAAAATTATTATCATTTTTAATCCGGTTAAACTACTTTGTACTAATTAAGGCCACACGCAAAAGGCCATAAAACAAAACTCCTACAAGCTCATGTACGAACATACACACTCAAACGTGCCAATGCACACTCACAAAAACAACAATCCGGTCGAGATATTTTCACATTCACGTAAGCAGACAGACAGCGGTAAAGGAGAAATTAAGCAAACCTTGGCCGGGATCATGCCTGCTGCTGGTTACTTGCTTTACTGTAGGTATATGAAGGTAAATACCTACATACATATAATCGTATATACACAGATGTAAATGCATTATGAATAGACATTATGTGTGTGTGTGTGTATGGAATCAAGGAAACGGCGGTGAGAACTCAACGTTTAGAGTCATTTCATTTAATACCGCAGTTGGTGGCATCGTGAGCGCGTTGACTTCGAGCGTGGTACATGCGGTTTCATAGGAAATTTGGGTTGCTTTCTTGGGAGGAAATGGAGAATTTACAAAGTCCTTACAAATATGTAACGTAACGCTGTGTGCTGAAGTAAGAACAAACGAGGAGGAAAGAGATAGTGTCTCGTCAGTAGCTTAACAAAGAACAGAAGCTGTAAAAAAGAAATTTAAAAGTTTAACGCGAGTGACGAGAACTACGATGATGACAGCGATGATGTAGTTTTCTTGAGGTGCCAAAACTTTATGGTTATAAAACTAAAGTGGTGGCTGACATTATTGGGACATATATTCTGAAGTCTGAAGGAAACTATTACAATGTCTTAACTCAAACTTAAGACGAAATAACAAAAAGATTTTTAAGAGAGAGCCAAAATCCTAAAAGTATTTCGAGAAAAAGCAGGGAAGACTCTAAAGTGAAATTTTACCCAATTTCGAAAATAAATCGGTGTTTTTTTTATTTCAAAATTGTGCGACCGGTCTTCTATCTGATCTATTTATTATGTAAATTATTTTATTAAAGAAAAGTTCATTTACTTCTGAATTATTTGGAGCTAAAAAAGTTTATTACGACAAGGACAGATTTCAAAAATTTAAAGATTGTATTATTCTTTACATTTTTCCCTCAGTATTCGGCATTTTTCTCACTCACTTGTGAAGAATTTTATTGCATTTTATAATAAAAATTTTTAATTTTTTGCGCTTTTCTAAAACCATTCATTTGCTTCCGCAGAATGCGGCGTATTATAGGTCTGGCATAGAGTCGAAAGAGAAAGAATGTAAAAAAAAAACTCTTAAACAACTCAGAAACAATTCATAATTAGATCTACGAGTTGTTGGCATTGTTTATAAGACAGTTAGGTTACAACATGAGGTAAGGATACATACTTTCCGTATATTCCGTACTTTCTGTTTTCTGTGTAAAAGTTTTTTTCCTTTTATTTCAGCTCTGTGCAAAAGGAAAAAACCTACTAATTAAAACTTATAAGAGTTGCGTTTAATGCGCAGCTCAAATGTTGGTTATCAAGAGCTCCTAAAAAATTGTGAAAAGCTTTATAAGCTGTACATCAAACTTCATTTCGCTTACTAGAGATCCTTGAGATCTTTCAATCTCTCGAAGGAGTTGTGTGAAGGGAGTAGAAAGGATTTCATAGAATTTTTATATCACATTTATTCTCCTTTATTATGAAAATCGGTCAGGAAGGGAAGGAAGGAGATTGTTTGGGGCCTAATCATACCTAACGGGTATGATAATACTCTTAAACATTCCTTCGCTTCTGTCTTTTAGAGAAAATGTGTTGTAAAAATGAGATAAAAAACAGACAAGGCAGGAAGGAAGGATAGATCTTACTTCTTGAAATGTGTTCGCACCCGTTAATTTCTTCTTGTCTCCCTTTCTCTCTCTCTCTCTCTGACTTTTTCATTATTTATGCACACAGCTTTTAAAATAGCTTCTATGTTGAGAATTTTAAGAGACTTCATTAAAGTCTTACGATTTTTGAGAAGTTTTAAACGACAGTTATCAAATTTTTCTTTGACGACCGAGGAACCCTTTTGGTCTTTACTCTCTTTAGAAATTTGGAATTTTAGAAACTTCAAAAATTAATAATTTATGTCTTAATTGATTTCGGAGATATAAAAGGAAACCACCTAAATTATTACTTCCATTCCTCTTTCGACTCTATACGACGCCGGCCGCATTTTGCGGAAGCAAATGAATGGTTTTAGAAAAGAGCAAAAAAATGATAAAATTCTTGATATAAAATGCAATAAAAACGTTCACAAGTCAGTGAGAGAAATGCAGAATACTGAAAGAAAAATGTAAGGAACAATACAACAACAAAGACAATGACTAAAGAAAATTCATTGTTGGTTGTTCTTATTTTCACATCTTTAGGTAGAGAATTGTTTGTCTTTATTGTTGTTGTTGTTGTAATTGTTGGCTCTCTTGCTATTTTATTAACATTTTCCAGCTTGTTGGCGGCTTAAGAGTGTGTACACCGTAAAGTCTTGCCACAATGCTCGTGCTGTGGCATTTTATTGAAAATGCGAATATACACATAAAAGGACGTCAGTTCCTCTAGAGAATGCAAAATGAATAAAAGCTTTTAAGTGCATTTATTGCAACGACAACGACAAAAATGGCAACAGATATCTTTAATTTTTGCAACAGATATTTTTCTTGGTGTCTTGCATATTATATGAGTCAGTATATCGTTTCACATGAGGCAAAAATTAACTTCCAATGGATTTGTCCTTTACTTTTGCACACACTTCAACACTGTGCTTGAGAAAACTAATACAATTAATCTCGGTTTTCTATAAATAGAAAAAATAAATAAAATAAAATACATAAATAGTAACCAGAAGACTCGCTTATAAAGAGCTATTCCCAACAAGAGATAGTTAGTTGACATTTTTTTTTTATAGCTGAGAGAATTCTGGAAAATTTTTTTTGTCCTTCTCACGGGATACATAAAACTTTAATAAGAGAACTGAGCACTTCGATGGATAAAAGCAAAGCAAAGTCAAATGAGAAAAAAGGAAAAACGTGAAAAACGTGAAAAAAGAACAATCTTTATGGTTATCACACCAAACGACTCGTGAATATTCGCTATGAAACCATTTTATAAAATTCTGCTGCTGACGCTACCAGGCGTAGTCTTTGGCTCTCAACGAGCATTCATGAGAAGTGAAGAGAGATTTCTGTGACTCTCTGTGGGACACGGTAAGAGTCCTTCCAATGTACATTGTGAAGTGGTTGAGGACACAAAAATGAAATAAAAAAAATTAAAAACAAAAAAAATGTAGAAAATATATTGAAGGAAAAAAAGGGACGTTTTGCGCCCGGAGCATACAGAAATAAAGCAATAAGCTTAAAGTAAAGTTTCATGTATTTTTTTTTTTTTCATTCCTACTTTTTCTAAATTTTTTTCTTATTGTATTACGGATTATAATAATTGTTTAACAGCTCTGCGGCTACCTGATAAATTCAGAGAGATTTAATTGAAGTTAATGGAAAATCTCCTCAAAAGGTCGAAACGATTTGAGGAGAACTTCTGGTGTTTTTTTGTTTAATGTATTAATTTCATTGATAACAATTGTACCCAGAATTTGAAATTAGTAAAAAATATCTTCAATACCGCCATTAATATTCAAGGAACCCATAATAATCCCAGAGCACTACGCTGACAGTTAATAACGTGAGAGTGTTATTAAACTCTTCCGTCAGTCAAACCACTGACACCAACACCATCCACCATAATTTCATTTCATTCCATTCATCATCTCCGTCCTTAGCTCCTTACCGTCATCACTCACGCTGCTGGATGCCGCCACTCATTCAACAATTCCGACATTCCGACACAGGCCTGTTATTATTAGTCATGCGGCATGCGTGTTAAGCTTCTTAATTGCTGAAATTGAAGATTGTCTAATAAGTTATTAAATTCCAATGAGCCAAGCAGCTCACTCACTGGCTTTTAGTGGTCGCAGCGGCTCAACTGTTATCATCATTGATACGAAATTAGTACGAGTGTATTTTTTTGTATATTATCGCATCATTCCGAATGAGTGGGCATTGAGTGTGGTACACAACAACGGTTGGTATATATTCGTATTGAGAAAAACTAATTTCCGCAGCAATCAAAATTAATTAATAAATTCGTAGTAGTCGGCTGCATCTCTGAATCCGTGGCTTTGTTTGATGTAAAGTTATGTAAAGTTAAGTTATCTTTCGCGTTGCGGTTCTGACACAAAGGTCATTTTGAGGATAAATTCGCCGGAGGAAGAAAAT
The DNA here is from genome assembly GCA_949752815.1 of Conops quadrifasciatus. Classification (NCBI taxonomy): domain Eukaryota; kingdom Metazoa; phylum Arthropoda; class Insecta; order Diptera; family Conopidae; genus Conops; species Conops quadrifasciatus. Next base: position 31,178,057 of record OX457079.1, on the reverse strand, counting down.
AACAGTGATGGTGTAAGGGATGAGAAGGCAAAAAGCATAAAGTCGAGACCATATTTTTTATTTTAATTCCTCAAACTTTATATTTTAATAAACTGACATTAACTATTAAACAAACTATAAACTGAACTAACCAGTATTGAGTTTATAGGGCGCTTAAAAAAATTAAAAATTTATTTTACCAAAGTATTTTATAAGGGCGAAATAAACTGATGAATTGTTGTTAGTTAAACTTTCATTCTCTTTAAAGTTTAAACTTAACCTTAAAACTCTTTAGAAAGTTTCATTGTCATTCAATGCTCTCCAAGAAAATTTTTCTTTAATATCGTTATTCGATATTTCATGTAGTACTTTATCATTTTTACAGTATTTTATTACTTTAGTGCTATTCTTAGCACATAATACTTTGTCAAAAGTACTTCGTGTATTTTATATTTGAGCAGAAAAGAGTTTCTCCATGCACTGACTGACATCTTCTTTAAACTTTTAACAATTATGTGCCGTTATTTAATGAAAGAAAGTCATAAAAGTTTTTTTATAAGAAATACACATCATAAACATTACTACAACTTCTTCTTTATTGGCATTTAGGCCGCATTTTAAGCCATCATACAATATCCTTTACCCCTTGAATGCATGTTTCGAAGCAGCGTCTATGCCACAGATAACTAGTTCCCTTTCTCCCTCTCGCTCACTTTCAATGCAATGGCAGAAGGAAACTAGTATACATCATACATATATGACATACTATACACCATATAATTGCACCACAACTAAACCAGTACAAAAGTAAGAAGTGGAACAGAAGACGAGGAAAAAGAAGAAAATAAAGTAGCAAAAGAAGAAGAACGTAAAGAGGGGAACGGGAAGGGGAAGGAAGGAAACCTATGGGAAGTAAAAAATAGGAAAATATACGAGGAGTGTTAAAAGTGGCTTTATCGTGAAATAAGTTTATGCTTTCTTTATAAAAATTGTCAATAGCTGCGTATGCGTAGTTGTCAGGCATCAGGAAATGACTGCTGCATCGGAAGTGACGCCACCAGTGGCGGATGTGGGAAGACATTTCCGTTCCATCAAGCATGCTGTTCTGATGCGCCCATTATAAAGCTTGTTAACCAGCTCTTTGGTGATATCTCAATAAAAACATTTCGAACAAAAAGTTCCATTTGTATAAAGTTTGCCAATGCACCAAAAGGATAGATATGCGCCTTTTCATACGTATAAGCTTCATGGAAAAGGGAAAAAGAGTATTAGTGGAGGTATAATTTTGTATTATGTTCTATCTTTTATCTGATTTTATCTTACGGTCCATCTACTACGGTCTATCTTCAAAACAAACATTGTTGCACCAAGAAATATGTGAAAACTGCATTCAGCTGTTACGTAAGTGTCCGTTTTAGACTTCATAAAATGTTTTTTCAAAGTGATAATGATAAATGGAAATTTATTTTTACCCCTGAAGTCGGTAAAATATAAGTAAACTTTAGTTTAATCCTTCCGAAGTGACAACATCTACAGGCACCTCGTTAATTCTCGTCACTGTCCACACATAATTACAATTTTTTTTTTGTTTTTGGGACAATGAAAAAGCCTCCTAATAAATCATGTCTAAACAGCTGTTTTTGTCTCAAAAAATGCTCACAAAACAATATGACAAATGACTTCAGAATTACAAGTTATGTAAAATTTATGGTGTACATAATTTTTTATAAATTTGAACAAGAAATTTAAATAACAAAAGTCTCTAACGCTCTCTTTTCAAAGAAAACTTTTGGCCCTTCGAATTAAAAAAGTTTTCTTCGCCAGAAAATTAATCGAGTGTTTCTTTTGATACAAATAAAAAATTATGAAAGAAAAACTTAGAAAACGTACAATTTCACAACAATTCATTGGAGAACAATTTAGAACTTCTGAAATACAATACTTTGGAAAGCTCCTTAGGGAGGTCACCGGGACGTACGTTTTAACCATTGTTTGAGGATAAAGAAAGATTATTTAATTATTTTTCTCAGTTTCGTTTAGATCTGTTTGTCAAAAGGAAACTGAAATTGATGATTGCTCAACTTCTAAAGAGATGAGAATATCTCTTTTTTAAATTCCTAAAAATGATTTTTTTATAAAAATATTAGAAAGATGAGAAGCCTATAAGAAAACCTTTATCTGTTGAGCGCTCTAGAGCAAAGAATAAAAAAAGTAAAAGAAAAATTCAAAGGGACTTTCCGTTCTCAGTCGTTCCGTTCAATGTTATTAGAATACCGCACAAAATGAAATAAGGTTTCTTAAATCTTCCATCGCTCAAAAACTATGGCAAGTGACAAGAACTATCACAATTTCAGCGACAGCACCAACGCGATGCGGTTGGTATGCAATTTTTTACGTGTTTCCATTACAATCTGTCAAAGTGTGTAACAAATTTTGCAAAAATGTGTTGATCTCATTAGCAAAAACCGTCGTCGGTTGGTCGAGGCATCGTTATTACGGTCGCAGAAGATGCCTTCATGGTTTATTTGCGAAATATTGGAGATACTTGAAAAAATATATAAAAAAGACGAATAGAACCTACAGAAAGGAAATATACAGTATTATCCATTTAGAAAATTTATATATGTACTCGTATTCTTGTAATCATATCATAAACTTATTATTTAGTGTTCATGACAGATAATGAGGATTACTGTATGCTTTTGTCATCCGCTGGCTGATACTACATATCAATATACATAATCAATACAATCACTTGAATTAAAAAAAAATTCAATGCTTTTTTGTTTCTTTTGTTCGAAAACCTTTTCAGTTTTTCATTAATATTCGTAATGATTTATCACTTTGTTACTTTACAAATTTTTTTATGCTCAACGGATTTTTATGCATATAGAAATTCAAAAACCATCAACTTAAATATTTTACAACATTATAAATTGTTAAATTATTTTGTCAAATATAAGAAAAGGGAGTTTTGGGAGAGAAAAACTTACAATTAGCATTGGCATGATTTTTAAATTAAATTATCATTTTTATTTGTTAAGTATACCATACACTCTGCTCATATATATTATACACTGATATACATATATGTATGATATTTCGAGTAGAATTTACATATAATTTATCATTTAAACACAATAAAAATTGATAGAAAAAGAAAAGAAGGTCATACAAGGTTATATATTATTAATATACTATTAATATATAATATTAATACATACTTGATTTAATTACAAACATATTTTCCCTTTCACTTCTTATGCATACATTTATCTTTTAAAAACCTCAAGACTACTTCAACGACTCAGAAAAACTCGCAGGAATTTTATGATAGAATGCAAAAAAGAAGGAAAAAAGAATGTTTCCTTTAAATTGGCAGAGCCAACAGAAGTAAATAAAAAAAAAATAACCACAAAATTTTTTTAAACCACCACCAAAAATTTAATAAAGTCGAAATTAAGTTAAATGAAGTCAGAAACCAGCAACAAAATGAGCAATATATTTGCCCAGAATAAGTCCAATGAATAAGCTTTAGGTAAACCAGAATTATACTCATACCCTTTAAATTTTCATCCCCTAAGGAAAGGAATAGTAAGAAGAAAAGGAATGAGAGAAAGTAGAATGATGGAAGCAATTTCTATACTTTTCTTAATGAAATTTTACTATTAAATTTAAGCGTCTTATTACCGTGATAGTCTTAAAACACTTAAGCAGGTCTTAAGCAAGGTACTAATAAAGGATATAAGAACTCATAAACTAAATTATGAAAAATATGAATACGGTCGGTCCCGTATTTTATACTTTTATCACCGAAATAGTTTTGAACAAGGCTTTAATAAAATATTATTATTATTTTGTAATAATTTTCAAGGGATTATTACAAAATCCCTTGAATTTTGTATATTGTTTTAAGGGAAGTCCTCGAAATTTATCAGAGAGTTAGAAAACATATGTATCTCTTGAGATCTGAACTGAGATCAATATTACAAAACTGCATTCCAAGTAAAATTTAACAATATTTAAATATCGTAGACTATTTTACCATCTCGAAAGTCATAAAATTCACGTGTACTTCCTTGTACGAGTATGAACCTTTTTGCCATTTGTATTTTTGGCTTCTATGAAATATTTTTGTAGGTTTTTGTGGAAGTTCACTTCTGCAAACTTTATTTCAAATGTATATAGCACGATTTTATTTCAGGGTTGAGTTGAAAAACTTTTCAAAGCAATTAGAAAAATCCTCTAAAAATCACTCTACAATTCCTCTACAATTTTAGTGAGTTGTAGGAAGAGGTCAAAAGCTTAAATGTTTGAGGATCGATATAACAGACAGGAGAGGTCGCGGTTACTGGAGGCTACCGCAAAACTACAGGCAAATAAAAAAGAGAAATTTTTCTCTAGCTTAATGATAAAAATTAATTTGCCCAAAGTTTTACAGAACAACATATAATATTTGGAACCTTCAAATTATTCAAATTATTAAAACATTTTTTTATTTCTTTTAGAATTCTTTTATTTACGAAAAATTGCCGTCATTTGTTAATATTATTAGATATTTTTATTAACTTTTCATTATGTATCTGAAAATACTACGAGTACTGTGACAAAATCACAAACATTGTAACACTTAAGGCAAATAACTAATATTTTCTAACGCTTCCGGACCGCCACAAAGTGAGAGTAACTAAATAAAAACCAGAAAGAAGATAAATTCCAACTTCATCACATTAAAAACATATATTATCTACAAAGTTTTTTCTGTTTATCGCAGTTTCTGGCGAATGTTTTGTGTGCTCGTAAATTAGTATTTGTTTGGGATTCGTGCCAATTTTACCAGCGTTTGTTTTAACCCAAAAATGAGCATTGATAATGGCGATACTGACTGACCTGAAGGTAAGTAGTATACTGCAGCGCGATATTGCATGGTTGAAACGTTTGCCGGAGTTAAAGAGAGGAAGGAAGGAAAATAGTTGAGAGAAGGAAGCGCTTGTTTAAAATGAATTACGCACTTGTTTAGAATAATTAGAGAAGCGCTTCTTTAGAATAAATAAAAATTAAAAAAACTGTAAAAAGTAATTGTCTCAAAAGCTATATCATTCGATGCTATATATTGGTTATAGGTTGTGCATTTTCGTTAAATTAAGTTACATGTCACCAAAAGTTCGAATAGTTTCTAAATTTTAGAATTTCTAAAATTCATTAAATTTCTGAATTGAGAAATTGATTGCCTTCAACTGGCTTTCTGATTTACAGACTTTTTTCGTTAATGGTTAACGATAAAAATAATAAATGTTGGTGCCATTTAAATATGCATATATTGTATTGTGTACTTCGGAATAGTTAACTGCATTGGCTTAGCCAGTCCACGTTAGGAATGTAGAACAGAACTACTTCGCTGACATCGCTTTTCTATGGATATTCGCTGTGGTTGCACACTTCAAGAACCTCTTGGTACACTTAAGTGCCGCGTCATAATAACTAATAATATAAGCCGAGAGCTTATTATTAATGTTCCACTAAATTGCACTCTTATTTCCAAAGCATCGTAACGTCCAGTGCCTTACTTTGAAAGCTTGAAGTGGCCGGAAGTCATTTCAAATGGAGCAGAAAACCAGCGAAAGAATCATGAGAAATCTTTTTGGGACTTTTCAAAAGCATGCATGACGAATTTAAGTAGGTACTGGTATAGTACAGTAGGTATATACTCGTAGGTATGTATCCATTCAATTGACTTTGTTTGAACGGAGAAGGTCAATTGTCACCATTAGTTACAGAGATCGGCAACGTTCTGTTCCAATTTCGATTAAGAACGCTTTTAGGTTTGTGAAAATTGAACTGTAATATATTCTTCTTTTTTTGTCGTTTTCCCCAAAAAAAGTTATAATAGTCTTCTGCGTTTTTTTTTTTATTTTGCCTTAATTCTTTTCTGAAGAGAACAATAAAAGACTGAGGACTCGTCTTTCAGAAGAAGAAGAACTAAAGAAGGAAGCTATTCAAGATGAGTTCCTGAAATTATAGGAAATGCTTGACTTCTAACCGAAATATTTCACATAAAAAAATTACAAAAACTTTAACATCGAAAACTTCACCAAATATCATAAGAAAGTTAAAAGGTTATTATAAGTATATAATTTATAGTAAAAAAGAATATAAAACGTAAAATTGCATTCAGTGAGAGATGAAATAAATATTAATAAATTTACCATTAAAAGGTAATTAGACTTTGATTAGAGGTATGAGGCTTAAATGACTCTGCCTTAAGTGCGATTGAAATCGCAGTAAGAATAAAGACAGAGTTAATCCTTAGAGAATTCGCTTTATCAAATGCACTTGTACCATGATAATAACCTTCATGTACATACGTATAATAATATTGTAACAAAATTTCTTTGTTTAAAACTATATGATATTTTTTTCCATCAAGCACAGCAGATTCCAATATTCTAAGCTTACCATCATTACATGTACCACGATAATAACCTTCGTGTACGTATAAAAATAATATGATTTCTTTGTTCCAAACTGTTCTATATTTTTTCATTCGACAGAACAGGTTTTAATATTCGTAATATACGATCTTCTCCTTCCATGTTCTCCTCCTTGCGTACATATCTCAATACTCTTTTGTAGTGAATGAATACACTTTTTACCATCAACTCATATCTGTTATAGAAACGCATTTATATTGCATCGCAATTATATTGCTTTTCATTTGTCATTTTAATATTTTTATCTCCGCTAGATTGAAACATAATCCCAGATCGAAAATGTTGTTGCTTTAGAATTTTAATTTTTTTTTTCGATCCCATTTTGTAATCTATTATGGGTTGCGCCAATGATTTCAGCTGCGACGATGGATTTTCATCTACGCACTTCATTCCGTGATCCCGGAATGACGGTGGCTTGGAGCTCAACAGCGGTAGCGCCAGTTTGTATGGCCTTGTAGCGCATTTAGAAGGATTTATGATGTATGTACCTACTACGTACGTAAATATTTTCTCTTATTTACAGCTGCGCATTACATTTTTGAAAAATAGTTTCATAAAATATTGTATTTTCGGAATAAAATCATGTTGTCTGTCGATGCAGCATCCATATTTTAGAATGATAGAAATTTCAGTGTTTTAATTTCTTTTAAGATGGTTTCAAGGTATAACCATCAAATGGATTGAAAGTGCAAAGAAAAACAATTCGAAGTAATCTATTCTGTTGTTAGTTTTGTTGTATGGCAATATATATCATTTAAAGTTTTTCCAAGAGTCATTCAAGAGCCTTCAATCTACATTCATGTTCCGCTTCGTTCCTTGTTCAGTCGCAATAAATCGTAGAACTATTTGTGCTTCATGTAAATCGACTCAATTCGATTTCATGTCAAATATTTTTCTCGCCGACTCTCAACGTTTCGTAGCGCACTGTTGGCAGTAAATTGCATTCACCAGGAAATAAGTTCATCATGTAATGAGAAATGGAGAACTGAGCGGACAGACGGACGAATGGAGGAACTTGCAAAGCAACTAACGACGAACAACGGACAACGGAAAGCGGAAGCAATCACCGCCATCGCAATAAATGAATGTGCCAGAGATAGACGCTGGGATCGATGGCGTCTGCGGTGGCCCGCAAAACGCCAGACACACACTAAGATAGAGTACTTGATAGCGTTGGTCCATCGCAACGACTCCGGCCTTCTGCAGCGTGTGGGTGATTATATCGCTGACTCGTCTGGCGGTGACTGAATGAATATAGTGTTCTATGGGAACGGTCGCGCTGTGGTTTGGCAGTCTCTCTATTTCAAAAGCTTTGCCGCCATTACTCGGTCTTCTAGAGTGTCGTAGTAGAGCGTTGAGCTGTGATTCTTCTACAAGTGATTCCCAAATTGATGACATAAAATAACCATGGTTGTGTCGCTAGATTGAATGGTATACCAAGTTGGCGGCACGCCAAGAGAGCGGCGTAGTGCAAGAGAAATATTCAAATTACCAAAACAGTGGCGTAGACCATTTGTCAGCCTCTTCGAATCTAATTGAAGCGTTTTTCTGTCCAGACGGAATGAGCTTGTCATTCTTATAATTGAAAGTGCGAGATTTTATGTTATCGGCGTAAACAAAGGAGAGCACTTTTGTGATAACGCACTGTTTTATTAAAATTTTAAAAATTATATTTCTGGTCGCCGGTTTTATTTTAGTCACTACGTTATCAATAATTTATACGAATAAACTACGTTTATACGATTGTTTCGTGCAAATTTTCAGTATTTTTTAAAAGGAAACCACAAAACATATTTCCATATTTTTCCACAAAACTTTTTAATTTAGCAACGTTGTTCAACTTTTTAGTCGTCTTAAAGTAAATATAAATAATTTCGCTGTTGCAGTGGAAAAATAATGAAATTGCCGGAGCTGTTTCAGAAGCGCTTTCAGAAGCTGTTACGGTGTCGATGACAATGACAGGAACGATAATGACGAAGTCGTCGATGCTAAACCGATTCCAGTTTTGATATTGTGGAAACATGGAAAATTGAAAGTGATTTGAGAGTCAATAAAATGTTTTGAAAGATTGGTAAAAGTACCATTAACTGAAAGCTGTATAAGTTATAAGAAAGAAAAAGTTATAAACTTCTTATAAAGTTATAACTTCTTATACCACTATAAAAAACCTTTTTTTAAGAATAATTCGTTTTTCTTAGCAGTTCATCATCTCTCGAAATGTGGTTCTGTAATATCGGAGAGAATTACATGTTACTCATACGTCAAGGCTACCCCATAAAATGCCTCTTGTAATAATATTTGCACATATTATATTAAGTGTAGACATGTTTGAGGAAAATATATGTACCTTTTTATGCCTAAATCATCTATGACAAACCATTTACGTAAAACCATTTACGTAATGTTTCATGAAGTGACCAGAATCGTTAAGACAAAATGTGTAAAAATACCTGATATTTAAACAACATTTTATGTTTGATTTATTTAAAATTTTTACTTTAAAAATATCCAAAGCTTTTAGTATGGCGATTGTTATAAAATTCTTATCGAATTATAAACAGCAGGTTAAACAGCAGGTCCATTCAGCATTTACTACTTTTAAAGTAGTCGCTTAATTTTGATGCCTTCATCAGTTTTACAATTTTCATACGTTTCCTTCTACAATTCCTTCGGTTAGTTATTTTCTTTACATATTTAAGACATACTTATGGCAATTTTTTGCTTTTCTTGCATTAAGAAATTTATCATTCGCTGCACGAAGGCTGCACCGATGGCTGCTTAATCACGTTAGAGTTAACGTTAGCAACTTTTTCAAAGAAAACTTTGTAAATACCTCAAAGTTTGTGAAGTTGGAAAGTTTTCATTGAAGCTTGAAGACGGATTTTTCCAACCGTTGCCAATCAGTTCGAATGTGTGGGTTGATATGTTTCTCTTTACAGCTTTTATTGAAGGAATGTTGAATGAAGAGAGAACTGCTACATCGGCAATGATCTCTTCATTGAATGCCGACGTTAAAAACGAAGAACTCTAATGAAGCAACCAAATCGATCAGAAAACAAAAGAAGTAATCGTTAACAAATAAATTGAATTGTAAAGAGAGATTAGTGAAAGCCAAATCATTTGAAAATTGTATTTAAAAGGATGATTGAGCGGCATTTACTGTTGATGTAAGAGAGTAAGTAGAAGTAAAAGCTACAAGTGAAAGCCGCAACCTCAAGGATCGGCCCTAACGCGTCGATATCAATGAATGAATGGATGGTTGCAACACTATCGGTTAATTTAACGCCGACAAAGCCTTTGTAATCAACAACTACAACAAATCAAAAGGTATACTCGAGCCTTGGAAACATTACTACGCCTAGTTCTTGAGTCTCGGTCAGAAATCATCTATTATAAGCAAAGTGTATTTGTTTTCTAATCGACCGTTACAAGTTATGACTTCATTGATTCAATCTATGTTACTATATGTAGTCTGACCTGTCTTCATTTCGTATGCATTGTTCTATTGTTCTATTGTAAATTCAAATGCATCAAATAAAATGCATCCAGAACCGAAGCTTCTGTTAAGCTAATGACTTCACTTTCCTTCTTGTAATCAATATATACGATATATAACGTAATAAAATGATTAATGTTGCTGTCATTTAACATAGTCCAAATAAATATATCGAATTCAAGGGAAAATGTAATGAAGACAACTTTTTGCGTACGTTTTGACAAAACAATATTAAAAATATTTTTATCGGTCTTAGAAATTGCCTGAAACGATGATGCTGTGTTGAGGGACCAGGTTAAAGGAAACAAAAGGAAGAAGAAGAAGAAGAAGATAAAAAAGAAGTGGCAAAACTCATTGTCTTCAATCTTCAATTTCATAACTTAATCTCATTGACGTATGTGTGTAACATACTTCAATACGTGCTTAAGCGTAAGTATAAAAGAATCATCATCAGAAGCAAGCAGAAAATAATCTATGTGAGATTATTGAGGACACTTTATAAAATAAAGCAGCAGTCATTCGATAGAATTCAAGCAACTCAATTTGAATTGAAGCCGTCTCATGCTTGTTGCGTACGTACGTGTTGATAAGCGTGTATGCATAGATGACATTCCAAATGCCACACTTTACATTTATTGCATTGAATCAGCACTTAAATTCGTAAAGTCACTCAAACCAATCCCATGAAACCGAATCATTCCAAAAGTTATGAAAACACAATTTCACAATTCACTTTCATTGTCAGTGAGTGCGCACGTCTGTCTGCAACAGAGACACTAAACTGAACTACAATCGACAAATGTGGACGGACCACAAATGATTCCGAATTGCTATCCTGCTAAAATTTGACTTAAAACGGACTCAAATGGCAAGAATTTCATTAATTTTCTATCTAAATTTTCATGAATTTTTTACATTTTTAGATCATACTGAAATAAATACGAGTATTAAAGTCAAATTAACTGAACAATTTTCAGGTCTCGTTTCGATTGAAAAGTCCTGCGAGATGCAGAGAATTTCGTCTCGCCTAAAAGAACTTTACCGTCTCGGGATATTGTTACCTGAAAAACGTCCTAGCATACGAAAAACGGCCGAGCACTTGATGATTCAAAGTTTTGCCAATTTTTTATTCTCTTGGGCACTTTATTTTTAAAGTCTTTGTAGTCACTTGTTGCTTTCAGGCGCCTACTATTAGCCTTTCTTCATTCCTCCATTACTTAGTCAGTCCGTCAATATGAAGTTCCAGCCGAGTTGTTTGTTAACGACAACAATAACGTTGTTCCTTCGCCGTCTGTTATCGAAATGTCATTCGCCAGAACTTTGTTCATTTCTTGTTGACGTTCTGTTGGGACTTCTCTTTTGTTGTCATCATCATCGAAATCATCATCGTCAGTGTACCATATCAGTTACCATTTTTTTATGAAAGTTTGTTCCACTTTTATTCCAGTCATTGCTGCTGCTAGTACTGTATTGAATACGACGGTACGTGTTGGTCCACTTTCGAAACAGACAGACGTCGATGCGTCTCCGATTGACAACAGCTAGAGCGTTGCGCTGTTGCTGTTTTGTACGACCGACAGAATGACTTTTCAACAAGTTTTCCAGTTGAAAGCTTTTAATATACAAAATGCATACTAGTGTTGTTGATATAATGATGTTTTTTGTCCGGTGTACTCTTTATTTGCATTGAAAGCACAACCACAACAATGACATTACCAACTAACACATAAAACGAAAAGACCATTAATACGTACAAACAGATAACATGTAGACAAACTCTCGTCTTGCGGAAAACAATGACACTCAAACGGATTACAGCGATAGCCTTATTTTTAATTGGAAAAGTCTGAAAAGGTGTTAAATTCCTAATGTTTCAAAGGATTGGTTTAATTCGGCTTTTGAAATGAGAAATTCGAAAATGAAAGAAAGAAAGAAAGAAAGAATTTTTTTAATTTCATGTATATTTTACATACATATACTATATATTACATTTAGGTTAATAATGTGATAAATAATCTCCAAGTTGAGAGTTTAAGAAGAAAGTTGCAATTGATTGTTTTATGTACATGAATCCATATAGACTTTTGCGAAAATTGCATATAAAAATTTTCTATTTTCCTTTCATAAAAATAAGTTTTCTACTAATTTTTATTCTTATTCATTACCATAATTCATTGATGCCAAGCATAAAAATGGTAAAACCATAAAACTGTTGACCATTCGTAGTTTATTCGTGAATTTATATTTTTCTAAAAACTTTTGAAACAATGCATTTATACATTTTTGCAGCCGAGGAAGAAAAATCTTTCAAAAGCTCTGAGTTTAATTCAGTTGGTTGGAAAAGAATTGATATTTTCTAAATATTTACATTCAGAGAATTATGTTATTGCTGTCAACCGAGAGATGGTGCGCTAACAAGCAGTAGCAGCCATAAAAAACCTTAAAGCTCACACGAATAAAACTTGATATTTTGTTTAACATTTGCCAGGCATTCTTCTCTATATTTTTGATTCGGTGTTTAATTTAAATAAAACTTTATTGGTTTTATAAAATCAAATTTAAACTATATTTTTAATATTTAATGTTGAGATGGACACAAACCATTTGACAGTAACCCTCACAAGTTCAGTTTTACCAACGTAAATATCGCTTCTTTAAAATTGGCATATTTTGAGCAGTGATTTTTAAAAAATTATTTTCTCCAAGATATGTAAACAATTTTTTGACCTTTAATATATAATAAAAAAAAAATTTTTTTTAACATTTTTATTTTAATACGAAGTTTCAAGGATTTTTTCCATATAATACGTATTTATTTACCCAGGTAAATAATGAGCCGAACTTGTGAGGGTTAAAATAGAATATAAATAGAATAAAATATAGAATAGTATACATATATGTACTCGTATTAAAAAAATTGTGAAAGCCATTTGCAGGAAAGGCCATTAAAACAAACTAACCACTAATTATTTTTGTGTAATTGAACACTTGATTGTTTTCCGCAGCCACGAGGCATTAATTAGCGATGTCAATGTTTCATGATCATTGTTAAAATGGCCACACACTTTCACTTTGACCAGAAAGAACATTTGTCTGGCGGTTTTTCGAAAGCCTCGTGTGGGCGGGCTGGGCTACATGGGGGCTCTTTTCCACAAATTCTGTTTGTGTGGAATTTGAAACATATCGCTTTTTGCGAAGAAAAGGAATATAATTTTGAAGCAATAACAAACACAAATTTGGAAATAATTATTAATTAATTATAATTAATTAATAATTAAATAATTAATTAATTAAATTAATTATTAATTAATTAAATAATTAATAACTTAATTAATTAATTAATAGCTTAATTAAATAACTAAGCTCTTAATTAATCTCAAATAAAATTTTTATAAATCATAAAAATATTTTTTTGAAACGAATCGAACATATTTGGAGGAACCATCAAGCTGTATCTAATTTTTATAGTGTTTTTCATAAATAAAACATGGCCATTAAATAATTTTAATTAGCAGATTTTATTTTTTTAAAAATTGTTTGTTTTTAGATTAACAAATTTTCATAAAACATTCATAGCGTCGGTCAAGTTTATTATTTGTTGTTTTTCATTTATTTTTATAGACTCGTTGGTGGCACACGCGCCTTTAACATCACCGCAAGTGCGGCCGTTTTTGCGGCCAAAGGTTAACGTTTCCGAGTCAAAGGAAAACAAGTACGGGCTGCGGTTAGGCCGCTGCGTGGAGCTGAAATTAACGTGTAGATGATGATGATGACGTAGGTCAGCATGATGATACTGGCCACAACCGCTAGCCACTGGTTCATGGTTTGCGCGTGGAAATTAAGAAGCTTTTCATCACGGCCCAAGCGGTGCGAAATTGAGTTGATGGCTGTCCCCCTGCACGCATCCAATCCTGTCTGTCAATCGCATCACACAAGACTCTCTTAGCGGTGGCAAAACCCAGACAATTGTCATATCTAACAAACGTATACTGTGCATTGATCTAGAAATTGTCGTCGTTTTACCACAATAATGTCATTGTTCGTATGTCATAAGTTTTTCCATTGGCATGGTGGATACTAAGACAAACACCAAACAAGAACACAAGCAACAACACATAATGACATCTCTTCATCGTGTCGTCGTCTAACGACATAACGACACCGTTAGATGACATTTTAAGGATTTGTTGTTTCAGTTTGTTTATCTGTGACATTTATGACACTTTTGATCCTTGTACAGCAGCAGCAAACTCCGACTGAAGCTTGTTGGCTAAAACTCATTTGGCTTCACTGCAGCGCAGTGCTTGATTTTGTTCGGTTCAGTTGAAAGCAAATGGATTGGAATAATGTCCTCGATTGCGGCACTTGACCGACCAGCAGAGGTTGATGCTGGTTTAACGTTTGCAATTATTATGTGAGGTAAGATATGATTATATACATATACTGTACATACGTATAGCGATTGCAATACAAGTGCGATGTCGTTAGAATTCTATGACTTATGACGATGCCGAGTGTCGCCTGAGCAGACGCAGCAGATCATGCAGACGCATCGGAAAAGCAACGATATCAATGTAATTGCTTCTACTTACTCTCGTTATCCTCGTTGACGGTGGACTAGCCTTTTTGACATTTACACATACACATATTGTGTACCATCATGTGTTAGTTCACTTCATGTAAATTTTGTCGCCGAAATATTTGTGATGAGTAATAATTTTCAGTTGAAAGTTGTGTGTAAATCTTTGCTCTTAAAAAAATATTTATCGATTCGTATTAAAAGAACGAAAAAAGTGGTCGATTTTGCTTTGAAACGCTTAGCATTCGATTCTTCTTTTCAGGGGCCTAAGACGTTCAGCAATTGGCAATTTGGATTAAATTAAAATTCAAATGGCATAAAAAGTGACGTTGATGAAGGTTTGTCATGCCATGCGATGCTGGAAGAATTCTAAGCAGTTTTTTCAAGGAATTATGAGGACACTCTTTGATTTCATATAGAGAAGCCGGAAGGTCGAAAAGTGATTAAAAAATTGTTTGTTTTTGTATTTCGGGCTATCATTCAATTCGCGATAATCTAAAACTTCTTCTAAAAACCAGAATTTCATTAATTTTAGGTTCTATTTTTAAAAAAAGGCAAGCTTTTTAGAATAAAACACTATTTTTTAAAGTAAGCAAGTACATAGTTTTTGTGAATTAAGAAAATCGTATTTGAATGCTTTCACTCAATCGTAATTTATTCCTCAGCGGGCAATTTATTTTTTTTTTAATTATTCATTAATGACAATGAAACTCAATCTGGTATTGTTTTAAATTGTCAGCCGTGAATTTTTTCAATTTCTCGGGCATTGTCATTGGTGCTAGCTGGTATATTATATACCAGATAAAATTCCTTCACATATGTACATATGTACATATAGTGAAAATGAAATGCATAATATAATAAAATTAAATGAAATTAAATACAATTTATATTGCTTTTCGACAGCTCTCGACGGTGAAATTGGCTGAAACCAATACTTATTGTCACGAAATGGCTCATTGTCCCTCAAACTACTCCTAGTTGTTGACATTATACACCCACACACACACACACCCACACTATTGCGAATAAGCCGCAGAAAAGAGCCCTTGCACATGGAGGAGAAAAGGAATGCCGCCGGATGCCGCCGATGCTGCTTCTGCTGCTGCTGCTGCTGTTACTGAAGTCTACGTTGTCAATATTAATTGCAGGCATGTCACATCGCTTTCATCATATTTTATGTAGTGACAAAAACACTTGCACACACAAACACATGTGCTATACATAAACTTTTAAAGCTTAATTTTTTAAAAATATCGGCACGATGTTTCTCTGTTAAGGTCATTAAAAACAAAGCCTGATTATGGATTATTGTCAAAACCTTTACGCTTTACAAAATATTTCTTCTTTCGTTTATTTTGCAAACTCTGTTTTTTTTTTTACAATTTTACAATGACAAAGAAAAAATATTGTGTTTTTTTCAACACCTTCGAAAGCTCTTTTAGTCACCTGCCGGAAGCTGAACAACGCGGCACTCATTCGGTGAGAAATGGGACACGAAGAATGGCACCATGCTGACAAGGTGTGTCCCGTAAAAGACCCTTTTATCTGGAATAATAGAAGACAGAAGGCAGAGAAAGAGAGAGAGAAAGCCAAGGTAAAAAACTAAAGAGTTAAGACACCTTTTTGTGCATTTGGTGAAAAACCGCTAAGAGTGAAGAAAGAAGAAAGTAATGCTGATAGAACATTAACCCTTAATTGCCACAGATGCCATGAATAAAATAAATACAATATAAATAATATATAGGAAAATTAATGTGGTATAGAAAAACCGAAGACTATAGAAGATTGAGGTGGTCGTAATTATCGTAAGAATTTTATCATTTCTGAGTCATTTCAGACGAAGTTTGTAAAATGTCAAACCTCTCTTTTTTTTAACCTTATCTCAAATTATTCAATTACCCAAAACTTTTGCTGAAAAAATGTTAACTGAAAACGCCAACTTATTATATTTTCTAGTAAGATTATAAAAAATTTAGAATAAAAAAATTGCAAAGGGTTAAGGTCTCTATGCGGTGCTTTCGAACAAAGGAGTTTGACACTTGCAGTGAAGCCGGCTTGGTGATGCTTGAAAAACGTGAGAGCAGTAAGCGGAAAAGTGAGGAAACCAACGTTAAGCAGATCAGACTCGTCGCAATCAGACAACATACAGTCTGTCTGACGTTGTTATATTGTATTAAACACAAATAAACAGTAATAGGAAGCAAAAAATGAGGACAGAGAAACAAACATACCGACAGCGAAGAGATACACACACGAGCACAATCTCTAAGGATGGGCGGGATGAAAAGAAAGGACAGCTACTGCTTTGATTTTTTCCATTGTTTTAGTAGTTTTCTCGCATGTTTTTTTACTGAGGTGGTTGATTACAAAAGAAAAACGTGAAGAATTGGTGTTTATGTCTGTCTACTATTTGTTGATATATTTCAATGTCTGTGTTTTTGTGCTCAATATTCTGCAATTTATTCAGTTGTTTTCGTTTATAAAAAGCTTAAAAATATTTTTTTTTTATTTTGAAACGATTAAAAAAGTTTAAAAATGAAAAACAATCATCAATATATTGAAAGAACCTACTTCTAACCGCAGACAAAGCTGTAGAGTGTTTTCTAATTCTATTTTCTAAATCCATTTAAACTTTAAAACTTTTTCCAAACGTCAATGGTCTCTGCAGTATAGCAGAATCACATTTCAGCTGGATTTAAAGAGATTAATACAAACTGCCTAGATTTTGGAACCAATAAAAGCAGAATAAATGGTTTTTCTTGTATGAATTTTTTTTGTTTCTTATTGTAAATAATGTTTGTATGTATGTATGTATGTTGTTTACGAAACTTAGTTTGTTGGTTTTCTTACGTCGGCCTTCCTCGTCGTCAGCTCAGTACTCTTTCTTGCAGCAGATCCTAGGGCGATCCCAGAGCGACCTTAGAGCACAATCGAAAATAATTTTAAAAAAACCAGTTTGAAAAAGCTGCTAAAAGTTCTCTCATTTATATTCAACGACATTTCTGTAACATAAAGATTCTACAGAAAATTGCAGCGTGTAATCAAAATCTTCGCGAACTGTAAAGAGAAAAATAAATTTAAATAAATACGATACTCGAAAATATAAGGCTTCAACCAGGATGAAAATAGCAGGAAACATGAAAAAATGAGGGCTGCTGGGAACTGTAGACATGGTTTCCTGTTTCGGTTGCATGGTATTGTTGTTTTTTTAATTATAGTGCAGTGTTGATGAAGTTGTGAAAACATAAAAAGTAGAAATTTTCAATACAATTTAATGAAGTCATTTTGTGTATGCCAGAACAACGCCATCGCAATCGCAATCGCAACAACCAAAAAAACGACAAAAGCAACTAAAACCATAGTGAGCATGTTTGAATTTACGTATGAATTTACGTAATTCATACGTACATATATTGAATATTGTGAATATTGTGCATCAGGGGCGAACAACAACAACAACAGGGAACTACCGGAAAATACAAATCTGTACTCTTTGTTCTCTTTGTCAACTCAACAAGGATCGAGTGACTTTTAAGAAAATCTGATGGTGAAAAATTTTACAATTTCAATCTCTGTTTGCTATTTTCCCATTGCTCTTTTCTCATTCAAGCTGTGTGCTGATGATGATGATGTTGCTCTTGTCGCTCGATGTCGCTGTCCATGTCGTTGCCAGGCAACGTCTGATCCGTCTCTGACAGAGAATGATTTCGTTTGTAAACTTCGTTTTTTCTGTTAGGAATGAGTTTGATTTTGATTTGAGTTTACAGCTCGATTTATTGAGTTAAGGTTTCTGCATTATATCGTTGTGGGCGAAATTATGCATACGAGTTGTTGTATTCGATGTAATCGAGCTGACGGGAAAAGTCTTTTTCCTTTATAATTTTTGTATGCCTTTAAAATTCGTTTTCGTTTTTCTTCCTCTTCTCGTTATCGTTTCTTTTGATTCGGCAATTATTTAAATAAGTTAAACGAAGATTTCATTGAAAATTATAAAATTATAAAAATTAAAAAAGAAATTACAAAACATTATAAAACAATTTTAACCATGAATCGCTTTACACCGAAACAATTTCGGCACGTTGAAATGACTCTCTAAAAAGTGATGGAAAACGCAGCAAAAAGGGCACTTTTTCTTCCTTTGGCCAATAGAGGCGGCAACTTGATCGATGTTAATTAATTTAATTGAAATCGGTTGGTTTTTTTGAAGTCATTCAATATTCACACACCGACATAAAAAATGGCGCACACTGTATTTTGACAAATTTTACGAGATGCGAAATTGGTCCCTTGAAAATTTTTATTTGAAGACTGCAATGTTATATACTTACGTTGAAATAACGATAATGATTACATATAATGATGAGAACAATAACAATAATAATCATGATAATATCTATCAAAATATATGTTCAAAAAAGTGTACGTAGAGAGAAAACGACTGCGTATTTGTTGAAAATACACTTTGCTCATTCCTTATTCTTTCTGTTTTTATTTTTATTGTTGCTTACGGCTGTTGTTGTTACGATTTGGCAACCATTGCTGCTTGCCCGACGGGAGATTTATTCGCCAGTTTTCTTTGTTGGCGCTGCAAATACAATCAGAATAAAAATCGAGAAGCCGGAAATCTTATATTCAGACACAAGCACACACATTCACAAGCACACGAACACCCGCGCAAATGGAAACATAAACATAAAGAGAACAACGTTACAGCTCCGGCGACAAACAAAGAGCGGCGGTAAGCAACATTTCAATAAATGTTCAATGCCAAAATCAGTCGCTGCTTGTATGTATGTGTGAGTGTTTGCATGTATGTGTGCATGCGTTCTTTCTTTTTCTTCTTCTTTTGGGCAAGAATTTTTGCAAATTTCTGTTTCTTCGTTTTCTCTTTTTTAGTTTGGCTTAAGTTTTCGTAAGTTTCGTTTCGTTTCCTCTGCTTCTTCTAGTTTCTCTCTCTGACTCTCTCTCTCTCCCTTTGACTCTCTGTCTCTTTCCCTTTTCCTTTTCGTTTAGGATTGAATGATTTGCAGCTAAATCAGTGCAGCATGCGGCATTACGGACAAATAAGCGTAGTTGTCGTCAAGTTACCGGAAAATGTTGTTGTGACTTCGACAAATATTGTATAATGTAGTATAAAAAATATAAAACGCAATGTCCAATATGTATACATGACTTTATAAACATAAACATGTATGTATAGATATTTATTTTTTGTGGTTTTATGGTTCGACGCTTGAATGATTTTTGATGATGATGATGTTTGAAATGATGTATAGGTTGGGCCGATAGTGGATTAAGATTAAAGTTTTCAGATTTTTTTTTAAGATTTATTTTTTTAGTTTTTTATTTTGTTAATTTTTTTTTTATTATTGTTTTTTATTTTTTTTTTTAATTTTTTATTTTTTTTTTTTTACCTTTTTATTATAACAATAAAGAATTTAAACAACACTCGTGAAACGAATTCAAGACAAAACGAACCAAGGTCATAAGAATTAAGATGATTTAAACAACTTCATTGACTTGTGTTTCTTCTCTTACTATCACTGCTCCCACTCTGTCTGTCTTTTCCTCCCTCTCCTCTCTCTCTCTCTCTCTCTCTCTCACTCTCCTTCTCTATTTCCAATATAATGCCATGAATTTAAAACAATTTTTATCAAGTTCTATATGAATTTATTATTAAAAATGAAATTGTAAATTGAATGAATTAATTAATGAATTAACTCTTTTTCATTGCATGAATGATGATGTTTATGGAACGGAATCTGGTTTAAATAACGGTTAGCTTTAAAAAAGTTCAACTTAAAATTCGACACCGACTAAACTGCGCATTTTAATGCCTACACTCTGCTACCCCCATCCCTCTTCAGCACCCCTTTAATCCCTAACTTCTGTCCTCGACTCGAACTCGCTAACAATTCGGGCGTAAATAAACATTTTCCACTGCAGCCTGCAGCACTGTTTGGTCAGCTGTCTGTCATTTTGATACAATTCCTTTTGTTTTTTGGTAACTCTTGCAGTCACAAACCTTTTAAAAACTTTGCTTTTTTCTAATTGCTCTAAATTGTTTTGCATTTGTCTACATTTTTATTTGCGTGTTTTTCTACGAAACTTTTTCCTGGACTATTTAATTGCCGGTTTTTTATGGTGCGACTGGTACGCTGCCGCTACTGTTTTGCTACTACTACTACTACTACTACTACAACTACTACTACAACTACTACTACTACTACTGTGTCTTTTATCTAGTGCTACTTTTTCCACGGCTTCTCAAAACTTGATTTTTGCGTTTTCTAAAGCTTCCATTGTTGCTTTTTCCTATGATTTTTGTTTTCAATTTTAAATAAAATCAGTAAATAAAATTGAAATCAGTATGTCTTTTATTTAAAAAAAAAACTTCCTGCAAAGTATTTTGGACAACCCTAAAGAATAAAAAATATTAGGAATCTGAAAGTGGAAAGAAGCTGCCAATATTGCGGAACAAAGAAATAAAAAACAATAAATTGTCATCTACAATTTTATACAATATGTGTGTGTCTGTGTTACTAAAATGTATTCAAAGTTATCATTTTAAATGAAAACAAAAAACAACAGCATAGTAACATAACAACAATAAAGAACAATAAGAACAATAACTATAGTCAAGAGAACAAAAACAAGAAAAGAAAAATTGATGCATTGTTCTTATCATTAGCGACCATTTGGCAGCATTGACAAGAGTTTATAAACATGCATCGACGTAAACAACAACAACAACAACAACAACGACAAAGTGTAGTTAGTAAAAACGAGAATTTATTTTCAATTGCAAATATAGAGACAACGACCTTTGTTGGGCAGGGATGAAATGTGAGGCGGAGAATTCCGAACTATTAACACTAGATGTACCGGACTTTCGAAACACCTTCATCGACCGAAGGGGTTCTTTTGACTCCTTCTACAAATTTTACATTTCCTTCCTCAGATGCGTATATTTTAAAGTGTTTAAGTGTTTAATATATTAAAAGTCAATGAAATGGCATGGCATGGCAAGGTTATCGGTAAATATTTACGTGATTGGCGACTTAAGTAAATTTCAAAAGGTGTCAAAATGACTCCATCGGTCGATCTAGTGCTAATGAGTAACCGGAGGGAGTTCAGCAAATCGTAGAATACCGGCGAAATAACATTTATTTTAATTAAAAGTTTTAACTAACAGCAATCAGGCAGTTCTTATGTCCGAACACACGCACACATACATACAAACATACGCAATTTAGACGCGTATTAGTTGAACATAAAAGTGCTAAACAGGAAACGGAAAATGTATGCGCCAACATTATTTTAACGCCCAAAGCACAACGCTTGTAAGTAAGTATGTATGTATGCATAAATACGTTTCTGTAACGGTGTGAATGAGAGTCAAACCGAAGCTCTATGCGTAGGTATGTACGTATATGTATGTATATGTATGTATTATTTCGTACTCATGCATAAACAACAGCTTGAGTGAAATTAAATGAAATAAAATGCACAAAACTTTGTCGACACTAAAGCGGAAAATATGCACTCAATACTCGTGTAAAATATCTCTATACTCGTGTAAAATATACATACATACGTACATGTATGCACTCAAAACAAACACACACGCCCATCCGCCCTCACTCACAAACATTAGTTTTCCGCTTGGCCGACAAAGAATCAGGCCACTCTGCCACGATATGGCAGCTTTGTTTCAGTTTGTGGGTCACTTGCAGTTTCGTGTCGTTCTGACGCTCGGTCTGGCGCTCATTCTGGCTCATACGAAGTTCTTCCTGGCATTGTCGCCGCCACCAACCAAGCAACATTGACACACATGCCAACAACACCAGCGAAAGCAATAGCATTTGTAGCAGCGGCTACTTTGGTTGCAAACCGATGAAAGTGCGTGTTTTTCTGTGTGTTTATTCCTCTTAAAATGTAAGCAATGCTTTCTGGAAAAAGGCCCTCTTATTTCACGAATACTCATAGTAAAAGTGAACAACTCAAACTAAAACAAGTATGAAAGCAGCAAAAAAAAAAAAAACAATTACAAGAACAAAATAAAACACACACACGCACAAAACAATAACAACGAAGGCGGTGAGGATGGATAAAGATTGAACGGAAATAGAACGGTTAAGAGGAAAGGTACAGCGCTATTAGTTCTATCCTTGCCGTTTTTATTTCTTCCTCTTTATTTCTCCTTTTTTTTTTAATGTCCAGAACTTAGTGAACTTAATTGAAGGAATTCATTACAGACATCTTGACTTCTGACGAAAAATGCTTTCAAAATATATTCGTTTGCGTGTGAGCGTTTGTTAAATGGCTATAGATTGAAATACTTCCGCCGCATGTTCGCTTATTTACTTCCATTTCCGTTTTCCTGTTCATTTGTCTTATTTTTTCTTTATTCAATAACGGAAATCCTTTGTTCTTTCCACATGATTTTTCATGGTTAATTTTTTAATCGTGTGTTGTATGTATGTTATGTCTAAATTTAGTGGTTTTCTTCTCAAGGTTGTCGTCGTTGTTGTATTGAATTTTTCTCTGTGCTACATACATTTTTCGATATTCGATTAATTAATTGCTCACAATCGCGAAGATGGTCTTAAACAATCAATCAATTGAAAAATTGATAAAATGAAATTTTGCTTAGAGAACGAATGTTTTTTTTTATTCATTCGTTTCTGAAACGAAATGTTTTGAATCATAATATTAAAATCGTTCCGAATTTTTCCCAATTTCACTATTTTTCTCTCTTTCACTTTTTTAGCAACGTTCGTACGACACAAAGCGGTTGAGTTGACAAAGGTTGAACGACTCAGGTAAAATGGATGTCAAAATTGAGAAATTTTGTTATGTTTCTTTTTATTTTGTTATGCATGATTTTATGGAATATTGCATGGATTTCTCTTTTTTAACTCTTAATTCGTTGATGCTAAGTTATTAACAAATTAAATTGCTGTTGCTGCTTGTTTTTCCTCTATTGCCGCTACTGCTGTTTGACGACGGACGTTTCAGCCGGCGTCCGCATTCCGTCCGTTCCTATGCGCCCGTTCTAATACGTAAGTGCTAAAATATCCTGGGGTGAGATAACAGTAATTTTGTTTAGAGAACTTCAAGAGCGCTGTCAAACATTAATATTGTGCTATGTTTCGATGGAAACATAATGTTAAATGCTAATGCGTGTATTTTATAAGCAGAATCGAAATAGCAGACATTTGAATAGAGAGCATTTACATTATATGCTAATGTTATATTAAAAGTGGAATAACAGAGTTCTTAACAGTCTACAATGAGTGTACCACAACCATAACATTTTAACATTTTCTGTTAAATGTTAGTATTTTCTTAACAGAAATAAAATAAGAGCTACTCGTTTAGAGAGCACCAAGAGTGCTGTCAAATCTGAATAACAGACATTTGAATAGAGAGCATTCTTATCGTATGCTTATGTTATATTAAAAATGGAATAATAGAGTTCTTAGAAGTAAAAGAACTGTTAGGGATTAGTAGCATATTTCAGCAGAATTAAAGATAAATGGAAATTAAATGTTAATATCGTAATTCTTTGCTGATAAAGAGTGAAAATAACAGAGTTCAGGTTAGAGAGATGTCTAACAGTGCCGTTAGACATCAATAAATTTTATATTACAATTGGAATAACAGAGGCTTTCGAGCACTTTAAAAGATAGAATCTGAGGAAAAAGATTTTTAGAAGAACTCCGATGATTAGATTTTACCCGGAAGGAGGAAAACGTCTTCGATAAAATTTGAAAACTTATGACGGCCAGAAAAGTTTTTGCATTCAGTGGTTGAATGCTTCACGATGCAAAAATTCTACTCATAGCAATATCGAAAGCTGTCGAGCAGTGAACAGCAACAAAACAAATAACCGCCGCCAGCATCATGCAGAATGAGTCAGCGCCAGACTCTTTCACTAGAGTCGGCAATCAAAATATGAACTAACATTGCGAAAACTTCAAATCGGAAGTAGCAAGGATTAGAAAGGATTTCGCGGCCGAAAAGCATTCTACAGCGCAGCTTAATTTTAAGCGGCTTTGAGCTTAAGCTTTCGGTAACGATTTGGTGCGGCCAAATGATATTGCTCGTTGTTGGAGCTCATTTACTATGCCTTCGTTGCGTCTACGCGCATGATGTTAACATCAGATATTCGATAACTTTTATCGAAGTCACGCACAACAGCGTCACGTGTTTTGGTTTCATAAAAAAGGAAGGATTTGCAACAAATTTGTACATGCTTAAAAACCAGTATAGCTTATGGAATGGCTTTTGAAGCGACTTACAAACTCGAAAACACGCCAAATCGCATGTACACACGCACTCACACACACACACAAATGCGTGTGTACCCAGCTCAACAATATTTTCCCACAACACAACACAAGTTCATTTTTTCCATTTGTCGATTTTGTCGATGGTCAGATTTTGAGAGAGAGCGAGGAAGAAGGGAAGAAGTTAGAAGTTAGGAAGTTAGGAAGGAAGGTAGAAAAAAAGGAAGGAAAGAAGGAAGGAAGTTAGGAAGGAAGGTAGAAAAAAAGGAAGGAAAGGAGGAAGGAAGGGAGGGAGGAAGGAAGGAAGCAACGAAGGAAGACAGGAAAGGAAGCATGTGCAGTTAAAAATACGCAGAAAGCATTTGACACGAAATTGTCGCACACACACACACACACACACACACACACACACACACACATACATCTAGCATCAGTGCCCATGATGGGTTTCCACCCGACAAAAAAAAAAAAAAAAAAAAAAAAAAAACATACTCTTTCATAAGCAGCCCCTCATGTACGTGAAGTCAAAAAGGTATGGCGAGAATTCGTCTTTATTTGTTTTTCTTTTTTTTTTTTTATTTTCATGATATTTTCCTAACATTTACTAGAAGCAGTCATCTTCGTTTGTAGGCGTGGGCTGCAGAAGCGGCGTGCAAGGGAAAAACCAATCTCGATAGCAATAAAGCAATTCGAAAAATTATGGCAGAAGAAGGACGGAATATCGTATGAAACTTGTGGTCGTAGGATGAGACCTACATCGAAAATAATGGATTTATAAATTTTCTTATCTGTTTCCTATTTTTTTACCTTTTTCATCAAAAATTTCATGTTATTTTTTCAATTTGAAACTTTTAAACAATAGGAAAATTACGGAATTATGGATTTTGGAACAAATTTCCATCATGTTGTGTCGATTTTACATTTGTCTCGACTGAAAACTTTGACAGTCTTTAAGGTTTCACTAATTATTTAAAAAATAAATGAAGGATCAATTTCACGCTTGTTAATTGCTGTGATAATCAAGTGTCATCTCAGCAGCCTTTCGTTACAGCAGCTGTTGTTGCTGCTATTTGTGTTCTCCTTCTTCCATTGTTGTTGTTTACAATTGTTACTCTTATCTTCGCCTTGACGAAACACGCGACCCAGCTCAAATTTGGAATTCTTCTTCGTTGTGCTAATATATTGTTTCCTTCCTGGCCGGGAGCTTCTTAACCATTTTTATAATGGCTTCGTGAATGCAATGAGTACTCACTCAGCATAATTCAAGCTCCTACGAGTGAGCACTTTTATTCTATTCGCTGGGTTTTATTTTTTGCCAGAGGGATCAGTAGAAGCAGCAGCAGCAGCAGCAGCTAAAACCGTCTGAAAGTATATTTTATGCATGTACTAGTATACGACTTTCCCGGCATCAACACCCCACACAGCCACAAACTCACACACACACACACACGCTCATAGCCAATATGAGTTCTTTTAAGTGCATCAAAGCTATCTTCGAAAAGTCAGAGGCGTAAGAGAGCTCTTGCTAAAAATAACTTTAGAGGCGAGCATGTTTTATATTCTATTTCTTTTCTTCATTTACTCCATCATTTGGTCCCTCATCGCATCATCCCCTTCGTTATTCATTCAGCCAGTCATTCCCATTCTTTTAAACCATTCTCTTTGGTCGCTCATTTTGCACGAATTTTTCTTCATACCATTTGCTTTATAAGTATTTTAGTGTGGATGCAGGCACTCGTAAGAACGGTTCGGTGGTGTGTGTGTGTGTGTGTGTGTGTGTGTGCAACCGTTTCCATCATTGTCTGACTATGCGGGCTCCGCTGGTTTCAGGAACACTAGAAGGGTGTCAACCCCGGGCAGAGTTTAAGATTACAACGCTTTTGCTTCAGTTTGTTCGGGCAAGCTCTGATATGTTTGTAGGTAGAACAAACTGTATGTATGTATGTCTGTCATATGTATGTATGTCTTTATGTATGCATGTGTGAGTATGCATGTGAGTATAGGAAGCATTTTTGGGCTGCTGTTTCCTAAAGAGTTTAGAAGTCAAGAGCTTATTCGCATTTGAAGTGAGTACAGAAGAAAGGAAGGTGGGGAGGAAGGAAGAAAGCGAGGATGAAAAGCACTGAGGCAGCAAGGAGTATGCATGGAGGACAAAAACGAATATGAGAGCTACTTGCCGGAACAACAACATCAAAAAAACCAACAAAACGCAAAAGTTTTCATTTCTTGTTGACTGTATTGAGAAAGAGAGAGATAGAGAGAGAGTGAGAGAGACAGAGAGAGAGCGACACTATAAGTTCATGGGTTCTCTTCTCTATTTCTATCGTTATTCTTTCTCTACTATTTCTTCTATCCAATCTTTTCCTTGATAAACAAACTTGCGTTGCTATTTTCGTGTTTTTGTTTTGTTAAAAAACTGTCGAGTTGTTGTCTTGTCTTATGTGCTGTTGCATAGTTGTTGTTTTTGTTGTTATTTCTGTTTGAAAACATGAGCCTAACACGGTAAGTGCCTCTTACTCCAAAGCCTTTCATTTGGTTCACGTAAATCCAGTGTTGGTGTTTGGTTGTAGGTGGCTTTCTTCAGAAGTCAAAAGATGGTTAATGGTTGATGTTGTTGCTGCTGCTGCTGCGTTGTCGTTTATTGTTACTATTGGACACTTGGACAATTCTCAATGATGTTCCAATCAATTAAATTTTTATTGCTTTTGCCTCACTATCTTTTACTTTGTAGGTTTTATTTCTGTGAAAATTTACTATTCTCTATTATTTGATATCGAAATCCAGAATCGAAATTTGAGACTATTGGATTTTGCAAATTTCAGTTTTTGAAAAATATAGTTTTATACAATCCAACAAATTTAGTAAAATGAATAGAATTGAACCCCAAACGAAGTAATTTGAGTTAAATTGAGTATCATTCAGATAAAATTATTTCCAATTTTCACCACAAAGAAACTAAATTTGAATTAAATTAGACCTATTCTAAATCTGACAAGAGGAGATCTTCAATTTTACTACAGCAAAAATGATTATTGTGATCCAAAACAAGTAAATTTGCGTAATATAAATGTATAAAATTATATATAAGTACAAATTCATATA
Source organism: Conops quadrifasciatus (assembly GCA_949752815.1). Classification (NCBI taxonomy): domain Eukaryota; kingdom Metazoa; phylum Arthropoda; class Insecta; order Diptera; family Conopidae; genus Conops; species Conops quadrifasciatus. Next base: position 31,150,112 of record OX457079.1, on the reverse strand, counting down.
ATTAAATTTTTAAAAATTTCAATGAATTAAATTATCATTTATTTTTGAGCAATTAATCAAAGGTTGTTGGTTTTTTTTTTAATCACGTTTTTGAGTTAAAAATTTAAGTGAAAATTCTTACAAAGAAATTACTTTTAAAGTGATATGCTACAACTTTGTTTTTCATTTAATAACTAGATAACAACTTAAGAGTTTTTTAAAACCCATTATGTTCTTTAAAAGTGTAGATTAATTTACTTCATTATTTGTTCTCAACTCGTTCTCAACTCGTATTCTCCTATGCTTAGAACAATAACCAGATCAAGAAGAAAAGCTCGTATTATGCCATTTCTCTCGCTTTAGATGAATTAGCTCGAGAATAAGGCTCGTTTATCTTTTGCCTTTTGACTTGTCATGGATCTTCTTCCTTTCCAAGATGAGCGAGCGCTCACAATGTTTTATTACAAACAAATGTATCGCATTACGATATCGGTTTTCAACTTTACCGCTCTCTTCTTGCTACCATAAGCATTCCATTATTCCGCCGAATTTCAGCATGCTATCGTAGCTTCGTAGGTTGAGTGCGAAGGGGCTAAGTATCACAAACGAGCTGCTACTACGTATCCAGTTTAAACAAAAGAAAGAAATTTTATGGAGTGGAAGATAATGGCAAGATTTCAGAAATAAACTAGCGGTAGGCGTAGCAAAGAGCTGGAGGAAGATTTTGAGGGAAACGAGTAAAGACTATGGATATTAGATAGCGCACGCTCGGATACATTATCAGATTTATCACTCGCTGAGACACTTTGTATACGTTCGCAAACAAAACCAACTACCATTTCAAATTGTGTGCAAGGAGAGATGGGAGTATTTGTGAATGGTGCCATATATATTGTCCAACCATAGGAGCCATCCCATCATGCATCACCCAAATTGTGAAATATTTGTATATTCCACTCTCCATCTCTTTCGTGCTTAAACAAGTTAAGCTCTTGCTAGTTTATCGACCATTTTTATTTATGATAATCTGTTTATAGAGTGTGTTTCGAGAAGCCACGAGCAGCTTTACTGCAGAAGTTTCTTTGTACCTTCTTGAGTAATCGAATTTTAATCGATATTAGAGTACCTTAATATCTATCGAAATTCTTTTTGTTCTCAGAATGTATATTGCCGCTTCTAGTCTTCCGCAGAGTCATTAAAAGTGAAAAAGATTGGGAGAGATTTTCTTTTATTGGTTTTCATTTAATCGAACTAAAGTCTGCGATTATTGCTAACGGCAATAAATCGGAAAATGGAAATTAAATTCTCTACACACACACACACGATGTGCTTTATATTGTGTGCTATTACTAAACTTTATCATAATCATCGCCAGCATTTTTCTCTAAAATTATCATTAAATGGATATAAAGTCTAATTAAAAATCATACGTCATGGTGGACTTTTTATACCATGTAAATATTCAACCCGTAAAATATCACACATTTGATTCGCTGTCGGCAGAGAATGAAATAAATTTGCCATAAAAATGTTCCAAGCCTTTTCAGGAAGCTGAGCATTTGAATCAGTTTTATACTCTTTCATAAGTTATTTAAAAGATATGACAATAGAATGTAGTCGTCGTACGTCTTTTAAATTGGATTTTTTGAAAAAGTAATATTACGAGCAAAATTCGTTTTATAAAGCTTTCTTTTCCTTTCATCGTATGCTATAGCTTGAATAAATATAATTTTCTTTAGTTCTTCTCTCTTTTCTTTCCTCTTCAGTGACCTCATTTAACATTTTCATTGCTGAGGACTTTTCACCCTTGTGCTGATCTGAATTGAATCACGAACGTGTTAAAATGTGTTATTGCTAAATACCATGTTGGCCATAAAATAAATAAGTGCCAAAGCATCAATTTACTCCCAATTTGACCTTATGCAGAGCAAACTGACTGACGAGAAGCGGAAATGAACTTGGATCAACACGAAAAGTAAACAGCTCAACGTTAATCATTTTCTGGGTGTCGACCTTGCAAGAGACGGACGGCAAGAAGTGCTTCACTGCGACTCTGTTCGAAAATAAAAATATCGTTCTCTGCCTCCATCTGTTTCTATTTTTATTTGCTGCGAATACGAACGAGTACTCTCGTTACTGAATTAGAAAAGATGGCGCTACCCTTTACAAGCCGACTGGAGAACTCGCAGGGTTTTTGGACTGCAACAGAGAAAAACCTTCCTCAATGAATATTCAGGAAGTCATTAAAATTCAAGAATAAAGAGGAGAAATGCGCTAATTTCGAAACTTTCCGTTGGCGCTGGCGGAAAGCAAAGGACAAAGAGAACGCTAAATGGCTAACAGCTGTTTATTCTTTATGCGCGCTACGCTGCTGGGCGGCAACGTTTTGTGTAAGAATCCGAAAAGTGTGCATAACTAATAACTAATTCCTAACGTACCTTCCTATTTTCGTATTTAGCATTAATTATATTGTTCTGTAACTTTTTTGGTATTTTATTTTATTCGAATTAAAAAAAAAGAAACAATCGTATTTTGTTCTCGTGAAAGAGCCTCGCTTTATTTTCAAACTTCAAAAGTCCAAAAGCCAAAAGGCTCCTCTTCAATTTTACCAGGCAGTCCGAGATATCTCATTCCGGAGTCAAGCTGGAAGCTATTCATACTTTAAAAAACGTACGTATGAGGAGGTTTTAGCTGCTAGCTACAGCCATCTCCACCAACGAGGCAACAGGATTGTTTCAAATGCACTTGAATCGTCATTCAGCGCACTCAGTCCGTGGAAGCAGCGGCGTAAATAATCCAGCCTTTATCGGTACGGCTGGATTATTGGCCCAAAACGTAAAGGCTTGAAACAAAAGACAGAAGCAAGAAGCAGAGCACAAAGCAAAAGGGCTATATGGACTATATGGCACTCATAATTCTTCAAGCAAAAGCTGACCGAGGTTGGTGAAAGGCAGTGCGATATAACATAAACTTGGTTGGCGTCCAGCGAACAGTTTGCAATGGACGAATGCAACACTTGAGATTGCTGCAGTTTTTCATAGAAATTTCCTTTTTTTTGCGCCAACAATTCATATAGGCTACCTTAGTCCCAGCATTTACTCCAAATTCCCGCCCGCTCGATCTCCACTTTGTATAACAAATAAAAAAACCATGGTCTCGAAATTACTTTCAGAAATAACAATCTCGCAATAGATGTCTCTATCTTTTTCTCTCTCGAGAAGTGAGAAGTAGTCGAGAAGTGACCACGTAAACGTCCCAAGATTAGCGCATTCAAATTAGAAGTATAGAAAAACACGTTGACAAGGACAAAATATTGCCAAGGAAATTCGTAATACTCACCACAATAGACATTCCTATTCGGTCAAGTCAATAAATCATTCGGTTTAGGAGATACAACATTATGAATCCATGATGTTGTTAAGTTTACAAACCTTGCGTTCGAGTGTTGGATTCGTAATGTCACTGCTTGTTATATTTCAAAATGTAAATTAAATTATTGTGCTGTAAAGTTGACATTCGTGTAGTGGACCTCCGGTACATGACCGTTCAGGGAATGGAATCCTTATGGAATATCACATACATACTATTTTTGTACAGACTGTATTTCGACAGGATTTTAGTCACTTTATTATCATGGAACGTTGGTTACTTAATGTCATTCAGCCACGCGTGCAATGTTAACAAGCCAACACAATCCTTGAGGAAATCAAACTTTACCATCTAATGCTGCATCAACGATATTGACAGTAATCATCAATGAGTTCTCGTAGATGTATACATATGTTTGCAAACGTAGCCACACACACCCCCTTGTTTTGTCAGTCAGTGTTCGCTCCTCCAGCCTCCCTCTACCTGTCCCACTCAACAAATGCCATGATATTCGCAGCCTAACTTAATTCGATCAATGATAATTTGAAAGTCGTAGTTGCTGCTGCTTGTGTTGTCGTTGCTGTTGGTATCGCATTGATTCCGAGAATACATAAAATGATGAAACGCCACAAAAGCTCTTGGGTAATGGGCGTGAGCATGCTTTGTTCGATGGACTCATCTCCGCTGTAAATATTTAATGAAATAATTAAGATTGACAAATTAATTCTGTCGAAGCGTCTACACTCAGCATAGTCCATGGTTGACAAAATGCAGAAGAGGCAGAAGGGTAAGAAGCAGAGGAAGTAAACATAGTTTAGAAAGACTTCGACGCTGAAGGACGCTCGAATTCGGTCGGTTTAGATACATCGAAACAAAATCACAAACATAAAAAGGGATTTGATCAATTACGCAGGAATGGCGAGTATGCTGAACATTGACAGTCGGCCGGAAGGGAATCGATTTCATTAATTCAAATTTTAGGTCGTGGAGTCAGTCCATCAGCGTTAATGAGAATCGAGCGCACTTGGAACAAATAACACTTTAAAAAAAATTAAAATTAATTGGTCAAACGGGCTTTCTGGTCTCTTTTGCGTCCCTTTGTTTCGGAAAGTCCTCGGTACCGATGATTTTTGGTTTGGGTTTGTTTGTTCCAAGTGTTAATAGTTTTTTGCCTCTTCTTGCTATTTTTAGTAACTTTTTATTTTAGCTTTAGTTGCACAATATTTTATGATGCTGCATTCTATTAATCGCTTCAATTAAGTTGCTGTCTGTAACGCTGACCTTTTAAGCGGCCGGCGATTAGGTCAAAAAGTAACAAAAAACAAAACTCTAAGTGAAGAGATGCGGCCAAAACCATTCTCGGTTTATACTAAATAGAAATTAAATTGACGTTCGGTGTCTGGTTGATGGCTTCTTTCCGAAAATAAAATGGATGCAAAAAATAACCAGAAAAAATAACTTCCTACAAGCGAAGCGGTATGATGGTTAAGGGTTTCTTCGCTGCCGATCCTTTTGGGCGATTGAGGGCACAAACACACAGACACTAATGGCTGCAGTCAAACCAACCGCCATAGCGACTGCATAGTAAATAAAATCTCTGAAAAGAAAACAATTTTTTAAACTTAAAGTGTTGAGATTACATTGACAAAAAGTTAAGGAAATAAAAACACACTCTTTTTTTCATCTTCTTTTTTCTTTTTTTCCAAAGTACAAAAGAATTTTTAACGTCTTGTTAAATAAACGGAAAGTTTGTCATTGTTTTTTAACCTTTGCAAACACATTTTAATGGCTTTCGGAGGGAAAGAGACTCCTTTTGTAGTAAATATTTGATTATAATGAATTGACTAAATGTTTTCATTTTTCTCAGCGCAAATTAAAATTGTGTTTGCAGTATTAAATGTAGTAAAATATTGTCTACTAAAAGTCATTAACAGATGACAATTTAATGCATGGTTCCTACTCGTTTTATAACTCTTTAAATATTTGTTCAAATAATTAGCATCTATCACAACATTTAACATCTGTTTTTCTTCTGTTTGTTTGTTGATTTGAAAAAAGTAATTTGATAATTTAGCTACTAATGTAATGTAAATATATCAGCTTATGTTTAAATATTTTGTGTTAAGTTTTCATAAATATTAATGAAATTTGTGCAATGTAAAGCTGTGTGAATAATTAAATAAACTCATAACGCGTTCGCGAGGAAACTTATCGGTCACTCCAAACCAAAAATAAAAAAAAAAATTTTAAAAAGCACCGAAAATGAGCCAATTTTGGAAAGATAATAAAAAAGATTATTACGAATGGTTTAATTATTCTTACGTTTAATAACTAAACAATTATTAAGGTACAAAAAGAAAAGGCACCTACAATTAAAAGGTATTTTGTATACAATTATAGCATGCAAAATGTAAATGATGTGCGGAGGAGGCAAAAGCAGGCTAAATAAAATACATACAAATATAAATAGCATTCATAAAAGAATAATAAAATTAAATACATGCACATACATATTAACAAATTAGACCCTTATAGCTTATAACCACGCATACATAAACAAAAATATATATTTTATAAATTGAAATATTAAAAAAAGTCATTTAAAAATGAGCTGTTATTGGATTTTTGTCGGCTGTCATTGTGGTACGTCTTTCACTGTGCAATGCACCATAAAAAAACTGAATAAAAATGAACACAATCACACACACATTAACACATACTAAACCTATGAGTAGTTTTGTACAAAAAGCATCAGTAAATTAATATGTTAAATAATGTAAAGGCTTACTAAACGTTCGGATATAAGAATCACGTTCGTGAATCTCTACAGAAATGTGTTTCTAAACAGAAGCAGCAACAACCAGCGACGAAAGACAAATGTTACTAAGTTTCCATTGAAAATTAAATTAGAACTTCATTGTTTCCGGTACAAAATAACTCCCCGCGCTCTTACGTAATATCGTACAATCGTTAAGCCAGTCTGTGGCTAAGTTGCAGCATTGATAACAAATTTGCTGAACTGTACAATTTGTATTCTTGTATATATGTATATATGTATTGTAATCACCAACACCAACAACACCGCCCATGCCAACAACAATGCCCAGAACGTGTCTCGAAACAAATGTTCGAAATATCATACCGTTTGCTATAAGTATTTGCAGTTCACTAACGCAATACAAGCAGGTTCCATGCCAGATTTGTAGCATCTACAAAAAAAATCTCTTAATCTCTTAATTACTTAAGATAAAAATTTTAAATTCAAAATTTTTTAAGATTTTAGATTTTTTAAAATTTTTTCTTTGTAATTGTTTTAAAATTATAAAAATGTTTTAATAAAAAAACAATAAATAATTGTTTTAAATATATAATTGTTTTATATTTTTATAATACATTTATTTGTTAAATTTAAATTGTTTTAAATTTATATTTTATACTAAATAAAAAAATTAGCAACATTAGCTAACATTTAGCTAATAAATTAAGGTTTTTATTTTAGCTTTTTTAAATTAGCTAACATTTAAATTTAAATGTTTTAAATTTATATTTTTAAACTAAATTTATTTGTTAAATTTAAATTCTCCTTGTAATAAATTTATTTCATATAACATTTTTGCTTCATAAAATTTTTAATAAAAGTTTAATTATTTGTTATAATATTTACTACAGTGTTAAAGATACTTTAATGAATGTTTTTGTTTTATCCGTAGTGTAACGTAACAATTTAATGGGTACATGAGTATAACATACTCGCTTTTTGAAATATGGCCATATACATACTAGAATGATTCGAAACTGGCATAGCAACGTTTTTGCGTTGATGCAGTGCTTCAATTTGATTTCGAATCAAGTCGTGACCATCGGAAGCGTATGTGGCAATGTTTTCAGCACCACTTCCAAAAGTCTTCGCTTGCTTTGAAAGCAATGGAAGTATTTCAGACAACTCCTGAAGCTTGCACAAACATCTTGAACAAACCTTTGAGACGTCTCATGCAGCCCTCTAGTACACACTGCCATAAATAAAAATTATTCGTGGCTTTCATTGGCTTCGACAGTGTTCGGGTGAACAAAGGTTTTTGTTTTGTTCGGTTGCACCTGATGCAAAACCACAGAAATAATCATTGGGTTGTTCGTTCAGTCGTAGAAATTGGTGAGCTGGAATGCAATCATTGGGCAAAAATACCACAATTTTTCGGGACCTCTTCTCAAAATTGATTTTCAATAATTGCTTCGCCTCGTACTCATTTTGCCCAAATGATACGTTGTGTATGTTTGAGGCTTTTATATTAAAAAAAGCAAATACAAATGTTGTTCAATTTTGTTTCGGTTTCATTTCTCATGCTTAAACTTTATTCGGGCTTAATTTAACTACGGAGAGAATTCTTAAATTTAAATAGTGATAACTTTTCTGTACGGATCTTTAAGTACGAATCTTATTTACTTCCATAATTGTTTTACTATAATTATTATGATTATAATTATAAGCAATTAAAATAATTTTTAATAAACTATAGTCTTTCGGCAGAGCTGTAGCTCTTCGGGGGAGCAGGGGCGCTGCGCCATGAGTGAAACATTGAGGTCATCCATACTAACTACGTAACTGTTGAATAAATCCACTACTATTTTTTTTGGAAAAACTTAAAGAGGCGATACATAATAATCATATTAATTTGTTGATTTTGTTAGCATTATTAAAATAATTTTTATTATGATTTGTCAATGTTCGAATTTTTTAAAGTTTTCAAATCGAATCTCTAAAACGCTAGTAGTGACTATTCTCGCTTATCATAGAGACAATAGTATTTATTTAACTCTAGCGATTGTAGCTATATTTCATATATTCGTAAATAGATGTTTGTTATCTATTAAAATGAAGAAGTTGTTTCCCATATATTTCTACATTAATTTAAACATAAGTTATCTGTTATCGTTATCACAATCTAGTCTTTTTAGCAGAGAAATTAGTTGATATAAATGTTTGGACAATAAAGTCTTGGCACAACTGCAGACAAATCTTAATTATTTAAAGATAAACATATAATTACACCTCTTCACTAATAAAACGTTTCATTTTTTGTATGATACTAGTTTCAGTGTGCTTCGGAATGTTAAGATAGTACTATATGTTACATATAAAAAGCATTCGAATAGAAAAGGAGCTCGAATCTGACCTTTTTCCTGATTTCCGATCGACGAACGAACACCCCTTCAAATCGTAAAATGTTATGCAAATAATTTTAAACTTTTATAATTTTAAACAATTTAAAGGAATATTCTATTTTTCCTACTCGGTGACAAAGTACGTGTATTTTATAATTAGATAAATTAAGAAGACATCCTATCATAAAGTTTTTGCTAGCAATATTAAGACATTTCGTAGTCTACCTTTCCAAACATACTCAAACAAAGATATAACACATATTTAACTTGTTTTTACTGACGTCAAATGGCATATATCATTTACTTTAAAGCAATAGCACTAAGTAGATAAATCAAGAGCAAGAGTGTTAATTCGGCGTGGCCGAAGCTCGTATATCCCCTACACCCGCAGCTTTCGAATGGATGATGGTAAGTGAGCGGGTGAATTTAATTTTCATTTCATTTACAAAGAGTAAATTGTGATCTACAATATTAACTCATTTTTAAGACCGCCTTTCTCAAAAAACGCCTCCATTTATGGCATAGTATTTTATAACAGCTCCTGCTCATTTCTTGTAAGACAAATTTTACCAATACGGTAAACGTGTATATACATATATGTATATATATTTATATATAAATTATTATAGCATATTTAATAATGTTATTTAGTTATAAAAAGGGATGCATCTTCATTTATTATAAAAAGTAGGCGTATCCCAGAACCGATTTTAACTATTTATCATCGCAAGGAAAAGTCTACGGCAGAGAATATACATACATATGTCTACCAGAGGGCACACCATGCCCATATTTTGGGAGGTAATTTCGTGTGAGACGGTCACGAAAAGTACGGAAATACAATTTCAGGTTTGATCTGTTAAGATATTTAGCTCAAACGCTTGTTTGATTCTATAGTTTTTGATCTAAAAATATGCGTGGCACTGGTCCAGCTTCCCCCCGCTTCATAACGCCAAATTTCATGACGATAACTCTCTTCGTTTTCCCGCTATCGTGATTTTCACAGACAGACAGTCATTGCTATTCCTTGCTTCTTTTGATGCGTTACAAACGTAAGAACTAAGTGAATATAACCTTATCCCACCGGGTGTAGGGTACAAAATATTGAATTAAAAAATTATATTAAAGTAAACAAGTTTTTTAGGTTTGTCGAGGGGTATAAAGGCAAAGAACATTTCTTCCTCTTAATTTATTCTTCATAGAGTTTTTGGGTAAAAATATCACAAAATGAGTGCTACCCCACTATTATTCTTTGTTTGTTTGGGTCTCTTAGCGGTTACCGTATTCTCATCTCTTCCTCTTGAATCGCAAGGATCATGGCGCAGTCGTTTGTCTACAACCGCAACTTATCCAGATGTAATACAGGAGAAAATTCCAGATCCAAATAGTGGTTTTTTTCATAGCGTTACCTTAAAAATAAATGATTTTTTAAACATGATAATAGGTCATCAACCCGAATACTGAAGTTTCCAAATTTTCAATTTTAACTGTTTTGTACAATGAAATAAATAATGCATTCGAAAAAAAGACAACTATATTCCTTTACTTTCTGCTGAAAAATCTGTTGGAATAAAGAAAGTGATTTCAGAATTAGAAACCAAAGGAGCATCTGTGTATACTCTACGGCTTTGAAAGGCATCGTTTTTTAAATTGTATTCGCAGACAAAATAGTTTGGCTGGAGATAGGCGTTAATTGCGTCTACGCATGTATGTTTGTATAAGACAGAAAGACATTCTGTGAAATTAAATTATCGGTGACTCCATTTATGTCACTATTATTGAGTTTTTGAGAGAACTCTGTTCTGTTTCTATTTCTACAACTTTTCCAATTGTAATTCAGAAAGCGTGAAATGCATTTCAGAAATGGTAATTTCTTATAGAGAGAATTTCTATTCTACAAATTATGTTGCTTTATGGCTCTTTGACTTTTCTAGAAGAGCTTTTGCTTCTAGTCAACAATACCACCTTTCATAATGGGTGCTTTCCTTAGAGATAAGTTATGAGTGTTTTACCAAATTCAGAGTTATTGATGAGAAAAACGTTAAAAAACATTACTGTGTTTTACATACTAACTAAAACTTCTGAAAAATTCAAATTTAACTCATTTGCTGAATCGGAATCTTATCGGTATCGGAACTTTTAAGGCAGCATCGGAGTCGTTACAAATTTTGACATCGTCCCATCGCTAGTAGTCACTATTCCCGCTTATCATAAAGATAATAGTATTTGTATTAGCCTAGCGTTAATAGCTGTGTTTCATATAAATGGAAATTATGGAATTATGTTGTTATCGTATAAAAAAGTTTTGTTTATTTATTTCTACGTTAATTTAAACATAAATTATCTGTTATCTTTATCACAATCTAGTATTTTTAGTTGAAAATTATTTGACGTAAATGTTTGGACAATAAAATCAACGTGTGTCGTCTGCCCTTCGAAATTTTAATTATTATAAAATATGTAATAATGTCAAATTTTTCTCTGCTCTCTAAGACAAAAAATTCAAGTCTTTTTGTTGAATTTTCTCGGAGATTTAAAAAAAAATTTGGTGTGATATTTACTAAATTTTTTATTATATATTGATCGAACTTATATTGTAAACTTACAGAAGTAAAATAAAGCGGTAAAATAAAGAAATGATAGTAAAAAAAAAAGAGTTAAAGAGCTATAGAAACAAAAACAAAATTCGAAAATTTCTTTTTTTTGCAGTTCTTTGCAGGATTTATCAGGATAGCTTCTAACTGTTGCTCCTGCATTTCATTGAAAAGTTGCAATTTGTTTAAAATCCGGGAATCATTGCATCAAAGAAGTTCTTTGTAATTAATTTTTGCAATATTTCATTTCAAAACTTTCGAATAGAAATTAATTTCAACTCAAATAGTCAGTATACATACATTTTTCATTAATTTTGATAAGCATCTTAAATTAGACTTCTCTGAAATAATTTTTAATAATGTCGAATTTTAATTTTAAAGATTTTAAAATTCAATATCTCTTAAAAAGTAAATATGTTTAAGCACAAAAAATCAATAGAAAAAAAAAAAAAAATCAATACGAGTAGATATGTATGTATAATTTGAGATCATGGGTACTTTACATTATAGGAAATTAAAGCTCAAGTTACACCCAAAGACACATTCTAAATTCATTAGCGTAATTAAGTACGTTATATCCACGTAGCCACCGGAAAGTGCTGCTGCTCCGGTGCACACTCTCAAATGACTGGCAATCTTAGTATGCGGATTTTCTTCTCCTCCTTCTTCTTCTACTTCTTGCTTGTCAGTGCTGTGCAGTCGGCAAACGACGGATAATGTGTAATGGCACTTGGTTGGAGGACTTGGCTGATTTCATTGTGCTGCAAATTAAGCTGCATACGCGGCACATATACTCTTATATTTTCACAAGCCTTAAATGATTACATTACTCATACTAAAAATAACGATAATGATTGTTTTTTATTTGATTAATGATTCCATGAAGACACTTTTGCTTGCATCATCGCCCAAAAAAAATTTTGGTTGACGCTTGTGATAATTCAATATTCACAGAATCAGAATTTCAGAATTAAGTTTCAGAATTAATTCAGAACTCAGAATAATAGTTCGGATTTTGAGTGAGGAATATTAAGCTTACTGCAGAGGGAGGCGCTTAAAGTAGATTTTAAAAAAATCAAAGAAGAATTAAGGTTTCTATACTTCATTATAGAACTTCAGTTATAATGTCGTCCAAGTAAGTATTCTTCTGCCACGAGGTATTAACTTTACTGGCAACTGGCTGAATTTATGATAATATATGGCGTCGTATTATTAGTGATTAGCAAATGTCACAAACAATAAATCTATATATCTATAAATCTATAAATCTGTATATGTACGATATATCGTGCGTGTATTTCCAAAAGTAAATATAAAATTATTTGGCCGTAAGAATGATATTGACAGAGCGAAAATTCCGAAGTTTCCGAAGCAACAAAAGTTAAAGAAATTGCTGTGAGGAAGGGTTGCCTAAGAATATGTTTAAGAGATAAGAATATGTTTAAACTCTCGATGTATTAGATATAGCATCAGTTTAAAGCAAAAACCTACAGAAAAAATATGATTGATTTTATTGGCCGAAGAGGAGAAAGAAAGCAACCCCAACCAACAACATGCAGCCATTTGCTTGTACTTGGGACTTAGTAACAATTTACCACTAATCATTTCTGTTGAATTATGAAATTAATTAGAGCGTACAAGTAATATTGTAGCTTGATTACGAAAATTAAATTGAAATTTAATGATGTGTAGTTCGGTGGTGTTTGTTTTTATTGTTGTCGTGTTTATTACTGCTCTATTTAGTCATGCCACTGCAGTTGGATGCTGCAGTTGGTAATAATTTATATCACGTACAAGTGTGGTTTGGCGCAGTTCAACCGATGTGACTTCATTCGGAAGGAGTTGATTCAACTTCATGTCCTTAGGAGTCGACAGAAGTGTCGACAGTCATCGTAACATCAATTGTTACATAAGAAAATTTGATTGAAGAACTGATCGAACATGATGACCATAGATGAATTTCAATTAAAAATATTGCCTGCTAAAAGAATTATTTTACAAATCATATAATGAAAAATTCATTACTCCAGAGCATTATGTCACAATTTAAAATGGTTTTCGGTAACTTCTAGAAATACATTTACGTCTGAGCTAGATTTTCCTTTGTGTTTTTCCACAAAAAAAAAATAAAAAATTATAAAACCGAAAGTAAATAAAGTAAACTAACAGAAATGCAAAGATAATTTAGTCAAGGAGTCACCTTAATTTAATTAACTTTACTATTGTAGTTCGTGACTTTTGTTTATATCTCACACACCTTGCGAATGGAAGCTTGTATATCAGCTGCCGTGAATCGCAGGCACTCTTTGCATCCGAAGGGAGCTAGGTACACATACATAACCACGTATGTACCAACCAGTCTAGGTAGTTACTAAGTACTTTGTATCAGTGCCGTCGGCAAAGTAATTGCTGTTGTTTGTTAAAGAAATACAATGCTTCGTTAATACAAAATGAAACCAAATCAACTTGTTTGTCAAGTCGTGTAGTTTCTCACGATCTTCGAAAGATGAAATAGGAGATATGTAAAATGATGATTTATAGCAAACGAACGCAACAAGCAAACAAACGAAATAAATACATAAACTAATTTATTTTGGAACTTCAAGAATCGATTTTTTGGAACTTAAAAAATTCTCCTAAAATTTTAGAAGAAAAGGAATTTGTATGTTGAATGCAAAATTCTACCTGGCGACTTGGTCCCTACAAAAAACTAGTTTGTAACATATCTAGACAAGAGGGTGAAGACATGGGTTAATTTTTAACCCATTTTTTTTGTTTTGGAACTTTTAGCCTCGAGCTTTTACTCTTGTTTATTTCTTTTCTTTTGATTGATTATAAACTGAAATAAACTTCCACATTTTTTCAATTTTTTATATAATTTTCTCTCTCGCTCTCTCTCTCTCTCTCTCTCTCTCTCTCTCGCTTTAGCATCTTCTTCTTTTATACTTTTTTTGCATTTCACATTTCTATTTAGTTGCTGGTTAATAGTGTGCATAAATTTAATATTCCATTTTTACTATTTTTCCTTCGTACTTTAGCAAAGTTTTTGTGCCATTGAATTTATTTACATTATTAATGACGATGACGATGATGCTGAAAATTATAAACCTTTCAGAAAATTTTATATTTTTTGGGTTTTCTTTTTATTTTCTTTTTATGCAGATTTTATGCAGCAGGAAAGCAGTCAGGAACATCATCATTAAAAGATTTATGAATATTAAATATTTATTAATGTTTTAAAAGCTTGATTGTAGCTTTTACCAATACTCGTATCATTACTTTCTGTGCTTAATTAACGACTTGTTGAAAACTTTACAACATAAATTACAAACAGCGTATAATATTTGCTGTCTCAATGACTTTAAAAACGAGGAGGAACATATCACCGTCTTCTATTCGTAAAATTTTCGAAATTTATGCTGAATTGGTAATTCCAAAATGTGAAAATTCTTTTGTCTTGGCAGAATCTTGAAGAGAAGTACATGTTACTCATTTAAATTTTTCCTTTTTTCACTTTCGTGGATCAAAATAATCAATATCATCAATGAAATTATAAGCTCGGTGTGACTCGGACTACTCATTTCATATTATATTTCCTGCATTTTTGTATAATACTGATATTTTCTCAACAATTAGCTTTATTTTCCATTTTCTGAATGAGTAAACAAAAGGTCTTTATACACACTATAATATTTCGTATAGACTTAAGTACATACGAGTGTATTATCTTCTTTGCAATCCAAACAAACGAAATACGAGTATATACATATCTTTTGATAAAATCTTTGGAAAATTTTAAAATATTTGTAAAATATTTTTTGATAATTTTATGATAAATTGAGAATACATATTAAAAAATATTATATGTATTCTCAATTTATCATACGTTCGGTTCGGTTTCCAGGAAACTAAATTTCTATAATAGAATGAAATATCAATAAGATTATTTGTACATATTTATATTACTTAAAATAGAAACTATTTACAATAACAATTATTTCAATTTTTAAAGTAAGTCTTTAAACGTAAATTGCATCTTCATTTGCATTGAGGTATGGTTCTGTAAGCAACGATTAAAGAAATGGCATCTGTACTGGAAGAGAAAATATACGAACATATTTGTAGACATATTTAATGGTAAATATAATTCCAAGTACTGGTTTTGTTAAACCAGTTTTACAGGTTTACCAGTTTTACCAGTTCACTAAGTTTTCTCTTAAAGTACCTAACTATTATATACCTAATAAAACTTCTTACAATATATTCTTAATAGATCAAAAATAGATACGATAATAAACCGGAGCCAATCCTTAACATCAAAACTATGTTAATGATCAACTTTTCCAACATGATCAAGTTTAGGTTTAAAAAAATTCCGCTGTTGCCAGAAATTTCACGGAGAACACGTGATTTTTTGTGATTTTTTGTGTTGTAGAAATTTTCTTTATTCTCTAAAAAGTTTAAAAAATTTGTGTATTTTTTAAAATACTTTTAAAATGAATTGCTTGCGGTTCTTCAAGCCTCCTCGCCCTAACTCACACGCCATATCTATGCATTCTATTCGTGGCAGTTCTGAAGGTTGGATTCTACGAGCTTCTCTTCTATTACAAAAACCTTGAAAGTTTACATAATGAAAGCATAAAACATTTAAAAGTTATGTTAGTTAGTTACCAACACACATCAATTCATCGACGTGGCTCCTGTAATCCAGTCTAGACAATTTATTTAAAAAGTGAAACATTTGAGCTGTCTGTTATGAGAAATTATTTGGTAAAAATGAAAAATATGCTGTTGTCTTCTGCTGTCAACAAAATTTAATTAACTTGTTAAGGTAAGGCATATTTTTTCCAAAAGTTAACAAACAAATGTGGCACTTTTTTTTTATGAGACAGAATTTTACTGACCGTCCTTCAATTTTTTTAATTTAACTGGAAGGTAAAAACAAGTGAGTAAGAGACGAATAAGTAGAGTAAAAGTAGAATAATTGAGAAATATAAATTTCAGTATATTTAAAATACATACTTCCGATATGATTTCAAAAGATCGTCCCTTTCAGTACCAAAATCAACAAAATTGGAAGATTTTATTATCATCGTTTCATGTATTACGTACTGCACTCTCACATATTTTGCGATGCAACGAACTTATACTCTCCGTTATTGAGTTTCTTGGTGCCTGTGATCCATTCTCCAAAATCAAAAGCATTGTCAGCAGCACATAAATGAAAAGTGCCAAAGCAGATTTCTTTGAATTACTTTTTTTTCTAGTTGGCCTTCTTCTTTCAGGAGTATGTGTTTCATGAGTTGTGTATCCTTCCTTCATGTGCGCGAGTATAACGTTTTCATTATTGTCTAAGCGCTAACTTTAGCTTACGCTTATCAGTGCCTTCCAGTTTCTCTCTATTGTTTCATGCCGTTTGAAGTCTGAAACTCTTTGTTGCACTATGACGAAAATTCGTGATCTTCAAAAGTTATGCTTGCAGATTGAATAGTCGTTGATTTAGGCCCAACTTAACTAATGCTTGCATTGATTTGCGATCTGTTTAGTTAGTAGAAGGCTAAAACTCTGCCAGTCTGAAATACTTCACATCGTGTGTGGATTATTTCTAAATCGTAATTGAATCTCTTTAAAGGATTTTAAATAATTTTTACGAATATGTTTACAGTTTTATTATTAATATCAATAAATGTGTGTAAATCATGTATTCAATATTTTTGTACACAAGTCTAAGCCTATTTAATTCTCTACAATCAAAATAACAGCTTCAGAATAAAATCACGTATTCATGCGAGCTTGTACATACAATATTCATACATTTGTTTACCTGTAATTTTTTTATTACAGGACGGAAAAATTAACCAAAACGTTGCGATGTCGATAATCAATTTTTACAATATTTTTTAAAAATGATTTTACTATTTTTTTAATATATTTTTATTATTTTCCGGTTTATAATACATTCAACAATAGTATTTTTACTTCTTGATATTTTTTGCTGTTTCAAATTATAGATTCTTTTAAATTATTTAAGGACAGTATGCTTTAGGATCAGTCGCAAAATATGAACCGGTCGAATCATTTGACAAAGATGAATATTTCCATCATAAAACTTTGGTGTAATTTTAATTATCGATTTTAATTCTTTAATACGATTAAAATAACCGCAAAGTTGTAATTGACAAACGTCAGAAAGGTGCATACTTGACTTCTTGCAGCATAAATATCTTTCACCCTACAAAAAGCATGAGAACTATGATCTCCCTCATAACCGTCATCAACATTTTCATCGTTCGTTTAAAAAATTTGTTATTGCCATAATCATTATCATTATTATCTCAGTATAATAATCAAATTCGTTATCATCTTCATCTTCATTATCGACTAGCTACTACTTACTCTGAGCTCTCTAAACTATTTGCTTGTGTGCGTTCTTACTCAAAAGAAGTGTCAAAAACAAACGTCATCTGCTTTCAAGTACGCTTCGGCCCTGCACCGGAAACGGCTGGCAAGGGTTATTCTATTTATTTTAAGAGCTAGTGGGCTTGGTGTGAGAAAATGTGGCAATTGAAGTACTCTTCGAAAGGGTGGTACCGCATTGTGAAAAAATAAGGAGGAAATAATGGCACGAGCGAGTATTAAGGATTCATATTAAAAAAAAAATCATTGAAGTATGTTCTGCTGCTTTTAAAAAGTACTTACTTTAAAACAAATTGCTTTTCTTTAAACCGATACTTCCGTTTAGTTTATTCTTCAATTAATCAATAAATTATTGTAATTATTATATTAGTTTTGCTTTTATTGATTTAAGTGACTAAATTGATAACTTATTAGCTAAGAATTTTTCCAATAAAAATCGAACAAATGCAAATTAAATTCACAAATACAAAAGGTTGCAGAACTTTGCCGCCGAAACAAAAAAAGATCAAGAATTATCTTCATCTAAAATGGAATACATACAATAATAATAATAAACAAACAAATGCTTTTCGAATAAAGCATATAAAAAATGAAGAATTAAGTAAGGAAAATATTTTCTCTGCTCCAGACGATGAAGGTGGAACATTTTTAATGAGTTTAATAAAGGACTCATTGAAAACTAGCTCAGTGTACCACGTAATGAGACGTTCTTGTTCGCGCTTGTCGTTACTGCAATATTGCAAAGACGTGGGCGGGGCTGAGGCAAAGAGAAAAGTAAACTTCTTCATTTGCAGCCGCGAGTCATTGAGTGAAGTGCCTAATTTTATAACTTTTAATATAAGGCCAGAAACACAAAGTGGTAGTCATAATATGGAGAAGAAAGTGTGTGCAGTATAAAAAAGTTTAATGAGCAGCAGTCACAAAAGTTCTTATTTCAGTGAAAAAGCGGACCAAGCAAAACAGTAAAATGTTGGTTCTGCCACCAGCGCCGGCATCGCGGGCGGTTAAGCAAAAGTCTGATAATATTATCGTACACTTTAAAACGTTAAGGGGCAATTAAATTTGGTCTACAGCTACGACGCGTCGTAAAGTAATGCAATGTGCACTTGCACAATCGTGACTAAAGAAATTCAGTAATTTCGTCACTTCAAAATATGGAAAGACATACATACCGTCAATATTTATTCCTTGGCTAAAAACGGAACAAATTACAATTAAAATTATGTATTTAAATTGTATAAATAAAGTACTATAATACAGTGGAGCTCTGTATAACGCGCCTCATTACAACGCGTGGAAGATTTTAGGGCTAGAGCACATGCAGCGCGATATATAGTCCCGTATAACGGGAAATAATATTAACCGTTTTGGTTTTTTTACTCAGAAAAGCGAACGTACTTTTTATTTATTTTTTAAACTGTATATTTAACTATTTCTATTGTTGCAGCTACACTCAGAGGAACCGAATTCAAACGTTGCAAGAAGTTCGAGAAAAGAACAAACAATTAAACGTCTTTACAAGGTCCCAAAGACCAGATAATAGAATGAAAAATTATTATTATTCTTATTACCAGTGATAATGATGATTATTAGTGATAATAACCATTGAAATTAAAGCCTGTAATATTTGTTCTTAAGAAATGGTTACGAATTTTAAGTTTATGCGTCTACAGACGAAGCTAGAGAATGCCTAATTTTTGTAAAGGCCTTTTTTTGTTACTTATCCCACAACTTCATTAAATTGTACTCTATTGTTATAGAGTAATTCAAATTAGGCAGAAATCGTAGCTTCTTAACATATTTTCTAAAGAAAACAATGGATAACTAAGCCTTAAATAACAACAACGACAAAATAATGGCGAGCATATTGAAAAAAAAACCTGTACAATAACGACAACATCTAAAATCATCTGTTACTAAGTTGTTGTTTGCTTTTTTGCTTCTAAAATGTGTGTGTAGAAGTTTTTCGATGAGGAAGCAAAAGCCTTGGTTTTCTTACAAATATTGTAACTTTCGTTTACAAAAGGAACCATTTACAATTGAACTGTCAAAACAACTTGTTGGCAACGCACTTATCAACCGGCGAGAATCGTTTCAATCGAATCGTTTCTAGACGAATGATCTAAGCAGAAAAGAAAAAACTTGTTTTTTGAGGTTTGAAAAATGAAATAAATCAATTTTACTCATTCGATTGAACAAAATCAATGACTAAACATAAATTGAGACTATAGCAAGGTCAGTAGATTACGAGTAAGTCGGTTAAATGGTTTAATTTAATTAAATTATTTCTCTTTTCTTCCTTTCTTTCTACTGGCCGGAAGAAATCTTTAGTAAATACTACTAAAACATTTAAAAAAATAAAAGACCTAAGCCTCAGCAAGGAATATCATCAATCAATCTCTGTAACAGAGTCAATCAACTAATCAATCATTCTCGCTGTAGACAAATGAATATATTGCGGCTTTCAAAAAAAAATCGTCGGAGTTCGGTTTACTCTGAATGGTTTTCTGTAGCTTTTTCAATTGATCTCTCCACCACACAAACGAGGTATTAAAATGTGGGTGATTTTAGTGATATCTAAAGTGACGTCAACAAAAGAAAGAAGCCATTGTAAAATATTACAAATATTATTACGCGTACATATAAGAATAAGTAAATAGTTTTCACCTTTCTTTTAGATATTCTATAATCATAACTCTCTCTGCCAATTAATTGGAAGATTACGGTTTTTCTATTTGGTTGAGTTGCTAGAATCCATTATTAAAATAACAAAGAAAAAGAATGATTGAAAAAAAAGGAATGCCTAAATTTTTTAGATGCTCCAAATTTACATATATGTATACGATGTATGTATATATTTACTTCTTATTATTTTAATTGAGATGTGAGACGGGTAAATATAAAATATACAAGTTTAGCTAATATTAAAGAGTATAAAATATCTTCGGCTTCCAAACGGAAGTTTTTGCAACAAAAAGAGCAAATTAATTATTTATTAATCCTAAAAGAAATAAAATATGATTTTACTATTGCAGAAATTAAGTAGTTTGTATATCCTTAGAGACGTATGTATTTCGTAAATGAGAATACGTAGATCTAAAACCATTAACATCCTTGAAGCATTTCTAAACTAAATGGTTTAAAAGTCTTTTAAATACGAGTTCATTATTTATAAGCTTTTATAATGTTTTGTCATCTTCTACATACTCTTAATTTTCACCAACACCAGCCGTAACCTTTCCTGTCCTCCTGTACGACATCGTTTCTAAATACCTTTATTTCCTATCATATTGAATGCCGTCGTCAGAAAAGAATAAGAGAAACAGAGAGAGAGAGAGAGAAAGGGGGGAAAAAGGAAGATAGAAAAAAAGAAAGAAAGAACTAAATGAAGGCGTATGAACACATGATGATGATCCTAATTGGTACAAAGTATTTACTACGGATTAAAATTATAATAATTCTTATTTTAAAAATAGCGGTCAAAAGGCAGTTGGTAGATTAAGGTAGAATAATTGTGTGGGTATTGTTGCCTTTACCCAGGCAGGTAATCTTTATAAGTAAAAAGAAGTAGTAAAAGTATAATACACACACTGAAAAATCTTATTTATTTTACTAATAATTTTAAACGATTTTCAACGATGTACCCAATGGACACTATTAGGCGGTTATGTTAAAAAGTGTTTTTGTGTTGTTAAGGGTTAAGATAGACATTAAGAAGACATGAAAAAAAAAAATTTTAAAATAACCATTATTACGCTTGATCCATTCGTGTTGTTCCTGTCCGGTCAAGTGACTACGTTAAGAGCAAACCTCAAGGCATGGTGCGTTTGCTTTTATCCATTCCAATACATTTCTTTCCTGGATGTTCAGTGCAAAACCCATTTCCGGCTTTTCTTTGTCGCCAAACAAAATGCCGACCAACTTGCCTTCGTAGATGACCGGCCCACCAGAGTCACCTTTGGTGGCCCTATGGGAATCAGTACGCTCCAAGCATATTATCAAATCTCCATTATAACCCTGAGGGCATTTTGTGGTCTTAAAAGTGGTACGCTGCAATTTATCTTGCCGACTTGTCTCCACTTGTCTGCCCGTACGTATCACCTGGTCACCCCAACCGGCAATAGTGACATCCGAATTTCTCGGCAATTGGACCGTGGAAATGCTCAGTGAAATGCTTTTAACAGTTTCGGAGAATTCGAGCTTCTCGGAGAGCCGCAGAAGTGCGAGGTCGTAGTAATGATGTATTGGAGTCGTGTATTTGTAATAAATTGTAACACTTTCCACTTTTTTTATTGGGTTAGAGAATTTCGTCTGAGTGTATTTCGAGATGAACTTTCCATACTCGCGAGATGTCATTCCAACCATGACGCTCATGTCATTGCGACTGTGGAAAGAGTAAGTGAAAGAAAGAACGAAAATTGATGTTGGTGGCATCTGAAGGTGTATGGCCCTATCAAAAGATCGCGGTATCACTTACATGACAATCGGTCTGAATTTATCCTCTGGTCTAACTGGTTTGACTGTAGCACAATGAGCCGCCGTAAGGATATAATACTCCGATAAGATTACTCCCGTGCAAGTGTCCGTGTTACCAGTCCTTACCGTGGCAATGAACGGAAAGTCTTCTATGCGGGCCTTCTCACCACCCAAAATGGCTGCCGTCTGCGGCACCATCTGCACAAGGGCGATGGTAACGAAGACATAGCAAATGCAGGAGCTCTCGATTTCGTATGAAACCATTTTCTTTGTGACTGTAAACTGTAACTGTTAATCGCTTGAGAGAACTTCTGGCATTTTATACATTTTAAATATGTACTACAAAAACACCAAAACGACATACTACAAAATAACGTGACCATGAATGTAGTTTTTTTATTAACTTTTTTCATTCAAATTTTTCTCCGTCAAGATGAATAAATACTGAATAAATACTCAATACTGGAATGAATTATATACCGCTATATAAAACCGAGCCTATACTCTATATGAACACGTGTCTATTGTGCTCTCTGGAGCCTATTTGGGTTCTTTATCATTGGAACCAATAACTTTCTTATCTTTACCAAAATAACTTTTTTATCTTTACAAAATCCAAGATGTCATTTATTCCGCTTCGTAGAGTTCTTCAAGTTATTACGTAAATTCTTTTGGCCGAATTAAAAATAATAATTTTAATTGTCTCTGGGCTCATGCCTCCAAAAAGGCCGACCCATTTCTCTCAACCACCTATGCCGTCTCTCGCATTGATCCTCGGAAATCATGTCTACGGTTATCTATTGCAAAATTTATGGCCTAAAACAACGAAAAATAATAACGTGTAAATTATGTCTACACTCAGGAAAAGACCAAAGTCCTTCGTTATTGATGCAAGTGCAACAGAAACGATTTGGCATTGCAGGATAAAACATTTATTTAAAGCAATTTTTTGGTTTCTTTATTAATTATTGTGTGTTTTACAAATAAACGTGTTCTTTTATCCATTTCAATACATTGCTTTCCTGGATGTTTAGTGCAAAGTCCAATTTCGCCTCTTTTTTTTCGCCAACCAAAATGCCGACCAACTTGCCTTCGTAGATGATCGGCCCACCAGAGTCACCATTGGTGGCCGTATGGGAGTTAGTACGCTCCAAACATATTACGATATCTTTTCTATAATCTTGAGGGCATTTTATCACCTTCAAGGTGGTACGCTGCAATTTATCTTGGGTCCTTGACTGCTCTTGTCCACCCGTACGTATCACTTTGTGACCCCAACCAGCAAGGGTGACATCCGCGCTTTCCGGCAATTGGGCTGTACTCAGTGAAATGCTTTTAACATTTGAGAAGAATTCGAGCTTCTCAGACAGCCGCAGGAGTGCGAGGTCGTAGTAATGGTATGCTGGATTCTTGTATTTGTAATAAATTGTAACACTTTCCACTTTTTTTATTGGGTTAGAGAATTTCCTCTGAGTGTTTTTCGAGATAAACTCTCCATACTCGCGAGTTGTCATTCCAACCATGACGCTCAGGTCATTGCGACTGTGAAAAGAGAAAGTGAAACAATTAACAGCGTTAAATTCGGCCTGGCCGAAACTTACATATATACCCTAAACACGCATCTCTCGAAGTGAAGATTAAATGTGGGCGGGTGACACCCACAACACGCCCATTTTTTCTAAGATGACTTTCACCTATACGGAAAACAAGGCAATGAAACTTAAACTTCCGATTCGGATTGTGAGCTAAGAAATTCAGCCCCCAAATCAGATACATTAATTTTTATTTAAAAAGTAGGAGTGGCAGTGATATGATTTTCTCCATTTTCGATATCAAAGCACACAACATCGGCGAAAATATTCGTGGCGAATTTCATGAAGATGCTCAATGCTTTCAATGCATACGATGGAAAAGAACGAAGATATTTGTTGGTGGGATCTGAAGAAGGATGGTCTTATCAATGATCACGCAAGCACTTACATGTCAGTGGGTTCGAAATTAGCCCTTGATCTATCTGGTTTGACTGTAGCGCAATGAGCCGCCGTAAGGATATAATACTGCGTCAAGATTACTCCGCCGCATGTATCCGTGTCACCTTTCCTTACTGAAGCAATGAAAGGAAAGTCTTTAATCAAGGCGTCCTTGCCACCCAAAATTGCTGACGTCTGCGACACCATCTGAACAAGGCCGATGGTAACGAAGACCCAGAAAAGATATGAGCTCGCGATTTCGTAAGAAACCATTTCTTTGGAACTGTAAACTGTAACTGTTAATCGCTTGAGAGAGTGTCTGGCTTTTGTACAATACATTAATAATCATGCATACTAAAAAAACAACAAAACAACGTATATACTACAAAACAATAAGACCATGAATATAGTTTTTTATTAAATTTTCTGATTCGATTTTTTTCCAGTCCAGTTGAGTAAATGTACGTAGTTATATAGCACTATATAAAACTGAGCCAGCCTATAAATGAATAGGTACATGTCTATTCTGCTCTCTTTATGGCTACGACAAAATATATTCGATTTTTTTTCACTTCAACAATTTTTTAAAAAAGTTTAAAAAAGTTACTAGTTTTATCTTTATCACTTTCAAGCTTTCAGATGTCATTTATTCCGCTCACTACAGAACTCTTTATATTGTTACGTAAATTATAGGTATGAATAAGGTTTAAAGGAAAAAATGTCTGAATGAAAGGCAATTATTTCACTTTTGAATTTGTCGACTATCACTCAAAGCGATAGCGATTATTGTATATTTAAGAATAGGCGTAAACTTTACAACGTTTATTATATGTACGTCTAATGGATGATTAAAGAAATAAAATGATAAAATGAACATGTATTTATTATTTTGTCTGTATGTATGTGTGTCTTTGATATTAAAAAATATTTTTTTTTTATACTATTTTTACTATTTTTTACAGGCAAAATTTCGAATAGTAAAAAATAGAACTGACGATATTCTATTTGTGAATAGAACAACAGGATATGTTTTGTTTACTTTCAAATGTAGATTTTGACATTATGCTATTTTGTACTAGAAACTGTTCGATAACTGTTGAAGTAAAATTCTATCTGTTTAAAAAATTTGAAGTTTTTACTATTATTTACTAGAAAAGTTAACGAGCAGACCTAATATTAATATAGATATAGATATTTGAGATAAAAAATATTTTTAATAAATGTGTCCAGAAATGTTGAAAAAAAATTTGAGTGTTTTTCAAATTTTGAATAATTTTCGTTAAACTTTTTAGTTTGTTGTAAAAACATTTTATGCACATATGTATGTATGTGTGTATATAAAAAAAATTTTTTAATTAATACCATGTTATTTATATACAGTAGATTGTTTGTTTCACAGATCTACGTGTGTTTTTATCCATTTCAATACTTTTCTCCTCTGGATGTTCAATGCAAAGTCCAATTTCGCCTCTTCCTTTTCGCCAACAAAAATGCCGACCAACTTGCCTTCGTAGATGATCGGCCCACCAGAATCACCTTTGGTGGCCGTATGGGAGCTAGTACGCTTCAAACATATTACAAAATCTTTCTTATAATTTAGAGGGCATTTTATCGCCTTCATGTTGGTATGCTGCAATTTGTCTTGTGGACTTAGCTGCTCTCGTCCAGCCATACGTGTTACCTTGCAACCCCAACCGGCAATGGTGACTTGCGAGTTTTTTGGCAATTGCGCCGTACTCAGTGGAAGGCTGTTAACATTTTCGGAAAATTCGAGCTTCTCCGAGAGCCGCAGAAGTGCGAAGTCGTAGTAAAGATCTTTGGAAGTCTTGTATTTGTAATAAATTGTAACACTTTCCACTCTTTTTATTGGGTTGGAGAATTTCCTTTGAGGGGAGTCAGAGACGAACTTTCCATACTCGCGAGATGTCATTCCAACCATGACGCTCATGTCATTGCGACTGTGGAAAGAGAAAGTGAAAGAAAGAACGAAAATTTATATTGGTGGCATCTGAAGCAGTATGGCCCTACCAGAAAATCGCAGAATCACTTACATGACAATGGGTTTGAATTTATCCTTTGGCTTATTTGGGTCAACAGTAGCACAATGAGCCGCCGTAAGGATATAATACTGCGACAAGATTACTCCGCCGCATGTATCCGTGTCACCATTCCTTACTGAAACAATGAAAGGAAAGTCTTTCATCAAGGCGTCCTTGCCACCCAAAATTGCTGCCGTCTGCGGCACAATCTGAACAAGGACGATGATAACGAAGACCCAGTGAAGATACGAGCTCCAGATTTCGTATGAAAACATTTCTTTGAGACTGTAAACTGTAACTGTTAATCGCTTGAGAGAGCGTCTGGCTTTTGTACAATGCATTAAAAACCATGCATACTACAAAAACAACAAAAAAACTTATATACATACTACAAAACAATGTGACCATGAACAAAATTTTTTATTAAATTTTGTCATTCCATTTTTTTTCCAGTCCAGCTGAATAAATATACGTAGCACTATATAAAACTATATATGTACATATACATACATACATACATTAATAGCACTGTATAAAACTTACCTTATTTAGCCTCTATGAATATGTCTGTGATCCGTGGTGATTATTGTATTTTTTGATAATGGGTGTACACTAGACTGGTCCTTATTTTTCAACTTCCGATTTTTTTTGGTCTTACCCTTCTAAATTATGACACGTAATGAAAGAATGATAAGTACCAATTTTTAGCGAAATCGGATAACGGGAACCCGTGCCGCATATAAGGCAAAGTTTAAAAATTTAACCACGTCATAAGTGTACCGTAATTGTATTTACACTCACTGCCATTGACAACAGCAAGTGTTTCTACTTTAGCTCTTGCTGAGAGTTCAAAAAAATTTAAATTGGGGGGAGGGGCAATTTTCCCCAATTCAAGCGCTAGAGGTTTTTTTCTAAAAACGGGGCTTTAAACCATAAAAAAAATTTCACAAAATAACGGGAACACTTATATCATTCCTGTTTCCTGTTTTTAAAAAACAAATATCCAACCTTTAAAATACTTTTAAAATTAGACTTCTAGGTCAAATAGTTTTTGAGCAAATTAATCTCAAATTTAAAATTCTCAAAACAAATTTCGAAAAAAAATTTTTGGTCGCAATTTTTTACAAAAAATTACATGAATAAGTATACTTTTTTTTCTGATTCCGTAGTTTTCTGAAGAGTTATTTAGCACATGTTGTTGTTGATAGAGTTATAATACTAGCACGCAAGGAAAAATGTTGCAAAGGAAAATTTTGTAAAATTGTAAGAAATTTTTTTTAGATATATTTCTTTATCCAGTCTCGGAAATTTTTAAAATTAATTTATTTCTAATTTAATTTGAAGTGTATTTTAACATTTGAAGTGTAATTTTAACATTTTAACTTGTCCACTTATTCAACAATTTCGCCGAATAATACAATGGTCTACTCTTAGCCAAAACACAACCTTTTTCGTTGTTGATTCAAGTATGAACAAACACGGTTTGGAATTAATAGGCGAAGAGTTTATTTTCAATATTATCTCTTTAATATAATTGAAATGACCTTGATTAAATGAGCAGCGGTTTGTTACATCCGAACATGTCTTGCATTCATTGAGCAATTTTTGATTAATTAATCAAAGTTACTATAAAAAATATTTTAAAAATTAATAAAAATTTATCATTACAATAAAAATTATACGTTCATTGGCATAAAAATAAGTTGTCAGCTATGGCCGCACTTCAAACAATTGCGACAGGCGTTCGATACTCTCGTTGAGCCACTGTGCAAATTGACATGTGTTTTTATCCATTTCAAAACATTTCTTTCCTGGATATTCAGTGCAAGCTGCAATTTCGTCTGCTTATTTTCGCCAACAAAAATGCCGACTAACTTGTTTTGGTAGATGAGCGGCCCACCAGAGTCACCTTTGGTGGCCGTATGGGAGTTAGTACGCTCCAAACATATTACGATATCTTTTTTATAATTTGGAGGGCATTTTATCGCCTTCATGGTGGTACGCTGCAATATATCTTGGGTCCTTGACTGCGCCATGCGACCCCAACCGGCAATGGTGACTTGCGAGTTTTCCGGCAATTGCGCCGTACTCAGTGGAATGCTTTTAACATTTTCGGAAAACTCGAGCTTCTCGCAGAGGCGCAGAAGTGCGAGGTCATAGTAAAGATTTTTGCGTCCCTTGTATTTGTAATAAATTCTAACACTTTTCACTTTTTTTATTGGGTCAGCAAATTTCCTTTGAGGGGAGTCAGAGACGAACTTTCCATACTCGCGAGATGTCATTCCAACCATGACGCTCATGGGGCCACGACTGTAGAAAGAGGAAGTGAAAGAAATAACAAAAATTGATGTTGGTGGCATCTGAAGAAGTGTGGCCCTATCAAAAGATCGCATAATCACTTACATAACGATCGGTCCAAACTTATCCTCTGCTTTAACTGGTTTGACTGGTTTCACTGTAACACAATGAGCCGCCGTAAGGATATGATACTCCGACAAGATTACTCCGCCGCATTTATGCTTATCACCAGTCCTTACCGAGGCGATGAACGGAAAGTTTTCTATCCGGGCCTCCTTACCACCCAAAATGGCTGTCGTCTGCGACACCATCTGAACAAGGACGATGCTAACGAAGACCCGGTAAATGCACGAGCTTTCGATTTCGTGTGAAACCATTTCGTTGAGACTGTAAACTGTAACTGTTAATCGCATGAGAAAGCCTCTGGCCTTTTGTATATTTAAAAGCATGCATACTTAAAATAATACATAACAACACCGCCAGATTTCATAGTTTTTACAAAATTTATCCAGTAGTTTCTCCCTAAACCGATGAAATAATTATTTACTCTTAGTGATACATTATCACTACGTTATCGTACGTATTACATACATATATGTATATATAGTAATATATATACTACATACTGTATACTTAATACTATAAACATATATATATGTATATGTTCGTAAATACCTCTAAATATTGTATGCGCGTATGGATAAGTTCGGACTTAAAAGTTTCGAGAAACTTGTATGTACCTATTTTGTGCTTTAAAAGGAAATTGTAAAGGAAATAGTTAATTGTGATAATATCGTAAAATGTCTCTCTTTAACAGTTGATTCTTTTTTTATTTCTTTAAACAAGTGCGATTAGTATTAAAAAATTTAAAAAAGAACAATTGGCTCGAAAACTGTCGGCAACGAAATAGAGCAAAATTTATTAACATCATTCAAACAAATAAAAAACATCTGCACGCCTGTTAGCTATTATAAGAATTATACATATGTATATACAGTACTAAGCGTGGTAGTAATGTGTAATACATATGTTCAATGCCATTTTACTTTCAAAATGAAAATAATAAACTTCAAAGTGAAATAGTACATTCCAAAATGAGAATAATAAACTTTAAAATGAGAATAACAAACTTCAAAACCAGAATTGTAAGGTTCAATATGAGAATAGTTTTCTTTTTAAGACTGTCAAAAAGCAGCAGCAGAACCAAATTATCCGTTGGAGAACAGGCCTTAAAAATGGCCTTAATGGCCGTAATGGCCTTAAAAAGCCTCAGGGAAAAGGGTGTGGAAACAAATACACTAACCGTATGTGCCAATTCACTTTTTAGCATTCAGAGAAAATTCGCTCTTAACCTAGAAAATATACAATATTAATAAACGAATATTTTGTCTAAATAAATAAAAAAAAAAATTATTTTAAATCCAAATAAAAAGCTCTCATCTTGAAATTTACTTTTACCATATTGAAGATTACAATTCTCGGTTTGAAATTTACTATTCCACTTTGAAGTTTATTATTCACATTTTTAAATTTGTTATTCTCATTTTAAAAGTAAAAGGATTCGTATATCCATACATATGTTCGTAGGAATAATTTTGGACTTTAAAGTTTCACAAAATCGATACTAAATGTATAAGCCTAAATGTATACCACAAAACTTTTTCCACGCCGAACCGTTTTTACTGGTTGGCATCGGTTGCTGCGAATCGGTTTCTAAGTTTACACAAATTTATCTCCGGGCTATTTAGAAGTCCTCTGTCTGAAATCCTTGATGTTTTCCTGCTCAGGACGAGTCCTTACGTGAGAACGTATGAATCCTTCACAAAGACGGGGCAACAAAACAAATGATAAATAATGGCCATACCAGAGCAATATATTCACACATTTCAACATACATAATTGTGACAACCGAGATTTATAAGAGTCGAATTGAAAGAAAATCAAAACACAGTCACATGCCAACGACAAAGATCTCGTCTAATGAGACGAAGTCATGCTTCTGCCACTGACAGTTGCTTTTAGTTCTACTAATTAAAGAGCAAACAAATATGTATTCATACCTATGAATGCTGAGTGATGAGTGGACCAAGAGCACGAAAAGAATGACACTAAACCACATAATGCTCTGTTTGAAGAATAAAATATGCCTTTTACCGCCGATTATGGCTCGAACTGCACTAATTATGTGTCTGCATAAATAAACAAATTTCTGGTCTAAATTCTTTACTAAACAGCTTTTCTGGCAGAACGATTAATATTCAAACAATGGCAACTTAGACGAATGAGAAGTGAATGAGGGCGAATCTGGGCGCAAGTTTGTAAGTGAAACTCTCTACAAATTTCGAGCTGTCATAGGCAGTCTCTACACAGAAGAGAATAAATAAAGAAAAGCAAGCATGGGCTATAAAGAATGAAATGAGTTTAGCGTATTAAAACAATACAAATATTCCAAATATTTTACTACTTTGTACATCTAGCCGTCCTAACCGTCATCTACTATAAGTTATAACCTACAAAAGTGTATCAATCTTAAATTAATTTTTATTTCATTACAATTACAATCACGTCGACCCACACAAGCTTCGCCGCGAGCTTTGTGGGAGCTAAAAACTCAATACTTTTGCCATGCAGACCTTTATTACAGTCGTCTTCACTTCATTACACCAAAGACGATTATAAAAAAGGCACTTGCATAAAAGGCATATAGCTAACACTTCCCTTGACCTCTGTCTGGCCAACTTGCTTGGTTTCACTACGAAACCATATGCTGTAATATTGTTGCTGTAGTTGTTGGTTTTGCTTTCACTCTATAAAATATACCTTTCAGCCAAAGAATATTCTCCCATAATCCATTCCCTGCGACCCTCCGACCGCAGCTGTGCTTGACAGCAACCTACAGACGGTGATAAAATGTTACGATGTCAACATTTTTAATTTATCCCTCGGGTGATTTGTTGTGTTGTACATTTTACGGCTTGGTACTCTTTATGTAGTCGGTCATCACAGCTAGTCCTCAAACAGACCGATTGAAAAACTGGTGGGGAGAAGAAAGCAAAGTAAGCAGAACAAATAGCACTACCCAGAAAGTTACGAATGTGGCGGGCGGCGGAAGCAAAAAAGGGCTTTGTTTTATAATTCGTAATCAAAAGAAGTCTTCTTAGAACACGTGTGCGAGTATATGCTTACGGTATAGCATTTGGTATAAAATCCATTATATTGGGTAAATCATAGGGTAAAAATTACTTCTATACGAGTATGGTTTAACACTTCTCCTAAGCTTCTTTTAAAATGAAAAGTATCTTAACAAATATCAATTTTCTAATATGCTCATTAAAATACAATATTAGCTAAAATTTGGATCATGAAACTTAAGTTGAATTTTGCACAGAAAAAATATATTAGAGAAAGTTAGAAATGAAAATTAGAAAAGCCGAATTCCTTGAAACTTCACGAGGCTACATTTTTTGCTTTGATAAAATTTTTTTTTTATTTTTATGTTTTCTTGTTTTAAAAGTAATTTTCTTTCTCTCTTTGTCTTATTAATTTTCTACTATGATTGTTTTAACAGAGTTACAAGATAGAAAATTTTAATGAACTGTCTTACTTTGCGTTTTGAAGAATTCATTTCATAACTTTTTCCAACCTTGGGATAGAATAAATTTGCAATGTGGTCTTTATAAATTCGAACACAGTTGCAGCCTCTGGAATCAGATGAAAAACCTTGGTTGGGTTGAAAGAACCTTGGATATTCCAAAAAAGTTGTAAAATTAGCACTTAATTAAATTATAAATGACAAAACGAGGACAAGGAGAAAGCAGGAAACAGTAGCGGAAATTCCTGAGGAAAAGCTACCGGAACTTACCTGATGCTTCTGCTGCTGGTACTGACGTCTACTGCTCAAGGTAGAGAGAAAGTTTTATTAGCTTCTTCAAAGAATAAATAATTAACTGAGAGAGGGAGAGAAAATTGAAGGAAAGTGTGAGGTCAGAAGGAGCAAAACATAAAAACGTGTTGTTCTTTCAACAATGATTTCAGCAATAAAAAAGAAATATTGCTTGAGATGATACATCGAGACGAGACAGACCTAGAACGAAATATTTCATATCTTGAAAACACTATTATCTCTACTCTACTCTTGTGCTATTCTTCTCTTTGTTCATGTAATCATTATTATTATTAATTTTTAATTTTGATTATCATTATTTACCTTTTTCCATGAATTTAGCTTTCGATTTATTCAACAAGACATTTTTTGGTTTTTACTGAATTGTTTTTTCAGAATCGTTGGATTATCTAAAAATCATGGTTGGATCTTTTCCAATTAAGATTTATAAAAGTTTATCCATTCGTTTTTTGTTTTCATTTCTCATCAGTTCCGCAAACATAATGCTCGTAAAAATAAAAGCTTGTTCTTTTTCTTTTTTTCTCTAAGGTTTTGGCAAACTTGAAAAATTGATCGTAGTACAAAAGTAATAAACAAAGACGAATGGATGGTTTGCTTTGTTCTTCTTTCGTACAATCGTCATAATGAAAAAGTCAAGTCCGGGCGTTACGACGACCGGAAGTCCTTTGCTCGCAGCACTAATGCAGGGAAAGAAGAGAGGCAAATGGCTGATGTCGGGGAATGAGGGCGTAGTCAGTGCCAATGCAATTAAAACCAAAGGAATACTGAAGAATGCAGCAAAAATAAAAACAATGATTGAACAAATGTCGACAAAAAATTATGTAAGAGAATAAAATATACTATAAATAAGAAAAAATATAGAGACTTTTATAGAAATAATATAAAATAAATGAAAAAATATAAAGCAATCCAGACATTTCGGATAATTTTTGGCACTGTTGCTGCTGTTCCGGCAATAGTATGTACTCTTGGATGTGTGAGTCTTTATCCGAATGTGTGTATGTGTGTGTGTGTGTTTTGTGGGTTTCTTTGTGTTTGCGTTTGTGTTTAAATAAAAGATGCATTAAATTACTTCCTTTGAAGTTTAACATGCGGAATGAGCATCAGCCGCATGCTTTACGAATAAAATAATAATTGTTTCATCGCTTGCCAGAAGAAATGAATGGAAAGAAGCACTTCTTGCGTTCTTTTTCGTAAATCTTAATTAATAAAAAGTTAACACATGGAGACACAGTGGTTTTTTGTAGCTATATATGTAGTATATATGTATACATGTATCCTATGTTATTTAGTTTTCAGAATGATTTCATTCAATTTCATTCCAAGAGCGAGGCTTTTCGTTGCTTTATCAGACGAATAAAAAGATTTAATACGTTTAAAACCATTAAAATCTGAAATTATAAAAAGAAAAATTGACATTATTACGGTGTAATAAATTTTCTAATTAAAATGACAATCATGGTGATTTCATTTCAATAAAAAATATGTTTGCGTGTGAAAGCTAAGTGTATTTTTATTAAATTTAGAGTTTAAATTTTATTTAAAAGTTTAAAAATTTAAACATTTTCAGTTTTTTTGCCCTCACTTTCTTCTCTATTCATATCACTTTCATTGAAATATCAGTCAATATCAGTCAATATATATATATATACGGAAATGCTTCAAAAGCAAAGATCTCGCAAGAATACCCCATAAAAACACCGATACTTACTCTCATTTTTCTACTCAATTGCTCTGTAATTTATTTTGCATTATTTAAGCTCTTTTTCTTATGTAGTTTTCAAAAAATTAGAAAAATGTTATCGTATTTATCTACAATAAAAGCATAAAGAAATTGTTAATGACTGCTTATCACGATTACTGTTGGTTGAAAAAGATTGCAAACGTTTTTCCAAGGAAAACACAAGATTTTTTTCAGCAACAACCGAACAAAGTTTAGGAAATAAATACAAACAAATTTATATATTCCAGAAAGTAGTTTTGCAAGAAGAAAAAGAAAGAGAGCAAAGAGTTTACCAAGAGAAGTCTTCACATGTAAACATCAACTGTTTTAGTATATCAAACTTTGGCAAAATTTTAAGCAGCTGCTCCCTGCAGCGAGATTTCTCCCTTCCATTCCCTTATTTTCCCCTTCCTTTCCTTCCTTCCTTCCTCCCTCTCTCTCTCTCCTCCTTTATCCTCGTCATTCAACTTAACTTTCTTTTTTTCTTTTGATTAACAGGCGCATTTTATGTTGAAAGAAAAGGTTTTTGTTTAAAACAATTTGTTGTTGAACGATAAAAATTAACGAGAAGGGAAAAGAGAGACAACAAACTGAAGAAAAATAAAACAGAGTGCTTATCAAAAGCAAACAACAGCAACAAATTACATGAACTAACTTAAATTTGATTTCGAGGTTTTCTTAATTTTTTAACATTTACGCCTGACGACTACAAAAGCTATAAAAAAGTCAAAAGAATTAAAAGCACTAAATAGTTTTGGCATTGTAGAAACATCGTCTGTTGTTATCGAGTTCTGTTGTTGTTGTTTTAGTTGGAATAATTTGAAAACTTTTTGAGTTGTTTGCTTAAGTTAAGGCCAAGTATGACGTCTTTTAATGAATTTTGCAGTATGAAACAATTTCTTTTGTTATTTTGTACAAATATATTTTCATGCAAGGATTATAGAATTTATTTATTATACTTCTGTGGCGTCCAAAAATAATAAAAGTAAGCTTATTTCACTAAAATAAAAAATATATTGTAAGCCAATCAGTAACTTCTTGCGGAATAGTCTGAAATTATTTGAAATTCCATAGTTCAATATTTGGGTTAGTTTGACTAACTCTACGTCAATACTTCAATTCCGTTACCATTGTTTTCAAATACCTACAAAAACAAATACGAAAGCTTCTTGAGATGCTGAAAACTAAATGAAGTGTCGTCATTTTCCACTTGACGACGGAGCGGGGAAGCGATAAAACGTCAACCAACCAGCGAACAAGCACCAGCTGACTTGACCTAAAATTCTCTCAACCTCGAAAGGAACTTCGACTTCCGTTCCTTGAAATGGAGGAGAAGGAAGTTTGAAAGTTGGTACCAAAAGCCATTTGAGCCATTTAAACCGCGCTCGTTGAAGCTGCGGGCTATCGCAGAAACAGAAAGAAAAGAAATAAGAAAAGAACACAAAAAAGCAATCGAGTCTTTTGCAGCCAAAAAGCCAGATTCAGCACTAGCTAAAGTTAATGAGAGCTCCACAACAAGGAAAAACGTTCAACGCAAAAGATAAGGTGAAGTTGTTTGCTGGACTCAACAGTTTTCCAGCTTTCAATTTACAATTCTCTCCCTTTTTATCTAATAAGCGATGCTCTCCCTGAAAATGGTCGCTAAAAGAGCGAATTAATTCATTCTGAATTAGATTTTTAGAACCTTTGAATAAATGAAATGCGATATTATTTTTAAATGAATGAAGTTTTAATGTTTTTCTTATAAATTGCAGCAGCACAACGATTTAAACAACAGTAGTAACAGCATTAGTGGTAACAACATAAAGAACAACAACAACAAAAAAATTTAAAATGCCTGCGGAGGGCATTTGACAACATTTCGGAAATGTTGAGCGAAACTTTTGTGGTTTTGAGTAGAATTATCAATGGTTTGCGAATAATAAAAACTGTAACGCCGGCAGCTATAATGAATATTAAGTGTACCACTGAGAGGCAGAAAAGAGGAAGAGACTCTATTAATACAGTAGATTGAGTGGAAGGAAGGAAGGAAGGAAGGAAGGAAGGAAGGAAGGAAGGAAGGAATGAGAAGGGAGCACCGGATCCTGTAAAGCGACTCTTTCGGATAATATTTTTCATTTTGTCGTTTGAATAAATTCAATTACTTTAACTTAATTTGATTTTATTTTCTCATGAAGTCAGTCTGAAAAGACTGAGTTTTCATAAAAAAACTTTGCCAGCAACTTTCTGGCATTTTTTGCATCATAAAAATATGCATTTACATGCATTAACGAGCCGCAGGGGACTTGAGGAAATCGCTTTACCACTACGAAAGCATTAAAAACTTTCTAAAATTTTTATGATTGCGTTAAACTATTAAAATACCGAGCATTTTGTTAAATGTTGTGACCATTGAAACCTTTATGCCAAATAAATTCTGCTCAATAATTTATTTATTATTGTATTATTATATAGAATTATTATAGTACTATTATATAGAAAAATATTATAATCACGATGTCATGTAACATTGTATCTCTTGCCTTCTTTCGAGTAACGTATGATGAGCATATCCTTTTTATATCTAAATTGCAAAAGGTCCAGCGTTCATACTTGATTTTTTAATTGCTGAAGATAACGTGTCTCTCAATTATGCTCTCATGTACCAAAGCCCTCCGACATGTGCACACTCTCTTACGCTTATACCCATACCTACCTGCATTAAATATGCTTTTGATTCTCACTGACTGTGAGGCAACGTTACAAATTCTTTAAAAGAGAATGCCTTCATTCGTTGCTACTGCCGCTGCTGCTGCTGCTGCACTGAAATGACATCACGTAAATGACATTACGTCGCGCATGTCGTTGTCAGCCTTGACTTTAGAGTGCGCCAAAAAGACTATAAAACGGTCAAACGAGCGAGCGATGGATTGAAACGATGACGGTAAACGGTTTCCGCAACAATTTATCAGAGTTAACAAAAAATTGGCAGGAGTTACCAACCACCACAAAATAGGTGGACAGCACACCTAAGTAGCGCCGGCTGCGCTGATGAAAGATTTTTTTAAAATATGTATGTATACTATAAAAAATACTATAAACGATATGACTATTCTGATTTTTTGGTCTGATTTAAGATTATATTATTGTTATTATTGTTATCATTTGAAAAGGTCGTTTCAAAAGTAGAACTCTTTAATGGGTTTCGGAATGAATTGCCGTCACCACTTGTTCATTTGGTTTGGAGAAACACTGGCTTCGCTGATGTGCCATCTTCAGTGTCTTATTTCGTTCTCACTAAAAACTAGGAACAAGTTCTCACTTATTGTAGAACTAATTAGAATATTGAAATTATTTCAAGAATTATTGGACATTGTAAGTCTATGCTTATGAAGTTTCTTTTGGTAATTCTTGAGTCGCTGTTAATCATAATCAGGTATGTATTCTTGGGCTCGTTAAAACTTCTGATCTAATAGACTAATTGAACACATTTAACTAATTGAGGCCATTTATTATGAATAATTACTTTTAGTCTCAGTTTCAAAGCTTACATTTTTGTGATAAACAACAGCCGTCATATAGCCGTTATACTCACAGATACCGTTGCATGTGTCATAAACATTGCGAGTATTTATTCACACGCCTTCTCTTGTAGATTTCATATATTATTTATTTACGTATGAATGGCACGAAGTCAAGCATTCCATTGGGTTGCGTTGCTTGATTGCAATCGTTCAATCAACATTCATTTAATAATATTTTTAATTAAAAATGATTAATGTCCGGGCGACAGATGCCTCTGCCTTACATCTGATGTTGTTTTTGTTGCTGCTGTTGCTGCTGTTGGAATAATCGAAAATATTATAATCAAATAATTTTCAATTTGATTTGCATTAAATTAATAATTATATTCAATTGTTTTACGAAATGCTTGGGCAGATTACGATGGTTGAAAGGATGGAATGGCATTAATAATAAGAAATATTGTTAAACACCAAACAATTAAATACAATATCCGTCATCTCTTGGAAGGTTTGCTTTGAAGACTATTTTAAAATTAAAGAATTTTTGATTAATTTCAATCACAAATGAATATTTCCAAGGTTTACTATAACTACTATGGTCAGTAGGACGACGAAGGAACCTGACGAGGAATTAGAGAAAGATAACAGGAGGAAAATACCACATTAGAATTTATAACCAGACGAAGACTAAGGCTTTAGTTAAAAAAAAAAACTACAAGATAAATCAAAACTGTAAATCAAAACTGTTCTCTTGAATTCTGCTATACCATTCTTGAATATGTGTCAGTACTACTATTCGTTTGGTTTATTTTATAAAATACGATGTTTTGTTCTATTTCTTCTTCTTCTTCTTATGTACTGGGCTTTTAGTTCTTATTTGAATTTAAATTTTGAACAATATTTAAAAATTTCGCAAAATTTGGATAAATTGGAAGAAGATCTTATGGATTTTATCCCATCGAGAAGACTTTTATAGTGATAATGGTGCCTATATAATTAATTTTATTTTCTCAATCCTTTTTCTCTGCCATTCTTTATTATGCATTATTTGTTTTACATTTTACAGCGATAATAAAGACGATATCACTGATTTTATTTCTCAAACCTCGCTCTTGTTAACGTCATCAAAGGTTTATCTTCGTTTATCTAAGCTCTAACAATTTCACGATAGCTTTGCAATAAAAAATTGTTTTTCTCTTTTTCTCCACTTAGCTCTCTGTCTCTATCTACCTAATTTCTTTTTGCTTTTCGTTAAAGCGAAAACGAAATGAGATTAACTTTAAAAATAAGACCCAAACTGCTGAAATTATTGCTATTTTTACAATATTTACATACGAAACGAACAGAATTGATTCCAATTTCCCAATTTTTTTTTCATTTTCTCACTCTCTTTCTCTCATTCGTAGTGCATTCAATTTTGCCGGTCGTATGTGTATCGTTTCGTAGTTCCGTATTCTTCTGGAGGACAATTATATTTTTCAAAAATTTTGCTAAATAAACTCGGAACGAGTTTGTTATTTCTACAAACAATTCGAAAAACGTCCCCCGAAATAATATTATTCAATACATGTACACAATCATGCTTGAGTAAGTTCTCAACACTTAACTTTTCTAAAGCCCTTTTTCTCTTTATGTATTTTATCTTACGCCCTTTTTTACTGTTACGTATTCATCCTTACGTATCCTGGTGAAGCAATAAATCTTAATGAATTATAAGGAGGTAAAAAATGTGAAGACACATAGATCGAGTTTGGGTCCCTGCCCTTTCGACCCATACGAATCAATTTGCAAATGTTTAGATATTTTTTTGTAAAATAAAAATTACCCCCCTTTTTAAAAAGTCCCTCTTCAGTGCACTTTTGATCCAGAGAACTGAAAGCTCTGATGCTTTCTGCTAGATTTTTTTCTCTCAACCGAGAAAAAAGGAAAAAAGGTAGGCCACATTCGGTTGCCAAAAAGTTGTCGTCAACCAATTTGATGATCCTTAACGTGTGTTGTTTTTTATCCACCCTCAATTTTGTTGTCGTCGTTTTGTTGTTGTGTGGTTTCGGGTGGACCCCAAACGGGATGCCGATGCTTTTTTGTTCGATATATGAGCTTTTAACGACTGACTGACAGGCCCCTTGTCACGTAATAAAAAGAAATACGAGCAAATGACCGAAGTGCAGTGCAATCATTATTATTTTTTGCAAAATTGTTATGTATTATATTTACATTATAAAGTATATATACTTTTTCATCAGCTACTTTGTTGAACTATAGTTTTTTGGTCAGCTAGAGGAGAATGTTGAAGGAGCTAATGGTAATGTTTGAAAAAGGGTATATAATAATGCATAAAGCGTTAGATCATAAAAATTTCCAAGAAGACTGGCAGTGTTTTTATCAGAAAAATGAAGGGTATTTTTCCTTTTCAAAATGATGGCTTTAATTTTTGTATTTAGATATATTTTTGCATTACGCAAACATCTAAAATTTTATATGTTAAAAAGACTTAAGACGTCCCTTCCTTCCCCACAAAAGCTTTCTACGCCACTGATTCTTATTACGTAAAAATATTCATAGTAAAAAGAAAATGTTAATATTGTATATTTCCTTAAAATGGTTTCATGGTTTTTAAGAATTTAAATGTTTTTAAGTGTTTGCATACTGTTTCCAAATTTTTGGGAACAGTACTTGATGGCATTTTGAAAAAGCTGGCAATTTATTTTGTATTTTTAAGAAATTTTGTTTACCATTGTTGACATTATTTTTTGTTCTTGTTAACTTTGTTGTCTCTGTTCTTGTTGTTATTGTTACCGGTTTGTTTGCGTTGCCGTTACGGCATTCGGGCAACATCTGTTGACAACATGTCGAATATACAAAATATGAATTTTACAGATTCTTGTGCCAGATTCGCAAAAATGGGCACAATTTAATACAATAATATTTTTTCATATAATTGTTGTTTTATGCGCTTCTGGTATCGATTGAAGCTATAACTTTATAACCTAATTAAAGAATAAAAATTCAGTATGTTTGAACTTTTTTAAATTGTGCGAAAGTGATGATCAATTTCCTTTGCACAATTCATTTCTTTTTATTTTTTTTTTCTTTTTATTATTTATTTCAATTTATTTCTTATATACGTACGTTCCAGAAATGTATATTGATTACTATCGTACATCAAACTCAATCACGGTTCTATTGACCTTCATATGACGAACGGATGGGTTAGTTCATAGTAAATCAGAGCGTAAGAAAAATGAAAATAAAAAATAAATCTGACAATCACTAGAGGCAAAAATAAGCTGGACCGAATGCTCATTCATTTCGACCTCATTTCATCGAAGCAGTTCGTCTGCCTCACTCTATCGTCGTCATTCAATTTCTTCGTCCTCTAAATGAATCCTTCACCTCGATTTTGTTTTTTACTGATTTATTTTCACTTTGTAGATTTCGGTCTTGTAGTTTTTTTCTTTCAGTTTCATTTAAAGGAATAAATGCAAAAGTGCTCGCATACAAGGAGCACCATGAGCTGGGAACCCAATGGACCAATTTCCAAATATCCCAAAAATCTCATCGTACAAGAAGAATACTATTTTAATTGATTCTCTGCTTTAGCTTTAATCGAGCACAAAGTACAAAATGCCTTAAATATATGTACGTACTATATTCCTTTACGGCATTCCGCCTCGTAGTCTTCGTACTCTTTTCATTCGGTCAAGGTTCTTAGTAACCATTCACCCTGACCCCAGAAAGCAACACTTAAATTTTGTTTCTCTGAAAGAGAACGCGAACGCTGTTAAGCTCTTTGCAAACGATTTGCTGCTCGAGAATTCATTATAAAATACTGCATGAAACTCGGTTTATGTTGCCAGAATTTTCATTTGCATACGTTGCATTCGAGCGTACGGAAATTTCTACGAAGGCTGTTCTACTTTGTTTTACTAAAAAAACCACAAAAAAGCCAAAAGAAGGAAAACCTGAAACAATCCAAGGTTTCAATTCGAGTTTCCAACATTTGAACAAAAGCCTGAATAGGGACCATTATTTCAGAAAATTTTTACCATTAAATGTTTAAGCTGTTTAAAAATTTGACACTTAAAAAAAAGGACATATTTCTACACTGAAGTGTAGATTTCTACACCCAGGCGTTTTTCTTTCGTTATAAAATAACATTTTTTGTTATAATTTCAAATTTTTAATTAAAAAAAAATTACTAAATATTTAATTATTTAAAAGTTTCCATCTAAAAGATAGAAGTATTAGGCCACGACTCCTTGAGATTTTATAGGTGCTGACTTATAAACTCTGAGTAGTAGCAGAATATTAATACACATGAAGTAAAAATTAATTTTCATCCATATAGTTCTCATTACTGAGGCGACCGTAAGCATTCCGAATCATGACTCAACATTCCAATGGACGAACGCAGGCTCCTTTACGATTCAGCAAGTAACCATGTTTACAACCGCAACCTATAACGCATTCCCGAGTACAGGGTTGTTTCATCGGTATGTCGCAAGAAAGTGGACAAGCACATCTTTTGAATTCTTGATTTGGTGGACAAGCTTCTAGGAAATTACAAGCTTTAAATTACTCCTTGGAGGAAATATGTCCATTACTTACTATCAGCAGTAACAATTACAAACAGAAATAATCCAAGTAAAGCAAAAATGCTAAAATTTATTTTGGTAAAACACATTGTTATCCAAGTACAAGCGAAGACTAAATAAATTTTGTTACTATCATTCGATTTATACTATATGACACTTTTGCTATACTATATTCTACTCTACATATTTACAATAGTAGTTTTGCGTTCGATGAGGTTTATACTTATACCGAGAATAATTAGAGCCATTATTAACATCATTTAGAAATTTAATATGCATCAACATCATTTTAGTTGTTCGCGAAAACTAATTAAAATATAGTTAGTTTGTTGCGAATATCGTGACATTTTGAATGTAATCTTATAATGAGTAAACGTTAATCAATAAATAAAATATTTACATATTGTGATATAATAAATAATATTTAGTTATAAAATGTCATCAAGAAGATGAATCTAAAGATGTTTCTGATTAACGAAAAATATGTCAAGAAAAGAAAGCTGCAAGAATTCAACTTTTGTTATGTCTGCAAGAAATTAACAAGAGATCACAAACAGGCATTACAATCACGACCATGACAAAGATTAAACGAACAACTCTGTCATAAGCCATGCTCCACGTCTGGCAAACTGACAAAAGCACCATCATGAACCTAAAAACATCATAAGTATCGTCTGTCAGAATATTGTAAGCATATTATAACATAAAGGAGAAATAATACAATGTTACCACAACTCGCGACATTGCTAGGATGCTTGTAAGAATAATATACGGTTGATGGATGACTTCATGCAAGTGATGGACATGAACAACAAAGAAGCAACCAAGTGAAAAAGGTAAGAAAAAAAAAAAGATGCTTCCATGCAATCTCATCATGGAATTATATCGTACCATTCCCTTAAAGTGAATGAGAAAATTTAAAATGTAGGATTTATATAATTCTTCCAAAGGCTCCAGGACTAATAAGTTTTTAGCATTTAGAAATTTCATGAACTTTCCTAAATGAAATTGAAATTTGTAAAGAATTTTCCTCTCTTCGAGTAAGGAAATAAAAAATTCTACTCGTAAAACAACATTCGCTGTGTTTGGCATTTTCAAGGTTCATCTTCTCAAAGGAAGGTTGAAGGACGTATACAAATATGAAGGTATTTCCTATAGACATTAGGTAGGTTTTACATGCATGTCAAATAAAAAATAGGGGCAACGTGAAAAACGTGATTGAATAAATACACTCTCTCTAGGCAGAGTAACGGACCGCGCGGACATGAATTGAGGTGAAGCCAGATAATGAAAAGCGAGCGTTGCAAAATATAGTAAATACGTTACAAAAAAGGAAACGTGCGATAAAAAGCTCGCTAAATGCTTAGTTAGAAAATTAGAGAGACTTTTGAAGAATTTTTTTACCGCTACTGTAAAAAATAATGAAATCGTTGCAGGCGTGCTGCAACGGCAAAATCATGAAGGTCGGTCAAATCATGGAATTGTAAAAAAAA
The DNA here is from genome assembly GCA_949752815.1 of Conops quadrifasciatus. Lineage (NCBI taxonomy): Eukaryota > Metazoa > Arthropoda > Insecta > Diptera > Conopidae > Conops > Conops quadrifasciatus. Next base: position 31,106,592 of record OX457079.1, on the reverse strand, counting down.
AGGAAAAATTTAAATATTCTAAAAAAGGAAAATCATGTGCGGCAGATAAAGGAGCGCAGGATGACTATAATTTTTTAAAACATGACCACACCTCGTTCACATAAAAAATGAAAAAGGCCAAAGGTAAAAAGAGCAAGCATCACTCACTAAAAGGATAGAGGATAGAGTAGAGAAAGAAGAAAGGTGGAAAGAAGAGAGAAGGGAGAGAGACGAATAGAAATTTTACACAAGTTCTGTCGAACTCAAAATTCTACACGCTTTAAGATTTTCAAAAGTTAGCACCTAACCACTTTCGAAAGCCTCTTTGAGCAGACATTTTTTGAATAAATTCATCATTGGTATTGAAAAAATAGAGATATACGAGTATAAATATATAGAAATTTTCTCGAGGAGTGTATCGAGAAGCGTATCAGGGCTCTAAAATTACTCTCAAAAGGCCTCAAGAAATGGAGAAGAGAAGACAATTGTCCCCACATGCTTAATGCTTTCTCTTCATTTTAGGATTTATGTTTACTTTAGCAATTCTCCTTCTCTGAACAATTTTACAGCAGGAAACATGCTATCTCTTCAAATATGCTATCTCTTCAGATTTCCAAAATCATTATTCTTTATTACCTACGAAGTAGGCCTTGTCTGATCATTGATTTGAATTTACTGCTTCACTTAACCACCGAAAATCTCTGTTTAAGTAACTTTATGTATTTCGGTGTCTCTTGAGAGAAGTAATTTTGCAATTTGCGGCACTTTAAGATATATGTAAATATTTTTTGAAACTGTTTTCTGTTCACTTTCTACGGATATATGTAAATACTCATAACTTTTTCATTCTTTTTTAGCAAAAGGAATGTTAAGGATGAGAGATAAATGGTAGGAAGGACATGCAGTAGCTTTATTTCAAACTTTAAAAGAATGGTAAATTTTTTTTTAAGAACATACTTATAGAATGTTTTGGTTCTAACAAAACATTTTTCCGAAAAACCAGTATGAACAATTTTTTCATCTTCACCGCCTGCTATTTCAAAATCTTTCCCAACCAATGTATGGATGTACCAACCATCCATAAACGAGGCTTCGTTCAATATAGTAATATAATAGCCTGCAAGAATTCAATATGAAGTACAGCCAAAACAAAAAGTGCGAAAAATTCACTGAAAAGAAATTAAAATATCTTTCTCTGGATGCTGAAGTAGGAAAAGCCTGAAAGCTTATTTTATTTATTTTTTACATTCTTTGAAATAAGCTGCTATTTCTTCAGTTGGTTTCAGTCGTTTCTTTTAGTTGTACTGCTTTTACATTTCCATTACTCCTTTTGCATTACTCTAGCTATTTTTTTCAAACTCTTTGAAACTTAGCGCACTCGTAGCAAAAAAGTTCACATAAATTTTAAATTTTATTGCATAAATCGTTATACTTTTCTCTCCGTTTGTGTCTCGAAAAATGCAGCACAGAAAACAAACAACTTTCTTAAATGCACCTGTGCACAACTCTGCCACTTGAAATGTCACCAACTTCAATTTGCAAAGAGTTTTTCTTCTTTTTCTCTCTTTTTCTTCTGCTCCTGTGTATGTGGCCTTCCGAGTAAGGCGTGAGTTGACTTATATGGTTTTTTTGAAGCTAAGAAGGGTTGTATGAAGAATCTAAAAGAAGCTTAACTAGATGTTGTCATGTTGAGTGTGAGCTGTCAAGGTTGTAAGGCAAACACCTTAAAAAATACATGCATACATATACATATATGGGTACGTATGAATATACATATATTTCACTAGATGACTTTTAAATGACTTTGTAAAAGTCAATTCATTTCAAAATGATTATAAGCATAAAATGTCATGAAATCAGCTGCTGTTGGCATATACATACATATATAGCATATACACACGTCATTTAAAAATCCACGAATTTTTTTATACGCTATTTGTACCTACTTCTGGCAACTTTTATTAAGCAAGACAGCTAGCTGCGTGCTGGAAACAATTTTGAAATAAATGGAAAATTTAGTAAATATTATTATATACTAAATTTTAAATCGAATTTATTCATACAGCAAATTCTGAATTAAATTCGAAATTAAAATAAACCGAATAAAGTTTGCCAAATGTTTGAATAAAATAATGAAACAGTGTTATAAAATAAATTTGAAATAACTTTTGCAATATTCGAAAAGTTTAAGAGATATAGATTACTCTTGTTTCTAAAGCCCCTTCGTATGCTTTCCTACCACCGCCATTGAGTTTTCAAGAGTTTTGTTCTCCTGGAAAAAATTGAAATTATTCTAAATTTAAAAATCTGAAACCGAAATACAAACCATAGAATTTAATAATTTTTTAAGTTGTATTTTATAACAAAATATTTGCAAGTGCAGTGTCGTCAAAAAGGAGACTTTTCAGTGTTTCGCGCAGAAACTGTTTGCTGGTGAAAATGAAAACTTTCTAGACTTTGCATTGATTCACAATAACACGCACACATACATAAAAGAGTGCTCAAATATGCAGAAACTTTATAATTTATGAGTATACATATATTGGCCCTTATATTTGTGGCCCTCTTTTTAATTGAAATGGAGTATTCCTAAGCCGGGTTCGCCTAAGGTTTGACCAGAATTAAAGAGGAATCGATTTGATTATTTTTTTTTTTAATAAAAAATTAACGAGTATTTCATTAAAATTTACCAGAACCTAAATCGAGGAATAAAACATGAAATTATTCACATTAACTTCTGAGCGTCTAAATTGTTAATAATTCATTGATTATTCGAATGTTCATAAGTCTTGGGCCGTTTAAGATGAGGATGATATACGGTTTCCGTATGAAATGCGTGATATCTAAATAACCGCGTTGTTGGTTAGAATGTAGTTAATTGTTTGGTTATAATGAAATTATTGCAAATGCTATTGTTGTTGTTGTTGTTGCTGCATCTTGCATGTCGTCAGTTAATTATGACGTGTTTGTGGTGTAAATTATAATCCGGCGACAAATACAATGAAACCACGTTCAAGCTCTGAAGTGATATAAACACACACACCGGCATACCAACATATGTACATATATACATAATGACCAACAAATTCCACACTACTAAGCTTTAGGAACATTGCACAATACATACAAACGTGAGCTGCGGTATGCCTTCTTCCATGCTTCTGTATTTACTTCATTAAAACTTGTCGTGGTATCGCACAAAAGCCTCGCAATTAACATGGTCAAAATGAGACATTGTGTACATGCATGTGTGTGTGTGTGTGTGTGTGTGTGTTTGTGTGTGCTGGTCCGAAAGTTTCTGCGGCATTAGCGCCAAATGTTGACAATGGAAACGCATCCTTTAACAAGAAGTAATCAAGGTAATCAATCTCCTTTTATCAAGAAGTAATCAAGTATGCACTATTGTTTTAAATTTTATGATAACGTACTTAACGTATTAACGTATTTTAAGAAACTAATATCTCATTTTTCTATGCTATTTTCTATTCTGAAAAGGACGTGAGGTCAGAAGCCAGGAAAAGGAAAAGATAAACAAATTTCTCTTCTCGCAGTACCTTCCTCACTTCTCTTAGTTTACAAAAAATTCCTTTCGTCAAATCCAATTTCTTTGGAAAATTTTTTAACAAATTATTTACGAAATTCTGACGATTTAAAATTAAATGCTATGCTACGAGAATTCTTAGAATATTATTAAGAAAGAAATTAATTAATACGAAATCTCTTTTTCATTTTCTATTCTTTGAAATGAAACTCAATATCATCGAACTATTTCAAAAAAAAAAAAATAAGGGAAAATAAGCAGTTTTCGAGGTTACGGCAATAAAATTTATCGAAAAATAATTGCGAATTCGAATTGATTGTCATACAAGACCTCTTCTCTGAAATAGAAAAATTTAAACTATAAAGAAAACTGGCACCGGCAAATAATCGAGAAGAGTAAATTACAGAAACGGATATTGTTATCTACACGTGAGGGGTGAATACTAGGAAAGTCTGTAAATATTAGTCAGCCATAAGCAACAGCTTTGTGCTCTTCGCCATTCAGTCAAGGAAATCATTACAGCAGACGACGACCGGAAGAAGGAAGGTAAATCGGATGCAGCCGCCAAATCGGTTTTAAATGCGTTCTCAATAAGAATCAAATTAGGTTTAGGTTAAAACGAATCGATAAGAAAATCAATAAACGAGAAGACAGAATTTTTTATTTTTCCTTAACCAACACATTAAAGTTAGTTGAATTTTGCTAAAGTTATGAATACAATTTATAAGCTTTTAGCTTTTGATTCAACTTTTTATTCCCTAAGAATATTCGAGATTAAAAACTTAAAAATGAAACAGAAGTAAGTCAACAAAATTAATAAGAACAAGGTGAGAAAAACGAAGCATAATCTTGTTATTTTATCATTCTCTAAACTCTCTTTTTTTCTTTCTGCAGGAGAGGAAACAGATATTACGCAATCATACCATAAATTAATTGTTTCTACTTCGCTGAAAACAAATAAACGATGGTCGTTCTCGTGCCATACGAAACCACAAAAACCAAGTTGTTTTTAATTAACATAAATAAAAAAATTGGCATCATTAGTAGAAGTTTTTCTTAAACCGGTTCGTTCCCACAATTTAAATCAGAAAATCATTTTCTGAAAACGCTTCTTGATTTCCGTGAAATTCCGAAAGCACGAAATTAATCCGGTATTGTTTAAATTCTTTCTCCTCTATCAAGGTTACAAAGACTATGAATAAATATAGAAAATTAATTACTTTGTATACTCATACTATATTTTGTATAGCACGAGCTGGAGCGAATAAAGCACTAATAAAAACAAGAAATGAAAAAGAATAGAAATCTTCCTTTTTAAATCATTCTGCAAAATAAGAAAGAAATACAAAAACCTCATTTAAATATGTTAAAATTCTTGAAATCATTGATGTAAAAATCATCCAAAGCGATGACTGAAGTTCATTGAAGCGAAAACTACCGCAGGCGGTGATAACGGTGTCCCTTCTCTTTCGTTGTCCTGCGTGGATCAGTCTTCCGCGCGGAGGTAGTATAAATTGAACTTCAGAGCTCTCGCTGGTCTGATGATTAATGCTTGAATGTTTTCATTGATCAATGGTTGAGTGACTACATTGATGAATTGTTTGAAGCCTGGAGGGGGAGGGGAGGGGACGTACTGGTGATTAAGATATGGAAGAAACTTAAAAAAAAAGCAGAGAGATAGATGAATTTTAAGGTGATAAATACTGAGTTATTGAATTATTGATTATATTGAAATTACTAAGTTTACTAAATCAAGGATATACTGAAATACGTCATATCTATAACTGTTTCTACGCAGTAATAAATTATAATGTATTGAGAGACTCTCAACAAAGACTTTTAAATATAATAGTATTATTAATCCGTGTAACAAGAAAGAAGTAAAGTTGACGATACAAATAACCTCCTGATTGCGTTGATAAACAAATTTTTCCCACTCCCACTTTCTCCTACTTCTTATTACTAACCCTCTTCTTCTTCTTCTTCTTTCACTTCTTTTTCTTGTTCTCTTTCGAAATATCTTTCTGCTTCTGTTTTGTCTTCCATCTTCTTCTTCTCCTCGCACTAATCGGCAAGCCATTAATTTTTTGTAGCCGAAAATTTCACCCTCTTCGTATGAGTTCATTGTTTATTTTCAATTCATTTTGAAATTGCTAAATAATTTCGACGCGCAAGGACTCATTACGGTTGCCAACCCTTTTCATAACATACGGCAACGATGAGGGGGGGAAAGTGAAAGCTGAGGAATTTTAGATTGAGAGTGTTAATTTGCTATAATGAACACAACAAAATGAAAATGAAGAACCGAATTAAATAGACGCTGATGCCCCGCTACGGACTAATTTTATTTTACCTTTATGAAAAGGTGTTATTTTTCGATATTGTTTTTGTTGGAGAAAGAGCGATGGTTATTCTTTCGGTTGTTAAATTTTTGTTATACCTTCTTGTGTTTTAGGCTAATGAAAAGTATTTTATTATCTCATAAAAATATAAAAATGAAGGAAAATACTATTTAAATTCACACCCATAAACATATATACTTATACCTTCATCCTTTCATATCCTTTATTAACTCTGAAACTGGACTTAATTCTGTTAAATTTATTGCTCATTATTATTAATATTGTATTATGACTGCTAAAACCTGATGACAGAAAGTTAGCTTGAATTAGTTGGATCCTCTCTCAGTAACAGAAAAAACTGACAAAGCCATGATCGCAATATTTTTCAAGCTCTGTTATGAATTGTAAAAGATTGTACATTTTAAAATTGAAACAGTGTCACGAAATGCCAGACCGTCCAGCAATCAAAGTATGGAAGCCTGCTTTTCAATTGTATGGATTTTCATTATTTAAAAAGGACTGTTTAAAATCTAGAAACAATTTAGAAACCACTAAAATAAAGTTAGAAACAAATGATAATTAGTGCCAAAGAAATTGCTCATTCCTCTACCGGTTTTCTAGCTAAGTATACAGTGTAAAAAGAAATGAAAAAAATTCGGGGGCTGAAGGTAACAATGCAGCCGAGAGTGTCAGAAGGTGTATTTTAAAAACTTTGCTGAAAGGGATGTTTTTTTACCCAGTAGCCTCTTTACATTCCGGATTGCTCGGTGAATATTTTTTTATTAAAAAACTTTTGTTTGGTGACGAAAGGCATGAAATATTTTGCATTTGACTTTAATTTTACAAAGTTTACGAAAGCTGTAGAAGAAAAGTAAAGAAAAACACCTTGAGGCGTTAACGAAAAAGAAACCGGCAACGAAAGAACAGAGCATTCAAAGAAGAAAAACTTTTTCAATTTTGTTGTCGAAAAGAGCGTATAAAAATGCTCCTGCAAGTATCCTAATGACAGCGTCAGCACCGGCGGCAGCGTCAACATCAGCGCCGACACGATCACGGGAAGTTAAGGGCAGGTACGGCACCCACTGGATGAAATTAATTGTGCTTTGGAGCATCACCTTTGCCAATTTGCTCTGTCGTTGTACAAAATTATTGTGTTTATTTGTGGGCCTTGATGGAAGAAACGACGGCTAGAATTTGCTGTAATTAAAGACGACTGCGGTAGCAGAATGTTGGATGCTGTATGTTTGTTTGTGCGGAAGTGCAATAAAATTTCAACCAAAACTTTTTGGTCAACAGCGCATCCTTGCATTTGAATAACGATCGTTGCAGAAGCTGACGAGCACTTAGCGCCTAATATTTTACCATCGGATAAAATATTAAATTCATTTTATTAATTCAATTTAATTTATAAAAAATAACATAATAATAATAACATTGTATTGTTTATTTGTTTATTAAACAAAATATATTGCTCTCTGGCTCTGTTTTTCTATCTATTTCTCTGTTTTTCTATCTCTGATTTTTTTTCAATTTGTTTTTCTTTTTTGTATTATGCATTATCTAGTTTTATTATCTTCTCAAAGTACAATACGAACCATACCGGTATCAAATTAATTGAAATCTTATTGTACTCGTATTATTTGGCTTAAAGAAAGATAGCGACAATGGTGATAAATGATGAAGAGAATGAAATTTGTGTAGAAGGGCAATTTTTTAAAAACAACTAACGAAACAACAGACCGCGTTATACGACCGTGTATGACACACGGTTTTCTGAAGTATAGCTCTCACAAAGAACTAATATTCCATTAGTTCTTTCTGATTATTTTATTATCACATTTGAAATAATTAAATTTTTAGATACGATAAAAAGAATTAATTTCCGAAAAAAGAGATGCTTTCAAAAAAATGTTTGACAAATTTTTAATTTCGTTTAACGGTTAAACTGTTTTCTTTTAACGATTTATTATCTTATCAACTTAGAGTTGTTTATAATGTTAGAATTTTTTATCATTTTAATACAAAAAATATATTTGAAAGACTGGTTGTCCCTGAAAAACGATACAAAGAGACCACTCAGCCACTAAGAAATAATTAAAGTACAATAAGTTGATAAGCTCTCCACACATTAGTTCTCTCATTATACGTGGTATAATGATATATTTTATTATATGCGTTATAAGTATAATGAGAGAACTACTATGCAGAGAACTTAGTGGTTGAGTGGTCTCTTTGTATCTTTTTTCAAGGACAACCAGTCTTTTAAAGATATTTTTTATATTAAAATGATACAAATTTCGAAAACTATACAAAATTCTAAGTTGATAACATAAAATTAAAAATTTTTTAAATATTTTTTCGAAACCATCTGTTTTTTCGGAAAGTAACTCCTTTAATGGTATCTCCAAAAAAGATTAAATATTTAAAAACAGTAAAAATATTAATTTAAATTTCTGATAATTAGAAATTAAACAAGTTAACTTCACAAAAATACAATCATATTCTTGATGTAACTCAATTTAAAATATAATTAAATTTAAAAGTTAAAACATTCGAATATTTTGCACTCGAGAATCGAATGTTATCAAAGCATGCACAAAATTAAATCGAATAAAATTTTTATAAAGCGCCAGCGGCAATGTACATTTTTTGTACCTTCTATACTTCTCCGTTCTCAGTTGTAGCTGTCGTTATTGTTGCAAACGCTTTGTTGCTTTTGTTGTTTCTCATCTCCACACATTTGTATAATAAATGGTGAAGGTTCTTCAAAATTACCTGCAGCATTTCGATTAATCGAAATAAACTGAGGTCCCAGTAAAAACAACTTCCAATGTAACCCTAAATCTCATTGCCACTTATTTCGTTTTCGCATGGAATCACTGACTCAATGATAACAGGACTAGCTGCCTGAATGAGGCTGATGATAACTCCTTCTGATGGAGGATGAAATCCAATGGTTCATAGAGGGGCAGTACACGCCTCATCAGTGCAGTGGACGCATGGACATGTTGCTTGTTAAGGAAATGCTTTTCTCTTTGATTGAAAATTCAATGAAGTAATCAAGCAGCCACAGAAATGTGTAAAGCCACAGGTAACAGCTGCATAGTGGGTGGCATCTACTACTCCTCTTACCCCTTACCTTTATTCTTTTTCTACACCTGCCTCCCTTAACCTGTTCGATCAACGTGTCCTACCGACCGAGTGCAATTTGTTCTTTGTTCAATTGCGTGCTGATTTGCTGCTGCTTTCTTCGCGGTTTCCTTGTCACTCTGTCGTAGAGTTGGTAACGTTGGAAAATTACATTCTAAGAAAGATTCTAAGAAAAATTGCGTGCTCATTTTGTGTGACAAGATGGATGCGTTGTCATTGAAGGCTAAGAGGGCAGTGAAGACAGTGTAATTTATTGCTATTGAGTCGAAAAATTCGACTTTGTGGAATTATTGTCAATAGAGTTGGATTTTTATCTATTAGTAGTCTATTCCAGACTCTCTACGTAAAGAAAATTACACAAAAGCAATACAACACTAATGCGAGTAAACAGCGACAATTACCAGATAATCATGTTCCAATCAAAATGATTTCAAATAGAAATAAATAATAACAAAATATCTGATTGTTAGGTGAAAATTTGATGTTGTTGAAAATGAAAATGATATTATTATAAAAAACCATTGTTTCATTATAATCTGGATCTGGTGGAGACTTTGTTTGTGATGATTTCGTGACGCTCCCAAATTATCAACTTAAGAAAATAACTAAAAGTGTTATCAAAGTTTTCGGAAATTAAAACGATAACAAAAACAAATTACCTGTATTCAATAAAATAAACACCATGAAAAACAAAAAAACTATAATTTGTAAATGAAATTTTAACACGCATATTTTAAAACGTGATACTACATGCCAGGTTAAAATTAAACTATTTTACATACATATTTTACAAGTAAAATACTCTACAACAATAGCGAGTGCAATATATGAATATTACTTAGGCGAATGTCAGCAATACTGCATAAATCCTCATAAAAATATTGAAGAAATATTTGAATAGCACTCTCACATAAACACACAATCAAAAATACAAACAAACAACTCTACCGAAATGTTCCGAAAAACCATAGACTATAAAATACATTCTCTATAGTCTTTGGAAAAACGGATGAAGCAAGGCAGGGTAAGCAGTCTCTAGTTCTTCTCGTTGTGTCTCGTTTTGTGTTGAAGAATTCTGAAATATCTTTACTTCTCTGAGCACGAAAAGAATGCACAAACAACAAGAATATGCCAGTTCTGTTCTGTGGCCCATAAATATTTCATTAAAGATGCCAAAAATGTATGCGGTGGCAACACTGCAAACAAGAAGCTGATAAAAAATGCAAAAACTGAAAACTTAGAAGAAGTAAATGATATAATTTATAAAATTGAAATTTATCAAATTGAATTTTGTATTATACATGTTAACAAAGAGGTTGGTGATTAGAAGAAATAAGGATGAAAGAGAAATAAATTGAAAGAGGCAGTATCGATTGAAAAGACACTTAGAAGGGAAGGGAGGAACTCAGCTCCTGTCCCTTTTAGATGGTTTTATCTAAAAACTTTCGTTATATTTCGTTCGCTCGATTCTTTCTTCTACAAAAAGAGCCATCAATCTAAATTTCGCCATAATAAAAATTTATGACGGAAAATCCATAAAAAAAATAAAATTCTAATATTATTAAAGTTATTGAGGTAAAAAAAGCATGAAGAAGGAGAAGAAGAGGAAGAAAAGAAAGATAGAAAGAAATGAAGCCTTGCATATTTGAAGCCAATCATCTCATTAGCATAGTTTTACTATGCACAAAAACAGGTAAAGATAGTCTGGTAAAATAAATTTAAAGGTAAAGATTAGTATAAATTTTTCAGAGGAAAGTAGTTTCTACGCAAACAAAGACTCTCCCTTCGCTAAACCTAGCTCTTTTTAGCTTTCGGTTGCATCTTTTGTTGCCCAAAAGTCACAGAGATGGACCTAATTTAAGCGCATTGAGCATTCATCGAACTAAGGTAAGTAAATCATAAAAGTTTAAAAAATCCTTCATCTTGCATAAACCATCTTTCCGCCATCCATTCATCCGTTCATTCATTCATTCATCCAATCTGCTGCACGTACTCAGGAAATAAAAACCGACAAATTATTTTGCTTTTTTCGCTTTTGTGGGAATGAATACCGAGCTCGTTCTCGTGGATTTATTTATTCGTTTCCGGTTTGTCATTGCCATTGCCGTTGCTTTTGGGATTGTTGTGTTGTTGCTGCCATCGTCGCCCATTCGGCCGGTATTGCCGAAATGCATGCAAATCTGTTGCATACGTTAACAACTGAAGACCACTTAACAACATTTACGGTTACAGTCAGCAACGCCACCAGCGACGACAACAACAGCAGGATCAACCGCAGCTACACAGCTTTGCCAGTAACGAGGAAAATCAACAGCCACGACAACGGTACCGGTACCGGCACCGGCACCGGCACCGGCACCGGCAGTAACGACAAATACAATGAGAATCAGTCTGTGTACCGATTGAGCCAGTGCCAGTGCCATTGCATACGTAATCGTCGCGGTAGTTCGGGACTGCACCTGCCCCGACCGGATGCGGCTACACACTGGTCGGTGTATGCGCTGATGTGCCGCGTTTTTGTGAATTATTTTTGAGGCTCCAAAAGGTTGAAAATTGTTGGTATAGTAAATATTTTTACTATACCGTGTGGTGAATAGCCCTGCGAAGAAAGCAAAATAATAATAATAAATAATAATAATCTACCTCACGTGGAGAGAATTTGTGAATTTTTAATATATGTTAAATGCAATTGGAGGGGGCAAAAAACCCCTTTCAGCATTACCTTTGCACTAGTTGTCGAACTAGAACTTCTCTTTTAGTGATTATACTCGTATAATGAATTATATGTATAATTCACATTCATATATATGTGAATATGTATATGTATGTTTGTAATGTCTGTCTATCTGCTCGTGAAATATTATGCAATATTTAAAATAAATAATCAGACTTATTGTTTCATTGCATTACATTGTTTCAGTGCATGCTATAAGTTTGATGATAAGTCAGCTGTCTAGATCGCTGTAATCGACAATTGCTGCTGTTAATGTTATTGTTGTTGTTACACTAATTGTTTTTGTAAATCAACTTCTTATATCGCTCTTTATGTACATACTCGTATGTACATACATTGTTGAAGTAGTTTAATTTTGTCAATTGTTCTCTTTATGCACTGTAAACAATGCGCAGTACACAGCAGTATAGGCCTGTTTACAGTGTACGCGTATATGAAAGTGTATGTTACTTAGTTTGTATGTATGCAGGGGCGTATTTTTGACTTTCTTTCTTTTAATTATATCCAAATATCCAACATTTTCTAAATGGAAATGACCCTGAACCATCCGCAAAAGAATTTTCGAAACCCATCAGAATCAAAAGCTATACGCGCCACTGATTCAGTAAGTAAGTAATGAAATAACTAAAGTTTAAAGGTTGTTAAGGTTAACGAGATAACGTCGAATTTATTAGACAAATTTTAGATTTAAAGAATATATTAAAATACCTTTTAATTTCAATTGTACATAGTAAATAAATATTTTACTTTGTAATATATAATAATAAATAAACTAAAAGCAAAGACTTTTAAACTTTAAAATTATTCGGTGCGCTGAATTTATAAAATAGGATTGGTAACTATCCTATCCTAAAATACAAAATCCCGAACTACAAAATACCGATACAACAAAATCTGATATGAATCGATACAATAAACGTGTCCAGGATGAAATTTTACGGAAACTACTACAAATTTTAATTTAAATGGAAGAAATTCCAAATTTCTTGGACACAGTTATTTTTCCCATTATAGTACCCAATATGAAAGATTATAATATACGAGTATAATAGGATAACCCTCTGAAGATCGATATATAATTGCTAATTCAATATAATTTGCTAATTTTCGACATAATTCACTTTTATTTCGTAAAACACGTTATAAATTGAAGTGAGAAATGCTTCCACCAAAAGTTCTCTTACTATTATCTCTTTTGCACTCATCTAAACGTATAATTGTTATGCGATACACTTTTTTTATCAAACCACTTATTATATAAGCACTGCGTATATATGTACACTCTTCTTATACCCTACACCCAAAGGGATGGGTGTATGTTCATCTGTGCTTATACCTCAATTTCTCAGCTTGTAGAATGAATTTGAGAATCAATTATTTATTTGAGGATCAATTATTATACTCGAGTCCATCGTCTCAGACTAAAATATACTTTCTCCTGCAGAGAAAAGCGGTGTTAGGGTGTAGGGTAAATGAGCTTCGACCAGGCCGAAGTTAACGCTCTTACTTGTTATATAACACTATGCACTCACACATCACCGCATTAGACCGCAACTGATTTCAATTTTAACGAAATTGTATATTTTTTAAATGTTTATACTGATAATTTCAACACCTCTCAAAACATATAAAATCCGATGAAATTTTTAGATTTGAATTAGTTGCGGCGAGCGGCGAGTGGCGAGTGGCGAGTAGAAGTCTACTAAAATGAGTTCGAAGTTTGTGTTGATGATATTAGCAGCATTAGTGTTGGTACAGGTAAGAGAGACCTAATGAAATTTCTTTAACACTGTGAGAAAGGAGGTAATGTCTTACTCCTTTTTGTCCTGATGATCTGTATACAGAGCTCCCTGGGAAAACCGACTCGGGAGGACAGCACTAAGGAAACATCTGGAGCATCACCAGGATCAACAGATATAACAGTTAGGACAAATCTGATTATAAAAGAATTTACCGAGCTCGTTGAGTACTTGTTCACAGCCGGCAAAAAATTAGTCAAAGATGTTCTCGGCGACTTAAAAGCTAAAGAGGATAAAAACGATAAAATTAAAACTAAAATTGAAGATTTGTCCAAAATTGGTGCTGAATTCGAAAAGGTTGACCTATCAAAACAAAATGAAGTTCAAAAACAATTGGTTCTATTGTTTATTTTGGAAAATTTAATGAGTACTGTCATTGCTCCTGAAGCTGAAATATCAAGTGAGGAATATTCATTTCTTGGGAATTCTTTAAAGAAGCATGGCATCGAAACTATAGACAAAAAGCTGGAAGAGAAATTTTGGAGTAAAATTGAACAATTTATTGAGGCTAATGACAATTACTTGAAGTCACTGAATGCTGAAGAAACCGACAAATTAGAGAGAATCTTCGAATGGTTCAACAAATTTAAAGAGGAAACTGACGTCAAAAAGAAGATGGAAATATTTCGTGATGTTTTCGTTTTGAACAAATCTGTAGCTTGAAACAGTGCAGTGTAAAAAATGTGAAAATTGAGTTTTATTAAAAAATCACTGTAGATTGTTCTTGTTCCAAAAATTCTAAATTCTAAAATTCTTGTTCTAAGAATTATTTCATTATAGAAAATGTGTTTCATTAAAAAATTACAATAAAAATATTTGTGTAAGCGTATGCTTTTTTTTATTTTTTTTTTTGAAGATTTTTTTTTGCAAAACGGGTGCATTCATACAAAGTCAGTGCAATATGTCTGTCATGATTACAAGGTTTATTTTGTTTGTCTTCCTCTCTCTCTCTCTCTCTCTCTGTCTACATTTGCTTGGTTTAGCTAATCCGGAAGGGTGAAGGAAGGCGGTGTCTGTACTGCCTACATTTCTTCAAAAATTTGTTCGTCTTTTGTAATGAAAATTTAAGGCTGTTGTGATAAATTTTTGGCCGACTTGCAGACGACAAACAAAAGCTTGATATTTCTGCGTAGCAGTTCATGCAGTCCCTACGCCTTGACACACCCGAGGCTGCCACAAAATGTATAACCATTGGTAACTGTTACATGCATAAAACTCTGTGTATTTGATCTTAACGCATAATTCGTATGCAACTTTACGCATATTTGGCCGTTTCATATTTTCCGTTGCGTTCCGCAAATGTCGTTGCGCTTGAATAGATATTACGCGTCCATTTTCAAACTAAAACAGATGACAGATTTTACAAATATAACTTATATGAGTTTCAAGTAATAAATAACACGAGCTCGTCATTTTTGACTACGTGTGAGCAAACATATTCGAAAGCGTTGAGATCAAGTCGTTTCATCTACCGACTAAGAGTACACACATACAAAAAAAAAACAAAAGTTTTAACAAGTCAAGGTTTTTAGTGGAAAAACAAGGAAATCCACTTTCCAATAAATCAAATGTAAAACAAAAGTTTTTACATGCCACACAACCACCATCAAACATCATCAGCCGCATCGAACAATCAGCATTAGTTTGTGGAAAAGAAAAAAATATGTTGGTAAATTTTTGAAAAGTTGAGGAGAAAACATTTTTCATACGAATACTATAGAGTGACGCATGCGTTTCTCACAAGTTTAATGTGTACGGAACGCTTGAAAACTACACCGAATCGCACTTAACGGATTACAGTTTTCAAAACTGGCATTCAAAAACTTGCTTCTACCACGTGATATATCTTCGCCATTGTCATGTAGAAAAATATTTTGAGGTACATAATCGTCTCATCTGACTCCACAAAAAAGTCGAATGAAATGAATTTTATTCTAGCAAAGCAAGCATTTTTCACCATTCATAGATTTATAATGATGCTCGAATGAATCATAATGATCATAATGGGCGTAAAATACTATTTGTATTTATATTTTATTATCCATATTTTATTTTATGGATAGCTTAGGACCTCTGCTGTCATAGCTTTCCATTCGGTTAGCTCTAATTTTAATGTTTCACGATCTCATCAATTCAATAAGAATTTGAAAATCTTTTAATATGTCTCTCCACGTAACTCGATTTCTCTTTGCTTTCTTTAGTAATAGTTTTTCTGGGTTGCTGAAATTTAAGGGGCTTTACGAAACACTTTGTACAGTGTCCGTCTTTGATAGATTGCAGTTTCTCTTCTGCCAGCAGAAAATCCTTTTTTCTTTACTTTCTCTATTAAAAAATTAATAAGACATGATTTAATTAATACCAAAGTGTCAGAAAGAATCCTTAGTTATATCGTTTTTATTATTTTCTATACAACAGAACTCTATGCAAATTTAATAACTGACATTTAAAAAATTTTTAATATAAAATGCGGTTCCAGGAAATAACGCCCAAATGAAATAAAGCCAACTTTTTTTTTTATATGAAGATTTTAAATCGTAAAATTTGGGTGTTATTTCCTTCTTTTGGGTTTTATTTTAAAGCCCATTTTTTTTTGGGCTTTATTTAATTTTTTTGTAAAAATTATTAAATTTCTAAAAATTAAATAACGCCCAAAATTACGGCGCCGACTGAACTTTAATGCGGAAATGCAGAACTTTAATGCATGCAGAAAGACCCAGAATAGAGGAAGAATTTTCAACAAGGATATGGTTTTGTTGGCTGATGGCCTTCGGCCGTGGCAGGGATTAAAACCCTCAGCCAGCAAAACCATCTTCTTTGCTGAAAAGTCTTACTCTATCCAGCGCCCTTCTGCGCAGGCAAAGTGTCCTTCTGCGTGCAGGCCTGTGGCCGTGGCAGGGATTAAAACCTTCAGCCAACAAAACCATCTCCATGCCGAAAAGTATTTGTATATTAACCCGTCCAGTAAGTCCAACAGCTGTTTCGTAGCTAACGTATTTCAGCATTTATCGCAAAATTGGGCCTTATTTAATTTTTTTTTTGCTTTATTTCATTTTTCGGAAAAATTTGAAAATTTCTTAAAATGAAATAAAGCCCAAAGTGGGCCTTATTTCATTTTTTTATGAAATAACGCCCATTTTGCCAAAATGAAATAAAGCCCGCATTGGGCCTTATTTGATTTGGGCGTTATTTCCCGGCGCCGTTTAAAAATTATTGTTTGGTTTTTTTATTTTTGCTCGATCAAAAAAATCAACTTATAATTTTTATTTCATTTTTCGAAAATAAATTTATAGTCTGAGTTAAATTTTTAGGCTCAAAAATAAAAATTATTTTTTGAGTTTTATTTTTCTGCTCAGGAATAAAAATTATTGCTTGAGTTTTATTTTTATTTTTCGAAATAAAAAACTCAAAATTACTTTCAAACTGCCGAAACCTTAGTCAGTCAATATGTCATCGATATTCCGAATTCTTCATCTTATGAAGAGACCTCAATCGAGTTCAAAAGACACCCAATTCGGGAAGTTTACCTTTGGGTTTGGGTATCGTGTATTGTGTTTGAAGCTTGATCGGTTGGCTTCAGTCATGACACTTCCTGAGATGTGTTTGCTTCCGATTCATCCGCTCCATTAACCTTTGTAATGAAATATTAAATATTTATTAATAATTGCATTCGAGCGTAAGAGTAACTAGTTTTTACATTGGGTTTCAAATTTAATATCTTGCGAATTAATTGCATCAAATGGGAATTTTTGAGGCACCAAAAACTTATCACTGTACTCACAAAAACGAAGTTATAAGACAGGCAGGCACAAAGACGCACATACATTTTGAGTTTTTTATTTCGAAAAATAAAAATAAAACTCAAGAAATAATTTTTATTCCTGAGCAGAAAAATACAACTCAAAAAATAATTTTTATTCTTGAGCAAAAAAATTTAACTCAGACTATAATTTTTATTTTCGAGAAATAAAATAAAAATCATAAGTTGATTTTTTCGATCGAGCAAAAATATAAAAATCAAACAATAATTTTTAAGCCCGAGCGAAAAAATAAAAATCAATCAATAATAATTATTTTTAATTTTTATGGGTAACGCTCAAAAAATAAAAATCTTTACAGGTTCCAATAAAGCATGCAACCAGTGTCATTTTGGTGTACTTCACTCTGCTCTCCGGCATTTAGAACATGTCGATTTTTTTCATCGAATTTTGTAAAATAATGATTATTTTCGGTCCCTGCTTTAAAATTATTCGGTGCGCTGAATTTATAAAAAACGAGGATTAGTAACGAAATCCTGAAATACAAAATCTCGAACTACAAAATCCCGATACAACAAAATCTGATATGAATCGATACAATAAACGTGTCCAGGATGAAATTTTTCGGAAACTACTACAAATTTTAATTTAAATGGAAGAAATTCCAAATTTCTTGGACACAGTTATTTTTCCCATTATAGTACCCAATATGAAAGATTATAATATAGGAGTATATAGGATAACCCTCTGAAGATCGCTAATTTGCTAATTTAATATAATTCGCTAATTTTTGACATTATTCACTTTTATTTCGTAAAACACGTTATAAATTAAAGTGAGAACTGCTTCCACTAAAAGTTCTCTTACTATTATCTCTTTTGCACACATCTAAACGTATAATTGTTATTATATACACTATCTATATATTATCACTACACTATCTATATATATTATATACTACACTATTATATACACTATCTATATATTATCACTGCACTATCTATATATATTATATACACTATTATATAAACTATCTATATATTATCACTACACTATCTATATATGTATATTATATACACTATTATATAAGCTATCTATATATTATCACTACACTATCTATATATATTATATACACTATTATATAAACTATCTAAATATTCTATCAAAACACTTTTTATATAAACACTTCTTATATACACTCTTCTTATACCCTACACCCGAAAGGATGTGGGTATATTTACTTTCTTCTTGCGTTTGTAACGCATTAAAGGAGACGTGGTATAAAGGTATAAAAAGTATATACATATGTATGTATATTCTTTCTCAGACTCAGGAGGAGATCGAGTTAGCCCTGTCCGTCTGCGGAAATTCCGATTAAGGGAGAGCGAATTTAGGTATCGTCATGAATTATCATAAACGCGAAAACGGTATCATTAACTCTTTGAAATTGAAAATTGGGAAAATCTGACTAGTGCCACGCCTCCGTTTATAACGAATACAGCTAGTTTTGTTCTTATGCGTTCTTTTTTTACGCGAATTTGAAGAAGTATTTTATTCCTTTTCTAAACAATTCAATGTGATTTAAGGCGGTCTAAGTAATGTCAATTCAAAATAATTTTTAGTGAGAAAAACACATTTTTATTTCACATTTAAAAGTTAAATGCATGATGTTATTGAGCAATAGAGATAAAAGAATTTCAGTGGAAATATCGAACCGATCTCCTACTTTTGCATGGGTATCTTTTCTTTTATTATGCGATTTTTTTTGTACGCGTATTTGTTAGGAACGTATCTATCGCGTAAAAAACACAATTAAGTGTATGCTCATCTGTGCTTATAGAGTGAATTTGAGGATCAATTAATTATACTCGAGTCCATCGTCTCAGACTTAAATATACTCCTACGCCTATTTTTTAGGAATATATTATTTTATCTGATTTTGGGGCGAATTTCTCAGCTTTCTCAATCGGAAGCTCGAATTTCATTGCCGCATTTCATTCACCGCATTGGTGAAAAGGATCTCACATAAATGGCAAAGACACGCCGACTGTAGTGTAGCATATAAGGAGATGTTTGCAGAAAAAAGCGGTGTTAGGGTGTAGGGTACATGAGCTTCAACCAGGCCGAAGTTAACGCTCTTACTTGTTATATAAACACCATGCACTCACACATCACCGCATTAGACCGCAATTGATTTCAATTTTAACGTAATTATACTTTTTAAATGTTCATACTGATAATTTCAACACCTCTCAGAACATATAAAAGCCGATGAAATTTCAGATTTGAATTAGTTGCGGCGAGTGGCAAGTGGCGAGTAGAAGTCTACGAAAATGAATTCGAAGTTTGTGTTGATAATATTTGCAGTATTAGTGTTGGTACAGGTAAGAGAGACACAATTAAATTTCTTTAACACTGTGAGAAAGGAGGTAATGTCTTACTCCTTTTTGTCCTGATGATCTGTATACAGAGCTCCCTGGGAAAACCTACTCGGGAGGACAGCACTAAGGAAACATCTGGAGCAACCTCTAAGGCACCCTCTGGTGGCAATTCCAATGGCCCATCATCACCAGGATCAACAGATATAACACATAGGACAAATGTGATGATAAAAGAATTTACCGAGCTCGTTGAGTACTTGTTCACAGCGGGCAAAAAATTAATCAAAGATGTTCTCGGTGACTTAAGAGCTAAAGGGGATAAAAACGATAAAGTTAAAACTAAAATTGAAGATTTGTCAAAAATTTATGCTGAATTCGAAAAAGTTGACTTATCAAAGCACAATGAAGTTAGAAAACAATATGTTCTATTGTTTATTTTGGAAAATTTAATGAGTACTGTCATTGCTCCTGCAGCTGAAATATCAAGTGAGGAATATTCATTTCTTGAGAATTCTTTAAAGAAGCATGGCATCGAAACTATAGACCAAAAGCTGGGAGAGAAATTTTGGAGTAAAATTGAACAATTTATTGAGGCTAATGAAAATTACTTGAACTCACTGAATGCTGAAGAAACCGAAAAATTAGAGAGAATCTTCGAATGGTTAAACAAATTTAAAGAGGAAACTGACATCAAAAAGAAGATGGAAATATTTCGTGATGTTTTCGTTTTGAACAAATCTGTAGCTTGAAACAGTGCAGTGTAAAAAATGTGAAAATTGAGTTTTATTAAAAAATCACTGTAGATTGTTCTTGTTCTAAAATTCTAAATTCTAAAATTCTTGTTCTAAGAATTATTTCATTATAGAAAATGTGTTTCATTAAAAAATTACAATAAAAATATTTGTGTAAGCGTATGCTTTTTTTTGATTTTTTTTTTGAAGATTTTTTTTTTTGCAAAACTGGTGCATTCATACAAAGTCAGTGCAATATGTCTGTCATGATTACAAGGTTTATTTTGTTTGTCTTCCTCTCTCTCTCTACATTTGCTTGGTTTAGCTAATCCGGAAGGGTGAAGGAAGGCGGTGTCTGTACTGCCTACATTTCTTCAAATATTTGTTCGTCTTTTGTAATGAAAATTTAAGGCTGTTGTGATAAATTTTTGGCCGACTTGCAGACGACAAATAAAAGCTTGATATTTCTGCGTAACCGTTCACGCAGTCCCTACGCCTTGACACACCCGAGGCTGCCACAAAATGTATAAACATTGGTAACTGTTACATGCATAAAACTCTGTGTATTTTATCTTAACGCATAATTCGTATGCAACTTTACGCATATTTGGCCGTTTCATATTTTCCGTTGCGTTCCGCAAATGTCGTTGCGCTTGAATAGATATTACGCGTCCAATTTCAAACTAAAACAGATGACAGATTTTACAAATATAACTTATATGAGTTTTAAGTAATAAATAACACGAGCTCGTCATTTTTGACTACGTGTGAGCAAACATATTCGAAAGCGCTGAGATCAAGTCGTTTCATCTACCGACTAAGAGTATACACATACAAAAAAAAAAAAAACAAAGGTTTTGACAAGTCAAAGTTTTTAGTGGAAAAACAAGGAAATCCACTTTCCAATAAATCAAATGTAAAACAAAAGTTTTTACATGCCACACAACCACCATCAAACATCATCAGCCGCATCGAACAATCAGCATTAGTTTGTGGAAAGGAAAAAAATATGTTGGTAAATTTTTGAAAAGTTGAGGAGAAACATTTTTCATACGAATACTATAGAGTGACGCATGCGTTTCTCACAAGTTTAATGTGTACGGAACGCTTGAAAACTACACCGAATCGCACTTAACGGATTACAGTTTTCAAAATCGGCATTCAAAAACTTGCTTCTACCACGATATAAACCTTTATAACCTTGCCATTGTCATGCAAAAAAATATCTTGTGGTACATAATCGTGGTACATAAAAAAGTCAAGTGAAATGAATTTTATTTCAGCAATGCAAGAATTTTTTCACCATTAATCGGTTATAATTTTTCAAATGCGTTTGATTCGCTGAATCCAAACACGAATCATGATGCTCGAATCATAATTATCATAATGGGCGTAAAATACTATTTGTATTTATATTTTATTACCCATATTTTATTTTAAGGATAGCTTAGGACCTCTGCTGTCATAGCTTTCCATTCGGTTGGCTCTAATTTTAATCTCTCACGATCTCATCAATTAATTAAGAATTTGAAAATCTTTTAATATGTCTCTCCACGTAACTTGATTTCTCTTTACTTTCTTTAGTAATAGTTTTTCTGGTTGCTGAAATTTAAGGGACTTTACGAAAGGTTGCTCTTTGTATAGTATCCGTCTTTGATAGATTGCAGTTTTTCTTCTGCCAGCAGAAAATCCTTTTTTCTTTACTTTCTCTATTAAAAAATTAATAAGACATGATGTAATTAATGTAAAAGAGTCAAAAAGAATCCTTAGTGATATCCTTCATTATTATTTTCTATACAACAGAGCTCTTTGCGGATTTAATAACTGACATTTAAAAAATTTTTAATATAAAATGCAATAAGTGAGAAAAATGTGAAGGAATCAAAAAACTGTATAGAGAGTACTCCGAAAGGCTGTCTTTTTTTTATGAACAATAAAGCAACAAAAGTAGAGAGACTACTGGAATAAAGAAAATCCATTGTTGCTTAGGTTTTGCTCTTTTATTTTTGACACATCTTTTACTTTAGCATTTTTGTCTTTGTTGTCATCGCTATTCTATTGTCATCTCTCAGCTTGTTGCTCGCTGGCTTAAGAAACGTGTGCAGTCTTGCCGCAGCGTGTGCTGTTGCATTGTATTAAAAATGCGAACGTTCAAAAGAATTCGAAATTCTTTACAGAATGCAAAATGAATAAAAGCTTTTAAATGCATTTAATGCAAAATACATACATAGTTACAATACTTCTGGCAACGTCTCTGAAAGAGCCATTTCCGCATGAAATACTCTTGCTAGAAAAAGTCTCTATACACATGAGAAAAGAGTTGATTCTTTTCTTTTCAAGAAATTTCAGTATTAACCTTCTACTTTTTGTGCACTTTAGCCAAAGCGCTGAATTTAAAATATATAAAATAATGCTCTTAAGACTTTTTCAGAACTAATTTTTTTTTTCACAGTTTTATTATGACCATTTTCTACACTTTTACAATAAACATACTAGAATTTATTTTCAAAATGCAATCAACTCACAACGAATACGCTTTCGCCTGCTTTGTTTGAATTTTAGCACCTTGCAAAAAATGGAAATAAATGACAATAATAAATATTAACCAGAAGACCGACAAAGAATGGCCCTACTCCCAGAGAGAATCTTGGCAGATTATTTTTGTCGTTCTCCTGGGATGTATATATGTATAAAACTTTGTACTTGTATCAGAGTAATTCGACGCAAAACTAAGTAAAGTAAACAAACAAAAAGGAAGAAAATATATGTACTATCGTTTTGCATTAAAAAAAGGCAATATTTATGGTTATCACACCAAGCGACCAATGGACATTCGCTATGGGAGTGTTCTGATAAATCCTGCCGCACACTTTGGCTCTAAAAACGGATTTCTCGAAAGTAGGAGGGAGAGATCTTTGCTACTCTGCTTCACAGAAAAGAAAGAAAGAAAGGCAGGAAGAAGGGAAAAAATGTGAAAAAGTAAAAAAAATTGGGAAATGTGTTAAAGGTAAAAGAAAAATTCACAATACTTTTTTCTCCGGAAAACGCAATCGAAATAGAGTAATAACTTCAAAGTAAATGCAATTTTAATTGATTTTTTGGGTTCTTATTTTTGTAGAAATTTGTTCTTTTTTTTTAAGAAGGGGGCCGCTGCCTCTGGATAAATTAAGAGAGATTGAATTGAAGCCGAGGCTACAAGGAGGCTACAAAGAATTATCAAACTTTTGAAAAATAAAACTTTACCATCATGGTCCTCATAGTGATCCACTTATCAAAAAAAAGGCTCTGCTTCTACTCACAAAAGTAAAATACATATTTGCTCTTATTCTTCTTTTAACTTCGTGCTGATGAACTTTTATGTAATCTCTGAATACATTAAACATACTCGTATTTTAAAATTAAAAAATATATAAATTTGAGTTGTTTTTTTATAATAAAAAATTGTATATATATTTAATTTAATAACGTTGATCTCTTATTCTGTTCTTTTCAATAAGATATTATACTTAGTTAATAATAAATTAATCATAAATATATAAGATAAATTGAACTTGGCAAATTTTTTTCACTTTATTTTCTATGCCTTTCTGAACGCATTCAGAATAAATAATGATTATGATGTATTCCTTCACGTTCTGGTATACGCACGTTTATTAATATGTATGCACATGTGAACATACATATATACAAATATTTAATTATATTCGGTACGTCTTAATTAAACCATCAGTTAATATTCATGAAACGTAGAAGAAAGTAAAGAAAGCACAACAATGCAAAACGATGACGATGACTATGAAAACACAAACACCAACACCATTCACTATCATTCCAAAAATCATTGCTTCGATCCACTTTGCCTAACCCACGACCCTCTGCTTGCTCTAACCTTGCGGGTGGGCAGTCCCCATGAGTCAGCGTCGCTGAGAAGGAAATGAGTCTGAAGAAAAGAGCCCGGGGCAGCCACAGCTTTATATTTATTATTAATTATACGATATACGTGTTAAGCTTCTTAATTGCTCTAATTAAATTTTGTCTAACAAGTTATTGAATTTCAACGCACTTTGTCTTACTCATCAACAGCTTTCAAAGGTCACAACAGCTCAGCTTCAGCATCATTGCGGCGCATGAAATGAGAACATGGATTTTTTTCGCACCATCTCGAACGAATGTGCATCGCGGGAGATACAGACCAACTGTCGAACTATTGAGCAAAATTAATTTCTACGATAATCAAAATTTAATTATTAAATTCAAGTGGTTTTGTGATTCGTGGTTTTATTTAAACTAAAGTTTATCCTTCGCGGTAGGAATGTCCCGGTAAGAAATTTCAAATAATGATGAGTTTTGGAAGGTTAATTCGTTCCAAAACAAATTCAACCCCGTCAGAAAATTTAATAAATGTCAAGAAACAAATTTCAAAAAGTTTGTTTTTATTTATTGTAATTTTTTTAATTGTTTTTATACATGTTTCTGTAGTCTTGACACTCTGACAAACTCTGGTTGGGAGATATTTTGTCTGCCCGACAAAAAAAAAAACTGGAAAAACAAAAGCCAACGAAAAAAACGTAAATACTCGTAGTTTATGCTCAGAAATTTAAATTTTTTTTTTGTGATGTCTGTCTGTCTGTCTCTTTTTTCGTTGATATAATGCATTTCGAATTATGATGATGATGATAAATGGTTTTGTATGAACTAAATTCAGGTGTGTGCTGACAAAACAATAAGACCAACAACAACAACAATTAACAAACTCTAACAATAAATTGCAGAGTAACGAAATCTGTTGATGATGATGATGATATTTAAACGTATTTTAATGCTTTTTTTTCTGAGCAATATTTTTTAATTTTGGTGAAAATTGGAAACAGTTTGTCAAGCTTTGTAAGCGTCTAAAGCAAAAAGGTTTTCATAAAAATCATAGCGCCGCTTTCGGTAGTCAAACTGGCAGCCAGTCGAAGTTGTTGTAATGAAAATAAAAAATAAAATATTGTTCTATCATGAAAGCGCTATTAAAATACTCAGCCATTCATGCACGCTGTTATATATAGACACTTTTTTGTGAATCAATCATAATTTGAGAGAGCTGTCAAAAGAGAGATGCCAAATATCTCTCTATCTCTCTCCACCTCTCTCCAAATTCAGCCGAAAAAACTGATGGCAGAAGAAAACTGATGATGATATAATTGCGCCACAAATACAGACGCAACAAAAAGAGGCATAAGAAAAGAAAGAAGAAAGTAGAAATAAAAATGAAGAAGAAGGAAAAGCGGTTGAAGAAAAAAGAAACAAAGAAAAAAGTAAATAAAAGGAAAAAGGCTCCGGAAATAGGAAGAAGGAAGTACACCGAGTATTCAAATTGGATTCGTAGTGATGTGAGTTTATCACTCTGTGAAATAGCTGTCAAAGGCTGGTGTACTTGCTGGCAACGGGATATAATTGTGGTACCGGAAATGACACCACCCCTAGCGGATGTGGCAAAGGCACTTCCGCTCCACCATGCATCCTTTTAGAAGGCGTATACCAGACGCCTTTAACTTGTTAGGCAGCTACTTGGTAGCCTCTCAATAGAATATATACATTTTTTTATATGTTTACAGTGTTTTATATGTTTCTATCTCTATGACGTTCACTTCTAAACTGTATTTTGATTACGTGATAAATATAAATTTACATAAATTTTGAGAATAATTATTAGAAGAAAATGTTTATGCCTTTTCGGGTATTATCAAGGTATTCTGCGAAGAATAAGAAAAACAGTTTTAACACGAATGTTAATTCAGTTAATTCAGAAAGTAATTTTTTTTTTGTCCCGAAAATTCCGAAAACTATACATAAATTTTAGTATGTATACGTATATTTTCATTAATCAAAACCTTTCATTAATCCTCAGTCAACAGGAATTAATTTTTGGTGCTTT
Source organism: Conops quadrifasciatus (assembly GCA_949752815.1). Classification (NCBI taxonomy): domain Eukaryota; kingdom Metazoa; phylum Arthropoda; class Insecta; order Diptera; family Conopidae; genus Conops; species Conops quadrifasciatus. Next base: position 31,080,260 of record OX457079.1, on the reverse strand, counting down.
TATTGTGTATTAACACAAAACAGCACAAAGACCAAAAACAGCAAACAATTTATAACTCCGGCAGAAAAGCCATTCCCTGAACCTTCACAAATAATTTAATTGACAAAGGGCTGATGATGTTCAGCCGCAGACAAAACAAGCAACAGGTATGCAAAAAAAAAAAGAAAGAATGTAAGCGAAAAGATTCTTCGACTGATTAATTAAAAAGGATAATGCCAAAAGCTTAAGGCAGTAAATTAAAATCGTCCAGCATTATGTAAACGCTGATTTTATAAATCATTTGAAATTAAAAAGAAATAAAAAAAAAAACAAAAACCAAAAGAAGAAACGATGAGCAGCAAGAACGAAGAATAACAGAGAGAGAAGAATGAGACAGCAGAAAAAAATGAATTTCTAAAAGTTTAAAAAAATAATGAATTTTAAAAAAAATATATCATAACATAAACAAACGAGTAATACGATAAATCTTATCATGGACCATTCGTAGCAATAAAATAATTCTCTTTAATATAAATGGTATGTTCTCCAGCAAACGAAAGACTCAAGATAATGAAGTTTATTGAAATGAAATGCGAATCAAGAAAAGCCACTGTTTGAAATAATAGAATACTTTAAAGCATACTTGAATACTTAAAAATAACTGAAATTATGATATTTTTTATTATTTTTTGTTACCAAAACATATAATTTCATTATTCATCTATTAAACAAATCGTTTGACGAAACATTTTACTTTTCTGTGTTTATTAATTCCATGAACTATTCTGGATGAAACAAAAAAATGCTGGCTGTGTATTGAAAAAAGGTGATTAAATGCATAATAAAAATGTAGCTTTAATTTTTTTTATTAAATTACATCATTAAATAAAATTCAATTTTTCAATCAGCGTAAGTAGAAATTTTAATTAAATGTACATACAAAGGGTGCCAGTTACTCTTTTTTATGGACAAAGATTAAAATCATTAAGGCTTTGAAAAGTATTTAAAATTTTTGTTTATTTAACTGTTATAATTGAAATATTTATACGCTGCTTTATGAAAAGTACTTTTATTTAGAAGAAAAAAATTTTTAAAATAAAAAAATCAAAAGTGTTTTTTTGCCTTTGGAAGTTTAATTAGAATCGATATTCTGACCGATGTTGACCGATGTCAAAGCCATATCTCGGTGCCACTTTGTTTCAATCGTCGATACTCAATCGAATATCGGAGCAAACAACTTTTTATTAAAAAACAATGTGCAAAATAATCTTTGATCTTTTATCGACTCTTATTGAAAGATATTTAAAACTTAATTCATCAAAAATCGTTAAAAATTTGCAAAATAGTAAAATACAAAAAAATTTCTAACTTAGTTTTTGTAGAGGAAACTTTTGTTCTTTACAATAAAAAAGTTTGGCTTAACGGTAAATCAATGTAGTGTCTCTTATGATAAAATAGAAAAATAAAGTAGAAGAAGAATAACACGGAAAATGAGACTACGATTCATTGGAGAACAATTCAGAGTTTTAAAGGAACATTGCTTTAAAGCAACATTACAATAATAATAATAATAATAATAATAATAATAATAATTATAATAATAATTATAATTCCATTATAATTTGTCAGAGTTTGGTACAAATTTTGCCAAAAAGGGTGTTGATCTCATTAGTAAAAAACCGTCGGTTGGTCGTTCCAGCGTTAAAAAAGACGAAGGGTAAAAAGTATTATTTCATGCTTCACCCAATTTTAAAAATTTTTGAAAAAGGGAAATATATCAGAAAGAAAGTTATGCCAGAAACGTATTCTACAACGCTCATCCAAGATCCATCCAACCGTTTATTGAATGCTTTTGTCACTCAATGTCACTGTCTGATAATTTAACATATTCAAAAATTTCAAAAACCTTTTTATTTTAACATTTTTTTTTTTTGTTTGAAACCTACCGCATAAATTTTTGATCAATTCTTATAATGATTTATTACTATGGCATTTTACTAAAGATAGAGTTTTCATGCCCAACAGCCTTTAAACACACCAAAAAATTTGACGGCTTCATATTATGATTAATGATTAAATTATTTTGTTCAAAATAGGAAAACAAGGAGTCAAAGGAAGAGAAAAGAAAAATTTACGGAAAGCATTAGCATTATTTTCATATTAAAATATCACATTTGTACTCGATATGTCGATTTGCGTTTAGTCTTAATTTATCATTTCAATGGAAAAAAGGCCAAAAAATAAGAGAGACAAAGGAATTGAATGGAAAGTAAAAGCACGTTTTTGTATTATATTTTCACCGCTGATTGCAGGAAGAAACGAAGGAAGGAAGGAAGAAAGGAAAAAAAAACAGTAGAAACCAAGTCGTGTTTTCTTTTCATTACATTTTTCTATGATAGTTTATGGAACGAATTTTCGTCATCTCTTTTTGAGTTTGGTTTGGAGACAAACCGGTTTCGGCGATTTCTTGCGATTGAGAAAGAAATCATAAAACATATCCAACAATTACATTAATCTTTAGAGTATATATTGTACATAGAATAGAATATGCATAACGCTCTGTTAACGTACGATAAGAATAACTTTGAGGTAACTATAGAATTTTTTGTTCAAAATTTGAAAATTACTAACTTTCTACTATTTTATTTTATCTGCTCATCATAAATGTGTTTTAATGTCATAATCCTTTTGTGGTCAATGCTATACCTGTTCTATGTTAAACTCATTTGTCCCTCATAAAACTGCTTTTATAAACTTTTCATATTTTGCTTACCTCGAATATATTATTTTTAATCTTGGAACTAATGCATTCTTGTTGTTTCTCATTGTTTTGTTTATTTTTCTATAAATTTTTTTGTATCTCAAAAAGGACAGCATCCGTACAAACATTCTCATCTCATCTTTGTCCCATTGTCCCAGCGTCCCTTGATGGTGGCTTGGAACAGAGTAATAGCGGCGGCGGAGGTGAAGGTAATGGGATAGAGCTATATGGTCTATTACTCATTGTAGAGTGCGTATATTTCAAGCAATTTATGTTGAACGTAAATATTTTCTCTTATTTACAGCTGTACAAAAAAGCTTTTGCAAAATAGTTTCATAAAATATGTACGGAAAAAAAACTTGTCGGTCCATCGGTGTAGAAAAAGCAAAAGCAGTAACATTTTGAAATTATAGAAATTTTAGTTTTTTAATCTCGGTTCAGTGTATCCCGGGATAATCATTAAAATGGACAGAAAGTGGAAACAAAAATGCAAAAAGTAATCGAAATAATTTATTCTGCTGTAATTTTACGTTGTATGGTATTACGAGTATACATCATTTTGATTTTTTCAGAGAATCAATCCACTTTCATGTCCTTCCTTCCTTCCTTCCTTCCTTCCTTCATTCCTTTATAAAAACCGTAGAAGTGACAAGAAAAATGTACTTCATGTAAATCGACTCAATTCGATTTTATGTCGAACATTTTTCTCGCCAATTCTCGTTCTGGGTTTCGTATCCTTGTTGATGGTAGATGGCTTGCTGCTGCTTTCGCCAGGAAATAAGTTGATCAAGTAATGAACATGGACATTCGAGGCATCGAACGGGAACGGCGGGAAGCGGAAGCAATCGAAGCTCCATCCAAATGAATGAATGTGGTAGAGACACACGATGGAATCGATGGCGTCTGTGGTTGCGAACAAAACGCGAGATAGACATAAGATTGAGTGCTCAATAGCATTGGTCACGCCATCATGCTGGAGTGTGGGTGATGATACCGCAATCTCGCCTGTAAGCGACTGAATGCAAATAGTGTTTGTTGTATGGAAGTGGTTGCCTCGCGGTTTGACAATCTCTATATTTCAAAAGCTTCGCCTCTATTAATCTAGTCCAGTCCAGTTTGTTTCCAGCTGTGATTTTTCTAGGAGTGATTCCCAAATTGATGACATGAAATAGCCATGGTCGGTCGTTAAGCTAGTGTTGCTGTAGAGATTTAACGTTATGTTGTTAGAGTGACACAGCGTAGCGAGACTGACATATTCAAATTACAGAAACACCGGCGCTGTCAATTTATTAACTTCTTGTCACATTGATTGGAGCGTCTTTCTTTAAAATCTAAAGAAGATTAAAAAAAAAATTTAAGCAAATCTGTTGAAAAGCTAAAAAACTTTTCACATAGAATTCCATTTCGAAAACGACGAAACGAGTTTTCTAATTTCGGTTTACTTCCAATATTTCACTTTTTTGATTTAGACTGGCAGACAATTTACGAAATTACTAATACAGTAATTTACTCTGTTAAATATTTGAACATTAACTTTACTAAGTAATATTGGGTTCATACTCTAACCATGATGGGAGTCCATTTTTGGAATAGGTGTAAACTTAAGGTCTGAATTTCGAAATTTGTCGAAAGTGTCGCGTGACTGTTTACAATATTTTAAACTTAATAAAAGCATCAACGAAGCATTTAACTTTTATTGACCGCGTAACACGAAAGCAATTCGCACGAATGTTAAGAAGTTTACCGAGCGCTAAAATAGATGCTGAAAAGCGTCATGGTTAAAATAATAGAGTGGAACTAGTTCTAATGGCTAAATAGGTACTACTTAAATACTCACTTTTACAGAAGTTATTTGATAAAATTGCTGCTTCTAAGTACCTAGGTAATGTTTCACTTAGAAATTACCTTTTCCTACATCTTTGCGCATACTCTCTGGCATCTCCATTGTTTTATATCGTATATCATTTTCGATGAAGTAAATTTCATCTTCTTGCTGAAATGAATAATTGAAACTGTAACAATGATTACATACTACAGGAGCATACAATACGAAATCTAATTTGATTAACTAATTTACATTCAATACGTAGAATATATATTTACCTATCGTGTAAATCTTTCGTGTGTACAAGTATGTTTGGTGCTATCGCTTCAAAGAGGTATGCCGGAGGCGTCCACGGCTGAGAGAGTGTGATTTATGGATATTCAGAGGTATCAGAATATTTTAATTGCTATTAAATTTAATTGCTATTAAATTAACAAGACAGTTAGTTCGTTGCCTTTCTCAAAAGTGACACATTCGAGCGAGGGAGTCCTTTTGATTTTAGTTGTCTAGAGCAAGGAAATTTCATTATGAATAAAATTACGGAAGAATTAAGATGTTAGCACAAAGTGACATAATTGAATACTGCTTATTGAATTTTCAAAATTCAAATAAAACTATTCAATTTTTTTAAACGCTTTCAATTTGCTAAATTGCAAGCAACATAAAGCATCATTAAGCAGTAGTAAGTATCATTCATAAAAAATTCTTGACTGCAAACGGGAAAGTGTTTTCCATTAGATTTTGTATTTTTCCGAAAAAAGTATAAATAATTAATTTTACGAGACAACTATATAGTCTAATTTTTCAACCATAAAGTCTGTAGAAACATTTTGTAAACGCAGATTTTTACTTTTTATGAGTATCCTACAAAGTTTGAAATTTTAAAACCAATGAGTTAAATATTTCAATTTCAAATTGGACCGCAATGGCTAAAAACCTGAAGCAAGCAATATATTTTTTTTTAGTGCATGCTATCAAAGGATGCGCTCTGTACATATTTACACTACTATATTTTGTAGTTGTGTAAATTTGTTGTTCTTTTCACACTGAAATGTCAATCTATGGGCGGTGTCGTTATACTGTAGAGTCAAGAGGCAAGCGTCAAGTATGACCTGCTGATGGGAAATAAACGGCTTGAGACTTCTCGGATGACACTTCACGAATTCTTAGTGCCACTTGAAACTGAAGTATCATTTTGAGCTTATTCCGTCGCGTCACATCACCTACGATGTAAATATGAAGAGGCAATCAATTTTATTATACAAAAAAAATTAAATAATAAAAATTCTGCCACACACTTTGATATGCTTTAATATTCATAAAATTAAAATCATTTAAAATTCTATAGAAAATTCGATTCTTTAATTTCGATTTCATTCAATTTTTTTTTTTAGAATTTAATTGAAAGCATTTGTTCCTTTATTTTCGAATTCGACCACATTTTTAAATTTTTCGATTACTTTGATTTTCTTTGTGAAATATTTATGACTACTGTACGAAAAAATTTTTTTTATTATTTTTAGAAGCCGCTTATAAAAAATTAAATTTATTAATGCGCTTTATTAATTATTAATGCTTTTGTTCATTTCATGAGAGTACCTATATATTGATGTAAATAATATTTTCTGCACCCAAATCGCATGCTACGACATGGATTCATTGCTCTCTTTTGAAGGCAGCAGGTTAATAGGAGAAAAAAGGAGAAGCATCATAGAAAAGTATAGAAAGTCATACGCGTCATACATATCACCGTTATATTCAGCGTCAGCTTTGTCGTCAAATGCGAGCATCATCTTCATCATCATTAATTTACCCTCGTCATCAGCAACAGAGCTCTTTCATCATGCATCTCGTTAGGCATGGCGAAACATATTTTAAAATAATACATAGGTACATACATACATACATACATATGTACATACATATTTACATCATTCCATATAATAATTATTGTGAAATATCTCAGTCTAATAAACTTTTTTATCTTTAGATGGCGAATGAAAAGGAATAAGGAGATTTTTTAACGAGACAATTTTTTCTAATGATATTTTTCATGCCTGCTTTTCGAAAAGCTCCCGACTGTGTTCATTCGAAGAGCAAAATGATCACACAAAATTGCACCAAAGAAAAAGAAGTTCCCGAAATGAAATTTCGCCAGCAACCGACAGAATATTATAAAAATTTAAGCACATTTTTCTTTATATTCACTCTTAAATGCTCGCCAGAGAAAAACACGTGTTATTACAATTCAGTGAGATTTTATTAGGAGACAAAAAGTATAACGAAAGTAAAAGTATATAAAAAACAAAGAAGAGGAAAATATACATAAATGCATTTCGGGCTGCAAGGCTGCAAAAATTCAAAATCCGCATTTTTTTAGAAAGTTAAAAAATCTTTGTATAAACTAACAAAATTGTACAAACCACTTACTCTATTTGCTCTATGCTCTGTTTTTTATAAAATTTATTCATTTAAATAATTTTTTTTTAAGCCAGTCTCTTTTTGTGCAAATAAGCACCTTTCTTTATCTTTTTTTGTTTTTTTGTGAATGTGTGAATAATAGTATGTTTATAATAATAAATACATCACTTAATTTTTAATAATCAGATTTTATTTCATTAGAATTGTTTGCTTTGAATTGAAAAATAGAAAAATTGGAATTGAAAAATAGCACCCACGCCGTCAGCGTTACCACAGCCACCAGTGCTGCCGTTTGCTTTGCCGGTGCCGCCAAACGTTTTTTGATGCTGAGGCGGAACTCTCGTCGTCGACTGGCTGCGGTTGAGCCGCGCAGCGTGGCGCCAAAATTAGGATGCAGCTTATGAAGCAGAACAGCGCGACGATGCAGTAGATCACAACCGCGCATTCTACTGGTTAATGGTTGGTGCGTCCAAATGGGGTAGCTTTTCATTACGGGCCCAAAAACTGAGAGCAGCACAGTCTTTTCATTTGGGTTCGTGGGATAAAAAAGTGAGAAGAAGGACGAAAAATTAGTGGTGCGCATCAACGAGATTTTCCGAGATTTGGGCGTTTCCGGTCTCGTATCAAGTCTTGACTAAAAAGTTCACTTAAAGGTTTGAAATATCGCACTGGAAGCGCACTGCAAAAGGACGAATTATTATTACTAAATATGCTAAATTTTCCCTTTCAGTGACTTACGCAAAGTGTGAGTGTCATTCTGCGGGCTCTGCAGAACCATTCTCCAGAAAGAGCCACGATGCTTAAGGTGTCGTGGGTGGAAACGTAGCAGTTCTCTCGCCTCGGCGCTCCGTTTTCATCATTTTTGATCAATACTTTTTAGTAAACGTATTGTACAATACTTTTAGATTATTTGTATAAACACTTATTTGCAGAAAATTTGTGTCCAGCGCAACGTTGGCGACAATTTCCACTTGAAAGGATTCATTACCGGGTCGCAAGGCTTGATGGATTTGTTGTAAGTGTAGTAGTCCTGCGCCAGAAATGCTGAAAAAGAAGAGAAAAATACTCGTATAGAGAAGGATGATTTTCAAAAAATAAAATGCGCAAAAGTATGCAAACGGATTGTTAAAACTCTTTATACAACGCATAAGAGGCTGGCTGAGCCAAACAACAACAAACTCATCGTCATCATCGACATCATCGTAAACATCGCAATAGTATCAATATAATGCAGTCATTATTGAACAGAACTCAATTGTCGTCGGTCGAGAATAAAGGACGAGAGTCGATCCTGATGGTTGATGATTGAATGCCACACAAACGTGACAACAAAAACGGCAACATCAATGAATTCGTATCAGATTTTGTTGTACAATAATGTGGTTGAGAGGCAAAACGCAACAACAACAACAAACTAACGCAACAAACTACCTCGGTACATTTCTTTTTTTGTCGACTCGACGAGAGTGAAGTGACTTTTAGGAAAATCTGAGGGGAGAAATTTTACAATTCTAATCTCTGGCTGCTCTTTTCTCATTCGGGCTGTGTGCTGCTGATGATGATGTTGTTGCTCTTGTTGCTTGCTGTCCATATTGTTGCAGGCATGCTGATTTAACTCTGACACAGAATGATTCCGTGTAAACTTCGTTTCGTCTTTTGGGAACGAGGATGATTTTGATTTGAATTTACAGCTCGATTTATTGAGTTATGGCTTCTTCACTACATCGTTGTGGAAGGTTCTCGTATATGCGTACATCAATACATACATACACACATACAAAATGTGCTTACACCTTGCCGTATTCGATATTATCGAACTGCCAAGAGAATTATTTTCCTGTTATCTGTTGGTCTTGCTGGCGGCTCTTAGGATGCCATTCTAAAGTTTGAAACATTTTTGATTCAGGCAATTATTTAAATACGTAAATAAGACGAACAACCAATTTCTAAGCGTTCGTGAGCGGAAGAGGAATTTTAACTTGGTTGGTGGAAGTTTTGATTTTTTTTCCTATAAAAGACTTTGTTTGAGAAGATATTCATGCTACAAGTTTTTTCCCGATACGTTTGAGGTTGAGTTAATTTAATTGTGTAAATATTTATAATAATTTCGACTGTTTTCTTTGTACAATATAAATCATTGCAGTGCAAATTATTCCATTATTCATTATCATTAGTTAAATTCAATTGCCTTTAGTAAAGCAGAAATCATGTCTATTATGGAAAAGTTTTCATTGCAGCTGCATTCTTATTACAAGAAAAAAAGACAGTTTTGATTGCTTGCGAAAAGTTTCTAAGAATTAATTAAATCGATGCTATCGAGTGGAGACTATATACAATCGAACACACATTCACACCAACTGAAAATGATTTTTCTTTCGATTTTTTTTAATCAATTCGAACAATCAATTAAACTAAAAGTATTTTGAATTTTTTCTTATTCGTAGTTTTTATTTCTTTCTAACGAAATACCGGAAAAAGGGGAAAGAGTTTTTCAATAAATTCTATTTGATTTACTAATTCGTAGAAACATTAGTTTTTTTTAATTTTTTTTTTGCTAATTTTATTTGTTTGAAATCCCTTCTGCCACGTTCTCCGTCCGCTACGTTACGTAATAAATTAGCTTTTCTTTCTCGAGTCCTTGCATTGTTGGGTGCACTCGCAGAATTTCACTCAATTATGAATTTTCTTGTTAGTTTTCGGTTTTGAATTTTTAGTGTTTTTGTTTTGGGGTTGTTTTTTTTTTTGATTTTTAGAATTCAATTTGATCTAATTTCAATAATTGATATTTTCTTCATCTCTTACTTTTTAAGACTTCTTCTCTTCTTGCTGGTCTTCCAAAAGTATGTATGTATGTATATACAATGAAAGTATGTGTGAGGTATAAATATATACACGTGCCTGCTGCGTAAGTAAATATCTGTATTTGAATATATCGTCGCATTTTTGTGCTCTTTATTCATCCCTAGATTTTTTTGTGACCTTTTCGATCTCGTCAAAGCGACTGTGATGCCTTCTTTGCATTATTCAAGGACCTAGTGCCAGTTTAGTGGCTAACTCGAGACGAGATGTTTTCCATGCGCGTGTGTGTGTGTGTGTGTGTAACTGTGACTCGGTGTACTTGAATTTTAGTGAGTGCATTAGTATGTATAAAGTATAAATGGGTGTCTATTTGAATGAAAGTGTTCTGTTTATTTGAGTCATTCTTAGCTCTAAATCAATTCTCATGGATTCTCGCGTTTAACAAGAAAACTTAGCTTTGTTTGGACCCTCTACCAGGACCACGTCCTGAATGTGCCAACTATTCGATATGTTAGACATCGTCGAAGAACTCTTTAAAAATATTACTCCTATAATTTATTACGAGTATTATATTATTATTTACGAGTATTATAATTTTATAAAGTTGGTTACATCATGAGTAACGGTCCTGCAGCGTGGATGAGAGCTTCCGATGAGTTGGCCTGAAAACTTAAGGCTTGAGGCTTGGCCGTAATTGCATTGAATCTAAACTAAAACTGGAACTACAATGTGAATTGGAGGACGTGGAAAAGAAGAAGAAGATAGGACAAAAATCATAATCATGAAATCATCACCATGTTTGTTGATAAAATGATGATGAAGCATTACAACATCATCGTCATCGATTGGGTAATGCCATGATGATAATGGAGTCGTAGTTATTTTTTCAATTTAATCAACTTTTTATTCTCATAGAATTGTCTAATTATCATTTTGGTATTTTCATAAACTACCAACATTTTTTTCGCAACTTTTATAAGAATCTAAAAATAAAAATGAAATTATAAATGTATCATAATGATTGTAAAGAATGCCACCATAAACAGAATTACGTAATAATTTCACAAGCTTTTCATTTTACCATTTTAAATGTTTTATTCAAAGCCAAAATGAAAAATGTTCTAAAAAATTTTAAGCGAATTTTAAGCGGATTTAAGCGGATTTTTTCACTGATTTTCATCATGCCGTACATAAATACGTACAATTTTATTTTAGTAGGATTTTTAATTTTATTTTGAAAGATTAATGCTAACGGCGGGTTAACCTGTGCATACTACCACTAGCTCGTATCATTCATATTCGTGTATGTACTACATTTAGTCGTAAAAAATTCCTTTTATGAAACATTAAATTAAAATGTTCGAAAAAATAATATTCCGTGCATGTGACAAAAACAAAACCTCAACCAAAAAGTATCCAAATAATAAAAAACAATAAATAGACAAATTATGAGCAGTCAAAGTAATTTTGACCTTTCGTGGGCTCATGAACATTTTTGTGTGACATTCATTTCTGATGAGTCTCATGATTCACTCGAACTCATACGAATTTGAGGTATGTTAAAACAATAAATTGAAATAAAAATTAAATACTCACTCTTTCAGGTAACCATGATGGGAACCATGATCAGTACCATGATCGGGAACCATGTCGAATGAAATTTGTTGCTACACGAATGCAGCATGTTAAAAGAGTCCAGCGAAATAGCGCACAACATCGATTAAACGCCACAAGAGAAGTGATTGTATACTAGAAGAAGAAAAATTAAACATTTTTTTTATTTTTTTCGGCTTGTGTGAAGCTGATAATGTTTTTTAAAACGAATTTTTATCATGCCGCGTCAAATTTTGTTTGAAGATTGAAAGAAAAGCACTGATAATGATGTTACACTTCTGCAGGCGATTTGTCTTCGAACCAAATTTAACGACGAACGACGGAAACTCGTTCGAAATCCCAAATTTTTTCATTCTCTTTCGTTCACTTTTTGCTATTTTATTAAAGTTTTTTTTTTTTTTTTGAGAAGAGTACCGAGCATACTTAAACGTGATAGCTCGAAGACATCTGCTGTGTTGATGACATCGACGTAAGCCTGAAACCGACGTAAGCTCGAAACGACGTGATGAAACGTTCGGATTATGATTCAGCATTGCGTACTTAAGGCTGACTGCACATCGGTGCTCATCGGTGCCTTGTTCGGAGATGGCATCTTTAAGGAGGAAGAAGAAGGTTGCGTTAGAGTAAATCTAGTACTATTTAATTTTCGAATTCAAAATCATATCAAGTCAGGAAGAAGAACTGCAAAAAAAATTGAACCCATTGAAAATTATTGATATTCTAACTAAGCATTTTCGCAGTAAATAAACATTTTCCATTGCAGCATGATTTTGTCAGCTGTCTGTCATTTTGACACAATTTTTTTTTTGTTGATAGGTCTGCTAGTCAAAAAATTGCTTGCATTTGTTGAAATTTTTTTGTGTATTTCCCAAAAAACTTTATTTCAATTGATAACTTTCGATGCGTAGCGAGACAATTTCGTTATTTTTTGCAATGAGTTTTATTTTCAAATTTATTACTCTTTTTATTATTATTTTCCATTCGTCGAAGGAAAACAACAAACAAAAAAAATTTAGAATTTATCCCGAATCTGATGACTGCAAAGCCATCGTAAAACGAAACGAAAGCCAACAGCGAGAGCTTGAAAAAAAACACCATTCAAATCTTACTTTCGTTGACAAGTTATATGTTACAAAATCGAAAAATAAAAAGAAACAATAAAAAAATTAAAAAATCAGATATTTCAGCAATCAAACCATATCATGTCACTGTTATTGCTGTTGCTGTTATTCAAAGCATACATTTTACTGCCATTTTGTTGTTGGTTGATTTTTGCATTATCCTTATTTACATTGAAAATTCAGTTTGGGTGGGCCCAACTTTCAATAACCAATTATAGAGAGGATCGTTGTTGAAAATTATGACCAAAGCAAATCATTACAATCATTTTCAAAGCTTTTTGAAATCGACAACAACAACAATAATGTATTATTAGGTCAAAAGAGAATTATTTTCAATGGTGTAATCTGGCCAAAAAACATTTTGAATGCGGTTTTTTTCTGCTGCTGATATTGCTGGTACTTGCAAACGTTGCTGCTAATGATGATGATGATGAAAATGTTGGAGGCCAGAGCAATGAAGACAATTATAGTGTTGATGAAAATGAAAGTTGGTGGTACCGACGATGATACTGACTGATGTTGTTAACGATGTATGAACATTACTGATAATTACGATGATCGCAATATATTTTTGTTTCTGTGATTGTTTATTGCTTCGGCTACGAATGGTTTTCTGTTGCTGCTCTTGTTGTTGTTACTATATACTTAACATTTTTATTTCGTTCTCTTCTCCACTCGTTTTCCTTTTTTTCTTTTTCTACTTGGTTCGATTGCTACAAGGTATGTTATAGTATTTTGTCAATATAAGCCCCACTGTCGTATCGCAGTAGCATAGAACTCTAGTGTTGTTAATAAACTGATTTATTACAACATTGATGTTGAAGCTGTTGATGTTATTGTTTTTCCCAGATTATTTGAACTTGATGATGATGATGGTGATGATTTCATAAGTGTAATTTTTGAATACTGCTGTTGCTTTTACGTTGAATCTTACCGAGATTATTTTATTAGTAACGCTTTTGAGGACGCATTTTTGCAACTTTTGATCTTTTTCTGCTTTTGATTTTTGGCGTTAATTTTTCATTAATTGCTTTTTAAAAAAAATAATGAAAAATTAAAAATTTGTACGTTTTTAAATCGTTAAATCTTTCATTTCATACAAATTAAAAGTTTGAAAGTTTTGCAGTCGTAAACTTTATTCAGCTCAATTTTTTTTAACACGTTATTCTTTTGTTTTTGAGAATTGTCGATTTTAATTTTGATTGCAGAACAAACGTACTTGTATAATAATTGCGCTAACGGTTACTGCTATTCCTGCTAAAGCATTTTTAAAGGCTGATTAAATATTCTTTTGTTCAATCTTGCATTCCTGCATTTATTTATGCAGGAAATTTATTTTTTAGAAAATAATATTTTTTAGAAAAATAAAAAGCAACGATTCATAAAATTATTGTTGTCGCCCGAAGTTTTCTTTTCTCACCATTTTTTTACTTATTTTTCTCACTATTTATTCTTCTGAGTAGTATTATTTAAACAACATTCGTACGAGTTAAAACGTTACTGTACGACGTTTGAATAATATATTTATATAAAACGGATGTCAGAATCGAGAATTATTTTGTTATTTTTTTGTTTTTTATTGTAATACTTAAAAGTGTTATTTTAGAAAAACCTCGTTCTGTAGAATTGTGGAATTTGTTTTAAAATTTTGTTTATTACAAATCAGCGTAAGGTAAAATAATTTGCCATTACTCTTTATGCTTCCTCTGGTGCTGCCCCTGCTGGTTGATGTGACTCGTGCTCGAAGCTCGCGTCCACATTCCGTCCGTTCCGCTGCGCGTTCTAATAAGTACTAAAATATTTTAGAATCTCGTCGTAACTTCAAGCCCAAAACAAGAAACTTTCCAATACCATTTGCTTGTTGCTGTTGTTGTTATGGTCGAGATTGTTGTGGTTAATATTGGAAATCTGCTTGTTAGTGTAGGTCAGAACACTCACTTGTTCTCACTCAACAACAACAAAAATGATACTTTGTTCCAAAATGTAAGCGTGCATCAGCTTTACTGCTCTTTTTCCGTGCTTTAAATTAAAAGTTTTCCAACACGGCTGTAAAGCTTCGAAGAACGAAGGATGCTCTTGCTCTCTTTGCACCACTATGCTCTTTCGCCTCTTTTCGTCCAGGAATGAAGCTATAATTTCTTCCATAGAAGAGAGAAAACTGTAACCCTTAAGCCAACCATTTAGGTCCCAAAAACTATATACAGTATCCTGAAAAAATGGAATAAAGAAAGTAATAACATAACTTCTAATACATGACTTCACAGAGTTCTAGAGAGAGAAGCAAGGTAATTAGAGTTGAATAAGCGAGGTACAGAAAGACTAAAATCGAGAGCATGTTTAATTTCTTTTAACAGAATTACAACTAAAGAGACTGGTTGTGGAGCTGACAGATCATTTTAAAATGTTATGTGTATGTTATTTAGAGCCTTCACTGCTACATCACGTTTCAAAGTTATCATCAAATAACATAGAAGTAGCAGAGCTTTCAATAGTGAACTAAGAGAGGTCAAAGTTATCAGAAAATAACAGAGAAATGACAGAGTTCTGCTTTTCCTTAGCGCTCGACACTGTTGTTCGTCCTTAATAGGTTTTAACAGAATTGAAAAGAAGGAGAGAAAAGAAAAGACGCCACCCGAATTTATTTTCAAATTACTTTTAAATTGAATTTAATTTAATTTAATTTAATTTAATGTAATATTCATACTTTTCCGTAAAAGATTTAATAACAATAAAGCAAAAAGCGGAAGAACGAATAACGAACGAATCTAATTGTCGCAGGATGATACTTTGAAAATGATATATCATGCATTATTTTAACTGCTTAACCATTTCCATAGGCAAATTTATTTTATTTCAATTTATTTTTAAAGATTTAAAAAAAAAATTTTTTGTAAAAATTGCGGAAATATATACTACATACTTTTTCTTGTAATATATTTCTGATTAAAAAAATACTTTTAAGATTTCGCAGCTAAAAAGAGGTGGCGAAGTGGTATTTTATATTCGTAAGAGATTTCACAATGAGTCAAAGAATCTGTAAAAATATAGACGTTAAAAACAATAAACATAGCATATAGTATAATATACTATGCTGCACAGTATTAAAAATTTTAATGGGCCTCTTCGAAAGGAATCCTTTAAGTACAAATTAAATACGATTAACTTACTCACATATAATCATAAACATGGTATTAATTAAGGTATATGTGAAGTAATTAGAATATACGAGTATACTATTGTCATAAGCTAAAACACATTAACAGTAACTGCAGCTGGAGGAAGACTTGCAGTCTACTCGTTTCCTTTGCTTTGAAAATGCTGTACTGCTTTACAGCAATTAATCGAATCGAATGTAAATCCTTAGGATTAAGTACTATACGCCTTAATGGACGATGGTGGTGTATTTCCAATTAATAGAAGACAGTATACTATTATGCAGATTTATTTAATCCGGCACTTAAATGAAAAAGAAGCACTTTAAATAGCCGAGCAGATTGATTTAAGTAATAAGTCATTAGAAATTATACCGTTCTTTTTGAAATTTTATTTCAATATTGCTTAAGTTGAAAACGTTAACATCAACAAAGATAATTTACATAAAATAAGTTAATGAAGTGATTTATTTTATCCATCATTATCAATTTATTAACTAAAGTAATTAAAAACTCTTTTAGTTCCGATAAATTTCATTATTAAAACCAAGAAAAAACAGCACCAGAAAGTTTCATCTAAAACGTCACACATTTCTTCCGCCATTTCTCCACTACGTTCCGTTCGCACTCCTTATCTTTCTCTATCTTTTCAAGTGTGAAACATTAAGATTTCTTTTTCTATTTCTGACTCTTTGCCAAACCCAAACACTTGCACACTCACACACTTGCATTCTTAAGATAAATTCTCGATTATCGCCGATTTAAAGCAATAAAAGCTGCATAAATTCTCAATCTGTTCGCTTGTCGATTGGTTGAGTCGTAGTTGCCGGGCATATCGGAGATACTCGCACATAACTTTTTGGCAGAACGTACAAGAAAAAGTATGGTAGGACGAAAATGAAATTTATACGCCGTAAAAAAGAAAACTTCGCCACTTAATTGTACTCAATAAACACGGAAACCGAATGGTGACCGTAACCGGCACCGCTACCGCCACTAGCATCGTTTAATATCGACCTCGAGGCAATCGAAGTGCTCTTTAGTATCGTTTTGCATGAGTATTTAATGGAAAAAGGAAGACTACAGTAAAATGAAAATAATATTGAGTATTGATTACTTGCGCAACATTTGCACAATACATACTTGCCTATTTGCCAAATTTGGGGCTCTCTGTCAGACTTTAATCTTTTTGAATTTTGATTAAATTTTGAAATTATGTCACAATTTTGCCGGCAGCTGTTTTATTTTCGAGTCTTAGTGGAATGCGAATTGCTTTGTTTTTATTAATTATTTTTCGTTTATTTCGTTTATTTCGTTTATTATGAAAAGAGAGCAAAAGAAAGAAATCGATATTTTTTGTTATTTTTTATCTACTCTGCCAACTCTACACTTCTTTGTTATTGCTTTCATTAAACATAACTTTTTTCGAAATTTGTTCCACTAAAATGAAATGGAAATCATTCAGTTTCTATCGTACAACAACAAATTGATTTTTTTCGTTTTTTGGCAGTTCATCTGTCTCTTATTTCTTTCTGTATTTGTTTAACTCGTGCTTCTCGTTTTGTCCGATGATGAGTTGTTATGCTGTGAAAATTTTGACAGTTTCATTAAAATGCAAAAAAAAATATAAAATGTGTATGCTATAAAACGCTGTCAGAGATTTTATTTATCGTAGACTTAGATATTGCATTGTATAAACAGAATTGTATAGAAAGACTGTGGAAAGTTTGATCTAGGAAGAGGATAAAGACAAAAATTGAGGGACTTATTTTCTTGTGATAAATCTTGATTTGAAACCGGCTCAAATTCGACCCTCTTATACATGTGCACCTGTTATACGTGTGTACCTGTTATAAATGTTTACATATGTATTTACTCGTACATATCTATGTACATATATTCTATTTGCTTTGCTTCTTTCCGTGTTTGGTGCCAAAAGTCGTAACGTGATTTTCTTTATTTTTTTCAAAGTTCGTTTATCATAAACAAAACAATCTCCAATTTCCATAAAGCAATTTTCCATAAAATTTTCCGAAATAATCCTCTCAGCTCGTGTGTTCGGGCGTTTTATTCTTGTATGTCTTTCGAGATAATCTTTCAAATCTTACGACGCGTTTGTGCATTTTGTTGACACTTTGAGGTTTAAGGTTTAAATTAAAATAATCATTTTTAGCGTCGCCAAAGTCGTAGGATTTAAATTAATTAAACCGCTTTTTTTGCACACCACGGCTTACCCACGATGATGATGATAAAGGAAAGCTTTGGGATTTTTTTCATTATATTAAATATAAAGCTCCTTAAGATTAAATTAAAAAAGACGTTCAATAAAGAGTCTTTCAATACTTAACCCTTGTTTTAATCATTTTTTATAATAACTTCGTACATGCAATGAGGACTCTCAACATAATTCAAGGTCCTATGAAGGAGCACTTTTTTTTATTCCATTTGCTTTCTTGAGGGATCAACAGCAGCAGCAGCAAAAGCATCTAAAAGTGTGTATGTATATCGTATGCATGTATCATCAACATCCACACAGATACAAACCCACACACAAACCATCACAAAAGTTCGTTTAAGCGCATACAATGCAATCTTCTTAAGCCAACATACTCGTAGTAACATACAGCTATTGCTAAAGACTGTATTCTCTTTAACTTCTGCGGCGAGCATGTTTTATATTCCATTTCTTTTATTCATTAACTCCATCAGTTTGTTCGTCTGGCTGCATTTTTCTTTTCGTCATTCCGTCAGTCGGTCGTTCTATACTTCCAAAATTTGCTCGAAAGTTTTCTTGAGTGTGTGTGTGTGTGTGTGTAGGGTCCATCATTGCCTGACTGAGCGAAATCTTCTAGCGTTAGCAGCACTGGAAGGAACCCTAACGTTGACCTGGCAGAGCTCAAGTTTTCAACGTGGGAGTATATGTGGGTGTGAGGATGTATGTGTGTATATGTGAATGTTTTTATGCATGTCTTTCTGGGTGTTTGTATGAATGGGCGTGCTTCTGGGGTCCTGTTTACTGAACAGTTTAGAAGTGAAGAGCTTATTCGCTTTCAGTTTTAGTGCTTTAAGCTCAATACATTTTTCTTTGTGTTTTATTTTTCTGAAAACTTGCTATCTTTCATTAATCGAAAAATGTGATTCGAAATTTGAAATTATTCGATTTTGTTATTTCAAATTTAATACAAAAATAAAGATTACATACATTTCTACAAATTTAATGAAATTAATAGCATTGAAGCGAAGCGAAAGTGGATTGAATTGAACTGTTCCATTAAAATGTGAAAGCATTCGTAAAGTTCATCCTAAATAAGCTTTCATTTTAATTAAATTAAATAATTTGTATGCCCATAGGATTTTTGTAATTTTATTCGAAATATTTTAAAGAAAATAATATTTTTTTATTTAGATTTTTAAAAATTTAATTAATTTTAGAACTTGCAACAAACTCGCAGCGTTTATTTTCTTGAATCATGGGTCAATTGGGTTCGATGTAAACCTATTATTTTAAATCTGATTGTACTTACCAATGACTCCCTAGATCCCCTCTCATTTCTCTTAATTCTCCCTTCACGCCTCGTTCTGATCTCTACAAAATTCCATTTTCATAATGAAAGTTTAATGAAAACATTTTACGCTTGAAAACTAATTTTCATACCGACCGTAATGTTACGCTTTGTTTTGTATTTTGACATTGTTATTTCGTGCCGACCACGTAAGCATCGGTTTGTTTTGACTTGTTTTGTTTTGTTTTGTTTTGTTTTAAGCAAAAGCGGGGGCAATTTTAACTGGAAATTTGTGCCGCTCCACCAGATGAGGCCACACTTGGTGGTGCCGCTATTATCAGAACTTCTAAAAACCACGTCGAACTTTCAACATAACATAATTGCTCTGAATATTTTGTGAAAATCATGACTCTTTGTATATTTGTATATTTGGTGGTTTGTTATGTTTTCAAGTGGTTGCAGGCAAAGAGTTGTTTGTTGAGGCACCGTGCTCACTGGTCTTGCCGGCTGCTGTTTTGGTAAGGCTTCGGTTCGGCCAGTATTTATTGCCTAATTATAAGTTCGTTAACAAAGGAAAGGCAAAATTAAAGGTTAAACAAGTGTAACTAATGGCGAAGAAACGGTAAATGAAACTAAAAACTTACAGCACCAACCAATTTTATATAATTAAAGTGTGTGCATAGTATGCATGTATGTATGTATGTACGTAGTACGTATATAGTATGCAGCCATTGAGGCGGCGCCCTTAACAAGTAATTAATACGCGCAAAAATTTACAGACTCTGGTTGATTTTGATGAAAATGTCATTTAGAAGGATACTCCTAAAAATTTGTATGGTCTCCCTTAAAATAGTTGTACCTATACATATAATTTTATTTTATGAAATTTAGATAAAATTTTTGAATATTTTGGATAGATATATTTGGAGAGATATTTTATTTTAATTTCGAACCATTCACATCAAAAGCTAGTATAAAAGTAACAACCACCGAATTTTTTGTTTTTTCTTAGTTAGTGAGTTATAATAGAAGAATGTCCTAGCAGGCTGACCCGGTTATTTAATCGGTACGACATTATTTTCCTTAAGAAATCTAAAACTCAACGTTGCTGCCACACTTTACAAAAGTTACTCTCTTTCTTAAATATATCGTATATCCGTTGTTCCACATTCGGAACAAAGCTTTTCGGAATGTACGTATTCATTACAAAGGTATACAATTCTTGACATTTTAATCTAGTATTTTGTATATAAAAACTTCGTGTGTATGTAAATACAATTAGGACGGATCTACATTCTCTGCAATGAGCGAAAAGCGGCTAAAAGTGTCTGCTGCTGTGCTCGTGACGTGAACGGTTACCTGCTACGAATTTCAGCTTTCAGCCACTTAAAACCGAAGTCTTCTTCTCGTACTAATTACCGTCAAGAGCTGCCACGTATCCAGTTTAAACAAACAAAAAAGTCATCTTCCACATAATGCCGGAGATAATGGCATGATTTGAGAAATAAAATACGTCGTCAGTGCAAGAAAGTGAAAAATAAGAAGCAGAAGCTGGGCTAAAAAGTTGCGCAGAGAGAATAGTATACATTATCAGAAATAATCACTCACTAAACATTTTGTATGTGGTCGCAAGCTGTACCAACTAACAACGGTATTTATAATTTTAAATTGTGTGAAAAGACAAGAAAAGACAAGTTCAACTGTAAAGGAGGGTGAAGCAACTGCCTTTCGTCTGCAGATTTCATGCATGATGGTCTCATTGTTGCGCCTCGCTTGTGATTTAAGCAACTGGGTGGGGGGGCACTTCAAGGCTGCACGCCCTGGTAAAAAAAAGGCGCCTTTTCGCAAACACAGCTTTTTTTCTTCCGCTTTTGCTTATTTACCGCTTTTTGCATTTTTTATGAAAAATACGCCTTTCTTTTTATAGCATCTTTTTGTTTTCTTTTATTTTTCAAATTAAAAATCGCTAAAAATGCTAGAGCCGTAGGATTATTTTCAGAATTTCCACCATTCCAAGAGTATGGTGTTTTGAAAGGTATGGCTTTTGCTCGAATACTTATAAAAAACCGTCAAAAAGTGGCACCTTTTCACGGGCTCCTCTTCAATTTTACCAGGCAGCCCGACGTCGCTCATTCCGGAGTCAAGCCTTAAGCTTTAAAGAACGTAAATTAATGCGTTCTAAGCTACAACCGCCATCGCCATCGAGTCAACTCTATTATTTCAAATGGCTCACTGCACTTGAAACGTCATTCAACACACTGCTTTCCGAGCAAGCGGTGGCGTATATAATCCAGCCGTACCGAAGGAAGCAGGAAGAAGAACAGGGCAAGGCAAGACACGATGCATACTAAACCAAAAGTTGGCGTCCAGCGAGATGCTTGCAACGGATGCATGCAACACTTGAAATTGCTGCAGTTTCTCATAGAAATTTACTTTCGCTTTCGCCAACAATTCACTCAAGTCCACACCTTCCCCTTCCGTTTGGGCCATTTTTTGCAGCATGCATCCATTTTTCTTCCCGCGCCGACTCGACCTAAACAGTGAGAAACGTCTCGAAAATACTAGAATTTTCGTTGCAGGAACGATAATAAAATCGCACACTGAAAATAAAAGCACTATTGCTTTTATTCCGGCAAATGATTCAAGCCTCAAGCAGTACCAGAGAAATTTATGGCTTTTTTCAGGTAACCTCCATAGACCGACCACCTGCATCGTCCCTTTGTGAAATTAATAAATAAAAAGAGTTTCGTTCGTTTAAATTTTAGTAACAGGGCGCTGACGCCTCTTGAAATTGTTGTTCCTCTTTTTTCGACCCTCTTTGTATTCTCTTGTGATCTATCTCTCTTTTTCTCGTTCTCTCTCTCTCACTCTGTGCCTCTATCTTCCTCTCTTTCATTTACAAACAATCCTATTCTAATTTAATTTTCTTGCGTTTACGTAAATATTAATTTTTCCCATTCGTTTTCTTCTCGTCTTCGAAGCGCGTCAGAATCTTGACTGAAAAGTAAATTTAAAAAAAAAATATAAATTGCTGAAAATGAAATTATGACTTGACAACAAGCCTCTAGGCTAAATAACCAACTAATTAAGATTGACAAATTAATTATGGGCGAAGTGGTGCAAATACTCGTGAATTGAAATGAAATCGAGAAAAAAAATGGGATTTGATAAATTATTTGTGGTGCGTTAAGAATTCTCGTTCCTGAAACTCTCCTATCTTTCTTATGTGTTGTTTGTTGAGAAAGGATATCAGTCTTAGCGGATACAACAACAATTTTCAACAAGTTAGTTCTTCAGTGCATTCGGTACAGCAGTTAGTTTCAATTTAATTTCGATCGTTTTTGCCTGGAGGCATAAAGCGTATACTCTGGCGCATTGCGGAAAGGTGGAAGAGAAGAAGAGAGGGTGGGAGGGAGGACAGTCGGCCGAAAGAAAATCAATTTAGTTAATTCACAAACGACCTCCGTAAGTCAACAGAACAAGCAGGTTGTCGGTTCATCAGCTGCAATGACATTCTACTGCACTTTGAACAATTAGCGCCAAATTCAAAGAACAAAAGTGTAAAATTAGTACAACGTGCGTGTGCCACGATGGTGCAACACGGCTACAGAAGAAGACTAGAATTTCAGGAGTCAACGAAGATAACTTCTTTAATAATTTCTTTTTCATTGAAAGCATTAATTAATTACTCGTTAATTCTAAATAATTGTGATAGTGATTTTTGGAAGTTAACACTTCGCTTCGTTTCAGTTTTTGCCCGATATACAATTGGTTTTTTTACAAATTTTGATTTTTCAATTAAAAAAAACTCTTGCGTTTTCGCATAAATAAGCATAAACTTATTTAACGCAATTAAATCACGTCCTGTCTTTCTTTCCGCTGTAAGAAAAGCAATTTCCCTTTTGTAAAATTATTATTCGACAGGTTCTTTGTTCTTAGAAAAAAAAAATAAAATAATGGATATTAAAAATAGTGCATTTCATTATGCAGAATGCATTTTTCTCATGCAGAAGGCAGAGTAAGAAAAATAGAAAGAAAGTTAGAAATTATGGGCGACAAATCATTCGACTTGCTCAATGTCTTCGATTAAATTGTGAAAATGATAAAGGACCAAAAAGCGGAAATTAAATTTGCTCTGATGTCCCCAACGCTCCCTTTTCCTTCTCTCTGTCAGTCTTCAACCGTCCCACCCTCTCTCTCTCCCGCTCTTATGTTTCGCTCGTTGGTCGAAGTCATGCACTATCATTAACATTACCGAGGGAGGGATCAGCGATAGGCACCTTCCGCCTTTCTCTACGCAGACCCCGAACAGTCCTTTGCTCGGTGATGCATGAACGGCTCGCGTACGTGCCGCAATTATGCATCCGCAATGCGTAATGCTCAAAAATATAGAAAAAGAAGAAGAAGATGAGAAGAAGAGAAGCAGATGAGAACGCAGATAAATGATAGGACGCTGTCCTTACAATAAAATGATTTGCTGCTTTGGTTTTTTTCTCATTTTTTTATTGAGATTTCTATAAGTTTTCAAAAAACCTTTCATCATTTGCGACACTGGTTTTCAGCACCGGATCGACGTTCAAATGATTGGCAATCCCTGCACGTTTTTATATTGTGTTGCAGAAAAGAGAGTGAGATAGCTCGTAGCATAAACACATGCAACCAAGTGAAGGGTGGTAATGAAATATGACGAAAGAGGAGGTGAGAAACTGAAGATTTCTTCCGAGAAAGTGAAGCATTCTTGAGGTCTTCCAAACAGTAATTCTTTAACTCTGTAGTATTAAACTTCAGATTTAAATATGCTTTAAACAAAATAATTTTCCATTTTAATAACAGTAATATTAAAATTTTCGTTTATTTTATTTTAGCAGACTGTGATATTTTCCACTGAAAATATACTTTGTACCAAATCATTGATTTACATAAATAGGCTTAGTGAAATGAAAGAAAAAATTTAAATATAAAAAATATTATATCTATTACGAGTATATATAATTAAACTAAAAAACCTCATCATCATTAAATGAAATGAAAGTGAGTGGTCAAAAATTATTTTTGTATCAACTCACATCAATGCGTTTACATTTTATTAATAATGGATTAGTACAACAACTGCAGACGCATATCTCGACCGCTAAGCAGCACTAGACTTAGTAATTTATATTAATACGAGTATAAATAGTAAAGCTTGTGTAAAATTTTTTTTAACAAAACATTTTTTCCAACAAAATTCTTTAGTTTATTTTTAGTTAAAATATTTATTAATTACTTTTTTGAGGATATTTTAAAAATATTTTTGTTTTAATAAATATTTTGTATGCAGTGTAACAACGCCAACAACAACAACAACAGTACGAGCACAACAAAAATTACTATTCAGTGGGTGAATGAGAAAATTCAATGAAAATTCGTTGAAATATGATCAAGCTGTACATATTGTAATAAATAAAAATAATTCCTGGCTTTCATTGGCGTCGATGGTTTCCGGGTGAGCAAGCTTTTTGTTTTGCGCGGTTGCTTTCGGAAAGTGTTACCACCTGATGCAAAACCACAGAAATAATCGTTCGTTCGTTGGTTCGTTTGTTCATCCGTCCTTCCGTCTGGTTGTAGAAACCGCTGAGCTGGAATGCAACCATTGGGAAAAAATACCAACCGTCATTCTTTGAGGCCTCTACGCAAAATAGATTTTTCATAAATTGTTTTTACTCGTATTCGCCAAATGAGACTACATATTCCTATCGCGCTTACGAAATAATAAAACTGAAAAATTCTCCTAAATTTTTTTTCTAGGTTATTTTTCACGTTTAAGTTTAAATTTTGTTCTTTAAAATTTAATTATGGATTTAATTTATGGCTATGGACTATTGAATTCAAATATGGAGATAACATTATGAAGTTTTGAACCAATAAATTGTTAATAAAAGTCTTCCATTTCCCTCATTGCCATTTCTAATAGAGGCTTCTTTCTTTTCCTTCTTCTCCTTCACATTGGTCTCCTTCTTTCATGAAGTCACTAAACCTAAGAGTTTATAAATTTGTTTTTCCTGGACTTTGCCGTCTTTTCCCAATAGCGTCTCATAATTCTTCATCCAAGCTGGATGAAACTTTGTGTGTACAACATCGTACCTCGATGGCTCGATACCTCTCTCTGGCCAGCATCATCTGCTGAGTACTTGTTTACTTGTTTTCAAGTAGAATAAATGCTAGATTTTACTCATACGATGACGCTCATATTTTATGTTCATTCAACAACAAAGTTTTAAGTTTAGAAAGTCAATTATTTTCGGGCTTTTACAAAAAAAAACCAGAAGAAAAATCTTTAAAAATACGAGTAGGTCCACGCACTATACGAAATGAATAATGAACAACATTTTTAAAGTTCCAAAGGAAGATCCATGAGCCATAGTTCATCCTGTAAAGCAGGTAATTTATATAGAAATGATGCTTGTAAATCGTATACCGTGGCTAGAAGTGGTTTCTAAAATATTTGAAGAGTAACTCCAAGAATTAATAAAAATAACCTGCTAATATCCATAAGAATCATCATCATCATCATCATTACGAGTACTAAGCAATATATTTTCAATTTGTGGAGATAAATTTCATTAAAAAAACCACATATTAAGGACTGAATCCTTACGATTTCGTATTCAGCAATTCTGTACTGTGAATTAAATATCATGCAAATGCGAGGCAATATTTTACGTGACGAATGTTTCGTTTTTCTCTTTTGTGGTATTAATTTTACTCTGCGATTTCCTTCTGATCTGCTTCACGCAGTACCACGAACCCAAATAACAAAGAAACTCATTTAGTGTCTATTATTTGTGTTGACAACGCGCATGGAATTTTATATGCGCTAGTTTATATCTCATAATGTGGAAAATACTTTGGTTATACAAATTTGAGGTGAAGACATAGTTGGTTTATATGTAAATTACTGTCTTATTTTACATACTAAATGTCAGATGACATTCCATTATTATTGTTGGATAAAATGGATATTGTTGGATAAAAATGTACCGAATACATTTTTCAAACTTTTACGGCTGGGGGCAACTACCACTAACTTTCCTTTGTTGTACTTTCATTTGTTTTTAGTATAATTTTAGGATGTAATTTATTAAACTTGGCATTATCTTTTACTCTCTTAATAGATCTACGGATTATCATCTATTTGGAATTTTAAAAATTTACTAATATCATAAATGCAGCAAACCAATAAAACACGGAATACAATTATGCGAATACCTCTCATTTCACTTTTGCCATGGCTGCTGCCATAAACCACTCTCTCTCTCTCTCTCAATGCAATTGAAAACCCATATTTTTTCCTTTAAAAGTTGTTAATTAACCGAACTGATTTTCAGTTGATTTACGATGAACAAGATACAAATCGACTTAAATACGTTTACATAAGTAAATGGTTTTAATTACATTATGACTGAGCCACACAAACAACATCAACCAACGTGCATAGGTTGCGAAATAAATACGACCGATACATGACTGCATTTGGTGGGGAAAGGACTACGAATATGGGTAAGGATTCCATTTTCGATACAACCAAAACATTACACAATCCAAACTTCATTGGATGCTTATAAAAGTTCGAAATTATTACTCGAAAATGTTGCGATTAAAAGCGCTCGAATTTATGAGAACTGTTTAAAGGATCATTTGATAAATGGATAAGTGAAGGGCTAATGAGGAGGAGAAAAGAAAAAGAATATGATTGGGTTTTTCTTCTTTTTTTTCTTCGGTTGTCTTCTCTCAACTCAAATTACAACTTCATGCAAATCTTTCTCCAACAAAAGAAATTTATTTTCCAAGAACTCTGTTTCTTCGCAAACTTCTTTTGCCCTCGGACCAATAAAAACTTTCTCATTGCAACTATCGAAAAGTTTTATTCCATAAAATAACCTTAACATGATCGTGATAGCGAGAGCGGCATACAACAAAATACAATGAAAATAATGACAGCAAGGACAATGCTGTCTCACTAATAGAAGCAGGAACTAGTCTGACATTGTCCTTATTATAGAACAGGTGCGAAAAGTTCCTTCTGTCTAGCTAGATCCTGTCAGGTGCGATTCAGTAACAACTACAACAATGAACGACAGCCGGACAAGCAACGAAAAACCAAAATCGCAATTTTCCAGCTACTTTTCGGCTTCTTAGAGAAGACGAAAATCAAGAACAAGTAATAAAAGCAACAAGAACGACTAAGAGCGATTATAACAAGAACCTGCTACTAAAATAAGAAATAAAGAAAAGAAGGTAGATTACCCTCAGCCAAGGAGGGGCAGCCTCCCATCTCCTTCTTAAAACCTCGAAGCTACAAAGCCAGCTGCGAACTCAATCCAGTTCTCTAACCGTCCAAAATTCTGCGGCACTTTTTCTTCATCTTTTCTAGTGTTTCTATCCTCCGGTGACACTCAAATTTCACTTTAACAAATTCAGAATTAGGTCTGTTACATTCAAGAAGCTCTCTAGTAGACAAGTACACTATAGTTGGTACACTACATAGTTCGTACATCCTCCTTGGTTCCGAAAATATCAAATAAGTAAGTCAAGTTAAGTTCAGTTAAACGTTTTAACTGAACTTAAGTGTCTGATGTCTTTAAAACAAATCTTGGTTTCTAAGTAACCGAAAGAGTAACTTCATTTCATTATCATGACTTTTATCAAGTAATGTAAATCTAGTCAACCAACCGTCAAAACAAAAAGGATTCACTTTCTGTTGCGTTGAAAACTGTGTCTTCACACTTTTTGAACCAGATTTTAGTTCCAGTCTGGTACTCAAAAAGATAATTGCTTCTATAACATTCGCATCTCTACCTGGATGACAACAGTTTGCAGTTCAAAACTGAAATAATAAAAAATTCTGATGTTCTCAATGATTTTGGTGAGTTTTAAATTGAATCAAAAAATACATTAAACACATTTGAACATTTTAAAAGGACGTTTAAAAACTTTCTCTGTCACTTTAAAACGTTCAAAACCTTTCTGTGTTTTTTGATGCAATTTGAAATTTACTGAAACCATTAAGAGAAAACTATAGTCAAAGTAACAGCTTTGAATAGGTATCAGTTACTGCGGTCCGTAATTTGATTTGTACATTATGCGCACAGACTGATGTATCGCCGAATGTAACACCGAATGTATCGCCGAAATGAAAGAGTAGTCTCTTCTAGCTAAATAAATATGTATATTCCATACATACATATGCACATAGATTTAGGTGTATATGTATTATAAACACATATATTCCTCTTTTGCAAAGAGTGCTTCTTTTTTGTTGTAGCCTGATGTTATGTCAACGCCGTTGCATTATTAAGCCACAAAGAGCACTGAATAAATTGTTAAGTTTCTTCTTCAGAGAATGGCAGCAGATGGTCTCAACATGTAATATGTACATGCTTGACATCTATTTTATGTAGTAATAACGTTTTCTTTTACCAACAACAGGTAGCAACACAATCAGAGTAGCTTGCAATGCAACTACCGCGAAACCAAGGACATCATCGTCATCATCAATACCATTACCACTATCGTCTTTCCGTCAGCAGCAGCGCAAATCGGAAACATTGATGCCTCCCTTGCGCGTCTGTTACTATTGCTCACATGACACCTGCATGACGGTATAGCGCGGAGTAGGCGTCAGCGGCAGCATTGAAAGCCATGCATTTGCATTTTAAAGCAATGCTAGACGGCATGCGTGAGTAATAGCTACTCCACCAACGCAGTGAGGCCTATCTCAACGCTGCAAGCCGTGTGCATTTTTATGACGTCATATATATATTTAACAATCCAGTGAGTACGAATATAAGTTTCACAAAAAAATGAAAGCATCACGACCTAGCGTGCCCGGGAAAACATGTGTCGCATCACTAAAGCGACATAATAATAAATTTATTTAAATGTTAAAGTCGTGTCAGTGAAGATGGCTAAAGTCATTGTTATTCTTGTTCTCCTTTTATATTTGAATTTATTTTCATGAATCTCTTGAGAGGAGATGTCTCGCTTGTGTTGTCTCAGCGGTAAAAGTATGTACGTACATGTATTCATAAATCCTTTTTTTGAATTTTCATCACCTTTTTTCATCATTTATTTTTGTTGTTCGAAAAAAGGCCTATTATGTATTATTAAATTAATGAATTATTAATCTTTTCCATTCTTTCGTTTTATTTAAATTTTGTTTAAAAGCAATTTGTGTCCACTTCCTTCTCTTTTCGTGCGGCAAGGAACGTAATTGCATATAACAAGTTATAAAATAATGAAAAGAAGAGGAACTCTGTCCTCAAGAATTTCAATTAAAGACTTTGGCATTTTTGTCTTCTTTCACAGCAATTATTGTCGTCTTTCATTGGGTCCAACCCCCCACGTTCACTGCCCCACTGGTAGAAGGCTATCATCACACACAGGCATATTCAAATACACAACACGAGCAGACAGTGTGATATTTTACTTAATAACTCTGGTGGTCTATTATACCACCGCATCTTTCCTCAGGAGTTTAACAGTACTTGCCATTGCTGCTGTTGTCGTTATATATGCACATACATATGTATGTCAAAATTGCTTTCATTCAGAAAATTGTTAAATAATTTAGGACTCTTAATGCTTCTTGAAATGAAGAGGAACATACTCACTTGTACCGTGCCTCCTCACTAAAAATATTTTGGTACGCTTTTTCGCCTCAACGAATTTCTTTCGAAAGAATGTTAGTTCGATGACATTTCTCCAGTTGCCAGCAGTCTTTTAGTCGGGCTGTCCCAGGCGTCCAAGGCTGTCTAGGTCTTCCAAGGCTTACAATATTTGTTTGACTTAGAGTAATGTGCGAGGATGAGATCTTTATAGAGTGCATTAACCAGAAGAAAAGAATATTTCATTTGTTACTTAATAAATGAGATTTTGCCTAATTCTTGAGTATATAAAATACGTAGTGTCTTAGAAATATGTTATTTCCTATTTTCTCTCTCCCCCCTCTTTTTTATCTCTAGTACTTTTTGCGATTTGTTAACCCCTCTGCTGAATACAAATAAATTAATTGCAGAAATAACGTACGATTCCTTCCACAATCAATTTCTATTTAACTGAGATCTAATTCATCGTCGTCGTGATAAATCAAAAGCAAATAATCTTATCCTCTTTAAGCCTTTATGAACTTGCAGTCTAATGTTTCCTTCTTACCGGTGGATACAGTGATATATCACCAGAAGACTGATGTGCCATCTACGTCACAGGGTCGTTGTGAGAAGCTAACTGACAAATAATCCATGAGACAATTGATGTGATGTGATGGTTGTTTCGCTTGGATTTAATTAAATATTTTTATTAATTGCACACAATACTCGTATGTTTTACCAGAATGATGTGCCTTCAGTAGGCCTCACTGCAGTTTGAATCAGATGATGAAGCTAATTACATGAAGCGGATGATTTTTTATAATCAGAATACTACAAAAATAACATTTAATTATCAGAAATACCATAAAAAGTTAATTTATTAGAAGCGTTATATTACTTTTTGTTTAGTTAAGATTAGTTTGAAATTAGTTGAGATTACTTAGTATTCTATAGTATTCTATAGTATTCTATAGTATTAGTATTCTATAGTGATTCAACTAGAGTTAAATTTTCTATAGTAATTAAATAAAAAAATTGCAGAAAAATTTCTCTCCAAACGTTCGTTTTCGCAAATCCTTTCATTTCAACAATAGTTTCATTAAACAAAATTTGGCACATCATCACGCAATTTTCTGAAGCTTAGAGCGTGGAAGGCATGAACGAAATAAAGAAAGTCGGAATTGCATTATTTTCAACGTATTTTGCTCTTCCACTTCCAGTCTTTCCTCTCTGCTTTTTTTTGTGGTGTGGATACTCGTGATATTGAGAAAATAGTTTCAGCATTTTTACAATTCAATAAAAATATCTGCACCACATAAGCCAAGTGCATGGCTTGTATAGTATGTTATTTCTAAAATATATTCTATGCGATGCCAAACATATAAACAGAATGCGTGTGTGCAGTTGGCACTATCGAGTGTGTCCAAGACTAATATTGAGAGAAATATTGAGAGTATTGAATCCAATAATAAAAACTTTATACGATAATAAATAGATATCATTACATAATGAAACTCGAGAGTTATTTTCTTTTGTGTCGAGTATTGATTTCTGGTGTTCGTGTTCTAATGATCTGGTGCTTAGTGTTGTACTGAAATTTGCCTTCAACAAATATTAAAGGATTTCCGTACCTGCAAACATAAGTCATTTATGTCATGATTAACAGTATAAATATTAAGTATTAATGAGAACTCATATTGAAAACTTATCTCCTAAACGAAGCTATTATCGTTTCTAATCATAGAAAATAGCAAATCACAAGTAAATCCGGTGGGAAATCTTTATGACATGCTTATATCACAATTAATAAATATTACATTTGAAAAAAAAAACCTTTCATAAATTAATCGAGACGAGTTAGTTGCTATAAATTTTTTTATAACAGAAAAAAGTATGACAGTATATAATAATTTTGTTGTCGTTTCATAAAATTTTGTTGAATGAGTTGTGCACCAAATGATGATAGTCGGTCGACACACTAACTAAGTCGACTTAAGTTCAACCATGTTGTAAAAATTAATTTTTTTGAATGAGTCAAATCTAACGAAATCTAATTGAATATTGAGAGCAAAAGTACTCAAATATAATTCTTTAAAAAAAAGTTATTTTCAGGGTTAAACCTGTGATAACTTTCTCACAGGGTAAGGATAAATAGTTTTTGGAATTTCGATATATCCGACGCACGGCAACAAAACTGATATAAAGTCATTCTTGGAATTTTATCAATGTAAACTTGATTTTGTTCTTTTAAGGATAACCTTTGATTCTCTTGAGTTCATGTGAATGTGGTTCACCTTGAAGTAACCGAACAAGGATTGACTTTTAACCATCGAACTCTGTTCTTTTGTATATTCAGTAACTATGTAGAGCTCATCTAGAGAGGTACATCTATGAGAAACTTACTTGCGTGCATTTAAGAACACTTCACACAAATAGAAATACCAGCATACCGCATACACACACACACACACTCTTTCTAAAGACAGGGGCGAAACATTCTTTTCCTTCTTATTCTTCAAACAGCCTCAGAATCTTAGAAAAATTTTTAAGAAAAACATGCTTAAACCATGCCGCCAACATACTTCGCTCTGTTCAGCCACGCAGCTCGTTTGCACAAGCAGGATGCACACAAATACACACACACACACACACCCATATTAAATACACATAAAGATTTCTTTAAAGTTTTTCCTTTGTTGACTTTTGCCTTCTTCAGCGTCAGCGAGGAGTTCAAGAAGAAGAAAAAGTCCTTTTCTGGAGAGATGGTGGTTTTTCTTTTGTTTTTCATTTGAAAGTATACTAGCATGTATTGGTATATATGTAGGTATGTGTGTTTGCACAGAAGTGAGAATGTGAGTATGTTAAAGGATAAATTAGACTTCGCCCACTAAAGCGAAGTAAGTAGACTCCGCTCTTTAGATGCTTCTCATGATTTTTCCACATCAGAGTTGGCAAAAGTAGCTTTATTTTATATTCATAATTACAAATTAAAAATTTTTTTTTCTCTTTTGTGTTTTAAATCATCTTTTTTAATCATTTGCATCATAAACTGGAAGCAACGCATTCTCATCATGTCGTCATGTCATGTCCCTTTCGTGATCAAATGAAATTAAAGAGTTTTTAATTCAATAAAATAGTTTTAATCGAGTGGATTTCAATCAACACAGATGAGTAAAAAACATTATTGGTAATTCAGTAACGTAATTGAACTGATTATAATATGTATTAAAATATCAATTGCCATACATTGAGCTTTTACAAGAGAGAACGAGTCAGGACAAAATAGTCTTTATTCTGTTTACAATTGAACGTCATAAAACGACAAGCCACAAAAATCATTGCTTGAAATGAATTAAATTTTATTTCGATACATGCCACGCACCAGATAAAAGCCATTGAAAAGCTTTTAGTAATAAAAATGGAACCGTTAATTAAAAGGCAAAGGCACAAAAGGCACAGGCACTCTTGATCACAACCATTAAGGATTTCGTGTGCCTCCGCCATTAATTTTGTATTTATTATTCACCAAGAGAACCGTTTCAAAGTTGCCTGCTGCGGTCCATCCTTTAAGGACTTTAGAGTGCTGCCTTCGGAAGAAACTTTGGGGAGCTCTGCTAAGTTTCTCCAAAGCACTGTTTAACTAAGTGCCATTTAAAATGGTTATTATGACTTTAAAGTGCTTCATAAAAAATGCATAAACTCATGTTTCGCGTTATTTTAAAAAATAATTGCTAAAATGTAACTTTATGTTTTTTCACGCATAACATAAAGCGAAATCATTTAACTAAAAACAAAACAACAAAAACTCTATGAAAAAAGGACGCTTTTATGGTCAGTGATTTTTGCTCCAGTTTTTGCTACGTGCCAGCTCTCACATCATCAGTCAGAATTTTTTGTTTTTATTATGATAAGAGTATTTCATTCCATTTTATCCTGTGCCCACAAGGCGGCAATTTTATAATTTAAAATTCTGCAAAATTATAGCCCAAAGACACTCTGGTCTGGAGAGCGACGGACTGTACGGTGAAGTGTTCCAAACAAAACAACTTGCGGTTGAGAACGAACCAACAAATTGTGGCTTAAGCGACTTGTAATTAAGACTAGCGTCCAGTCAGACCGAGTCAGAAGACCCTGCGAAAATTAAACTTATTTTAAATGTCGCAAAATTTTATACGTGTGACTGGCGGAAAGAATTTGTTAGGAGAAGGAGGATTTTAGGTGCATAAAATCTGAACACATGACATTTTATTTGATGTGAAATTTAAACTTTTCGAGGCTTCAGGTAAAATAAACTGTCGTGATATGACATTTTATTCTGTATCTCTGATTTTAAAGCTAAATTTTTGGCAGGTGAGACACTTCCAGGTAAGTCAACATTGATTTTGATTTTATCCCATTCAATTAGTTCCTATTTCTTTCATGGTTACTGAAACAAATGAACAACATGGGACGGATAATCCTAAGAAACCGACCAAAAATAAGATGGATGCAGGCAGCGAATGCGGGTTTGGAAGCGGCTTTTAAATAAATTTTCTTGGAAATGATGCTGTCCTATAAGTAAGTTATTGTGAAGAATATCCTTGCAATAAACTCTAATAGCCTTCAATCACTCTTCAAGACTTCAATAACTCTTTAGACATCTGTAAAGAATTGTTTAATTAAATTAAATTTATTTTGCTGCAAAGAATTTAAATATACTATATGTTAGTAAAAATTGACAGATTTATTTCTTCGTATTCAATATGCTTTTTCGTTGTTGTGGAGTTCTTGCTATTGACAAATTTCTTTATATCGTATCCGTGTCTGTCGAAAATAAACTCCATCTACAACGTCTCTGTCTGACCACGTGGATGAGATGAATATGTATAAAGGGAGGCGAGTGGACACTTGCTTATCCTTGTCTTTGCTTTCGGTGGTCTTTCAATTTGTGTTGTCAGCAAAAGTATCGTTATTAAGATTATAGAAAGCTTCGAAGTCTAGGAACTCAATCTGGCATGTTTTTTTGATTTGAACAAGTTCAAAGTTTCAAATTGAAAAGTTTTCAGCATAATTAAATATTGTATTTGCACAAAACTGTTTCAGAACAGAAAAACATTTTAGTTTTTGAGTAGTACTACTTTTGAAATTAATTTTGAAGCAAAGATTCAGTCAATCTTTCTCCATGAAATACACTTTCTCTCTGGTGTGTCTTTTAGGAAGTACCGAAGAGACATACAATTAATATCAGTTTTATTATTGGCCGGGAAAGTAGAAATATTACTCCCAAAAACAAAAACCCTGAAAAGATTACGATAAATCCCACTAGTGATGAGATACTTGGATTTCATTTAAAGTTACGAGTTTTGGAATAAAACGAAATGTTTGGTCAACAGATTTCAAGAGAAAAGAAAAAGAGAGGCTAGAACACAAGAAGTGACACAAGCTTTAAACGAAATTTCAAAAACTTCTTTCGAACTTTGGTAGTAGTTGTAGTAGTTTGGAAGTAGGCGTCATCATTATTGGCATTGACAACATTAACGTCGTGATCGTCGTCTTTGAAACCATAGCGAAAACGGTAGCAACAAAACTGCTGTCTTCATAAAGCGTATAAAACTATAGAAGCTTAAGAAGCTCGTCCGAAGTTCAGTCTGGGTCGTCAGTCTGAATAAACTGTTGACTCTGAAGAAAATTGAGCCCATTGCATTTCTGCCAAAATGACTTCGTCCTATTGAAAATGCCTTTACAGGGTTCGAACTCCGTCACTGCGAGTTGGCGAAAGTTTTACTCGTAAAAATTGCTTAAGAGCTGGGCCAGCAGCTGCAGAAGCAGCTGAACAAACTTTATTCTAAACTGCCTCTGCATGAACAAACTCTTTTGCAATGTCTTCCAAGACGAGTAGAAGCGGGAAAGAGGGAGGAAGAGATAAATCCAACAACAGTTGCACCGGCTTAACAAAAAAGTCATAATAAGTAGTAAAACCAAAAATTAAAAAAAATTTTTAAAAAGAGAAAAAAAAAAAAAAATCGAAAAAGAACAAGTAGCTAAAAAAGTAATAAGCGAGACTTTTTTTTCACAAAATTTCGCAAAGAAAAAACCAGCAGAAGTAAACGATTGGCGGCAACCCATAAACTTTTCAACGAAAACCATCTGGAGACATTTATAAAATGTTCATCGAATGAAGGCACATACTGCGCCCAACCCACCCGCTGTGATATCGACAGTGCGGTTTGTTCGCAATTACTGATAAGCATCCATCGATGTCGGCTACTCCAATCGGACAGCCGTGAACAAATTGCCGAAAAGGAGCCAAACGACAAGCATCCGTCGTCGCAGGTACAAAGTTGCTAAGAAACTTGATAATTTACTCTGGGCGATGCGCCAAAGTTTTTCTGAAATGACGGTGCTTCCATCTCTATGTGGTGTTGTGGCAGAGATGAACGGTGTGATTATGTTGTTCTTCTGGCGCTTTCAGGAAGGGCATACGTACTTATTTATATTCTTTGCAGTTAGTGGGTGCTGCTAAAAAGAACCATGAAAAGCGTTTGGAATCAGCGAAGGAGTTCGTACGACAGAACTCTGCTGGTGGCAACGTGGTGCGGCGATAGGAAATGACATTATAAATTATTTGTAAAAAAAAAAAAAAAAAAAAAAAAAAAAATAAAAAGAAAAAATTTTTATCTAAGATTTTAAGAAAAAAAAAAAAAAAAATAAGAAAAAATAAGAAAAAGTTAAGTTGCATTTTTATCTAAGATTTTTTAAAAAAAAGGTCATTGAAGTGTGATGATGATGAAATAATAATCAGACTATAAAAATAATTGTAATAATATGGTTGACACGTCATTTTGTTGAATGTTATTCAAATCTTTAAAAATAGTGATCGTGAGGCCTTTAAAATTGGCAATAGGTAGGGGCGTGCTTATGCCTTGAGAAAATTAATGAGGTGCTAATTGGCGAAGCTGTCGCTATGCTGTAATTTGTTGCCGCCTTTCGAAGGCATTCGAGTTTTTGCTATTCAGCGAAAATTTATTTAACTTTCTGTGAAGATTTATCGGAGAAGCTCTTAACTGTTGCTCCTGCAGTTCGGTGAGAAGCTTTTGAGGTTAGAAGTTCGGGAATCCGGGAATCTTACATTAAAAAAAGATCTTTGAGAATCTCATGGTAAAGTTGTCGGACCTTAATTAAAAGCATTTTATAGTCAGTAAAAATTTTTTTATTAATTACGGAGTGTTGAAATAGCATCATTAATTTCACAGATTGTCATTATCTTTTAATTAATACACGCCTTTTAATTTTAGAGGCATTTCAAAAATGCAATAATTGTTCCAGGATCTTGTTAGTGAATAAAGTTTCCTTTAGCGTTGCTTCTCCTTTAAAGAAGCTTTAACTTTTGTTTAAGATTTGTCTTTTGACTCAAGATTCTTATCTTGAAAGCTAAACTTCTGAGCAGAAAGAGGAGCTTACCTCTTCTTCGGGAATAACTAAATTTTTTGTTCCGCATAATTTGAAGCTTCTAACAGAGTAATGTGAATTTCTATATTTAAAGCATAAATATAAATTTGAAATCAGTATTCGTGAATAATTCCATATCATGAGTGCTTAAAACGGAGGCAAATTAAAGCTTAGTCGCACCAAAAGACACATTCTAAATTCATTAGCCTAATTAATTATATTTACGTCGCTACCGGAACTGCTCCTGCTGCCGTCCAAGCTCCTCATGCATCTCTTCTTCTTTTTCTTGCTTGTTAGTGCTTCGCAGATGGCAACGACCGACGTTTTTAATGGGACTTTGTTGGCAGACTTGGCGCTGCAAATACAGATGCATGCGCTTTTGCTTCTCGCTAAGTAAAGAACATCCTACACATTCAAACACACGCTGGTCCTTTACCCTTTACCCGTATATTGTCACAGTTATAAAATAATTGTATTTCTCATTAGGGCTGCCGAACGAGGCAACATTTTTGAAATCCCGGGATCGGGAGCAATTTTGGGATTGTGAAAAATCAGTATCAACCTTTATTATGCACCAAAATTATAAATGATTTATAATATTTATTGCATTAAGTGGACACTTTTAGAACTTTATTAAATTTCTATTAAATCAAATAATTCATTATTTTAAAAAACGAGAAAAAAAAGTATAAATGCGTGGCATTGTTGTACAATAAATACATACATTTGTAACTAATTCAAAGAGTTACACAAAAAAAAGAGTTTCACTTTTGTAGAAAAATCCGGAATTTCGGGGTCGCCCGGAATTTCTGGATCCCGTGATCTCGGCATTGACATGCTTAGTTTTCATACCAACATCACACAATGCACATGCACTCAGTCTACCCACGCTTCGAGTCTATTTCAAGTGAAGCAACCGTACAATAATATTCGTAATAATAATAATGGATAACGATAATGATTGTTGACAGTTTTTTTTAACTGAACTTGAGTGGAGATTTTAAGTGGAGTGAAGTGGAAGGTAAGTTAGCTGAAGAGGGAGGTACTGCAAGTAGGTTTTCTTAAAAATGCAATTTATTTTAAAGGAAAAGAACACAGCTGCAGATTTGATGATTCATTAATTTTTTAACTTTTTATATTAAAAATTAAAACGATAGACTCGTTTCTAAAAGTAAGGCGGCTAAGGGTATATATAAGACTACTTACCGAAACAGGTTCTACACATTTTTTGCATACTTGGCGTCCTCTATATTTTACAGCCGCAAAATATAAAAAGGGTTACTCAAAATAGACCACAGACAATTTTTTTCATATAAAAAACAGAGATAATTTTAATTAATTATAATTTTATTAAAATTTAATGAATTATAATTAATAATTTATAATTATAATATAAAATATTGATTATCAAAATTTATATGCATGTATAAACCACATATTTTAATACATTACTATTGGCCTCACTCAATTTGAATGCAATCCAAGATTTAGAATCCAAATTGCCTTCAAAATTGCTACGACAGTTACTGTTCTTCTTTGTACACTTAAACCTTTTCTCCTTTATCCTAAATGTTTCGTAACTGATTTTATTAAGAATGTAATTATTCGAGTTTTAGTAAGAATGTAATTATTCGCTTCAATTTAATACCGTACAGTTAATGCTGTTGTTATTGTTGTTGGTGTAGTTAAGGTTTTTGGTGGCCATTGATGGTCATTGATGGCTAAATTTAAGAGTGTGTATGAAAGTTCGCGAATCAGAGAATCCTCATTAAAAGGAATGGATAGAATGGAAATGAGAGGACGTTCAAAGGCATCGTGGCAGAGGGGCGGTGGTGACGATTAGTCATAAAGAGGACCAGGATTTCGACTGTTGAATGCTTGCAAATCTGATGATGCTGAAAGATGCCACTGAATATGCTAAGCTATATGCTAAATATTGTATGCTTCTGCGTGTCTGCGAGTCATGGTTGGTTACAAAATGTTTAGAGACGACTGTGAAAATATTTAACAACTCATGCCTTCACTCGGCATCTGTCTAGCGACAGATCTTCTGTTATTTCCCAGAGAAAATCACTTGCTAGGATGCACGCACCATCAGTTTTAATTGCGCTGGAAGTCGCAAGAGTTTTCAGATGATGCTAATGGTAACGGTTAAGTTAAGAATATATTCCCTTTAGTTTTTCGGGTTTTGTCATTTTGGCATTTATTCATTCATTCCTTGCTAATTTCACCCAGAATGACTGAATACGATTTATGGAGCATAATCTTGTAAATGTTAATGAACGTTCATGCAACGATGCATGTATTTATGTCTAAGAAAAAGTCATAATCAGAGCAAAAAAATAAATCATCTCGAATGGTAAAATATAAGCTGAAAAAATTTATAAAAAAGAAAAAGAAATAAGTAAAATACTTGGTACTTTGAAAATCGCAGATTTGAAAAAAATTTTTTAGTTACATTTTTCCGTTCGAAATGAGTTTTCCTCAAGGAGGTTGTTATTATTATTTAATATGATTGAAAAGCTCCATTTGTTTTAAACTTCCAGCCCACCTTCCCGCCCCACCCACCAGCACCACCCACCAGCACCACCCACCTCTCCATTAAATACTAAGACAACGTTCAGCCCGGAGGAAGCAAAAAATAAAAAATGCTCAAAACAATTAATCTACCGCAATGGAAAAGCAGAAGCGGAAATAAATAAGAAACGCTTGAGAGCAAAATATCCGTTTGTGCTACGATACTATTTCCATGCTGCAAACCATGAAACAAAGGATACCGTAATAAATTCATTTGCGCTGTTTTGCATTGTGAATGCGTTGGATGCGCCCCGTGACCCACCGCCAGTTTGTTTGGCCGCGCTGATTCGCCCACGCTGTGTGCACTAAAGCAAGCTGAAGCGTGACAATTTATGAGGAGAAATGTTTCTAGTGGCTGCTCCACGACCAGACGTAAATCTGTTTTTTGTTCCTCAACAAACAAAGAATTCCATTTTTTGTGCAAAATAATTTTACTTCTTAATTGTCATACTAACACTCAAGTTTTGTTGGCTTTATTCTCTTTCCTCTTCTGCAATTACTCGTATTAAAAATTTATTTGCATAAATATTTGTCAGCTGCAGAAATGGGGCAATTTTTTTCATCGAGAAGTCTTAAATTACAAAAATTATATTTTGATTTCATACAAATGAAGATCTTGAAATTTGTTATTCAAATATTGTCTCTTCATATATATTTTCCAGTTTATTCCACGTTACACCCTTCGTTCGTTCCGTTCCGTACCCCGAAAAGAGGGACGACTGGAGATCGCATTCCAAGGATTGTAATTTTGAAAGCGGTGACGAAATTCCTTGTCGTCATTCTCGTTAGTTGGCGACTACACTGACGTCATGGACGTCATCATTAAATCAAACAAGACACCTGAATATCTCAAATCTAATCAAATTCCCGAAATTACAAACGAATACATTCACAGTTCATTAAATTTTGCCGAATTCGTGTTGTCATATTAACACACCGACATTTGAGTAATTTCCAGTAATCCGATTACAATTGCTGCCAAGTGCACGGAATTTGATATTTATTATTGTACCACAATGAGCTTCCATAGTGATGAGGGCTAAATTGCGATTTCAGGCATTCATGGAATTAATTCATTTAATTTAATTTAATTCAAATGCATAAAAAATAATAATTTAAATTAAATTAATTTTCCATGTAAATCTTTCTGCTTCTGCTGCTGTTGCTGCTTCATGAAGTTTACATATTAGTCATTTTCATTCTAATTAAAATACAAACAGAGGGAACGGATTTTTATGTACACGCTCATGCGCACCTTACGTCTGCTCACTAACACAAAAAAGCTTTGCTACTATTATAATTGGTGCTTTTTAACAGGCACCTGACTTTAGGAAACTTTACAAAACTACAAAAATAATTTCTTTGTTGTTTTTGTTGTTTTTTTGTGAGAGCTGTGTACGGGGTCGTTAGTGTTTTCGGTGGACCTGTTATTACTTAGTTGTTGTTGTTGTTGTTGATCCTTTAGTAAGACGACGATTAGTTAAACATAGTCGTTGGTAGTTAATTTAAATCGTTCTCGTTATTTTTGTTGCTATTATTGTTGCTATAAATGTGGCTTAATGGTATATTGTTATTTCAGTGAACAACAGTGTCCAACATAAGTTGTTGTTGTTGTTGTACACATCAAATCCACGTGGCTGTACCTGGTTTAATTCCTGTTATTGTTAGTAAGTATTATTGTTGTTGTGATTGTTGTTATTGCTATAGTTTGCATAGTTCTTGTCATTTCGAAAGTTTGCCAGTTATCAGGGTTATAACCGGTCGTAACGGTGTTACTAACAATTGTTTCTAGTGTATTCCGATATTGTTTTGGTTGTTTTGAGAAATTTTCGATTTTTGTGTATTCCATGAGTTTGTAAAAAAAATTCAACAAAATCAATTTTTATACCAATAAAAAATGTTTCCCAAATATTAATACAATAAAAGCTATAGCTCTGTTTATATGCTCTCGATATGGTTCAAGAGATTATTGTTTTTTGGTATGATAAAATATGATCGTAAACTCTATAAACTTCATTTCAATTTGCAGGTTCTTTTATTATGTTTATGATATAAATATCCCAAGTATTTATTGTTCTATACACTTTAAATCGAAATTCAGCAACTTCTTTAAAAAAGTTCTACAAGTTTCTTACTATTAACTTAAATTTATTATATTAAAAATCATTAAATACTATTTCTACTCCAACAACAAAAAACATTGAAATTACGTAATTATTTTGGGATAGAAATCATGCGCTTTTTGAATTAGTTTGCAAGTAATTTTACTTAACATTGACCACGTTTCGGAACCGTATTGACTTGTTTCTATTAAGCATTGACAGAATGCCTTACGTTTAATTGATCGATTGTCTGGTTTTCGAACTATTTTGATTCTACGAAATGTTTATAATAAACAAAATTTATTTAGGCAGAATTTCGTAGGCAGGAAGCATGTCCATTCAATCAAACTTTCGTTAATCGCATGCACTTTCACCATCCGAAAGGAGTAGGTAATCATTACGTACTTGTGTACCAATGAATCTAACTACCAAGTAGGTCCTTTATGCCAGTGTCGTCGGCGCACGACATCGTTTGTTTTTGTCAAAGAAATACAATGCTTTGGTGGTATAAAGAAACCAAGTAAACTTGTTTGCCAAGTCGTGTAGTTCCTCACGTCTTGGAATCACAAACTTAGAGTTACGTAAAATGTTGATATATTGCAAACAAAGGCAACAAACAAACAAACCAAATACATAAACACATAAACCAATGTAAATGTAAAACCTCACTAGTAAAACAAACTAACTACATGTACAAGGTACAAATAACAGCAACCACCACGAAACAGTTTGCCGAACGTGAAGGAAAGTCGCATAATCCGTGATAGTTTTTGCGGTGTGGTGTTGCCGTTTTGTGCGATATACTCTTGTATTTGTAGTTCGTTTTGTTTGGATCATCCCCAAATATTTGTTGATACAAATATTCAAATAATTTTTAAATTAAAAGATACACCAACGACGTTTTTAGACGTGTTTTTTCACGTTTTTAGATTTAACACAAATTATTATACACAATTTCTTTAATTTAACACAAATATAAATAGCAGAAATTTTATTTTTAGAAGATTCGATTTGATTTCACACGATCACCCAAGTTCTAAAAAAAATGTCGTATAATAATAAGAAAGTTTCAAAAAAAAATTGTTTGGCAAATTAATTTTATCGGATATTATGTCATGGAAAAATTTTACAGTATAATGAAGTTATATTTATTACAAAAAACCTTCAGACGAAAAAAACCATTTCAGACACTAAGAAAAAGAGACACTTGTCCCATTTTCATTACGTTGTTACCCAATTTTCTGGCCAAATTCCACTGCTATGAATACATTGTCAACATATGTATTTCAATTTATAACAGTAACCGAACGGTCATAAATAAAACAGACCAAGTCGACAAAGAAAGACAACCAAATCCTCGAATTAAAAATCAGTCAACGCCGACGCCGCCCGGATGCACAAATGAAGTTATCCGGAAATAAAATCAATCAGCGTGGTAAAATATCGGTCAGGAGGAAAACTAGCTTGGCTCGAAGGTATTTTTTTATTG
The DNA here is from genome assembly GCA_949752815.1 of Conops quadrifasciatus. Classification (NCBI taxonomy): domain Eukaryota; kingdom Metazoa; phylum Arthropoda; class Insecta; order Diptera; family Conopidae; genus Conops; species Conops quadrifasciatus. Next base: position 31,036,861 of record OX457079.1, on the reverse strand, counting down.
AATTTAAAATAGTTTGCTTGGCCGTTTTGGTGTTTTATTGAAATCAAATCGGATTTTGTTTTTTCCCGTTGTTTAAACGTTGTACAAGCGTACGCGTGTATGTTTACTTGGTTGCTTAACAAAAATGATTTATAATATCCAGAACGTGAGTTGAAATAGAAAACAAGTGCAGTGTTTTAACAAAATTGAAAAGAACAACAACAACTGCACAAATCCATCAAGTGGTTAAAATCGTTGCACTTTTTGTGGGTAAATTTTTATTAGATTTTTCTACAAAAAATTGTTGATGGTATCCGAAATTATTACATTTCGAACCATGTGTCTTTGAATACTATCAGAAATACCCAATCAATATAACTCTACCACTAAAAGCTTCTATTTTTTGATGTAAAATAAAGCCGTAAAAACTTTCGACTTATAAATAATATAAACTTATAAACTTTAAATAATATTTTAAGAGCCCAAAGGAATTCACATATCCTTTAGCACGCGCATATGTTTTACGATATTGCTTAACGCATCATAGAACGTATTCTTACTTCATCGAATAAAAAAGGTAAAGTCTGAAGCAAATGCGCTTTATTACCGGCAAATAAAAAAAAATTATCTCAGCTTTATTACCGACAGTTATCTAGACAGCTTTTTCTCTCATTAGATTTGCATTATTAATGAGTGATTATCATAATAATAATGAAGATAATGATGAAAAATATGTACCATACACTTTTCAGAAAGTTTCAAGATTTTTCAGTTTTATGTTATTTTTGTGTATATTTTCTGTAGCAAAAAAACCCGTCGTTAGAAGATTTATGAATATTTAATTGGAGTATTTATTAATTTTTCTTGACTTAAGCTTTTATCATTATCATCATTATCATTATCATTATTTAATGAATGACAGGATCAAAAATTTACAACCATCGTATAATAATTACTACTTTGATAAATTTACAGACAGGACAAGAAAGACATTATTCCATTCTATTCCTATATTTTTTGAAATAAAGTCTGAACTTAAATTTTTTTAATGACGTATTTGCAAATTTTGCAGTCAGAATTAGAGATATATATTCAGCTTTTGATAGTATAAGAGCAGTTTATCTGATTAAATTTGAATTTGAAACCAGAATGTTGGAACGAAAGTGACGTTACTCATTAAAATTTTCATTGAGAACTTTCACTTTTGCGGATCATAATAATCAACTTGATCAATAAAATTATAAACTTAATTGGAATTAAATTATAATTTACTCTTATAAAAGTAAGCTCTTAAAAATTAAAGCAAATAATTGAATATTCACAGTTAAACACAAAGTGATCCTTATAGTAAACCTTAATATAAGAAGTATGTATCTAATGCAGAACCTCAATAAATCAATAACAAATACCAATATGTACCATTCTGCCCGTAATCATCGAATACGATTGGAAAGTTTATTAAAGGAAAGACATTAACAAGACAGAAAGACATTAACCACAACATCAACCACAATATCGATACAATTTCCGCTCAATCGTACTTATATTTACGTAAAACATTTTCATTCTCCAGCACTGCTAAAATCCCTTTCATTATATACTTTACGTGTACTGAAGAATCTGTTTGTTATCTCATGAGAGCTGGACGCTTCCAGTACATCAGAGATAGAAACTTATGAAATGATGCTACTATTGCTTATTATCTGCTGCATGTAGTTTATTTCTGTTGTTGTTGTTGTTGTTGTTGTTGCTGTTGCTGTTGTTGTTGTGGCTCTGTGGCTAACCGCTTGCGTGGTTCATTGATAAATTGCCGTCCAGTGTATACGAATGCTGTTGTTATTGATTATTGAACGAAACCACCTTTATAATTATTACCATTTATTACTCATATCCGAATTTTCTAGTTTTTAGACAGAGAGAGTCCTCGACTGAATAATAAGCGCATTATAAAATTCTTTGGTTTGTGTGAGTCTTGTATGTCTACAGAAGAAGAAGAAACCGAAATGGTCTACACAAATTTAATTTACATCGAAAACAATGACCATTAGAGAACCGCAACAATTGCTTGAAGGCTTACTCAACAGCAATATCATTATCAACCTATAAACTGCAATAATTTTTAGTCTCAACGTATTCAAATTATTCATACCACAAGCACGAGGGGTAAATTCTACTTTTAACTTCCCAAAAAAGTTACCTAATTAGAATTAATGAGAAAAGGCAAAAAATTTGTGAAAGTTCGTAAGCCCCAGTAATCATAATTTTTGGTGCTAATTTTTGGTGTTTTCGCCCGCTCGTTTGTTCCTTTTTTATTCGCATTTTACTGCACTAAACATAAAATAATATTATTTAGAGATTGAAAAGACTGTCTCGTTGAGGCGACTTTTTTGAAAAAAAGCTTATTTAAAATTAAAGGCAAAAACGACGTGCCACTCGACGTGCGACCATACAAAATGGTATTGCTGGCAACTTGGCAGTTCTGCCATTTACAGAGCAGCAGTCGTTGGAAGCAGCACTAACAACAACAAAAAATAAATAAACAGACACTTCTATGCAAAAGCGTCGCCCTGCAGCAAAAGCTGTAATTTTTCACAGCTAGCGCATCCTTTGAGTTCGCACGGTGGTGCTCAACATGTAGAGACAGTTACTGCTGGTTGTTTTTTCCTTTTGTTGACGTCTCGTTTACTCCAACCAAGGTTTTTGTTGAGCAGCATTTTCATCATCACGTTAAAAATACTGAGAATGGTAATGCTTAGTAAGAAAGTGAGAATTATAAGGATGTTAATAATGAACATTTTAGTGCAATTTAGTAGACGTATGTTAAGAATTAATAAGCTGACTGATTATACGTTATACGAGATCATAACTATAACAACCCCTTGAGGCCTTCAATATATTTGTGGGTCGATCAAGTTGATAACAAAAGTTTTTATCCGAAAAAAGTTTTAAAAAGCTTTTTAAATGCTTCATCTAAAATAATATTTTCAGTATTATAACAATAAAATATCCAAAACCGATATACGATATTATTTATTCTCTGATTTAAGACTAAAAACAACTTCCGCTTTTATTCGCAATGAACTTAGTTTCTTTGTTTCTGATGCTCTACTTTTTCTTAGTTACAGAAAACTGGTTCCATTTTCAACTCCAAGACCTGTCTACATCACCGGTACGCTACGTCACACATTGTCTGCAGTTCAGTATAATGGTGATGACTAAGACGGATGCTTTTAAAAGTCAGTCAGTACTGGCAGTACTCACTGTTTGTTGTGTCCCAGTTTTCACCACAGCGACGATGTTTGGAAGTTTTAAGTACGTAACTTTTTACGTTTGTACAATTAAAGTGTTTTTTGGCATGTGGCATCTGTAAAATAGGTTTACAATTTTAAAAGTTTTGTTAAATACAGCTTAAATACTAAAAAATATTCACCAAATTGATGGCTTTCAATGCGTTCAATTGAATAACATTTAATAGTTCTCTAACTTCGAAGTATGTATTTTCTTTTATTTTACTACTGCGGATTACATCAGAAACAATTTTTGTTCCGACATTTCATGAAATATGCACTAATATTAGCAGTAATCTTTGTTACTTTATAAACACGTGCACAGGTCGTATGTACCTTTTGCTGTCGCTGCAGTGGTTTTAGTGACATTGTTGCCCAACAGTTTTATAGTGCTTCTTTGTGGTGTAAAAATGTTTAGTACCGTCCAGTTTTAATGTGTTTAATCCTCGTTTTCTAGTATCGATAACCTCTGGTTATATTCGTTAAAAGTAACAAATTTTTATTTTGGAAGCTTTTAACAGCTCCACACATTCTACTGCTGCACTTTGGACATTTTGCACGTCTTTAATCCACGTGCATTTTCTCCAACCACGAGTACCCTTTCATTCCTCACTTTTAGCTTTTAAATCTGTATTTTATCGGATGCATTGTGATTACATTCACTAAAAATTTCAACTGATTGATAGCTTTGGTTACTGATCGTTTGACGGATAGATTTCGTTACTGAAGCGCAACCGGCTATATATTTCCTAGTTGATCTCTCCAGGACTGAACGATTTGATTTGTTGGAACAAAATTCCTTACAAAATAAAAGACTCATTCACAATTACTGAGCTCTTCTCGTCGAAAAATAGAACAAACAACACTATACGATATAGACAAAATTAAATTGCTGAAAATCCTGCAGCTCTACATAGATTTTCAAGAGAAAATCTTTGAGAAACCAACCGAAGAAAGTAGAAATAGAAGAGAGCATGAACAAAAATTGTGTGCGATAAAGTCAGGAAAAAAACCGGAAGCTTTACAGAAAATGTAAAATGATGAATAATAGCACAGAAAGTCTACGGATGCTGATGCAGTGCAATTTGCTGCGGTTCAGTTCGTTTTGGTTCCGTTTGGTTCAGTTCGGTTGACATGAAGTAATTATTATCTTCCTTGTAGCGCATGACTTGAATTAATCTCTGCCTTTCTTTTCTCCTTTAAAATGTCACAACATGAGACAAAAGCATTATCATAATCATCAGCCCCAGAAATATTTTCTGTAGACTTCAGAAATCATTTTATAATCGTTTTTATAATAAAGTGAAAGAATATGGTATATTTAAAAGGAAGGATTGTCAATATGACAACCGGTATTTTTTTTCTGTGTAAAAGATGATTATTCTTGCCGTACTCGACTAACTGAGAACTCTCATCTTCATCATACATGAAAATTTTAAAACGTCCACTTCACACCGACTCTTTGGGTATATAACCGCTCCTTCTCAACTTTAACCCACCGGATAGCTTAAAAGTTCATACGAGTATACGAGTATATGAGAACCTACAAAACGTTTTTAGAGCTTTTCAGTTTAATAAATTATTCGTACGTCTTTTACTTTCACTCGTAGATTGTCAAGAGTTCACGGACTCCAATTTTTCCACTCTACCAAATCGACGAACTCAACGAAGACTGACGAAGTGACAGTTTTGAATAAGCTGTTTGTAAATTTCCCCGCCCTTTACAGCCAACATGGAGTTTCCTTTCGCAGTAGCCTTTTATAAATGCTACCATAAAGGCTGGATGGAGCGAGGTTCTCTTTCATTAAAAAACCTTAAAAGTTTACATAATGAATGCCTGAGGGCTTCTGTTTTCTGAAAAAAAAATTGTATGTACTTTAAAATAAAATCGCTTAAAATTGCTGCTGATTCTACTGTTTCTCTTTAATTTTGTTATCTAATACAGTGTTCAATAGTTTCATAAGAGATTCCGTTTATTTAACGGTTAATGGTTGTTTCTTTTCCTCCACATTTCTTTTGCTTACAGAGATATGCTATATATCGAGTTGTTTCGTTACTAAAATTGTCAGTGGAGGATTTGCCATGATTCATGATCCATGATCCCAAATTGAACGAATTTCACAGCATCGTATGAATTATGACGATTATGCAATAGATAAAATAAAAATAGCTTTCACAATTTAAAATGGATAATACAATGGTAAATGCAACAACACTACACCCAAACAGCGTAATAACATGTAATGATAATTGTATCGCGTTACGATTTCTGTGGCTAACGTTTGATCTTTATTAATAATATTTTACCAATTAAGTCCTTTTATACTATGTCTATGCAAATGATGCCCTTAATAATAGCATGAAAAGTGATTATCATTTCATAAATAATATAAATTTTCATATTTAATTTCATTATTGTTAATATTAACAAGCTCGTAGTAAAGTATACTCTTCTATGTCAAGCAATATGACGACGCATTGATAAGCATAATAAAAAATATGATATAAATATCATATCATTTAAAAAATAAATGTCATATATAAAATATGGCAAATGAAATGCTGTTACAGTGGCGGTTACTTTGCTGAAGGCTACGCAGTTAATGGTAATGTCAGTTACACGAGATGATGATTCTTTAGCAGATTAAAACTCATTATTATTCTACATTATGATACTTAAACTGTCAATGAGTCAAGCAAGGAATGCATGCATCGATAAGGAGCAATGGATGCAATGAAATTATCGCATTTCTAGGAAGTAAATATAAATATGTATATATGTATGCATATACTATGTATCTACATATATTGTATAAAAAGCAGCAGTTGTTTTTGCCTCAGAAAAAATAGTATTTTATTGTAATTTAGAATTAATGGAACAAAGTGAATTCTAGACCCATTTTACATAATTAAAATCATGTGAATCCATGAAGCATCATCATCGTCAATAACGAACAAAGCAAGCTGAAAAGCATATAATTTACTGTTTTAAGTTAACTTATTTATTCATGGAGTTATTATGAAATTATTTAAGAATAATAATTTAGGCGAGTGATTGTCATAATCATATCATCATCATCATTGAAGTCTCTAACATAATTATAATAAAAATAATGAAATCATCATCATCTTGGCTTTCAACTTTATATGCTACCTTTACTCCGAACTCTCTAAACTCTTCACTGAAGACACTTTGATGAGAAGTGTCAAAAGCAAACGTCATCTGCGTTTAAGTACGCCTCGGCCTTATATTTATTTTAGCAACTGGTAGGTTGGTATGAGAAAATGAGGCAATAGTAGTCCTCGAACGGATACAGCGCGGTATAGAAGCGTGGCAAACCAATATTATTGTAGTACTCTTATATCTTCCTCTTATAATTGTGAAAGAGAGAGTACAGAGTGAGGAGAGAGAAAGTGAGAAAAGTTGAGAGAGGTACTTTGGCAGAAGCAGTACCAAGGATTCATATTAAACAGAGTAAAAGCTCCTTGAAGTTTGTTCTAGTACTTTCGGAAAGCACTTCCCCTCAACCGACAGTTTTAACCGTAAATAAAGTTAAACGTAAATAGCGCTTGTTTAAAAGTGGCATATTTTGTACATGGATTTTTTTT